>CM077884.1:20099314-20699314 GCA_039720435.1 Amazona ochrocephala | reverse complement strand
CATTCACAACTTCCCTGGGCAACCCATTCCAGTGCCTCACCACCCTTACAGTAATGAATTTCTTCTTCATATCCAATCTAAACTTCCCCTGTTTAAGTTTAAACCCATTACCCCTTGTCCTATCACTACAGTTCCTAAAGAAGATTCCCTCCCCAGCATCCCTATAGGCCCCCTTCAGATATTGGAAGGCTGCTATGAGGTCTCCACGCAGTCTTCTCTTCTCCAGGCTGAACAGCCCCAACTTTCTCATCCTGTCTTCATACGGGACGTGCTCCAATCCCCTGATCATCCTCGTGGCCCTCCTCTGGACTTGTTCTAACAGTTCCATGTCCTTTTTATGTTGAGGACACCAGAACTGCACACAATACTCCAAGTGAGGTCTCACGAGAGCAGAGTAGAGGGGCAGGAGCACCTCCCTCGATCTGCTGGTCACGCTTCTTTTGATGCAGCCCAGGATACAGTTGGCTTTCTGGGCTGCAGTACACACTGCTGGCTCATGCTCATTTTCTCATCAACTAATAGGCCCAAGTCCTTCTCCACAGGGCTGCTCTGAATCTCTTTTTCTGCCCAACCTGTAGCTGTGCCTGGCATTGCTCCGACCCAGGTGGAGGACCTTGCACTTGGCATGGGTAAACTTCATCAGGTTGGCATCAGCCCACCTCACAAGTGTGTCAAGGTCCCTCTGGATGGCATTCCTTCCCTCCCATATATCAACTGAACCACACAGCTTGGTGTCATTGGCAAACTTGCTGAGGGCGCACTCAATCCCACTGTCCATGACACCCACAAAGATGTTGAGCAAGACCGGTCCCAACACTGATCCCTGGGGGACACCACTTGTTACCGGTCTCCAGATGGACATTGAGCCATTGAGCACTACCCTTTGCGTGCGGCCATCCAGCCAGTTCTTTATCCACCGAGTGGTCCACCTATCAAATTGATGTCTCTCCAACTTAGAGAGAAGGATGTCATGTGAGACAGTGTCAAAGGCTTTACACAAGTCCAGGTAGATGACATCAACTGCTCTGCCCCTGTCCATCAGTTCCGTAGCCCCTTCATAGAAGGTCACCAGATTGGTCAGGCAGGATTTCCCCTTAGTGAAGCCATGCTGGGTGTCACCAAGCACCTTGTTGGTTTTCATGTGCCTCAGCGTGCCTTCCAGGAGTATCCGCTCCAAGATTTTGCCAGGCACAGAGGTGAGGCTGCCTGGTCTGTAGTTCCCCGGCTCATCCATTTTCCCCTTCTTAAAAATGGGGGTTATATTTCGCTTTTTCCAGTCATCGGGAACTTCACCTGACTGCCATGATTTTTCAAATATGATGGACAGTGGCTTAGCAACTTCATTTGCAGCTCCTTCAGGACCCGTGGATGGATTTCATCCGGTCCCATGGACTTGTATACATTCAGGTTCCTAAGATGGTCCTGAACCAGATCCTCTCCTACAGTGGGCCCAGGGTCTTCATGCTCACTGTCCCTGCATCTGCCTTCCAAGACCTGGGAGGTGTGGTCAGAGCATTTGCCTGTGAAGACTGAGGCAAAGAAGTCATTAAGAACTTCAGCCTTCTCCAAATCCAGGGTAGCCAGATCTCCCAATAGATTCTGGAGAGGGCCCACGTTGTCCCTAACCTGTCTTTTATTTGCAATGTACCTATAAAATCCCTTCCTTTTATCCTTAACATCCCTAGCCAAGTTTAATTCTAAGTGGGCCTTAGCTTTCCTAACCTGGTCCCTAGCTTCCCGGACAACATCCCTGTATTATTCCCAGGCCGCCTGTCCTTTCTTCCACCTTTTATAAGCCTCTTTTTTCCTTTGAATTTTGCTCAGCAGCTCCTTATCCATCCAAGGAGATCTCCTGGCCCTCCTGCAGCAATTCCTTCTAGTTGGGATGCATTGCTCCTGAGCTTGCGGCAGGTGATCCTTGAATACCAACCAACAGCCTTGGGCCCCCCTGCCCTCTAGGGCTGTATCCCATGGAATCTTACTGAGCAGGTTCCTGAAGAGGCCAAAGTCTGCTCTCTTGAAGTCCAGGGCAGTGAGCTTGCTGCACGCTCTTCTCACTGTCCTGAGGATCTTGAATTCAGCCATCTCATGATCGCTGCAATCAAGGCTGCCCTGGAGCATCACATTCCCAACCAGCCCTTCCCTGTTGGTGAGGATGAGGTCAAGCATGGCACCTCTCCTTGTCAGCTCCTCTATTACTTGCAGAAGGAAGTTGTCTTCCACGCAATCGAGGAACCTTCTGGATTGCTTGTGCCGGGCCGTACCATCCCTCCAACAGATATCAGGGTGGTTGAAATCTCCCGTGAGAACAAGGGCCTGCGAGCGTGTGGCTGTTCCTACCTGTGTATAGAGCGTTTCATTCACCAAGTCCTCTTGGTCAGGCGGTCTGTAACAGATCCCCACAATAATGTCACCCATCACTTTTCTCCCTTTAACCCTGACCCACGAACTCTCTGTCGACTGCTCACCTGTTCCCAGACAGAGTTCCATACTCTCTAGCCTATCCCTAACATAAATAGCAACTCCCCCTCCCCGTCTACCAGGTCTGTCTTACCTAGAGCCGGTAACCTTCCATTCCAACACACCAGTCATAGGTGCCATCCCACCATATTTCTGTGATGCCTATGATATCATACCCCTGTAGATGTGCACACATCTCTAATTCCTCTTATTTGTTCCCCATGCTACGGGCATTTGTATAGAGGCATTTGAGCTGAGATCCCATTGAAGCCGGCTCATTGGCTGGAGCAGATGGAATATCTCTACATTGCTCCAAACAATTACTAAAGGTGCTACCAACCGACTGGGTGTTTTGGGATGGAATGATGCCCCCCTCCCCCAACACATCTAGTTTAAAGCATCCTTGACCAGCCTGGCAAGCCTCCTACCCAATCCACTCTTTCCCTTCTTTGTCAGACCAGCTCCACCAGCCCCCAGTAGACCTGGCCTACTATATTGAGTCCCATGTTCAAGGTACCCAAACCCCTGACTATAGCACCACTCTTCTAACCATTTATTCACCTGCCCAATCCTCCTAGCCTTTTCAAGGTCCTGCCCTGTATCCTGGAGAATTGACGAAAAGACAGTTTGAGCTCCAGAGCCCCTAACCAACTCTCCCAGAGCTCTGTAGTCCTTTATGGTCTCCGGGCTACTGCTATCTGTATGAGTAGCACCCACATGGATCACTAGAAGTGGGTAATAGTCAGTGGGACCGACTAGAGCAGGCAGCTTCTCTGCAACATCCCTGATCTGAGCCCCTGGTAGGCAGCACACCTCCCTTGAGCCTGGGTCAGGCCGGCAGATGGGTGCCTCTGTTCCTTTCAGATTAGAGCCCCCTACTACTACGGCCCGCCGCTTTTTCCTGGCAGCACCAGTAGTGATCTTCTTTACCAGTGCATCAGCCAGTTGTTCCTGCTGGGAACATGTTTCCTCATCAGCTCCCTGCAGGACAGCAAAGCGGTTCTGGGTGGGGACAACAGATGTAGGAGGAAGCCCCTTGCTTTTAATTGTCCTCTTCCTTCTTTTTTTATTGTTTTTATTTCTGCTACTGTTTCCCAGCTTCCTGGGTTAGCAGCCTCCTTTCCTGCATGAGCGACAGTAGACACTTATGTGTTAAGGTGAAATCAATCACTTATGTATATAAACTACATCTTTATACATGGAATATGTTTACAATAATACATATTTTAAAGGCTTTAACCTAATACACTTTTCTAAGAACACCAAGCAAGTTGCCCAGTGTTCTTATTTTGGGAAAACTAATAGTTTTCCCTCAGATGTATATCTCTAAGGCCTCCCTACCTCTAGGTTCCTTGATTGTCATGTTCCATGTTATTGCCATCAATCTGATGTATTGTTTGATGAATGTGGTATAGTTTCTTCAATAGGTCGGAACTACCAGATTAGATCAGGATAGCTAAAAATCCCTTCTTTTGCTTATTAGAGAACAAAAATATTCCATTAATTCTTTCTACTCAAGCTGTCTCCTTCAATTTAGGAAAATGTAACAAGCCTCTTCTGGAGAATGGCGCTTTTTATGGTACAGAAATGTATTTCAAAATGCATGAGAAACTGCAATACAAATGTAATCCAGGCTACCACTCTCCAAGTGGTGGAACTGAAGATACAGTACAATGTCAGACAGGAGGATGGAGCTCCCAGCCAAGCTGTACTAAAAAATTTGGTAGGATTCTGCATTTTTCTCCTTTATTATCTCTAATCTGTATATAATTCTGCTGTCCTTGCTGTAGCTGCAGAGCCAAACTGCTTGTGTCAGGTTATGATCGGACTACTCCCAAAGTAGGTTCTCAGCAGTACCTTATGGGAAGAACTTGTCAGATTTCACATGCTGCTAATTTTGTGGATTTGTATAGATAGAATTATCTGTAGAAGAAATCAGTATAGATAAAATCACATTGTTTCAGATAAAATCATCCAAACCTTCTTCCCAAACGATGACTGGAAAAGTCATGCAAACTACTGCATTTTTAATTCTTCGTTATTTGTAAAGATTTTTGCCAAGAGTTTTTCCTTGGATATAACCACTTCTAAGGTGTATCTAAGGAAAATTTTAGAATAATACCTTGAAATGAAAAGAGCGACTAATACATAGAATCATAGAATCATAGAATAGTTAGGGTTAGAAAGGACCTCAAGATCATCAAGTTCCAACCCCCCTGCCATGGGCAGGGACACCTCCCACTAAACCATGCCATCCAAGGCTATGTCTGACCCCGCCTTGAACACTGCAAGGGATGAAGCATTCACAACTTCCCTGGGCAACCCATTCCAGGGCCTCACCACCCTTACAGTAAAGAATTTCTTCCTCATATCCAATCTAAACTTCCCCTGTTTAAGTTTAAACCCATTACCCCTTGTCCTCTCACCACAGTCCCTAATGAAGAGTCCCTCCCCAACATCCCTATAGGCCCCCTTCGGATACTGGAAGGCTGCTATGAGGTCTCCACGCAGTCTTCTCTTCTCCAGGCTGAACAACCCCAATTTTCTCAGCCTATCTTCATACGGGAGGTGCTCCAGTCCCCTGATCATCCTCGTGGCCCTCCTCTGGACTTGTTCTAACAGTTCCATGTCCTTTTTATGTTGAGGACACCAGAACTGCACACAATACTCCAAGCGAGGTCTCACGAGAGCAGAGTAAAGGGGCAGGAGCACCTCCCTCGACCTGCTGGTCACACTCCTTTTGATGCAGCCCAGAATACGGTTGGCTTTCTGGGCTGCAAGTGCACACTGCCGGCTCATGTTCATTTTTTCATCAACCCACACCCCCAAGTCCTTCTCCGCAGGGCTGCTCTGAATCTCCTCCCCACCCAACCTGTAGCTGTGCCTGGCATTGCTTCGACCCAGGTGGAGGACCTTGCACTTGGCATGGGTAAACTTCATCAGGTTGGCATCAGCCCACCTCACAAGAGTGTCAAGGTCCCTCTGGATGGCATTCTTTCTCTCCAACTTATCAACCAAACCACACAGCTTGGTGTCATCGGCAAACTTGCTGAGGGCGCACTCAATCCCACTGTCCATGTCACCCACAAAGATGTTGAACAAGACCGGTCCCAACACTGATCCGTGGGGGACACCACTCGTTACTGGTCTCCAGCTGGACATTGAGCCATTGAGCACTACCCTTTGCGTGCGGCCATCCAGACAGTTCTTTATCCACCGAGTGGTCCACCTATCAAATTGATGTCTCTCCAACTTAGAGAGAAGGATGTCATGTGAGACAATGTCAAAGGCTTTACACAAGTCCAGGTAGATGACATCAACTGCTCTGCCCCTGTCCATCAGTTCCGTAGCCCCTTCATAGAAGGTCACCAGATTGGTCAGGCAGGATTTCCCCTTAGTGAAGCCATGCTGGCTATCACCAAGCACCTTGTTGGTTTTCATGTGCCTTATAGGATACAAATATTTTATTTCTTCTAGAGTCATGTCAAGTACCAAGTTTACATCATGGCAACTACTTCACAGCCCAGCAAGAGCTTCAGCTGAATGAAACACTGTTATACAAATGTGATGAGGGATATCGTACTGCAGGAGGAAACTCTACAGAAGAAGCAGTGTGTCTATCGCATGGGTGGTCCCCTACTCCAAACTGCAGTAGTATGTTGTGAACTTGAATATAAGTCAGTCTGAAATTTGATTTATCCTACAAGTGAACAAAAAGTCTGCAAAAAGTCTTGTTTTATAAGCTGTTGGGTGGTAGGGTGGGAAGAGGAAGGCTCCCTCAGCTGTTTTTCACTGCTTTATGTTTTCTTCCTAGGAATAACTTGTTCCTCTTTGAGCGCAATAGCACATGGAGGTTTCTATCCTGTGAAGAAAATCTATGAAGAGGGAGATGTAGTTCATTTTTATTGTGAGGAAAATTATTCTGCCAGTGAATTTGACCTAATTCAATGTTATTATTTTGGATGGCATCCAGACCCTCCAGTGTGTGAAGGTACCTATTTTCATGGTTTTATTATGTTAGATTCTTAGTGAACATCTTCTTTCATGAAATACTACATGAATACAAAATAAAAATATGCTGTCTATAACCATTCACAGTCCAAATAGAAATCAAGTGTTAGCTGAAGGCCATGGAGCCAAGGTAGCAGGGAGCAAGACGATGGTACCTGGAATTAGTTTATAGAGGATTCTAACAGTAGAGTGGATTCTGTCTCTTGCTGTTGCTTCTTTGTATATTGGATCCTGGAGAAGCAGCAATAAACAATTACAGGGAAATTGTTCAACCCCTGAATCTCAAGTTAAAGCACATTCAGATGACAGAGAGGTTTAATCAAGCATGTTGAATGCTGCCTGTGAAGTGGGAATATGCCTCCCGAGATGCAATAAAAGTAAAATCTTTAACAAGTTCCTGCTGATCTGGGGGACTTGTGGTCCTTTTCAGAGTTTTACAGCCTCACCTAACTGTATATGTTTTCAACAGAACTTAACTAGAAAGGTAATCAGAAGCACAACTTTAGCAATTGCTTTCACTTCCCCAGTAACTGGGGGATAATAACGATTCTCAGAAAAGAAACTTGAAAAAGAATGAAAGGTCTAGTGAGGCAGGCGAGGTATAATAAACACCAGAAAATGGTACAAATCGACATCTAGGCTAGCTGAGAATTCATATTGTTCAGCATACCTTGATGTGGATATTGTCCTCTTTGTAGATTACTTCTGAGATTTAGGAGATCTCACTGCCTCATGGTAACAAATTCTCTGCTTTATATACAAGGGGTGCCACATTTTGATGACAGAGGATGGGACAATCAATCTTTTTTGTTGGTTTAAGTTAAACGTATTTTTACAGGATTCTTTTCCCATGAAGCATGTTTTTAAAGCAAATTTAATAATTGTTGGGTTGGTAGGATGGTGTGATATTAAAAATTATATTTAGCCTTTAAAAATATAGATGTGTTAAGCAGAATTTTCAGTAAAATCAGGTTTTTTGTAGTTCTTTTATAGCTAATCTTGCAGAAGACTCTGATTGAGTGCAAAGATGAAAATCATCTTCCTTTCCTAGAAGATACTGTAGTGCTTAAAATGCACCAGAATATCGCAATTAAACAGCATGTTTTAGGATCCCAGCTCTGTATTTATTCTGATGGCACAGCAGGAACTTTTTTTGAGTGGATGCAGATAAGGTGGGGTGCTCAGAATGAAAACTAACCCTCAATCTAGTCTTGAGGATATTGCAGTTGCAAACTTAAGGCCAGGCTGGATGGGGCTTTGAGCAACCCGGTCTAGTGGAAGGTGTCCCTGCCCATGGCAGATCTAGGTCTAATACATAAGCTGCTTTAAAGAATGTATCAATGGAGTTTATGGGAAATCTCTATTCCCTGAAATCCTTCAAAAAACATTTTAAGCCTACATGGAGAAATTAAAAAGTTGTTTATAGCAGCGCAGTATCATAATACCTCATATTTATTGAATGTAAAAATTGCCTCCTTTTTTTTTTCTGGTCTCCCATTTTGTTAAGAAAATGGGAGTAAGGAATTACTCTGGATCAACCACAGATGTCTTTTGAGTTATAGGCTTGCAATTCTGTCTAGTACAATTAATCGTGTATATGGTTTTGATTAGTGAGAAAATAGCATGCATTTTTTATTTACAGATATAAAAAATAAATGTCCTCCACCACCACTTCCTCCTCATGCCCATATCATCACAGATAGAAGAACATATCATAATGGAGACAAAGTTCGTATACAGTGTCAAAGTGCATTTGAAATAAGAGGATCTGAGGAAATCCAGTGTGATAAAGGAAAATGGACATCACCCCCTTTTTGTATTGGTTAGTACTTTTGTGAAGACTGACAACTGAACAGAAATAAATCTTCAGACAATGCCTTATTTATCTAGAGAGCTTCAGTTTCCATATCTGCAAAACCGTTTATGTCCTCCTCTGTTAAAATGGTTGAGAGGTAAAGTTCAATCTAATTGGTAAACAATCGGTTCTCAAATCAGAGAGGGGATGAGCTAGGTGAATTCAAGTGACATGCATGTTATGTAGTTCTTCCCTCGAATATTGCTTTCATTAGATTTTGCAATGCATCAGTGTGTCTGTTGTGGTATTTGAACATGAGTTATTTCTTAGTTTCTGTTCTGATTCTGTTTCTGCTGTGGTTACCGGAACTACGGATAAACCAGAATCTGAGGCATCACCATCTCTTGAGGCAGATGCAGCAACAAGGGCAAGCAAAACATATCACAATGAAGATATGAGTAGGTGAACATTGCTTTTCTATTTAAAAGGGACTTCAATACCCTCCAATGATATTATAGGCATTTTGTGAGTACTTTTACTAGTCTTTTGCTATAGTACAGTTCCTTACTCTTGAAAATGTTTCAATGTGCTACAGATATCAATGTAGCAGTCTGAATGAAAGGCCACTGTTGCTCTTTTCCAGTAATTATAAACTACACTTGTATGCTTGTTTCTGTATTTATTATTTTATTCCATACATGAGCATTTACCTTCATTTTGTACCCTTCTGTTAATGTTGTCTGAACATGCAAATTCATGAGTATTTTCTGATCCTCTGATCAGTTGTTCCATGGGGTTTCTTTTAATTTTGAACCCTACATGGGCTAAATATTTCAAGCAACAAATAAAGACTGTCTCATCACAGAAAAAGAACTAATCTATATTGATTAAACCAGCAAGAGTCAAGAGCTGATGAAGATGAGGACTGTACAGGCAAATAAAATACCTGCCTGCAATTCAGTAAGGCAAGAGTAGAGTTTCTGGAAACAAAATTTGAAAAAGAAATTGTATTGGTTTAAATTTTATTTGCATGACAATTTTTTGCTCAGTCTGTTACTAGCCTGAGACTTTCACCAGTGTTAACATTGTTTCAAAGATCTAATTACCTAACCCCCTACCTTGTATTAGAAACGCAGCAAGACTGTACTTCTCCGCCTGTGGTTAAAAATGGTGTTGTTCTTGGTCCGTTATTGACAAGTTACAAAAATGGCTCCTCAATAGAATATGGTTGTCAGCGTTACCATTTTTTGGATGGACCTAGTACTGTTTACTGCCAACAAGGAAACTGGACAGAACCACCAACTTGCTTTGGTAAGTTAATGAGGTTAATTGTCTAAAGGAAAGCTAGGCTACCTGATGTGCTCCTCACACTAAATTTTATGGAACGTGTCAGAAAACAACCAAAACAATATTAACTTTGAATAACCTGAAGAAGCCCAAAGAACAACATAAAATTTCCAAAAGGTTTTTGGAAGATATCAAAATTCTTCTAACAGTGACAAAACGAAGAAAAAAACACAAA
Source organism: Amazona ochrocephala (assembly GCA_039720435.1). NCBI lineage: Eukaryota > Metazoa > Chordata > Aves > Psittaciformes > Psittacidae > Amazona > Amazona ochrocephala. Next base: position 20,689,526 of record CM077884.1, on the reverse strand, counting down.
GGGAATTGTCAAAACACTTCCTTATGTTAACAGTTTAAATTTACTGTGTATTAACAACTACCCTCAAAGGGCTTACCAAACCTGTCAGCCAAATCTGATGGGTCAGTTTTGGCGGATGATGGTTGCCATTATGAAAAGTCCTTTCAAGTTACACTGAAGAAGTTCCTTTCTTCAATAGCAAATCTAGGCTAATGTATGTTTACAAATGCTTATAGAAACCAGATGTTGTCAGAGGTGTCCATTTTCTGTGATTTTCTGTTCCAAATTTAGGCTGGTTTGTTTTTTTTTCTTTAATGTTATTTCTGTTACTTCATCTCATTTCTTTACATTTCCTAGAACCGTGTATTCTTAATGTAACTGATATGAACAGCAACAACATAGAGCTGAAATGGAGACAGGAAGAATTAATTTTCCTTCATGGTGATCTCATAGAGTTTGCATGTAAACAGGGATACAGTTTTCTCCAGACTACCCTTCTGTCTCCTGGGAGGACACAGTGTAACCACGGCAGGCTGACATATCCAAAATGCATTATGCAAGGTAAACCAACACTTTTTTATCACCTTTTTAATTAATCAATGTCAAACTTATTTAGAAATAATTTACTTTGGCTGTGTGGGCCTAGAATCTGTTGTAAATAATAGATGTTTAGAATTCAACAATACAGATATGTAGATACCCATGCGCAAGACACCTATGTTGTTAAATATATCCAAGCATGGAAAACCTGTACAGATGCTTTGATGGGGCAGGCTGTAGAAAGGAGGCAGGAGCTCCTCTCCAAGCACAGGGAATTCAAAGCTCCGTAGAAAGACAGCTGTATACTGTTAAATGCACACAAGGGATTTCCCATAGTTAGAATTAAGCGGAGATTGCTTTCTGTTCTGGCACATAATGAAATAGCAAGAAAATACACTGCAAATTGACAGGCATCTAGTGTGGACAGGCATTTAAAGCTGCTGATTTGTTAATTTCTTAAGCTGACTGCTGTTGACGCAGAAGTCCCGGACACAGCACACAGACCAATATGATCAGGCTTGTGCCAAAGTTTATTGCGCAGATAGCTCAGTATATATAGGCACTCTACTTGTCTATCATTAACACACACAAGTCTAATTGGATACATGTATTATTCACACGGCTAAATACCAAATAGGATTCACTCAGTAACAGCTTAATGATTGGTTAACTATGACAGCATATGCTTCAAGGTTACAGTTAACATTCCTTCTCTGCGTATCTCTCTCAGTAGTTTTCCATGCTAACTTTTCCCAAGGCTTCTGCACATACGTGAACTTTAGTAACCCTCAGGCGAGGCCTCAGTGCCTGCGGGTCAATACCTTACAATTGTCAAGCAATTGTCTGGATTGCTCACATGCCCATTCACAGTCAAATAGCTCTCCACAAATCCTTCTTTATGTTTTTGAGCAATCCAGACCCGATTCACAGCACGAGATAGCATACTGACAATACACTTCCATAAACAACAAAAGATTAAAACAATAATAATCAATACCATTAAAACTGTTAAACCTTGTTTGATTAGTACTCCTAGCCAACCACCAATACCCCGAACCCTGTAATAATCTTTGAAACCAATCCCAATCCAAGAGCACTTGTAACTTTAGTACTCCATCTTTTAGAATTCGAATGCTTCTATGTATAGATTCAGAATGATCAGAAAGATTCATACAGCACATTCCTTCAAAATCTTCACATCCGTGACCTTGGGCTAGTAGTAAAAAATCAATTGCTGCTCTACTTTGCAGAGTAGCATGTCTTATACTGTCTACATCTAATAAAAGATTACTTAAAGCTTCAGTAGTAGCATTAGTTTGTTTTGCAAGCCAACAACCTAGTCTATTTAAAGTAGTTAGTGTGTGAGCAATCCCAACTGAGGGGTCTATTCCAAAATTCTATGTGATCATTACAAAAACTACTAAAAGCATGTGAACTTCTTTTTACACGATAATTGCTTTTACGTCTGATTTGCAAAATTTGTGATTAATTTGGCATTAATAGGGTCAGTAGTGCTAAACTACATGGTCCTCCTTTTATGTGAGAAGGGATCCCTGGCCAGACACGATCCCCACAAACTAAAAAGTGACCACTAGGCAAGCTAATAGGTTGGTTAGTAGCTTTAGATATGTTGCTGGAGGTATAATCACACCAAGAGCTATGGTTAGCAAACACCGTCAAGGTGGCATTAACCCACCAAGCTCGTGACTGATTCCTCCCAACATAATTGAAATATAGACAATGGTCCATTTTTACAGACCCTAATAATTCCAATTCTTGTGGTTCCAACGAACTCTTTGGCAGGTAAGGTATCCAGCCATCCCAGGCATCTACCTTTCCTGTGCCTTGTGCAGCAGCCTGCTGAGCCGTTGGAATAGGCCAATTATCTATGGGCACAGCCACCAAACAAGTGGTGAATGGATTCTCTGGGGTACAGTTAAAATCCACATGATGATTATCAAAGTGGCTGATCTGACTGGTCCATATGTTCCTTCCATGGCCTCACCCACCGACTCGGGACTCATCGTGGTCCTTCACCTGTCGAAACACAAACATATCCTCTGCCAGTCATTTTTACCTCTACTGGGCCTTTCCATTCTCCTGTTCGCAAATCTTTAAACTGAACTTTTGCTGCCTCAACCTTTTGCACCTTTGATTGTAACGATGTATGATGGATTACAATTGGTGGAGATTCTCGGTTCCTTGTTAAACGCAGATAATTTAATACGTACAGAGCTTTTGCAAGACGTTCAAATGGCATCTGTTCTCCCTCTTTTTGTTTTTGCAAAAGCGATTTCAGGGTAGCATGAGCTCGCTCAACAATGGCTTGACCTGTGGGAGAGTGTGGAATACCAGTGACTCTACGGATTCCCCACAGATTACAAAAATGTTCAAATGAATGTGACACATATGCCGGTGCATTGTCTGTTTTGATTTCTAAAGGAATGCCTAATGTAGCAATAGCAGCATGCATGTGTTTAATAACATGTTTAGCAGACTCACCATTTTGAGCTGTGGCCCACATAGCATGAGAAAAGGTGTCAATGCTGACATGCACATATTTTAAACGGCCAAACTCAGCAATGTGTGTGACATCCATTTGCCATAGTTGTAAGGCAGCCAATCCTCTAGGATTGACCCCTAAGCCTAGACCAAAACCAATTTTTTGGCAGGAAGCACAAGACTGTACAATGCCTCGAGCGTCAGTAATAGGCAAGTTAAATTGCCGAGCTAACACCCTCGCTGATTGATGGAAAAAATCATGTGAGAGACGTGCCTGTTCAAACAAATTAATTGTATGATTTGTCCATGTTGACGCAACAAGCTGGTCTGCATTGTTGTTACCGATAGACAGACCATATTGGACCTGATGGCTACTAATGTGTGTGATAAAATACGGTGTTAGCCGCTGGTTTAACCAATGTAGCAACTGCATTAAAAGCATATACAAGGTAGCATTTTTCACAGTTTTAACCATGGCTGGCTCAAGGCCTTGCACTGACCCAACAACATAGAGAGAATCTGACACAATGTTTAACGGTGTTTCTGGCCATTGCTGGAAAACCCATAATACTGCTCTTAACTCCAGTGTTTGTAGAGAATCACCAAGATGACCCTGCAAAATATGATGTTTCCACTGGCTGTCTGTGTACCAAGTGGCAGCAGCTCGTTTAGATCTTCGCCCAGCATCAGTAAAAACTGTAAGCCCTTCTACTGGGGTTTCAGACCTGACTGGAATTTCTTCAAAAGTCTGGTCCTGTAAGATAAGTAAAAATTTTGTTGGAGGATAAGCGTTACTAAGTGTGCCTGGATATTCAGCAAGTGCAATTGGGAACGTCTCTGAAGTAGTCAGCAACCAGTTAAGATAATCCTGTACAATTGGAATGTAAATAACATCTGGTTCCCGACCCGCCATATCTATGATTCTTTTTCTGCTTTTTATTATCATGTTGGCAAAGAGTTCAATGCGGGTGCAGATGGTGTTTTTCGGCTGGAAGGATAAAAAGATTCACTCCAGTATTTTAAGGTCGTTATCATTTTGCTGTATAATGAGACCAAGTAAATGTTTTCTTTGAGCTGAGAAATTGACAATTAACAGGTGCAAAGGTAATCCTGTTATTTGTCTTTGCACTGTAGCTGTTAAAATTTTGTCTGTTACCTTTTCTAATGCTAATTTTTGTTCAGGTGTTAACTGTCTGCGGCTATTAGCATTAACAGAGGTGCCTGACAAAGACATTAGAGGAGCTAAATCATCATTTGTGATTCCTGCAATTGATCTCACCCATTGTATGTTTCCCATGAGTTTTTGTGCATCAGTAAGAGTGTTAATTTCAGTGTGCAGTTTGATTTTTTGGGGACGTACGGTACTACCCGTAATTGTCCAACCTAAATATTGCCAAGGGAATTGCCGCTGTACTTTTTCTGGGGCTATGTGTAAATTTTTTGATCCCAGAGTGTGTTGCAGCTCCTGCAAAATTTCAGTGACATCAAGTTTTTCTCCTGCTATGAGAATGTCATCCATATAATGGTACACTAAAAGGGATTGATGAGTCTGTCTAAAGGGCTGCAAAGCCCAGGCAACAAAAGTTTGACACAGAGTTGGTGAATTTTTCATACCCTGAGGCAAAACTACCCATTGGTACCGTTTTGCAGGTTCCTGCTTGTTTATGGCTGGCACAGTAAAAGCAAATTTTTCTGCGTCGTCAGGGTGTAATGGTATTGTAAAAAAACAGTCTTTCAAATCAATAATTAATAAATCCCAATGTTCAGGAAGCATTACAGGAGAGGGTAATCCTGGCTGTAAGGCTCCCATGTCTTGCATTACGGCGTTTACGGCTCGCAAATCATGGAGCAAACGCCATTTTCCTGATTTTTTGGGAACTGTAAAAATAGGAGTATTCCATGGGCTCGTAGATGGCGTTATATGTCCTGCATCCAATTGCTCTTGTACTAAATTCTGTACGATTTGCAGCCATTCCTGCTTTAGCGGCCACTGGTCCACCCACACAGGAGTGGTGGTGGTCCATGTGAGTTTTAAAATAGGCTGCTCTACCATGGCCGCTGCTAAAAAGTTTTAGTTATGAGACGTGCTCCCATTTGTGACAGGACATCTCGACCGATTAGTGCTACTGGTAAGTGCATTACGTATGGGCGGGTTGTCACCATGGTGCCATCAGTAAAAGCAAAAGAAACTGGAGTTGAACTGATCATGGTTTGCTGAGTTCCCCCCACCCCAATCACGCTAGTGTGTGCCGGTAATAGTGGCCAATTTGCTGGCCATCTGACAGCCGGGATGATAGTAACATCCGCCCCTGTATCAATTAACATAGAAAGGGTTATTGATTGTCTGTTTTGATGGGTGATAATTATCTTTTCCTCAGGTTTCCCCTTTGCTATGTCGATTGCCAACATAATCTCCGGGGTACCTGTTGATCCAAATCCTCCTTGTCCCCTTTCACGAGTCTGGGCTTTTGGCACACAGGCTTGAAATGGTATTAATTGAGCAATTTTTGACTTTGCCAGTATGGTAAGAGGCGGGGTTAAGGTATATAACATGATTTTTATGACGCCGTGATAGTCCGAATCAATAAGCCCTGGCACCACAAATATACCTTTTCTAGAAACAGATGACCGACCAATAAGCAATGCACATAATCCATGCCCTAACGGTCCCTTCTGGTCAGAATCAATTACTACGACTTCCGTGGAAGTCAGAGTAATGTCTACTGCTGTTGCCAGGTCCACTCCTGCGCTGCTGACTGTGGCGGCTGCGCAGCGGTCCAAGCACCCTGCATTTGTGTCGTCGCGCGCGGGTGAATCGCGCTCGACAACTTGTTTCCCGAGTTTTTGCACTCATGGGTATTGAAATAACTTCTCTTACAATGTATGCACCATTTCCTCGCCCGTGCAGTAGTTTGTCCGATCGGATTTGGATTAGGTGGACTCTTACAATTCCTTCTAAGATGACCTTGTTTCCCGCAATTAAAGCATTTTCCTACCCTTGGTTTTACAGCAGCTCCCACAGCTGCAGCCATTACAGTAGCTTTTTCTTGTTCGAGCATACGTTCAGCTGCCTCCAACAGATGCGCCGCATTTGACCCTCTTGGCAAATGACTGAGTGCCCTTTTCGTTTTCTCATTAGCATTATCAAATGCAAGCATATCCAAAAACTTACTTTTCATGATTTCATCTAAATCAGGATGTGCCATTATAGCGATGTGCAAGCGATCAATAAATTTGCTGTACGGCTCTGTAGGTCCCTGCTGCACAGATGTAAATGCAGGCCGAACCTTATCATCAGGTATGCTAAGGAGGGCTTTAAAGGCTAAATCTTGACTCAATTGCAAGACTTCATGGGCAAATCGCACTTGCAAATCAAGCCTCACAAATGGTCCCGCTCCCATTAACATTTGCGCTTGCACCCCGCATAATGGATCCCCCTGCTGTCGCGGTATTGCGGCAGCTCTATCACAAGCAGTTTGCCAGTTTTGATAAAAGTGCAACTGTTGTGATGGAGAAAGTAACATTTGTGCAACCATTTGAGAATCATACGGAGTGAACAAATGAGAAGAAAAAATATGCTGTAACAGCGATTGCGAGTACGGCGACTTCAAGCCATACTGTGAAACGGCACTTTTAGCTTCTTTTAAAATTTTCCAATCTAACGCTTCCCACATGTATCCCCTATTATCAGCTACAACCGGAAAAGCCATAGGCAATAATTGCCCCTCAACCAATGCATCACGAATTACCTCTCTCCACCTCGCGGATGGATTCCCAAGGCCCCCCAGACTGCCCCCCGCCCCAACCCCGATCCCTGCTGACGGCACTGGCGGCACAAGGGGAGGGGGGGGGTTAAAACCGGGAAAGTTAGGCGGGCCGTCAGGCGGAGAAGGCGTCGACTTTTCCTGCACTTTCTCCAGCCGCACTTCTAAGGCCTCCAATTTTTCCAACAACTCGTGTAGCTGGACTTCTTTAAGTCCGTTGTCGTGGTCGTCGATCCGCTCGCAACGAGATGGCGGCTCTGATGGTGGTAAAGGTGGAAAAAGTTGCGATGGTCTCACCGGTGACGGATCCCGTGAAGCGGCCACAGAGGCCGTGGATCTCTGCTGAGAAGACTGCAAGTCTTTGCTGGAAGATGAAAGTGGCGGCGGCAACGAATCAGCTACTTGTGTAGATGTCTCTGCGCTGGTTTGAGTCGGAGCCGAGTGACCCGATATTCCCCGGTCCCCCGCAGCTGTACGTCTTGGCGTTACAGCCGGTATGAGAGGCCCCGTAAAAAGCATGCTAGTAGCCGATCCCGACTCCCCCGTCGGAGTCAGCGCTGCAAACGCAGACGCCGCAGCTTTTCGCTCTGCTTGCATGTCTTTCAGAGAGTCAACAACCAATCTCCACACAGTGGGGTATTTGCTTGCCTCCTTGGACCCATTACTTATCTCTTCCCACAGCACTGCCCCAATTTTCTCCCAAGTTGCGATTTGAAAGGCAGCATCCGCTGAGGGGATCAACTCTTTTCCCTTTGCCCAGTGTAGCAAAGCTCTCAAGGCAGGCTCGTTATAATTCGCTCCTTTCACAGAAAGGATGTGTTGGAGGAGTTTCACCACTGCTGACTCTTCCCTGGACAGTGTGGACCCCATCTCCTCCCCGGCCGCTCACCTGATCAGGGCGAGATTCCCAAACTTTTTGCGCTAGCGACTTCCGAGTGCCGGGGCAGCACCCGATATCGACCGGCTTCTGCCCCTCCTTCCTGTTGGTCTCGTCGGTTTTATCCAACGCCAATCTGAGGGTCCCTGTTCGGGCGCCACTTGTTGACGCACAAGTCCCGGACACAACACACAGACCAATATGATCAGGCTTGTGCCAAAATTTATTGCGCAGATAGCTCAGTATATATAGGCACTCTACTTGTCTATCATTAACACACACAAGTCTAATTGGATACATGTATTATTTACACGGCTAAATACCAAATAGGATTCACTCAGTAACAGCTTAATGATTGGTTAACTATGACAGCATATGCTTCAAGGTTACAGTTAACATTCCTTCTCTGCGTATCTCTTTCAGTAGTTTTCCGTGCTAACTTTTCCCAAGGCTTCTGCACGTACATGAACTTTAGTAACCCTCAGGCGAGGCCTCAGTGCCTGCGGGTCACTACCTTACAATTGTCAAGCAATTGTCTGGATTGCTCACATGCCCATTCACAGTCAAATAGCTCTCCACAGTCTGCTTCTCCAATGTTTCTAATGTCGTTTCAGCTCCTACAGAAAAATGTGACTCTCCACCTTCTATTGCGAATGGAGCTCTTACTCTCCCACCCCTGACCCAATATGACAATGGTTCTTCTGTTCAATATGGTTGTTCTGAGTATCATTTTTTGCAAGGATCTGAGAAAATCTACTGTTCTGAAGGACAATGGACTTCACCGCCAGTGTGTATAGGTAGGCTTGATAACATAGATAAGAATTTATTCTCCTCTGTAATTCATAAAATCACAGAGTATTTTGGAAGTTAGTTTTAAATGTCATCTAACTCACACCCCCTGCAATAAGCAGGGATGTCTTCAGGTAAATCAGGTTGCCCAGAGCCCTGTCAGCCTGACTTTGGATGTTTCCAGGGATGGGGCATCTACTACCTCACTGGGCAACCTGTTCCAGCGTTTCACCACCCTCATTATAAAAATGTATTCCTTACAACTGTCTGAATCAAACCTTTTGATTGAAAGCCACTGCCCCTTGTCCTATCACAACAGGCCCTACTAAAAAGTCTGGCCCCATCTTTCTTATAAGCCCCCTTTAAGTACTGAAAGGTTGCAATGTCTCCCCAGAGCCTTCTCTTCTCCAGGCTGAACAACTCCAACTCTCTCTAAATTCAGATACTTAGAATTTATAAATTGGATATTGTCAAGTAGAACTTTGAGATCTCAACTTCATTTTTTCTTTTTTCTAGATGAACTTTTTAATAGGAGCAAGTGTAAGCTTGTCTGGCCTTTGGTTTTTTTTTTCCCCTTATGTATGATATCCCTGCAGATCCAAAATGTCATGCATAGTGTATTAGGAGAATGGGAAATAATCTCTGATTTTAGTGTTGACTAGTCAAAACCATGCTACATTAACACTGATTACATCTCTTTTCTTTAGAGCCATGTATTTTGTCAAAAAGTGAAATGGAGAAAAATAATGTGCTGCTGCAAGGGTTCTATGAGAATCAAGTTTACTTTTACCACGGGGATTATGTTGGTTTTTACTGTAAACAGAACCATTTTGGAGCAGAATCTGGTGCAACGTTATTTCAAGTGCAGTGTGAGAGGGGACAGCTGGTGTATCCAAGGTGTGTTGAAAGAGCAAAATAAGTATGGACTTCAGGAAAGCCTACAGGAAAGGTATGTGCATGTTCTTTATCTGGTATTAACACCTGAATTAAGGTGGTCTTATATTTTTAAGATCACTACAGTCAGCTTTGAAAAATGAGTGATCAGTTGCATTGCTGGGTCTGAGCTGAAGGGAAAGGGAAGTGAAAGTGTTTTGTGGTGTGAGGACAGGGAATGCAGCAGAAGAATGTAATACTGGCATACGCATGGAAAATTTATGATGTAGGAGTTTCATAAGGTCTACAGTGATAAACTTGAGGATGCATCACAATCTTGAGGACCAGAGCAAAGCCACCACAATGAGGAGCTGCTGAACAAGTTGTCCCCTTTGTGAGGACATTGGCAATTTTGACGATATGGATGCTTTTGTGACCACAGAATATAGCTAACTTGAGACTTTGTGCCCTTCAAATAGACATTTAACCCTAATTTTACAGTGAGGCCTATTATTTTGTACGTCTTAACAATGCCCATGTCTCCTTTCTCAGGTAAGAACCCTCTGACGGACAAGGCTTGAAGTACAAGAATAAAAAAGCAAGTATAAAAACAAAATTTCATTTAAGGGATCTATGAAACCGTTTAAAACCTAAAAATGTGCAAATTCTACTGAGTAGTTAATTATTATTCTTAAAAAAGGTCAAACAAGCATCATTGTTCTGCTAACTGAGAGCGTTTAAATTATTAAAATATCTAGTCCAACTATTTTGTATGATTCCCTGTGACACTTAAGCATGGGTACTCTTGGAACTTTGCCTATGAAGATATGAAGAAAGTTCAGGAGTATGGACATTTGCCTTGCATCCATTTTATTATGTTTTAATAAAAATGTCACCGTAAGTTTTTCCTCTGTATTTTGTGTAAAATCCATCTTTCTCTGATATTATTGCATATATGTTGTTCTGTATGGTTTTCCAAAGCTTTTGTGAGTGCTAAGTGAATAAATCTAAAAGGAATTGAAGCAGCCAAGAAGTAGACAAATTCTGCTTATTTAATCAAAACCCAGCCAACTATTTGGTGGGAGAAGAAAAGGTTGATTAAAATAGCTTTTTTAATGCTACTTACAATAGCATTCCAAAATGCTTTCAAAAGATTAAAAAGTCATTGTTTTGTAAAGTGTTATTTAAAAACTAAGAAAATAACAACGAGATTTAGCAACTTAACATAACAGACTTCTGATGTATGACATGTAAACCCAAACTAGATATTCACAGCTTTCACTTTCAGGTCATGTTATGAACAACAATTGTAATGTGAATTTGTGAGTCTTTGTGAGTTAAGAAATACTGTAAGCATTCATTTAAACAAACTGATCAGTTTTTAAACAGTGAAGTACTGTGGCTCAGATGTGTAGAGACTTATTTCAGTCTCTGAGTTTTTGCATCCTAATAATTCCTGTGTCTATGACAGATAGATGAAAATCTATTTCCCTTTAACATGAAAGATGTCTATATGATGGACTAGATCTTGTCTTGATTGTAAGCAAAATCTTGCAAGGCAACTAGTACATCTGTGACTATGTCAGTAAATCCACACGACGTCAACATTACCTAGGTATCAGAATCAGAAAAAACAAATTTGGATACAGACATAACCAAACTGGGATGAATGGGGAAAAAAGTAATTTGGGGCAGGTTGTTTATTTGGAAGGATACTGGGGTGGAGAAAGAGAAGTACAAACATGGTGAAAAGAAGAACATTAAATAATAAAAAGAATAATATGGGGTGCATGTGATATAATTCAGACTCTCCAGGGATACCAGTCAAGCAGTTCTGTGCTTGCCCACTTTAGTGTTGATACGGCCAAACCTCTAAATCCGTAGCCTTGACTATACTACAGAGATCAAACCTGTTCCCATGATCTGGAAGACTAATTCAGGGCACGGAAGGAGGGCTTATTCTTTAGCTAGCAAGGAGAAACACCTCAGAGAAATAGCTGGAGCATCCACATATTGCTATATTGATGCCTGTTCCAGGCCTGATGGCGTCAGCATCTCCGCAGTTGCTTTCCTAACACCAGTCTGTGCTAGTGATTTTAATTCTCTTGCTATTGGGTTTTTTTGCAGCATGTTCAGGACAGCATCCAGATGTTTTCTCTGGTCAAGAAAAAGTGTATTTCTTTCCTTTTCCCCTTCACAATTTTTCTTTTTTCATGAATTATCTGAAAACAAACTTGTTGCTGGCAATTTGAAATCTGGACTATGTATTTCTGTTAAGTAGTGCAGCAGAATTATGTGAAAGAAAATGAGAGCTAGAGCTTGGGTTTCAAAATCTGAAAATGCTCAGAAAAATCAGTGTGAAATCTTGAAAATAAAGATTTACAACATGAACATAACAAAACAAAGTGAACACAAAATTCTCACCGAAGTTAATGAAGACACAGGGAGTGATCAAGTTGCTTTTTGTAAGGTAAGGAAACCTTGTTAATGACTCTTTTCCAGTACTCTAATTTTGCCAGAATGCATTCGTGAATGTGAATGCATGTGGCTAGGCAGTGTGGGAAGAACATAGAGCAGCTACATGCACTGCTGTCATAGCAGAGAAACTGCTGCAGAAGCATAGCCCAAGCCTGCTGTTTTCCTAGTGTGGATGAGATGCTGAAAGCACATCTGTCAAAACACTGTGCTTAGTGTATGCGGAATATATAGTGCAAATGAGGCTCAGTGATATATAAGCCCAAGAGTGTTTCTGACCTCTGAAGTGTATTTGGAAGCAGAGAAAGAATTTTTCTTTGACGTTATTTGCTTACACTTACCAAACCAAGGTGCTGGAGTAACTTTAAAAATAACCATCAACATACCAAAGACCTCAGTTTTACCCTTTATCAGTCCTGAATTTTTGCTGCACTTTCTGCATTGTTAGGCACAAGATTGCAGAAGAAGAATCATGTTGCTCAGGACCCTGTCTGGCTGAATTTTTAATGTCTCTTAGGAGATGTTTTTTAACCTTTCTGGGCAACCTGTTCCATTGTCTGCCTACCCTCATGGTGGATCTATTCTCCTAATATCTAACTGGAACTCCTTTTTCTGCAGATTTGTGTCTGTTGTCTTTCGTCCCATCACTGTGCACCACTGGAAAAAGTGTGGCTCAGTCTACTCTGTACTCTGTCATGAGGAAGCCAAAACCAGAAATAAGCGTCCTCACAGCCTTCTCTTAAGAAAGAGCTAAAAAAGATAATTCTGACTTGGGGGTAGGTAGATATGATATGATAACATTTCTGCACCAAGTTTGACTTGTGCAAATTTTTTCAAGATCAGCCTTTTATTTTTATCATAGAACAGTTTGGGTTGAAAGGGACCTTTAAAGATCATCATGTCCAACCCCCCTGTCATGGGCAGGGTTATCTTCCACTAGACCAGGTTGCTCCAAGCCCTGTCCAGCCTGGCCTTGAACATGGCCAGGGATGGGGCAGCCACAGCTTCTCTGGGCAACCTGTGCCAGCGCCTCAGCACCCTCACAGCAAAGAATTTCTTCAAAAGAAAAAGAATTTCTTTGGAAGAATCTTCTTTAATCTAAAGGCATCCTCTTCCAGTTTAAAACTACTCAATCATGAGAGACATGCCTTTCCTCTTGCATAGCAATCTTGCACTTACGCATTTTTTGGTCAGGTGAAAAAGACATTCAGATTTATGTATAGATTCTTGCCTCTGTGGTACATAATAGAGAAAACTGACTTTTATCTGGATATAAACTCACAGACCAGGTCAATCCCTGCAACCATCAAAGTTTTGAGTGCTGTATGTGCTGATTCAGATTGGCACATTATAACAAAGGTGAACCTTTTCCCCGCTGAGGTTTCAACAGCTTTTACATTTTCTTTAAAGTGGTTCATGCAGTGAAGCTGTGGGTCTGTTGCCCAGGCCTCTTGCCTTTAAGGAGCTCTGGGTTAAGCATAAGAATATTTGTTAAGTGTAAAAGGCCCTTTTTAAAGAGCAGAACTGGAGATAATGGCGGGAAAGTCAGTCTGCAAAACATGTGTGAGAAGTAGAATTCAGAGCAATTTCCAGTGTTTTAAAAAATGGTAATGCAAGTAATAGAGGAGCCGACAAGGAGAGGTGCCATGCTTGACCTCTTCCTCACCAACAGGGAAGGGCTGGTTGGGAATGTGATGCTCCAGGGCAGCCTTGATTGCAGCGATCATGAGATGGTCGAGTTTGAGATCCTCAGGACAGTGAGAAGAGCGTGCAGCAAGCTCACTGCCCTGGACTTCAAGAGAGCAGACTTTGGCCTCTTCAGGAACCTGCTCAGTAAGGTTCCATGGGATACAGCCCTAGAGGGCAGGGAGGCCCGAGACTGTTGGTTGATATTCAAGGCTCACCTGCTGCAAGCTCAGGAGCGATGCATCCCAACTAGAAGGAAGTTCAGCAGGAGGGCCAGGAGACCTCCTTGGATGGATAAGGAGCTGCTGAGCAAAATTAGAAGGAAACAAGAGGCTTATAAAAGGTGGAAGCAAGGTCAGGCGGCCTGGGAAGAATACAGGGATGTTGTCCGGGAAGCTAGGGACCAGGTTAGGAAAGCTAAGGCCCACTTAGAATTAAAATTGTCTAGGGATGTTAAGCATAACAGGAAGGGATTTTATGGATAACAGGAAGGGATTTTATAGGTACATTGCCAATAAAAGACAGGTTAGGGACAATGTGGGTCCTCTCCAGAAGTTATCAGGAGAACTGGCTACCCTGGATTTGGAGAAGGCTGAAGCTCTTAATGACTTCTTTGCCTCAGTCTTCACTGGCAAATGCTCTGACAATACCACCCAGGTCTTGGAAGGCAGATGCAGGGACAGTGAGAATGAAGACCCTGGGCCCACTGTAGGAGAGGATCTGGTTCGAGACCAACTCAGGAACCTGGACATATACAAGTCCATGGGACCTGATGAAATCCATCCACGGGTCCTGAAGGAGCTGCAAATGAAGTTGCTAAGCCACTGTCCATCATATTTGAAAAATCATGGCAGTCAGGTGAAGTTCCCGATGACTGGAAAAAGGGAAATATAACCCCCATTCTCAAGAAGGGGAAAATGGATGAGCCGGGGAATTACAGACCAGTCAGTCTCACTTCTGTGCCTGGCAAAATCTTGGAGCAGATTCTCCTGGAAGGCATGCTGAGGCACATGAAAACCAACAAGGTGCTTGGTGACAGCCAGCATGGCTTCACTAAGGGGAAATCCTGCCTGACCAATCTGGTGACCTTCTATGAAGGGGCTACGGAACTGATGGACAGGGGCAGAGCAGTTGATGTCATCTACCTGGACTTGTGCAAAGCCTTTGACACTGTCTCACATGACATCCTTCTCTCTAAGTTGGAGAGACATCAATTTGATAGGTGGACCACTCGGTGGATAAAGAACTGGCTGGATGGCTGCACGCAAAGGGTAGTGCTCAGTGGCTCAACGTCCAGCTGGAGACCAGTAACGAGTGGTGCCCCCCAGGCATCGGTGTTGGGACCGGTCTTGTTCAACATCTTTGTGGGTGACATGGACAGTGGGATTGAGTGCGCCCTCAGCAAGTTTGCCGATGACACCAAGCTGTGTGGTTCGGTTGATACATTGAAGGGAAGGAATGCCATCCAGAGGGACCTTGACACGCTTGTGAGGTGGGCTGATGCCAACCTGATGAAGTTTAACCATGCCGAGTGCAAGGTCCTACACCTGGGTCGGAGCAATCCGAGGCACAGCTACAGGTTGGGCAGAAAAGAGATTCAGAGCAGCCCTGTGGAGAAGGAGTTGGGGGTTTTGGTTGATGAGAAAATGAACATGAGCCGGCTTCAGTGTGCGCTTGCAGCCCAGAAAGCCAACCGTATCCTGGACTGCATCAAAAGGAGTGTGACCAGCAGGCCGAGGGAGGTGCTCCTGCCCCTCTACTCTGCTCTTGTGAGACCTCACTTGGAGTATTGTGTGCAGTTCTGGTGTCCTCAACATAAAAAGGACATGGAACTATTGGAACAAGTCCAGAGGAGGGCCACGAGGATGATCAGGGGACTGGAGCACCTCCCGTATGAAGATAGGCTGAGAAAGTTGGGGCTGTTCAGCCTGGAGAAGAGAAGGCT
The DNA here is from genome assembly GCA_039720435.1 of Amazona ochrocephala. Lineage (NCBI taxonomy): Eukaryota > Metazoa > Chordata > Aves > Psittaciformes > Psittacidae > Amazona > Amazona ochrocephala. The sequence goes on along the minus strand of CM077884.1, from coordinate 20,674,096 downwards.
GCGTGGAGACCTCATAGCAGCCTTCCAATACCTGAAGGGGGCCTATAGGGATGCTGGGGAGGGACTCTTCATTAGGGACTGTAGTGAGAGGACAAGGGGTAATGGGTTTAAACTTAAACAGGGGAAGTTTAGATTGGATATGAGGAAGAAATTCTTTCCTGTAAGGGTGGTGAGGCCCTGGAATGGGTTGCCCAGGGAAGTTGTGAATGCTTCATTCCTGGCGGTGTTCAAGCCTGGGTTGGGCATAGCCTTGGATGGCATGGTTCAGTGTGAGGTGTCCCTGCCCATGGCAGGGTTGCTGGAACTAGATGATCTTAAGGTCCTTTCCAACCCTAACTATTCTGTGATTCTATGATTCTATGATTCTAATTTACTTTCTGGAGCCCTGATGTGAAATCACTGGGTTTTAACGTCAGAAAGATATCACAGGCCTGCAGCACAATAACTGATATCAGAAGGGGAAGATAGCTGAGCTAACTTAGCTAATTCTGGGTAGAATGGATAGAAGAGCAGTACTGCACCATTCAGTGGTATATAATTAAAATTTTCTTACTAAGCAGCAGGTTTGGTAGAGCAAGGGGAGAGTAATTTCTACTGTAAGCTTTCTCTTCAATGACACTGAAAAATCAAAGGCCTTGCTATTCTCGTCCAAGAAGAATGGTCATCTAGTCAGGGCTGTGTAAAGGCAGCCAGGTCCTCACTTATCTGAGCAGTGCTTTCAGGTAGGCTCCAGCCCATAGCAGTATTGCAGAAGGCTGGTCTTGCTGAGCATCCTTCTGTATTAAGGCAAAGCCAAAGTGATTTTACACAGTGAGTATAGTCCTCTTCTACCTTGCTGTGAAGATCAGATCTTTCAAACAGTGCCTGTATTTTCTCCTCTAAGAAAACATGATCTGGAATAGGAAGAACACCTTTTTTTGTCTTTTTTTTTTTTTTTTAATGAAATCTACATGTTGCATAATAAAAATTATTCAACATGTTTGGAACTAACTGACTGGAAATGGCTTCGTGATCATCAATTACTATTTAGAAAACGTAACTCAGTGTTTTCCAGCGACTGGGTTACAAACAAGGCCAAATGTTAATGACCTATATAGATCTATAAAAGTTAATGATCTATAAGAAGGGGCAGGAATGGTGGCATATAAGGTGGAAATTAATTTTCTTTTAGTTCACATTTTTGTTTTTCTTGGTGCTATACTAAAAGGAAAAATTCCCGAGTGAAAGACCAGTCTTTCTGAAGCACAGGAGGATTAGAAGGTGAGGAAGAAGTGAGCCAGAAAAACTGCACTCAGTGAAATCCAGAAAGCTTTCTTATATACTCTTTGTGGGGTTTTGTGTTCTGTATTGCAAACCTGCTAGGACTCCATAAACAGCAGACCTTAAGGTGTGTTGGACTAGCATGTAAGAATCTAAAATACAAATAAATACTTCATGTCTCTAGAAATATGTCACATGTATATATTTCCTGGTTTTCTCTAAAGAATGTGCTTCGTTCCTTAAGAAAATGGTAAATAGAGGTGTTAATATTAGGCATTTGTCACTGAGAGTTTTGTGATTCTTTAGAAAAAAGCCTTTTGGAAGATGCTTTGAAGTTCTGCCAGTTGTATAAAGTGGCATATCAATAATGAAATTAATTTTGTGTATATAGTAATAGCAGCATCTGTTGATCCTCAGATGGATGTTACCATTCAGTAAATAAAAGAATGCCATGTGTTTTTAAGGGAGAAAAAACAGCTCAAAGTCGATTGCTATGCTAGTTAATCCTGTATTTCACAATAGTTCACAGCAGCAAGTGCATTGGAAGAAAAAAAATGAAATCCCCTTGGAAAGAAGATTGTGTAAAGAAACTCCACAGAAAATAATCTTTAATATTTTTTTAGTATTGTGATGACATGAGGATGGAACTCAGTTTGCTCAGTCATCCTGCTGGTGCAGCCCAATAAACATGGTTTTTGCCTTTGCTAATAAAAGAACACAGGCTCTGCACTGACTTTGCAGTGCAGGATCTCTGGGCTTGCCTGGATTTGTCTTGAGCTGGTTTTAGCTTATTCAGCTGTGATAGCAGTTGTTCAGCAATCACCCCATTGGCTGCCTAAATGTCTTAGTTTAGCGCTAATTCTTACTGGTAACAAGCGCTTATTTAATTATCTATGACCCCAGACTAAAATGTGGTGTGGGAAAGGAGAATGTGGGATGATATGGGGGTGGACAGAGATCAATGACTATAAAAACAAACCACGGTGGTCAAGCAGCAGCCCCAGCACAAGTGCAACTTGGACTTATGCAGGTAAACGCAATTTTAGTGGACAGAGACACGGAGTAACTGGGATCCAAACCAGTGTAATGTATTGAAAAAATACATTTAAACACAAGCAAATGTCAATACTTAGGAGGAAGGGACCTCTGCTACTGAATTTACCTCTTCTCAACAAAGACCCTTGTGCACTAATGGATTACTGTGGCATTCTCCTTCTGTCTCACTTGATTTTAAGCAGACTGAGAACAAATTATGGGCTCCATGTGTAAGGTGGCTTTGCCCAAAACAAAATCTTAAGTTTGAAGAGCTAAGTGCACTGTATTATGTGTGTTATAAACATACAGGAGATTTTGGTTATGGGCTTCGTAATGCTTCTGTGTCAAGTTCATTCTGAAAAGTTTTGTGACAAAAAACATCTAAGCCTTTTTGCAACAATTGCATAATTTATCTGTACAGATTGACCGCTGTGTTGCAAGAAAATTATTGGAGGAGATTGCAAGGACAACCTCAGGAATCATGGGAGTCGAGTCATACGGGAACATGCGATTCTGGGCACAGAAAGCAGTGACTGTTGCAAAGGACATCTTTAACTCCTAAAGCTTGAAAATGACTCTGTTGCACTACACTGTAGCTTTCCTGCTGTGGATGAGCTGTACTACATGGAAAGGTAAGCTATTAAATGGAAATCTACATTTTAATCTAGGTAGCTGGTGACAATCAAGAAAAATGAACTGCAAAAACCTACACCATTTATTTTTTACAGAATTCCCTTCAGAAGTTTGACATGAGAGTTATAATTTAGAAGTGTGAACTATGCATTTGAGAGTATTTGCTTTGTATTGTCTTGTATGAGCTTGGTTTTATGCCTTTTGCCTGAACTTAATGACTCTCATCAAGAACCTAACTTATTACAAGCCATAACTCACTTAAAATGCATTAGTCCGTATAAATTCCTTTGTATTTAAATTTAGCCACTATTATTTTGAATATATATACTATAAAAAATGTAAATAATGATTTGATTTTGAATCATAATACAACTCTTTAAAAATACAGGTACTTTATTATTTCATAGAATCATAGAACAGTTAGGGTTGGAAAGGACCTTAAGATCATCCAGTTCCAACCCCCCTGCCGTGGGCAGGGGCACCTCACACTAAACCGTGCTATCCAAGGCTCTGTCCAACCCAGCCTTGAACACTGCCAGCGATGGAGCATTCACAACTTCCCTGGGCAACCCATTCCAGTTCCTCACCACCCTTACAGGGAAGAATTTCTTCCTCGTATCCAATCTAAACTTCCCCTGTTTAAGTTTGAACCGGTTACTCCTTGTCCTCTCACTACAGTCCCTAATGAAGAGTCCCTCCCCAGCACCCCTATAGGCTCCCTTCAGTTCTATGGTACAAAAACTCCATACTGCCTGAAGGAGGTCTTCACTGTATATGTACCTTTATTAAAATAACCAGTTTTAAACTCTATGATTGATCCATTTAAATCTATTCATCATATTAAGATTATTCTCTCCCTTCTGCCTTTAAAAGTGCTTTTTTTGTATATAATTCATAGTTTAAGAAAAAATGATCCAACTTCTTTCATTTGGAACTAATTTTAGAAATCTGGGACAAACAGATTGGTTTGTAGAATTGATGTGACTGCATGTGTAAAACTTTTTTCCAGTGTAATGCTGGAAAAACCAGAAACTGTACTCTGAGAATTTCAGGTGTTTATTCATATTTTCAATTAAAATGTCTTCAATGTTTTTTCAATGCAAAGACTGTAAAAATAGTGAAGGCAATGATAATTTCTTTGAGCAAAGAGTCAGTGCTGTTTATTAGTATAGTATATTCCCAGATGGAGGGATGTCAGTAATTGGAATACTATTTAACTCCTGTGTGCTCTCATTATTTGCAGCTGTCAGTATTGTCCTGCATCTATCAATTAACAACATCTTGTACATGGTTTCTGCTAGAATAGCATTGCAAACACCCACCCATCACTGATTTTGAAGAAATTGCTATTAGGGATAAATAAGGACAAGAAGAAAATGGCAGCATGCAGTCAAATAATAAGAATCTGTGCACAGCTTCTGCAGGAGCAGCCTGTGATGACCCACCAATTGTTGACTTTGGAGAAATTGTTAGTGGGAATAAATCAGCATATAAGGAAAGTGACCGTGTGCAATATGTATGCAACCCTGGATACACTTTATCAGGATCAGAATGGGTAACATGCTATAAAAAAATCTGGGTACCTGGGCCACCAAAATGTTTGGGTAAGTGTAACTTTTATTGCTGGTCGACTTTGTACTGGTAGATAATTCTAATGATTCTGAAACTCCTACTTCGTTAGGTTTACAGTCGTTGCTAGATTACCAAGTCTGGAATGGACCATAATTAATCCCTGGGTTCGATGCTACTTAGCTCGTGGATCTTGGCCTTTAGTGTCCTAAAACCATTTACACTCAGTCGTGTTTTTTATTGAGAGAATTTTGGAGCTGTCTGGAAGGTTGCAAGCAGATAAACATTTTACCTGTACTTCCAAGAACTTGTGCAACAAGGTACAGATACTGACAGTGGTGTCTGCCTCCTTCCACCATGATTTACATTAGTTAAGACATCCTTTCATGTAGTTCCTAACTGTCCCTCATATGTGGGAAGAGTGCTGTTGTGGTAAGCTGCTTTGCTGTCTTCAGTTTCCTCCTTGTAGCTCTTTGTTAGGAGCCTTATAAAATTAACTTTTTATCTTAGGTAATGGAAACACAACTGGGATAAAATTAGACATAATCTCGCTGATTTCATGAATTATTTCAAGGACCGATCTCCTGAAGTCAATACCTCTTGAGATCATCACTGCTGTTCCCAAAGTCTATAAATATGCTTGGAAGTAGTGGATATCATTGATAAACTACCTAAAACTGGACATTCTGAATTAACAGTGATGGAGAATCAAGTGTTTGAAGTCCTCCACATTTTACTTTTAAAAATCACTGCTGAGTGATAACCAAGCTGGTTTTGAACTATCTTTGCTGAGGAGGTGCTTCACATAATAAAAGCCACCAAATATTCATACTTCGTCATTTTTAGTTTTTCTTGTTTCCTTCAGCACCGTGTACCATTACAAGACAGCAACTGGAAGCCCAAAACCTGCTTCTCTCCAATGGACAAAGACGAGCATTTTTGATTCAAAGTGGTCAGTGGGAAATATTTGCATGCACGACAGGATTTAAACTCACAGACTCTCCTATCAAGCAGTGTTTTGATGGGCATATTGAGCTTCCTTCATGTATTTCTGGTAAATATGCACCATACTTAAATGAAATTGATCGGTCAAATACCTCTTCTCTGTGATTTTGCAGTTGTTCATGTACAAGAACTGCATCTGCCTGTACTATCAGAGACTGTTTATTCTATGGGAAATTGGTTTTCCCACCACAAATGCACTTGCTGATGATAAGGTTGTGTGTAAACCCAGTGTAGAAGGCAAGTCACCAACATCACCAGTGCATGATGTGAGAGAATCTCTCCCTTCCTCCTACTTAAAGCAAAAGCAGTTTTCAAATAACAAAGCATGTTTCCAGATTTGCTCATCAGGAATAAATCTCTTGGTTTCAACAATTGTATAATTTCTTGATTTTTTTTTCTCATTTTATTTTTGTGCCTTCTTCAGGTAACAGGATTATAAATGATATGATGGCATAAGTCAAGACGTCTATAGTAAGAAATGCTGAGGGATCTGTAATTCAGCTGCTAAAACATTACCAATGCAGGTGATATCTTATAAGCAGAAACTCATTTAGTGGTAGAATCAAGTATTTTCAGAAATGGAGATAGCTCAACATAGGACAAATGAGGTGACTGATGTGCACAAAGTGCCAAACATGTCTATTTTCAAGCTGCACAATTCTGATGCCACGTGTTTTCTCTTATATGGCGTAGCTTTTTTCTGCAATTTTCTGGAAAGCACTCTGATGATGATGATAAATCTGAATGGATTGTGTCTCAGGACACAGTCTTCTCTTAAGGAACTGTCTTCAGGAATCACTCTTCCCTTAAGGAACTGCACATTTCTAAGCGTGACAAAAAAATGTAACCTTTTCTTTGCCCTTAGAGACATCATCTTAACAACTTCACGCAGTTATGGTCAATATACTATGCAATTAAAAACTTATGCAGTGAGTATAAATATGTTGTTCAAATTAGCACTTTTTTTGCTCACTAAAGAATCTATATGGTGGAAAAAGCACATTCATCCTATTGTCTACCACATTAGCACAAGCATCAGTTTTCTGTATCTTCTCATAAAATGCCATGTGGAAATATCTCTCTTCTCAGATGTTACCTGTGGAGCTGCACCTGAAATTCCCCATGCGTACACCACAAGCACTCAACAGGAGAGGTATCTGCCCGGCGCCAGAGTGCACTTTGAATGCGAAAGCAATTTTCAGATGATGGGTGGAAATTATGTCACGTGTACAAATGGAGAATGGTCACAAGCACCAACGTGCAGAGGTAGGAATCTGTGCTTTCGTATTGCCTCTTAGCACAGAGGGGACTGTTTGTTTCCCTAAACTCTTTTACAGAACTCAAAGTACCTTTTGTACTTCTCTTCACTTTGTGTTCCAGAACTTAGTGCTTGCTATTCCTTCCTTGAAGAGTGCTTTACTTTAGCTTGATGCTTCTAGAAATACTGGGGATCTTTTCCTCAGCACCAAAAATGTCATGGAGGAGCAGGGCCTAAAATGTGCTGCTCTCTCATTCTCCTGTACGATGCTGCTGTTTCCCCAGGGGCTGCCATTTCAGCCTCCCTCCAGAAAGATGCATGAGGGCTCCTCTGTCCTGTCCAAACCTGCCAGGGAGCGCCTGAATGGAAGAAGCAGTAGGGGAGGGAAACGGCTGTTCTTCTCCAGGGCTCCCCTCTGAGCAATGCAGATCCCAGCAGAGACTCAGATCTAAACCGTGGTAGATCTGCTGGGGCCGTGAAGTGGGAAGAGTGCTCCTGTGACAAGGAACCATCAGGAGCTGTGCTCCTGTCCCCTGCCCAAGTGTGTGGCTGCGCAGGGTGAACAAGAGCTCCTTGGTTTCCACGCACCTCCATGGAGCTGACTGCGCTTGCCTGGCCCTGAGCAGCGCTGACAAGCTCATCCACTGCTGCCACTGCTCCAGAGCTCAGAGTTGCACAGAGCACCAGCTTGGTGCTACCCGGTGATTTCCAGGCATTCCAGGGCTCCCTGGGGAGGGCCATGGGCGCGCAGGAAGGCCGGTGTGGCTTCATGTGCAGCCAGGTGTAGCTACAGAAACACTGGCTGTTTGTGGAAGCTCCCATCGACCCTGCCTTCTCCTGAGGGTCCCAGAAAGAGTGTTCTCTGTCATTCCTCATTGCTACCTCCACAGCGAGCTCCTGGAGCTGCGACCCACGTGAGGCAGAGAATCCGGGCAGAAAGTGGAACAAGGGTGCAGAGGGAACAGCTCAACCCCTGCAGCCGTGACTGCAGCCGTGTCTCTTTTCAGATGCGACGTGTAAACCTCCTCCTGAAATTGCTGGCGGTAAAGTTCGAGGTGTTAAGAAGTCGAGGTACTTGCCTGGGGAGAGCGCTCGCTATCAGTGCTGGCGAGGTTTTGAGATGACCGGGGCTTCCACCGTAGCGTGTCAGAACGGGACCTGGACAGAGCTGCCAACGTGCAGAGGTGATTTCTCTCTTTCCATACAGTCGCCTGCCAGTGAGACTGTCCTGGGAGCTGACGCCGGGGCTTTCGCTTCTCCAATTTCAGTCTCACTGCTGCGTGCAGACACAACATATCTGGTGCTCCCACGAAAAAGCCCTTTTGCTGGGCTCTCTTCAGATGAGTTTTCCAACAGAGAGACCCAAGTGGCTTCAATTGATAGGGACCCCTGCAGAATTACCCTGGGGCTGAGCGCGGTTGCTGACCAGGCCTGATTTTGAGAGGCAGCCCTTGACTGCCGGGGCTTTTTCTTTGATTGATTGGGGATTTTCTTCCAGGGAAAAGTGGGAAATGTGGCTCGCCTCCGGTTATTGAAAATGGAGACCTCCTGTCCTTCCCCATGCAAGAATACCCGGAGGGTGCAACTTTGGAATACAAATGCCCGGACTTCTATGTCCTGGAAGGATCTCCGTCTATCACCTGCACTGAAGGGCAGTGGACAAGCCCCCCAGTTTGCCTAGGTAGGCTGAAGCCCGTGCTGTGTGGGCAAAGGCTGTGGGACTGCTCCTGTTGCTGTTTTCTCAGAGCCTGAGGGCAGAACCTGTGCGGCAGCGCTTGTGCTGGAGCTGCGATGCCGGCAGGGCAGAACAGCAACGAGTCCTCCCTTTGCCTACAAGGAGTCTCTTCTTGACATTAACTCTTGGAGTCCCCTCTGCTGCCTGCCAGACGAGTGGGTTCAAGGGGAGGGGAGTTTGGCTGAGCCCTCCTGTGTGAGGGGATCTCCATCTCTGTGCAGGGCTCCTGAGTGCACCAGAGCTGGGGAAGCTGCTACGCTCAACAGGCTGTGAGCAGGGAGGGTGGTCCTGAGTGCAGGGCAGTGCTGGGCAAAGGCAGGGTCTTGTCCATGGCACGGCCACAGGGGAACAAACGTAGGGAAGTTGTGGGCAGAAGGGAAGGACTGATCTTGGAAAAGACACAGGAAGGTTTGTTGTGGACCTTCCCACCCCTGCTTCGGTCTTGTCCTTGTGACTGGGCTGCCAGAGGGAAAGGGCTTCACCATAGCTCTGTGGGGGTTCTCAGCCTTGGTCTCTGTTCCTTTAGGTTGGATGTGAATGTCTTTGCTGTCACACGTAACAGAGGGTCACAGCAAAAAGCTGGGAGCCCTTTTTGATGCAAAGAACTTCTGTAGGCTCTGGGGGGAAAACGCTACATGTGGTGAGTCTGTATGGAATGATGACACTCTTCTTTTGTCTTTTCAAGTGGCCTGTACAGCATCTGAAGAAGACATGGGCAGAAACAATATTGAGCTGAAATGGACCAGGGGAAGGAAGCTGTATTCCAGATCGGGTGACTTTGTTGAATTTCAGTGTAAAAGGGGCTATCTGGAGGACCCAGCCTCTTCCTCATTCAGAGTAGAGTGTTTGGAGGGGACATTAGAATATCCACGGTGCAACCCAGCAAGTAAGTTGTCGTGTTTTAAGCCTCTATAACTCACGCAATCTCTCTCTCACTTCGCCCTCTTTCTTCCCCCCCACTCTGAGGTGGGGGGAATGGGGAGAAGAATCAAAAGAATGTAACTCCCACGGGTTGAGGAAAGAACAGTCCACTAACCAAGGTATAACACAAATCACTGCTGCTACCACCAATAATAATAATGGCAAGAGAAATACAAGGGAAGAGGATACAACTCCTCACCACCTGACGACCGAGCCATGAACTAAAAACTCTTCCAGGTTCCTGCCCCAAGTTTTTGTTTACATCCTGGGCATGATGTGCTGTGGTATGGAATACCTCTTTGGTCAGTCTGGGTCAGGTATCCTGTTTCTGCTTCCTCCTGGCTTCCCCTCCTCCCTGCCAGAGCATGAGACTCAGAAAGTCCTTGGTGAGACCAAAACATTATAGGCCGTAACTATAAACATCAGTGTTATCAGTGCTCTTCCCAGGCCAAAAGTCGAAAACACAGCACTGCACCTGCTGCTATGAAGGAGACAAATGACTGCTGCTGCTGAACCCATGACATAAGTCATCTCCATTTTGGGCAGAGCTTAGGTGCATTGCATTGCATTTTCAGTGCTGAAGCCGAGGGCAAAGCCTTTAGGTTTCCTGGGAGGGTGCCTAGTGTGGAGCCAGGGGGTGGGAGCATCCTGTAAGCTGCAGGCGGTGAAGGGTGGTGCTGTTGATGGGTGTACCTGAGCAGGAAAGGCTGCCTGGCAGAGGGCCCTGGGGCTCGTGCCAGAGCACCAGCATTTCCATTATGAGGTCTACAGGCAAATAATGAAAGTACTTTTTTCAGGGGACTGTAGAGTGGATGAGAGGTTGATGGAAATGAACCACATTCGACTGCAGTCATCGAGCAGGTCGAGCCCCTCCACCTTCCTCACTGGGGATTATATTTTGTTTGAATGCAAAAGGTGGTTTCAGCAAGTTTCACACCCTGAAAAATTCAGAGCAGTGTGCCGGGATGGAGTGATCACGTATCCTACGTGTGAATGTAAGTGCTCGGTGCCCAGGACAAGGCAGGGCTGCACGAGGCAGCTTTGCTGAAATTGCCCGTCCACTGCTCTGAGGAACCCCAGTGGTGTGTGTCAGGCTTGGTCTTCATGCGTTTTACTCTTTCCTCTCTTCCAGACGCAGGGTTTTTTGGATGAATGGAAATGGCACAAAAGCTCTGGCAGTGAAGGATTCCTCAACTGACCTCGTGATTTGAGCTCAATTTTTCCTGGCAATTCCTGTTCTCTTGTGGTTTCTTTGCAGCTTAAGCAATGTTCCGTCTTGGAATTTGTTAGGTTTTTATGATCGGATGATTGCATTTATATGTTATTCACATTTTATTCACATTTTATCCTTTATATGTAAATGTATTTACATTTTGTAAATGTGTTTACATTTTGTCCATTCAAATTGTTGTATTTTCTTTTTATCCAGTCTGCATTGATCTCATTGTTAGTTTTATTAACCATCGTGTCCTGAAATACGCTGGCTTTGGTGGCATATGGAGACAAGTATTAAAGCCTGCAGTTAGTTTGATCGTTAGCAAGCAGAGTGTACTTGACCTTATCCTAGCTCCTAGCTTCAACTCCATACACTTGCCTGAACACTATCCTAGGGTCATGGCAGAGGTGAGTGTCCTGATGTCTTGGTCAGGATGAGGAAGTGTGTGAAGTCTCGTTTATATCACTCAGGGAAGTCTCTACATCACAGACCCAGTTCTTACGTGTCACTTGAGCCTACCTGACATTTGCTGGAAGAGCAAGATATTGGGATGCAAGTAATGGGAATGTCTGGATAGGGGTGGGGTTGACTTCTTGGTCCTGGTCTTGGAGAGGCCAATCTGCAGAGTGCACAGCTCCATCTACTGTTCACTAAGAGGGAAGAACTATCTGAGGTTGTGGAAATCAATGGCAACCTTGGATGTGATGACCACAGAATCATACAATAGTTATGGTTGGAAAGGACCTTAAGATCATCGAGTTCCAACCCCCTGCCATGGCCAGGGACACCTCACACTAAACTGTGTCACCTAAGGCTCTGTCAAACCTGGCCTTGAACACCGCCAGGGATGGAGCATTCACAACTTCCTGGGCAACACATTCCAGGGCCTCACCACCCTTACAGGAAAGAATTTCTTCCTCATATCCAATCTAAACTTCCCCTGTTTAAGTTTGAACCCATTACCCCTTGTCCTCTCACTACAGTCCCTAATGAAGAGTCCCTCCCCAGCATCCTTATAGGCCCCTTTGCACTCATAGATTTTGTGATTCATGGGAGAGAGAGCAGAAGAGGTAGCTGAGTAAATCATGCACTTTGGAAGAGCAGATTTTGGATTATTTGGGAAACAGGTAGGTGGGATTACTTGGGAGAGTAGTAGAGGAGTCCAGAAAAGCTTACGGGTCTTGAAGGACAGAATCTTCCAAGCACAAAAATATTCAATCCTGGCACTCAGAAGGAAAACCACATTTATCAGGACTCTGGTTTGACTAATCAGGGACTTCTTGTAGATCTTTGAAGTAGAAATCAGGGCCAGAGATTGAGGCAAAAAACAGGTTACAAGGTCAACTGTCTGTGGCATTGACTTAGCCTGTATGAATAGTGCTAAGCTGAAGCTTCCCTAGAGTGACACTTCAAGGGCCATCAAGGGTCAGAAGATATACTATTACTACGTTAGCATTAAAACAATAAAAATGCTACCTGTCACTAAATGGGGTAGGTGATTTGCTGTCAGCAGCCCCACATGGAGCTCAAGTACTCGATGCATCCTTTGCCTTAGTATTCATCAACAAGACGCTGTCTTCATTTCTGTAATCCACTCCATCCTGTCCTCTGCTCACGCATGAACGTCAGTGTTATGTGTATATCCAGGGGTTTGTGTGGCTACAGGACCTCAGAGGCTTGGGCACACTCACTGAGAGCTGTTTTGCTGTGGCAGTGTCCTCTGCAATGCAGTGCTGAGGATGTAATGCTCACAGGGATAGCACCCTTAAGCCTCACAGTAAGTGAAAGGATTTACATTCTTTGAAATCTCTTCTAGGTTAGCGTTATTTCTCTCTGTATCTAGTGAGGACACATGTGAGAGCAGCAGAAGAGAAATTAAAAAAAGACTATTAAAGTTACCTCTTCGTCTGTGGTAACAGATTTAAGAATTAGATTACCAAATCATGACTCACGTAGTTCCTGTTTCTCAGTATTTTACCTTGGTGCACAGTAGAATTCCTTCCTTCTTAAGAAAACAGGAAAAGTATAATCACTTTTGCTTATACATTTTAATAAATTAAGGTCGCATCAGGTGAAGTTCCTGACGACTGGAAAAAGGGAAATATAACCCCCATTTTCAAGAAGAGGAAAATGGATGAGCCTGGGAACTACAGACCAGTCAGTCTCACCTCTGTGCCTGGCAAAATCTTGGAGCGGATTCTCCTGGAAGGCATGCTGAGGCACATGAAAACCAACAAGGTGCTTGGTGACAGCCAGCATGGCTTCACTAAGGGGAAATCCTGCCTGACCAATCTGGTGACCTTCTATGAAGGGGCTATGGAACTGATGGACAGGGGTAGAGCAGTTGACATCATCTACCTGGACTTGTGTAAGGCCTTTGACACTGTCCCACATGACATCCTTCTCTCTAAGTTGGAGAGACATCAATTTGATAGGTGGACCACTTGGTGGATAAAGAACTGGCTGGATGGCCACACGCAAAGAGTAGTGCTCAATGGCTCAATGTCCATCTGGAGACCAGTAACGAGTGGTGTCCCCCAGGGATCGGTGTTGGGACCGGTCTTGCTCAACATCTTTGTGGGTAACATGGACAGTGGGATTGAGTGTGCCCTCAGCAAGTTTGCCGATGACACCAAGCTGTGTGGTTCGGTTGATAAGTTGGAGAGAAGGAATGCCATCCAGAGGGACCTTGACACACTTGTGAGGTGGGCTGATGCCAACCTGATGAAGTTTACCCATGCCAAGTGCAAGGTCCTCCACCTGGGTAGGAGCAATCCGAGGCACAGCTACAGGTTGGGCAGAGAAGAGATTCAGAGCAGCCCTGTGGAGAAGGACTTGGGGGTGTTGGTTGATGAGAAAATGAACAGGAGCCGGCAGTGTGCACTTGCAGCCCAGAAAGCCAAATGTATCCTGGGCTGCATCAAAAGGAGCGTGACCAGCAGGCCGAGGGAGGTGCTCCTGCCCCTTTACTCTGCTCTCGTGAGACCTCACTTGGAGTATTGTGTGCAGTTCTGGTGTCCTCAACATAAAAAGGACATGGAACTGTTAGAACAAGTCCAGAGGAGGGCCACGAGGATGATCAGGGGATTGGAGCACGTCCCGTATGAAGACAGGATGAGAAAGTTGGGGCTGTTCAGCCTGGAGAAGAGAAGACTGCGTGGAGACCTCATAGCAGCCTTCCAATATCTGAAGGGGGCCTATAGGGATGCTGGGGAGGGAATCTTCTTTAGGAACTGTAGTGATAGGACAAGGGGTAATGGGTTTAAACTTAAACAGGGGAAGTTTAGATTGGATATGAAGAAGAAATTCATTACTGTAAGGGTGGTGAGGCACTGGAATGTGTTGCCCAGGGAAGTTGTGAATGCTCCATCGCTGGCAGTGTTCAAGGCGGGGTTGGACATAGCCTTGGATGGCATGGTTTAGTGGGAGGTGTCCCTGCCTCTGGCAGGGGGGTTGGAACTCGATGATCTTAAGGTCCTTTCCAACCCTAACTATTCTATGATTCTATGATCTTTATAGGCAATATTTCCATCAGATAATTTGATGGAGAATTTGATCTGTTCTTGATTGATATTTTGCTGGCTGTCTGATAGGCTGACTGATGCCAGCAAAGAGCGCTTAACTTTGTGATCACCTTGACTTAGTTATTTGATGCAGGCATATGGATGGATGCCATATAGCACTGCAGATGGTATTGCTGTTGACGCTTGGTTGCAGATGTGGTACATCAAGATTGATACAGTTGCATTTCATTCATATTGAAACAAGGAATGTCTCTTTGTTTCTTTTTTTTTCTGTTCAGAACTAGAATTCCAAATTTTTTTTTTATTTTTTTTTTTATTTTTCTCCTTTAATTTTGAGGTAGAAACACTTTCATGCATGTCTAAGACCAGAAAGGAGAAGACTGAAGTTCTTACTTTAAGGCTCAGGAGGAAGCAGATGAAAATTCTCAGCATGATCATGGGACGAACACCTCAAGTCTGTGAATCACTGTCTACCCAGAACTCCCTTTGAAAGCAGTGGGACTGTTAGACTTACATACCATATCCACGTTTGATATTATTCAGCTGTGACATATCACTGTGAGTGTACAAAGAGCAGAGCGACGGAAGTCTATTTCCGGGATGGTGGAAGGTGTGCCTTCCGTACTTCCACACAAAGATGCACTAACAGCTCCAAATCACAAAGTGAGAACATATTTTCAGATGTGTTACAAGAAGAACTGAAAAGGTACACTGTGTTTTAGTGCACTAAATGTTACTAGATGCATAACCTTTACAGAAAATGAAGCTTATTTTTTGCAGTAAACAAAACCAGCTTCTTCATAGGCTATTTTTAAAACAAGAAGGTAAATTACCTTTGCATTCCAGTGGTTGTGACTAGTTTCCTTGACTACAAATTATTCTTCATCCTGAAGACGGCTGGTTAGCCTAAAGAAAGGGATCTCAGAGGGGATCTCATCAATGTTTCTAAACACCTGAAAGGAGGGTGCAGACAAGACACACCCAGACTCTTTTCAGGGGGCCAGAACAAGAGGCAATGGGCACAGACTCAGACACAGATTCCTTCTGAAATTCAGGCAATACTTCTTTTGCCTAGGGAGGTTGTCGAGTCTCCTTCCTTGGAGATATTCAGGAGCACTCTGGACATGGTCCTGGTCAGCCTGCTCCCGGTGACACTGCCTGAGACGGAGGACTGATGACCTTCAGAGGTCCATTCTGTGATTTGTGAATGCTTGTGCATACACGTGAATGCTTTGTCCATAACAAAGCACTATTTCTTTTTTCGATAAGATTAATACAAAGCAACTGTAACAGAAGACGGCTCTTGGGCACAAGTAAGCTTTATACATTTTGTAGATTGGAAACCAAAGCATGGATCTGAGATATTTTGTCACGGTCACACTATGTGCATCCATACCAAGAACTGCATCAGTGTCATCACAGCCAGAACCCTGCCCTCACTGTTTTAGAAAAGAAAGGCTGCTTTTGGAAACCAAACTGTTCTTGAGATGCTGCGTCCTGAACTGGTATTTCTCAGTAACCTGAGTAAAGCCATAAAATTACCTTAATTTTCCATAATTCTGCTTTGCATATCAAAGTATCAAGTTCCTTATTCATTTCTCACATGTCCGCACGCACCCACAAAATAAATACTCAACTGTGCCACTGAATAAAGGACTGAACTTTTAATTCACTGTTGGCAGGGAAACTACTCACCTGAACACCATTCTTTCAGTGAGAAAAACACATCCTTGTTTACCAGAAAGTTTATGGTCACAACCAAAGAAAGTAATTCCATTGTATCTTTTTGCTAGAGGCAGGGAAAGAGGGGGAGAAAAAGATGGTGGTGATGTATTTGGCTTTTATGTTTCTTTGTTTGTTTCTAACTTCATAACAGGGATTTTACACTGGCTGATGTGCTGTCACTGGTATTGTCAAGAAAAGAGAGTTGCAGCTGGATTCCCAAAATGCCTCACAACAAAAAGGAGCTGCAAGGAGGTGGCAGTGGGGCAGTGCTCTGCTCTCCTTCCAAGGCAGTAAGACTCTCTTTAAAAGTGTGAGGACTCCCAGCAACGTCTTTCAGTGCAGCAGTACAGGAGGTGCTAAAAAGAGTCTTTGCGTTTGTACAACTTGGATTTCACGATGTTTTTTTTCACTTGGACTTTTCAGTGCAGGTGAGTTAGCTGATCGCTATGCTGTTTCTCACTGTATTATCTGTATTCATAATAATGGTTAATATTGTTCATGTTCATACTGTCAAGATTTCTTCTCATTCTGTTACTAACACTGTATACAGTTTCCTTGTATTTCCACAGGTCGCCAGCTCTGTTTGTCTATAGTCAGGGTAGGAGGCTCATCATTAACAGCAATGGATTTAAATCTCTATTTCAAATAGTCTTCCTCACAATTTTGAATTTTTTGGATGAGCTTCCTGTCAGGTGTGATTAGAGAGACAATACCTTTTACCTCATAATGTGGCTCATGAAGAGTTTATATTAGAAGCATCGGATTCGTCACTTTCTTGCTTGCTTGTGTGTTATCTTCTGTGTTGTTAAAACTAAATATAATCCACAAATACACTTAAATGGGCACACATAAACTACAATGCATTGCAATATGCTGAAGGTGAATGAATGAGTGAGGGTGCCGCTGTGAACAGCTCTGCACTGTGGAGCACCTGATCTCCCCCATCGGCACCAGATATGATATGGAACCGTCTCACATGCAGACCAAAGTGAAATCACCAATGTCAAATCTCATTTTTTTCCTTTGGCAAAAAAAATTATAAATCGAAGTTCTAATATTTTCTTCCTGCAACTCATTGGATCAAATTCCAAACCTCAAGCAGTACCTATTCACCACTTCGGAGCCCATTGCTCTAAAGGACATTCAGTGTTAATTTATCTGCTCTTAAGCTGAAGGACTCCCTCCCCTCCAGGTCCCTACAAGAAAAGACCTGTCTGTGCTCAAAAAGTCAGGACAACTTTACTATCTTCACATCACAATCTAAGAAAATATGTCCAGATATTTGGTTAAGGGACTGTCAAAGCAGAGATTTGCTCTTTTGATATATCCATTAGCATCCAGCAAAGGAAATAACAAAGGGATTGCTTTTTTTCATTGCAGAGAAGTCAATCTATATTAACACTCCACATGAATATTGAAGAGTTAAATTCCTGTCTCCGTATGTCACTGAAGGCAGCCTATTTCAGGACAAGATGGTTAATAAAACTAACAATGAGATCAATACAGACTGGATAAAATACAAACAAGACCATTCGGATGGACAAAATAGAAAAAAATTTACCAAAAAAAAAAAAAAAAAAAAGATAAAATGTAGATAAAATGCAAGCAAAATCATCCGATCATAAAAACCGCAACAGAATCCGAGACAGAACATTGCTTAAGCTGCAAAGAAACCACAAGAGAACAGGAATTGCCAGGAAAAATTGAGCTCAAATCACGAGGTCAGTTGAGGAATCCTTCACTGCCAGAGCTTTTGTGCCATTTCCATTCATCCAAAAAACCCTGCGTCTGGAAGAGAGGAAAGAGTAAAACGCATGAAGACCAAGCCTGACACACACCACTGGGGTTCCTCAGAGCAGTGGACGGGCAATTTCAGCAAAGCTGCCTCGTGCAGCCCTGCCTTGTCCTGGGCACCGAGCACTTACATTCACACGTAGGATACGTGATCACTCCATCCCGGCACACTGCTCTGAATTTTCCAGGGTGTGAAACTTGTCGGTACCACCATTTGCATTCAAACAAAATATAATCCCCAGTGAGGAAGGTGGAGGGGCTCGACCTGCTCGATGACTGCAGTCGAATGTGGTTCATTTCCATCAACCTCTCATCCACTCTACAGTCCCCTGAAAAAAGTACTTTCATTATTTGCCTGTAGACCTCATAATGGAAATGCTGGTGCTCTGGCACGAGCCCCAGGGCCCTCTGCCAGGCAGCCTTTCCTGCTCAGGTACACCCATCAACAGCACCACCCTTCACCGCCTGCAGCTTACAGGATGCTCCCACCCCCTGGCTCCACACTGGGCATTCTCCCAGGAAACCTAAAGGCTTTGCCCTCGGCTTCAGCACTGAAAATGCAATGCAATGCACCTAAGCTCTGCCCAAAGTGGAGATGACTTACTTGCTGGCTTGCACCGTGGATATTCTAATGTCCCCTCCAAACACTCTACTCTGAATGAGGAAGAGGCTGGGTCCTCCAGATAGCCCCTTTTACACCGAAATTCAATAAAGTCACCCGATCTGGAATACAGCTTCCTTCCCCTGGTCCATTTCAGCTCAATATTGTTTCTGCCCATGTCTTCTTCAGATGCTGTACAGGCCACTTGAAAAGACAAAAGAAGAGTGTCATCATTCCATACAGACTCACCACATGTAGCGTTTTCCCCCCAGAGCCTACAGAAGTTCTTTGCATCAAAAAGGGCTTCCAGCTCTTTGCTGTGACCCTCTGTTACGTGTGACAGCAAAGACATTCACATCCAACCTAAAGGAACAGAGACCAAGGCTGAGAACCCCCACAGAGCTATGGTGAAGCCCTTTCCCTCTGGCAGCCCAGTCACAAGGACAAGACCGAAGCAGGGGTGGGAAGGTCCACAACAAACCTTCCTGTGTCTTTTCCAAGATCAGTCCTTCCCTTCTGCCCACAACTTCCCTACGTTTGTTCCCCTGTGGCCGTGCCATGGACAAGACCCTGCCTTTGCCCAGCACTGCCCTGCACTCAGGACCACCCTCCCTGCTCACAGCCTGTTGAGCGTAGCAGCTTCCCCAGATCGGGTGCACTCAGGAGCCCTGCACAGAGATGGAGATCCCCTCACACAGGAGGGCTCAGCCAAACTCCCCTCCCCTTGAACCCACTCATCTGGCAGGCAGCAGAGGGGACTCCAAGAGTTAATGTCAAGAAGAGACTCCTTGTAGGCAAAGGGAGGACTCGTTGCTGTTCTGCCCTGCCGGCATCGCAGCCCCAGCACAAGCGCTGCCGCACGGGTTCTGCCCTCAGGCTCTGAGAAAACAGCAACAGGAGCAGTCCCACAGCCTTTGCCCACACAGCACGGGCTTCAGCCTACCTAGGCAAACTGGGGGGCTTGTCCACTGCCCTTCAGTGCAGGTGATAGACGGAGATCCTTCCAGGACGTAGAAGTCCGGGCATTTGTATTCCAAAGTTGCACCCTCCGGGTATTCTTGCATGGGGAAGGACAGGAGGTCTCCATTTTCAATAACCGGAGGCGAGCCACATTTCCCACTTTTCCCTGGAAGAAAATCCCCAATCAATCAAAGAAAAAGCCCCGGCAGTCAAGGGCTGCCTCTCAAAATCAGGCCTGGTCAGCAACCGCGCTCAGCCCCAGGGTAATTCTGCAGGGGTCCCTATCAATTGAAGCCACTTGGGTCTCTCTGTTGGAAAACTCATCTGAAGAGAGCCCAGCAAAAGGGCTTTTTCGTGGGAGCACCAGATATGTTGTGTCTGCACGCAGCAGTGAGACTGAAATTGGAGAAGCGAAAGCCCCGGCGTCAGCTCCCAGGACAGTCTCACTGGCAGGCGACTGTATGGAAAGAGAGAAATCACCTCTGCACGTTGGCAGCTCTGTCCAGGTCCCGTTCTGACACGCTACGGTGGAAGCCCCGGTCATCTCAAAACCTCGCCAGCACTGATAGCGAGCGCTCTCCCCAGGCAAGTACCGCGACTTCTTAACACCTTGAACTTTACCGCCAGCAATTTCAGGAGGAGGTTTACACGTCGCATCTGAAAAGAGACACGGCTGCAGTCACGGCTGCAGGGGTTGAGCTGTTCCCTCTGCACCCTTGTTCCACTTTCTGCCCGGATTCTCTGCCTCACGTGGGTCGCAGCTCCAGGAGCTCGCTGTGGAGGTAGCAATGAGGAATGACAGAGAACACTCTTTCTGGGACCCTCAGGAGAAGGCAGGGTCGATGGGAGCTTCCACAAACAGCCAGTGTTTCTGTAGCTACACCTGGCTGCACATGAAGCCACACCGGCCTTCCTGCGCGCCCATGGCCCTCCCCAGGGAGCCCTGGAATGCCTGGAAATCACCGGGTAGCACCAAGCTGGTGCTCTGTGCAACTCTGAGCTCTGGAGCAGTGGCAGCAGTGGATGAGCTTGTCAGCGCTGCTCAGGGCCAGGCAAGCGCAGTCAGCTCCATGGAGGTGCGTGGAAACCAAGGAGCTCTTGTTCACCCTGCGCAGCCACACACTTGGGCAGGGGACAGGAGCACAGCTCCTGATGGTTCCTTGTCACAGGAGCACTCTTCCTACTTCACGGCCCCAGCAGATCTACCACGGTTTAGATCTGAGTCTCTGCTGGGATCTGCATTGCTCAGAGGGGAGCCCTGGAGAAGAACAGCCGTTTCCCTCCCCTACTGCTTCTTCCATTCAGGTGCTCCCTGGCAGGTTTGGACAGGACAGAGGAGCCCTCATGCATCTTTCTGGAGGGAGGCTGAAATGGCAGCCCCTGGGGAAACAGCAGCATCGTACAGGAGAATGAGAGAGCAGCACATTTTAGGCCCTGCTCCTCCATGACATTTTTGGTGCTGAGGAAAAGGTCCCCAGTATTTCTAGAAGCATCAAGCTAAAGCAAAGCACTCTGCAAGGAAGGAATAGCAAGCACTAAGTTCTGGAACACAAAGTGAAGAGAAGTACAAAAGGTACTTTGAGCTCCGTAAAAGAGTTTAGGGAAACACACAGTCCCCTCTGTGCTAAGAGGCAATACGAAAGCACAGATTCCTACCTCTGCACGTTGGTGCTTGTGACCATTCTCCATTTGTACACGTGACATAATTTCCACCCATCATCTGAAAATTGCTTTCGCATTCAAAGTGCACTCTGGCGCCGGGCAGATACCTCTCCTGTTGAGTGCTTGTGGTGTACGCATGGGGAATTTCAGGTGCAGCTCCACAGGTAACATCTGAGAAGAGCAGTAGAGCAGCAGCAATATGAAAATCACAGACATTGTATTCCAGAGCATTATTGTTCCCGAAGAACAAAAACAGTTTGTGTATTATAGTCATTTTTGTAAGGAAGCAAAGTGAGATGTTATGGTCTTTATTTTGCACTGCTTTGCCACACAAAACTATTTTTGCCTAGAGCTACTATAAGAGAAAAGGAGTGGCAGACGTCCATCGAATGTGCAGAGTGGTGCAGTACAGCATCGTTTGTCAAAGCGCTGGAGAGTGATTTCTTTACTGTTTGAATGTAACTTTCAGCAACCGATATGCTTAATGATGTGAACATAAGATACATTACAGTTGTCCCCTCCTGTGCAGCCTGCATCCATTCCTCCATAATCCTCTGCCTGCCTAATTTCAGCAGAGAGCTGAACTTCAGCTACTAGCTTTGGCACACAGAGGATACGTTTCTTTGCTGATAGACCCTGCTTAGTGTTTCTCCGGAGCCGGAAAAAGATGAGTTGTTAGCAGTCCAGTCAAAGCAAGTCACCTTTTGTCTCTATTGGCCAGACTCACTTGCATGCCCGAGTTGAAACAATTTTAATTCACAACATGAAAGACCAAGAAGGATCACAGACTAGTTAGAAGCAGAACCTGTACCTTCACAAATGGGCAGTGCTGTCCAATTTCCTTCTCTGCAAATAATTTCAGTGGGGCCAACAATCAGGAACCCCACATCACACTGGTAGCGAATCGTTTCACCAGGCTCATAAACTTCCTTGTTTCTGCCTTCTGTTTGAGCATTGGCAACTTTTGGAACACTTCCACATGGCATTTCTGTAAAGATACAGAGAGCTGATGCTTGTGCTAATGTGATAGACACAGAATGAGTGTACTGTTTGCACCAAACAGAAGCTTTAGTGAGCTTTTTCTAACATCATTGTAGCCATCTGCCAACAGTGGATTTCATGTAATAGGTAGCATGTGAAAGATTAAATAAATCATATTCCTAAACAGGCATGGACTTCAGTCACTGAAATATTTAGATCCTGTTCCTAACCGTGCCAGGCAAAATTTTAACAGTCTTCTGTCCCCTACTACACTGAAGAGGTTTCCACCACTGAGGCACCAAAGCAACTCCTAGGTTTTAGTGTAGTAAAGAGAGCCTCGGATTGTGAGGATGTGCCCAGTACCCACCTGGCAGAGATATGAACTGAACACAGACTGCATGAGTACGAGAGAAAATATAACAGCTAAACTGAATTCAAAGAGTCAGTTACGTATCAATCAGGATTGCTCTGAAGACATCCATGAGGCTGATAAGATTCCATAGCAAAATAAGGAGTTACTGGCACTTACTATTGAACCTCCTGTTTCAAATTATTACTATTTCATGGCTAAATGCACTTCAAAAAAAAAAAAAGGATTCGTTGATATTACCCAGGCATGTAGGAGCTGAAGTCCAGTTTCCCATAGAACACGTTATCTCTGATGGTCCGTCTAACTTGTATCCAGGACGAGAAGCATACTTAAGCCTGGCACCAGCCAGATAAACTGTTTTCCCTTCTTTTTTAATTTTTAAGTTTTGATTTTCCAGCCTGGGATCATCAGCACATTCTATGGGTTGTGGTGGCAAACAGGGTCTTTCTAAAACATATATGTAGAACACACAGATGAATAAATGTAAGACAATGTCCCAGTGGCACGTGCTGTCGTTAGAGTGGAAAGAAAAAGAAATAATCTAAACTTCAATTAATTGGCTTGAAAGGAAGATGAAGAAATAGATAACATACACAGAGCAAAACTTCTCTCTCCTTTCCTTCCTATGTGGGGTTTCTCTCTTTTCCTTTCAACCAAATTAAAGCCATTTCCAGTTCAAAGCAAAGAGATACAGTTACAGCTTAGCATGAAGAACAGGGAATATTTCATAGGCAGAGAAATAGAAGAGACATTATCTTGTCTGGGGACACTGAAGGTGAGTTTCTAGAATGATACCTATTAAATTTTTCCACCATTAATAAAGTTATACCAATGTCCTGTGGAGTTTAGTGATGACATGAAAGTCAAAATGAAAAGAGAAATTATGAAGTATTAGAATGTATTTCCTGATACATACAATGGATTAAATCTCCGTGAAGCTGAAAAAACTGAAAGAGAAATCCCAACTCCAAACCAGTGATTGCTACTACTATAACTAAATAATAAATAATACTGATTTTTTCAACATGATACTATTAAAGGCTGCCAGTCAAAACTGTGCCAATCCATTCTGCAATATACTAAACAAATAAACACACAGCTCTTGAGGATCTGCCTGAAAGTTGTTATTTCCCACCTCAGATAGAGAAGTCTGTGTACATGAAAAGATTTACTCTCCAGCAGTTGGTTAACTGCACTTTCTTTAGCAACTTTGTTCTATTGCTTTTCTGCAGTTATCTGTTCATGATAATATTAACATAAACACTACCATTCCCCTGTTAATGATGATGGTAAATGCATAACACAGAAATTCATAACAAAATAAATAGGAAAAAAGAACCCACTACTGACCCACGCAGTGAGGCGGTGATTGCCATTTCCCTTCTATACATGTTATTTCATTCACGCCAATGAGCTGGAAATTCTTCAGACACGAAAAAGCTATTTTACTCCCATTCTTGTAGTTCCTTCCAGCTGTTATCTGTTGAGCATGAGGCAGCTGAGGCGGAGGTGGGCATGCACTTTCCTCAGCTAAGGACACATACTTGTGTTACAACAAAACACAAGATAAAGTGGAACAGTTCATTGCAGATTACAAGACAAACAACCATGAAAACACTGGCAGTAGATCATTCTCCAGTAGGCATCTCAAGCTTATTTAATATCAGTCATGATCATTTTGTTCTGCTTCAGAAACGCCAGAGCTGCCTTTGGATGCTTATGTGCTTTCCAACTTATAAAAGACCATTGCCTACACCAGTTGAAGCTAGAACTTTTTGCAGTCCTTCCTTTCCCTTACAAACAGCTGCACACTCTTGCGTGCTTTCCCTGTTCCTCTCTGTGGTGAACTACTTAAGGAAGACCAGCTCTTGGGGTTCTTGTTTTGTTTTGCTTTGTGGGTTTTCTTTTTTCTTCAGACTTACCTGGTAACAGAGCTAAATAAGAATCACAAATGGAAACAAAGAAATAAACTTCAATTTTGCCACTCAAGGAACAAAGGGCTGCTCCTACCAAAGGAAAGAAAAAGGGAGGGAAGGAGGTAGATCTCGGATGGAGATCTGGAGGAGACCTCCAGAACTTGGTTTGTTGCTCCTAGTGGTTCCAGAAAACTGAGGAGATAGGGACACTTGTTTCTGAAAGGGAATGCTCCCTTGAGTGACTGCCCCTCTGTCTACTTCTCCCACTTCCATGCAACCTTTCCCATGAATCTGGCAAAATCAAAGCAGGCAGTGATGTGATGACTGTTTCACAGTCATGCCTTCTACAGGCAATATTCCACTATATAGGGAAAAAGAGAAGGAAAGTTGGGGAAAAAAAAAAAAAAAAAGAGGCAAAATCAGGACTAGAAAAGCTTGGAGTGTTTCCAGGAAATAAAGGAACTTTGGCCTGAGTTTCAGCTATGTGCTACTCTCATTTGCACCACACTAAAGACCTTTTGAAGAACTGAGCTTAAATTTGCCATTGCATCTTTCCTTACATCAGAAGTGACAGTGACAACTGTTCCATGGTCAGAGTACACATTATTAAGCCGGGCTCACTAAAGCCGTGCAACTCTAAACCCAGTTACATGTTCAAATGATTGCCATAATTATTTATTACTATCCCTTAGCATATCACTGACTAAGCATATATGTAAGCATTCCTATTTCAGACTTATAAACACATCAATGCTGAGAAGGTTTAATAATAAGCATTTATCATTCCTTCATAAAAAGAAGAAATTGCACGCAAATCTAAACCCATACCTGTACATTCAATCTCTGGTGACCACTTTCCAGACACGCAAGCTGCATTTTTAATCTTTCTGTCACTTGATGTACATGTGTAACGTATAACTCCAGGAAACCCAGGCTCCTTTTTTGACTTGTGAAGTACAGCACCCATTGGAAGAACACACTGAGGGGATGGATCTGAAAAAAATCAACAAAAAGAGTGAAACACCAAAACATACACATGCATTCTGTAATGAAGAGGTCATCAGTTTCCTAATGCATGTCCATGTGAAAGGGTCATGTTTTTTATGGTAGCGTGAAGTAACCCCTAAGATTCCTAGACTACAGTAACAGAATGATTGCTTGCTCCAGATATCTAAAGATGAGGCTGCTCCACCTCACAAAGCATTTATTTTTATGCTGGCAGTTTCCCTTTTGGTGAGTGAAATAAACAATGCAAAACCTAATAACCCTTTTCTTCCCTAAGACTATAAAACAGTAGCAAGATGAGCAAGAAGCAGCTTGTAGAAGCAGGAGCATAAAGGAAGTACTACTCCACATTGTATATGTATTAGGCATCAATCTTCCGCGAAAGTGTAGGTAAGTCACAACAGCGTCTTATGCCCTCTACCAGCGATTCTGAGAGTCAGAACACAAGCTGATTGTGAAAGCTCATCAGACCGTGTTTTGCGCCTGATTCAAATCTCAGCATAATTGTAAATAAAGGTACAGTGTTCTCAAATCGCTGATGAATATAAAATGACTTCAGAAGAGAGGAGGAGCCAAGAATTGAATACATCATAAACTGTGCTCTGTTAAAGAAAGACAAGCAATTTGCTGGAGTGATTTTTTCACAGACAAGAGTTTTTCTTGTCCAGTATTGCTTTTTACTTAAATTACTGACTCTAACGTAATTTTTTCCTTTTTCCTAGGAAAAGGCTTTGGTTTGTATCTTTGTAAAAAGCATTATTATCATTCAACTTAAGCACTGCAAAACTAAATGGGAAGATGCGAAAAAAAGAGAAAACTACTGATCAGAAATGGAAAGGACTAATCCACATAAAAATGGTGAGGATAAGATAAGCCCAGCACACTTTGGTTACTAATACAATTTTTAATTCCCAGTAGGATTTTAAAAATCAAAGTACTACAAAGAGACATGAAACTACAAGTAATTAATGCAGCAGGCATGCTACTTTATTGCAGGTATGTCCCAAGGCTTCTGAAAGGTTGTTACTAGGGAGGAACACTGAAAAATGGGTAAAAGCCACCATACACAAAGGATGTACACCTGTACACCTATGCTTGATTTTACCCACTGTGCAAGTGTCCATTCCCTTCAGCAAACCTACTCAGAGCGCTTACAGAGTTGTAAGTGTGGAGTCTTTCCAGGATGAAGGACTTAGTTGAGATGCATGAAACTACAGTAGCTTTGGCTGTGTATAAAGAGCTGAAATCCTTGAACTTTTAAATAGAATTATGTTACACTCAGATCTCAAATATTACAGAAATATTATATATGGAGTTAGCATACCAACACAAAGTGGTAAAGGCTTCCATTTCCCATTGAGACATTTTATTTTCATTTCCTCAGTATTGCCAGCACCTTCTTTACATCCACCCATTACTTCATCACCATGGGAAAACTGCGGCTGGTCTTGCTGATGAAGAACAAAATTTGGAATAGAGGCAGGCGATCCACATGGCATTTTGTCTTCTGTTGAAAACAGCAGAAATATTCCACAATAATACTGGAGTCATACATGAATAGCTGAAAGAACTTAAATAAAAAAAACTATATTTGCATTTTGTGAGGCAAACCTACTCCCATTAATTGTAACAGCAGCTGGAGTATGTATATCCTTTAGTCAGTTTACTAAATCCCTCTCCTGTTTTTTCCCTTCCTTTTCCTTCATTGTGGTAACTCCACAGCATGCTCCACACAAGTACTTTCAGCTAACAGCAATTTCCCCTATCTGTTTTTCATTGGTATCTAAACCCTAAAGTGTAAGAAAACCTTCAGTTAATCCAACTCACATGGATCCCTGACTGAGATGAATCCAACTCACCTGGATCTGATCAGTCAAAATTATATTTGATTATACAACTACACATTTGTAATGTGCACCTGCAGTTAGTACTGTTACAAGAACTGAAAACCACTGTATCACCACTTAGAGGACTGCAGGGCTGTCACCTCTGTGTGACAACAGAAGTTTCCTGCTTTGGGCTATCGGTGTTGCAGTGGCAGTGACAGCACAGGTGAGGGCAGCACGCCAGTATTTGTTGCCTTGTTTTTTTAACAGGAAAAAGGCACAAAAGGGGAAAAAGGGCGTACACCTGCTTTGGATGAGGGAGAGGGAAGACCCATGATAAACTCAAAAACTGAATCTGAACAACCCTGCACTCAGGTTTGGACCACTCTTCTTTCAAGCCTCTGCTCCACGCTGAAGGGTTTTAATCCATCAGTGTTGCTCATGGAAGATGTGTCAGAATGTATATGTATAGGGACAGAGTATACCAGTCTTATAAAAGCTGCACCTTTTACTGGTTCTGCTGTTAGATCATCCTGCGCCATAAGAATGCCCTGAATTATTTTCTGTATTTACAGATTTTTAGCTTGAATATTCCATTCTACTTTAATTCTGAGACACTGTCTTAACAAACAAATAGTTGTTTTGCACAAGCAGTTTTTTAGCTGCTGTCAATTTACATTTGGTCTCTCAGGTTTGATGAATGCTACCTAATGATATCACAGAAAGTGGGTATTTTCTTCCAGAAAAAGGGGTAAATAAGAGAAAGTGTGTATATAACAATTGCAATTGTATACTATAACTTCCTTGCATTATGTAGATATTTGGTATTATTTATAATTGTTCTTTCTATATTACATATTTATTTTCTTCCTGTAATCACAACAATTATTTTATTGGACTGTTAAGGTTTCAACCATACTACTAATAAGGTTTTGGCTTTACCATATAGTGTGCATTTACTTTTCAGCCATAATGTGATTTTGAACACGATGTATTATACCTGCAAATATGTAATTTTAATTGTGAAAATATCTGTGAAGTATTAGCCTACAGTGAATCACAGACGTCTCACAAGCATGAGTTACATAGATTACCAACGCATGAGGGAGGAGATGACCACTGTCCATCAACACATTCTATTTCCTTTGATCCAACCAATTTCAATTCACTGTTGCACTGATATATCCTTCTGTCCCCATGACGAGACCGTGTCCCAGAGCCATCAGCAATACTTCCATTGGTAATCTCAGGTGGAGGTCCACAGCCTTCAGCATTCACTGAAATCAAGAGATCAAATCTATGCTCTAACATATACTAACTCAGTACTTTTAGCACAGTTTTATGTTAAGTGCAACATAAAATAGATTGAGCTTGTAGTTTAAAGTTAAGAAAAATCAGTATAAGAGGTTAAACAGGTCACTGGCTTATGTCTTTGGATATCCGGATTTGTGCTGGGCTGAAGATCACAAACAGATAAGCATCACCCTGGCTCACTCTACTCTCTTATTTCCATATACTGCCAATTGCCTGCTATGATAAAAGAAGTGGTTGATAAAATCAGCCCGGTTTTTAAATAATAACCAGCTCTATGTCATCTCCAAAACAGCTATTTTTCCTTCAGTGTCATGTGATCAGAAAAAGGTACAGAAGGTACAATGTCTAACGAGTATCAACATTAGGCAGTGGCATAATGTAGCACATTTAGGATACAGTAAGAGAGGACAACAGTCAGACTAATCACTCCTGGCTACCACATTGCACATTATTTATGCTTTTTTTAAAAATAAGTAATTTTTCGCACATTATAGTCAATAACCTGAGCAGAATTTTGCACAATTCATTTACCAGCTCACTTCCAGTTCTTGCCAAACTTCAGCTGGTGTAACTAAAGCTAGCTGAAAGTTCAGCATTGAAAGTTCAACTGTTCAGAATCTTTCACATAAAACAGCAAAACACATGAAATGATCCAAAGTTCCTGCCCTTTTAGACACAAAGATGGGATAATTGTTCCTGGGAGCAAGATTGGTTTATAGAAGGTGTCCACAGAAGACTTTAGGACCCAAGCATTTTCACCTATTTCCTACCAAAGTTAACAGAAGCATTACCTTTACACACAGGTGGTGATGGAAACCATCCAAAGTAATAGCACTGAGTAGAGGCAGGTCCCACTCTCATGTAATTGTTTGTACAGGTAAATTTCACAACATCTCCATTGTGGTATTTACCCTTCTTGGGAGAAAAGTCTCCATTTGGCAATGTCAACATTTCACATTTGATTGCTACAAAGACAAAATATTTTAGCATATAATGTGCACCTTACAAAAAGTAGACATAATGCTACTGGTTAGAACAGGTCAAACAAAAAATACTCTTCAAGAAAAAAGCCTCACAAAATATATGGAGAATTACACAAGTGCAACAATATTCACCAAGACACTGGGGCTCTGGATTCCATTCACCATTTACGCCACACCTTGTGGTACCAGTTGGCATATTATTTGCAGGTTGATATCCCTCCCAACACGCATACTCAATTGTATCTTCAGGCATGAACACAGTTTTATCTGCGTGGTAATTCAAAATGTCCACATGAGGTACTTTACATGACTCTGTAGAATAAAACAAAAGTTAGTGCATTTTGTGATCCAGAAACATCGTCCTTTGGACGCACCATGTCTGTAGGTGCTTTAGTGTGTGCTAGTCTACTGACCTACTCAGTATATCTGAAACATTAGAAGTTCTGCATTGTCAAAACATGAATGTAGAGTATTGTATGTAGCATATTGATAGATCTATTGCATTAATTTTCAGAAATATGTGTGTAGAAGTAATATCTTGCATGAATAGTTCCTCCTTAGATTCAGTCCCTTTACTACATATTTTTATGATTGATCGGTGTCAGAGCAAACAGTTTGTACTCCTGTTCCCCACCATCATTTGTGAGCAGTGCAGGAAAAAAGGCACAAAATCCTAGGTAAAGGCAGCCTGAAATAAAAGGACAAGATAAAACATCACCTAAAGCTGGTCAATATTACAAGCCTTGGTATGATAACAGAGGGGGAGAATAAGTCTCGTTTTTCAACTCTCCTACCCATGTTCAGGAGAGGAAGAAGACTCGAAGAGGACAAAGGCAACACCAGCATGGAAGCCTTTTCAGGGAAAAGCACTCGGGTGTTTTTCACAAATGGATTTTTTGACCCTGGGCCGGCCATATACATAGTGCTTTTTATGCACAGTGATAACATATTTCCAAATAATGAACCCCACTTTTCTCTAGTTTGGTCACACTTGAAGAAAGTTCATGGAAAAATCCCTCGGTTCACAGGCATTTCTTCATAAATCTTCCCTTCCATCTGTGCAAGGTGGGAGAACTGGGAGTAAATTTGGGCATATGTACCTTGTATCAGGTTAGAATCACTGGTGAGGTCAGTGATTGCCATCTACTTTGTGTTACAGAGGTGCAAAAAGACAGCTCGCCTAGAAGACAGTAGATATTTTCCTGCTTTCGCCGCTCTCTTTATGTATTCTCACTTTACTTCCTGAAGCTCCAGGAAAGTCAATCTCTGGAGCATCAGTTGCTGGTTTGAGTCTCCCTCTGCCCAGTAAAAACTCTCTCTAGATGACACAAAGCTGTGTACATCATGTCTGTGCCTGTGACGGTGACAGAGAGCTCTGAAGGCTTTACAATACTCACTGCTGCAGGTTGGAGCTGGGGTCCAGCCATTCTCTTGACACTCTGTCACTCCTGTTTCCCGTAATTCTGGAGTTACAAAGCCAGTGTGACAACGGTAGTTGACTTTCTCCCGTATTTTAAATTCTCTCTTTTGCGAGGAGAAATAACCATTGTCAAAATAGAGGATCTGGCACTTTTCTGAAAGAGACAGATAGAATTTGCTGTGAGGGTGGTGAGGCACTGGAACAGGCTGCCTAAGGAAGTTGTGAATGCCCTAACCCTGGTAGTGTTCAAGGCCAGGTTGGACAGGGCCTGGTCTTGTATTCTGACAGAAAACTTCCATAGTGTGTCAAATTCCTTACTAATAAGCCATTCTGTGAAGGAGTTTCTTCATTTTCAGAAATCAACACCACAACAAATAGCAATACTTGACACTAGAGAGTCAGTTAATTCAAGATAGGGTTAAAAAAAGACTTTGAGGAACACTTGAGGATATATTTCACTGCGAGTAGCAGAGATAGTAATACTTTAGTTCAAGAGCTACAAAAGTTTAAATTCCACATCAGTTTTTTGGGGGGTTATACCAGTGATACCCACAATTGCCTAGGAATCATAAGGTTTTATTTTGCTGGCTTGTTGCTATGTTAAGATCTCGGTGGGAGGCAGCATGAAACATTCTGTAGTCGGCAACTCTTTCAGGGTGGAAATTTTTTCTAAAAAAAAAGTATTTTTATAGCTCAAGAGAAGTCAAGTTGAATTATTTTCCTTCTATGAAACCATTATCTAAAGTATTTAAAGCTGCTGTGAGACATTCTAGCAATTTCAGGTTTGGTGCAAGTTAGGAACAAAAGCTGGAGTTTGGAGAGGTAACCTTCCTATTTCCCCACCCTTCCAGTATGGTGCCGACTAGAAAGGAAGCAAAAGAAACAAGGATCAGGTGGCATGGTGGGAGGCTGAAAGGAGACACATTGCACATAAGTTGTGCAAGGGGAATGATGACTCTGTATTATATTACCATGATAGAACAAGATTTCAGTACTGAAGACCAAGAGACTATGGCTGCCATCCCAGAGCTTAAGGAGACCTGAATGAGGCACATGTGGATGTTTTACAGGGTTACATTCTGCACATTCATATAGCAACTGACCTCAGCTGCATGCAGGGACTGAGAGCTGCATGAGACAGTTGAGAGAATCACAGCATTGTGTTCCAGTTGTAAAGCCCTACACTTAGAGTGGTGATGGATTAATGTAGGTGATGTGATGATAGATAGGCTTTAGCTAGAAATGGCAACAAAATACAAGGACACTCACTTTTACGGATACATCTTGGACGAGGTGTCCAGTCACCCTTCGTGCATGTGACTTCCCCATCTTCACGTTCAGTCTGATAGTCATCATTGCAGACATATTTAACTCTTTCTCCTTCCTTGTGAATGTTTTGGCTACTTGAGAAATGACCATTTTCCAGGCGTCTGACTTGACATGTTTCTAAAGAAGAAAGGTTTTACCACAGTAAGTTTGACAGCAAGAAGCCAGGCAAATTAATTCTTAGGAACACAGATAGCAAAAAACAGGCACCCTTCTTGCAGCCTTCCACCCCACAAGACATTTGCATTCAAACTGGAATGAAAGCATGTTGTGCTGCACTGCCTTAAGACTGACAAATCACATCAACAGGACTGCAAGTCACTACATAAGGTGCTATGAAGTGGTCTATTTAGCAATATTGCTTACCTAGTTGCTCATAAGCAAGCTCAGCTAACTTCAATTTATCTAGAGTTATGTACATGAGCTCTGGATAGTTGGCTCTGGTTGAAAATGCTGATGTCTGCCCTGCGTGATTTTCAGCACAAGGAAGATGGCTGAAGCAATACTATAGCTATAATACTAACACTATTACAGTCTGAGTGCAGTTCCAGGGGTCAACTAAAGCAGTTCTACTTGAACAAACTGTTCTTTGTTCCATCTTGTGCTCCACTGGCACAATTTCTGATGCACGGACCTTTGACGACTTTGACAGAATTGAGCATATAATGGAAATGCACTTACTGAGGCATTTTGGCTCTGGAGACCAGCCTCTTTCGGAACAGACCATCCGAACCCAGTATCTTCCACTCGGAGTTGAATAACCGGTATTGCAGTGGTAATCAGCGTGCTGCCCAAAACTCATTGGAAAGTAATAGCTTTTGTAGTACTCCAGTGAGTCCGTTAACTTGCCATTTTCTATAGCAGGGTAGTCACATGGTTTCTCTTGAAATAGAATTTAACAGCAACAATATCAACACATGCATGACAAAATGCTCAAGGCACAATTCAGATTCATCATCATCAACTGAGTCTTTTCTGACACTGACAGAGACAAGACGGCAAAACTTGGCAGATCCTAAGGAGTGCAGGAATAATCACACTCTGCTTCTGGTGTCTTTGTCAGTGCTTATGCCTGTGTTGCTTTCCTCCAACTCCAATGCAACCAATAGAAATCCTGTTAGTTTACGAGACTAAATGTAAGTATTTATTCTATATGGTGAGATGACACTGTCTTTGTAGAGTGTCTCAATTAAATTTACTATACTGACCATGATGGCAGCCCAGACAGCTGGCTCACATATACACCCTAAACAGTGGATTCTTAAAATGGAGATGACTCCTGTCACCACTTTAATTTGTAACTTTTGGGATCTTGCACCAAAAGCTCTTCTTAGTTCTTCTCCCTTCTCATTTTTATTTAAAAACAGTGGTGTTTTTCTTTTGTTGTCTCAGTTCCTCAAAAGAACTGACCTTTTTCAGGGACAAGTCAAGGATAGAAGGAGGAGATTCCCAGGAGGTTTCATCCAAGTTTATGAGGGTGTCCTACTTGGATATGGCAAGTAGTTTTCTCCCAAAGCCAAAGCCTTCATGCTGGGGCGGGGGAGATCACCCACTGGACAGACCATTCAATAATGAGTGGTGTCAGAATGACACCTTAGTTTTAGAACCCACACACATATAGAGAAAAGTTTAATACAGATTCTAACTGCACTTTTTTTGGAGTAATTCAAATAATCTTATCCAAAGGTTCATTCACAAGACAGATTGCAGCAGGGTTTATTTCAGATTCTAAGTTTTCCCCTTATTTTTACAGACCAAAGATCAATGAGTGATAGCTCATTATCAAATTACTTCCTGATTTAGTTATTTAGTCATTAATACTGTGCTTACTGGGCAAAACTATCATTGTAGTTAAGGGAAGTTTAAGCCAAGAAAGAACTCATCAACAATCAAGAATATCTTGCTTTGTCATTTGACAGGCTATAACAGGTAGAACAAAACTGTGATTGTTCATAATCATAGAATAGTAAGGGTTGGAAAGGACCTCAAGATCATGGAGTTCCAACCCCCCCGCCATGGGCAGGGACACCTCCCACTAAACCATGCCATCCAAGGCTATGTCCAACCCCACCTTGAACGCCGCCAGGGATGAAGCATTCACAACTTCCCTGGGCAACCCATTCCAGGGCCCCACCACCCTCACAGTAAAGAATTTCTTCCTCAGATCCAATCTAAACCTCCCCTGTTTAAGTTTAAACCCATTACCCCTTGTCCTCTCACCACAGTCCCTAATGAAGAGTCCCTCCCCAGCATCCCTATAGGCCCCCTTCAGGTATTGGAAGGCTGCTATGAGGTCTCCACGCAGCCTTCTCTTCTCCAGGCTGAACAGCCCCAATTTTCTCAGCCTATCTTCATACGAGTGGTGCTCCAGTCCCCTGATCATCTTCGTGGCCCTCCTCTGGACTTGTTCTAACACTTCCATGTCCTTTTTATGTTGAGGACACCAGAACTGCACGCAATACTCCAAGTGAGGTCTCACGAGAGCAGAGTAAAGGGGCAGGAGCACCTCCCTCGACCTGCTGGTCACGCTCCTTAATATACCAACATACAACAGCAAGTAAGAGTAAAAGTGTGATAACTGTGATGAAAGATACCTTTCAAACACTATCTGTGTTCTGTTTTGGTTTGGATGCTTTAACACACACTATGTTCTCTTACCTTGACTGGCATGCTACTCCTCAGGTGGGCCATAAACCTTCCTAACAGGGAGCTGACTATAGCACATTTTAACACATACTTGACACATACAGTAATAGATAATACCTGTGTTTATAACATAATGTAAATGTAGATTATACCCTTGTTTCTACAGCTGATTTTTCCACCACCAAATGAAGGTTTATATCACAAAGAAGCACAATGAATAAGCAGCTCATTTCTCATGCTTCTTCAGTTTTTCTCTTGACCTCCTTTTTACTAAAGTATTTCCAACAATGCTACACACTGAGTCTTCATTCATGACAGCTACTTACGGACACAATCTGGATCAGGCACCCAGCCATTCTTGGTGCATTCAGCTGTGCTTCTGCCAGTCAATGTTTTAAAATGATATCCAGGATTACACTGTACTGTGATTATATCACCTTCTTTGTAGTTGCTTCCTTGAGGACTAAAGTCCCCATTTGGAATTCTTGGGGGAGAGCATGCAATTTCTAAATAAAAAGGGAAAAAATGGTTGCTAATTTGAAGAACATGTTCATACTCACTGCATAAGTTCTTATTTGCATAGTATATTGACCATAACTGCATGAAATTGTTAAAAAGATGTTTCTTAGGGCAAAGAAAAGGTTACATTTCTCTCCCACTCTTAGAAATGTACAGTGGTGTAAGAGGAGAGTGACAGCTGTTCCCCATGTCGTGCTAATTAGAAGATTAAAACTTAACTGCAAAGAGAATGGTTCAAGCAAGAACTAGAAGTGATCCAACTGAATTTGACTAATCTTTTCCAGGAGGTCATTCCGCAGCTGGGGCTCAAAATGACCTATGCTGGGCTCACTCACAGCTCTCCAGGGCTGGTTAATGAACACCATCCCAAAGGAGAGCATTCATTGACAGATTGTAAATGGAGAAATAACTATACTTCTAAATTAGGAACTGATCCTTCAAATGGTGTGTGATTAAGATTAGGGTCTTGCACCAACACTGGAAGTATTTTGACAACTGAGAAAGGACGGGAATGCTATTGTAAAAAGCCCATAGTATCTTTAGGCTCAGAGAAGCCAAGAAAGCATATTATTTATAAACCAGAGCTTCAAAAGTACCTCTAACACAGTCAGGGTTGGGAAGGAATGACTATAAAGTAACTACAGGTTGGTCTTGCTGTGGAGTGAAGGTGAGTGAATCAGCTGTATGCATGTACTGCTGAATCATCTAGGTTCAGCAATAAGTCCGGTAGGATCCAGAACCACTGTTTGAATATGCCCCAAGTATCTTTGCCCAGTGTATCAGTGCCTGGAAGAATGCTTTATTTGGCGCTTCTCAAGAGCAGCATGTTGCTAAATTGTAGGCAATGCATATTAATTAATATAATTGCTAATCTTGATGCAGAAAGGTCAAGAACTGAGTGGGCACTATGACTACTTTTTATCTCTAAAGGAGTCTTTCTGGAAGAGGTCCCAGGAAGGTGGGTGGCACACAACATCCTACAATGTTGCCCTGTTGCCAACATTATTTTTTTTTCCAGTTTCAAGCGTTTGGCAATTTCTTGAAGAGAATTGAAGCCACAACTGATTTCCACCAAATTTACATCAAATTGTTTCAATTAGGACATAACATTTCTCTTTGTGGGATTTGGAGAGAGACTTTAATATAGTCTTTAAGTTCTGTAGTTGAACGAAACTAAAGAAAGATCCATAAGCCAGAGGGATGATGCTCAACAGGGCTAGCCTCAGAAATTCTGGATTTGTCTTTTCAGTAAGCGCTCAGAAGGCATTTGGGAGTTAGAAAGCAAGAGGGAGTTTCAGCTTTGTAAATATATTAATTTGTAGAGATTCTCAGATCATTTCTGATGGGAAGTTTCAACACCATGGATAATGTGGTTGTGCAACTGCAGTTCTGACGACATTAAACAAATCACTATCCTCAGTGATGGACAGTGGCAGGATTCATGCGTACTGTGTTACTCTGGTCTCCATTTAATGCATCAGTTTGTGTCCATGGTTCTTAGGGTTAATGAATTATTATATTGTACACAGCTCTTGACAAAGTAGCTGTGTAGAAAGTTTTCAGCTTTATGTACAATCTAGCACTACAATTCCAATGTAATTTTAAGCTTATGCGCTTATGGTCATCAGTGGAGTACATATTTTCTGAAATTGGGCCGCTTTACATTTGCTTCAACTCCTATGGAAATGGCTATGTCAACTACAGAGTATTCCTTCTACAACACTGTCTTACTCTTTCCAAACAACTTGAAAGGCAGTTTATAAACTTGTCAGGATTTTAATTTGAAAGATACTTTGAAAGATACTTTTGCAATTTCCTGTCATTTCTGAGAGGTTGCGCCGTACACTAACTTCTTACTGAAGCTCCATCAGTGACATAGGAATAATTTCTGAATCGTTCTTTGATTACAACTAGTTGATCAGAACTAGTAGTCTGGAAATGCAAAGAATGGATATAACTAGCAGCCAGGTGCTCACTCTGCTCACACTACAGTAAGACTCATCAGGACAGTCAGACAAAATGTGGATGCCAGCTCAGTAGGACAAACAAACATCCATTTGTTCATACAGGGTGAGATGCTGAGTGGTGATTCAGAAGTACGTCATCAAGCTAAGACTATTATTTTTCCACAATGTGGTTTAAGCCCAGCTGGTAACTCAGCACCATGTAGCCACTCCCTCACACCCCCCGGGCAACTTCCCCTTCCCGGTGGCATGGGCAAGAGAATTGAAAGAATGTAAACCCCGTGGCTGCAATAAGAACAGTCCAATACATACAGTATAATACAAAACTATTACTAGTAATAATAATGATAAAGAAAATAACAAAGGGAGAGAATATAACACTAAAAGGGGAAAGGAAAAAATCTTCAATAAACAGCAGTGATGCATAATAAAATTGCTCACCACTTGCTGGCCGATACCCAGCCCAACCCGAACAGGGATCTGTCCTGGGCATGATATGCTGTGGTACAGAATATCCCTTTGGCTACTTTGAGTTACGTGCCCTGTCTCTGTTTCTTCCAGGCTTTTTGTGCCCCTCCTCACTGGCTGAGCATGAGAGACTGAAAAGTCCTTGATCAGTGTAAATGCTACTTAGCAACAACTAAAACATCAGTGTGTTATCAGCATTGTTCTCAGACTAAAGCCAAAACACAGCACTGCATCAGCTACAAGGAAGGAGAAAAATTACTGTTACAGCTGAAACCAGGACACCTGATTTTATTCAAACTGCTGCAATTCATATGCTATCAAACAACAATTCCTTAACTAGTCTTCCAACAATACAGCACATTCTGGTACATTGATTTGTACCAGTTTTGCTCATGTTACACACACTTTAAAAACACTGAGACTGTATATGAAGACAACAGGACTTCAAAACCCACACCACTTCTCTAAGAAGTTGGTTTCAAATGTCAATTTACCCATGCCACTACAGATTTCAGATTCCCTCTGTAGTTCGAATTTCTCTGGTATTAACAGCTATTTTTTCCTGCATGCTTAATTATTCTTTTTAGTGTCTGTTTTTTCCACTCCTTGGATAAAACAATTTCTATCATATTTTGTAGAACGTAAAGAGATTCAGCTTTTTCCTTCCTATTTTTCCAAGTTAGGATTTTTTTCCCTGTATTCTTCCCACTAATTCTGAATCGTATAAAAAAAAGAATAAAATAACAACAGCTACTAATGCTGCATAAAGTATTTTAGCATCAGTCTCATTTATGCAGCATACTGGAGCAATTATTATTTTGCGGACCTATTTAACTACACACAAGTAAAAAAAGACTGAATTAACTGGTTTTGCTACTGCTTTCCATGGAAAACTTATGCAGTTGTTTGGTCTCTTTAGCACTTAACACTTAATCCTTCCAGATCTTCATGTGATATTGGTCAGATGTGGATTTCTTTTCTTATGAATAAACTAACTTTTGTCATTACTAATCTCTGAAATTACTTCCAAACACAGAAAATGTGCCAAATAAATAACTTTAGGTAAGGTATACCAGTGCAATAGGGGGTTGGATTCCATCCTGTTGCTGTACATCGTGCATCCGCTCTTTCACCGTATCTGTATCCTTTATCACAGGCAAACTGTAGCTGTTCAGTTTCCTTGTAAGATGCCTTTGGAGACCGTACATATCCATGCAGAATTTTTGGCACATGACAGATAGTTTCTGAAGTTGAGAAAGACAATATCCATATATTTTTGGTTTTATTTGCTAAGAATAAATGCCTACGGGAATAAAATTTAGGTTTGTTTGGTTTGAGGGGTTTTTCTTTTTTCATTTGACTGAATAGAATCATAGAATAGTTAGGGGTGGAAAGGACCTCAAGATCATTGAGTTCCAACCCCCCTGCCATGGGCAGGGACACCTCCCACTAAACCATGCCATCCAAGGCTATGTCCAACCCCACCTTGAACGCCGCCAGGGATGAAGCATTCACAACTTCCCTGGGCAACCCATTCCAGGGCCTCACCACTCTTACAGTAAAGAATTTCTTCCTCATATCCAATCAATACTTCAAAAAAACATTTGCATTTGGAAACTGTTTGAATCTTATTTGAAAACTCTTCAGCGACCTGATTGTGGGTGCTGGGTAGAAAGTGTGGCGCAGCACAGCATCAATAGCAAATTGGTTCGTGAACCAGATTTCAAGTCTTCACTTTGGATTTTAATGGATCTCAGGATCACGATATAAGGCAGGGAACATTCTAAACTAAGTAACTAGGCTTCTGAAATTTAGGAATTTCACTTTTTCAGATAATTTCATTTCCTTCTAATTTCCAGCCAATCTAAAGCTCTCTCATTGCCAGTTGATTGGTTTAATCACGGTATTAACACACAAAAAGAATTTAACTATATTCTGCAAAAGATACTAGCAATTGTGTTTATTCCCACTTTATGCAATTCAAATTCTAGTAGATGGGAGTTTCAAAGCAGCAAAATGAAGCACAAAGTGTGAACAAACCATACATGTATCTGACACCCTGACATATGTACTCTGCTCTTCTAAACTCACACTTCCCAATCAGATAACACATAAATAGTCCAAGAAACTTGATGGACTGAATATTTAAGTCTTTGTTACCATAAGCTTCCTAGGATTCATTCTTAAATATCAACAATCCAATCTCACACAACTTAGAGTCTAGGGAAGAGAGCTTGAGGAGGAGGGAGGATCTTATTTACATGTGTTAATTCCTGCCTGTGGTGGGGCAGGCAGAAGTAAAGATGATGAAGTAATTGGCACCCAGTGACAAGATGAGAGGCAGCGGGCAGAAGTTACAGTACAGGAAATACTACTTAAATGTAAGAAAATAAAGTTTTACTTAACAGTGGTCAAACATTGGAATGGGTTACACAGAGAGGCTGTGGATTCTCCACCCTTGGACATGTTCAGAAGCTGACTGGACATGCTCTTGAGCAACTTGCCTTAGCTAATTGTTTTGAGGGACCATCAGGGGTCCTTCCAACCTGCCGTATTCTGTGATTCTGTAGTTCCGTACAAACTAAACGTGAGTTAACCTTCTAACTTCCCAAAAGGGATTACTCTGAAGGAAAACAAAATCCATCATGATTTCTTTGTATTTTATATACCCTAAAAACATGGGTGAATGAAAACCATACTCACTTTTTAAACTTGGTTCACATAGATTCAAATTGTTTGTAATTACTTTGGCTAAACCAATACTGAAGTGATTGAATCATATGTAGACATACCAAAGCTATTTTCAAAGAACCTACAGCCTGACAAAACATGCAGCTTGTAGTGAAAATGTGGAACAAACAGATGGTCCACTGTGAATATGTTAGCATCCAATATTCTCTAATTTCTCTTTCTTATCCTACTTCTCCTGCATACATGCAATGGAGATTGTTTACAGCCAAGCTAGGATTTATTGCTGTAGAATAAAGTGAAAGCTTTATAGTTTCCCATATAGTAACCAATCATTACAAATCTGTGAGAACAAAGCTTCTTAATTACAGATAATAAATCGTGTCTTATTTACCTTGGCACTGAGGCACATCACTATTCCATTTTCCATTAGAAGAGCAAATGATTTCTTTAGATCCAACAAGCCTGTATTTTGCATTACATTCAAATTTTACAACCTGGCCAAAGGAATACTCTTGGCCAAGCTCAAATGCACCAGTTGTAATTATTCTTCCATTTTCTGGTGCTTCTACAGGTAAACACTTTGCCACTGGAAAATAAAACAAAGCAAAACAAAAGGAAAGAAGCCCAGCCATTTTGAGGTCTATTCTACAAAATAAGTTGTCAGACAAGAAAGTTAAAATACAGAAAATTCACTGTAATTTCCTTACACATTTTAGAAATATACACTCCTGTTATGTATTCAGATACTATTTGCAATACATATAGTATAAAACCCTAAGGAAAAAGACAGACTGACATAGGAGGAAGCTTGTAGACTGGATCTCATCAATCCTCTTCTCTGCCCTTGAAGGTTAAAGACAGAGCATCCAATGAACTAGGTGAGCTCCTAAGGTTTTATGCAATTTAAATTATCCTATAAGCCTATGAATTCTATGAATGGTTAGATAAGCCTTGACTGACATGTAGGGCCATTAAACTTTGTCAAAATAAGTTAATTTAACAAAACAATTATATTACCAAAACAATTATATATTATCAGAACATCATATTACCAAAGTAAATAAACACAATATCAGCCATGAACTTAGACCTCTTATTATCTCCTAATTTTGTAACTGCAGAAAAAGAAAGAATTAGCATGCCATTAGATATTTCTTATTAATGGGGAAATGTCTATCAACTCTCATTCTCAAATGCTCACATGGATATCACTGAACAAGTGGCTGGTTTTTGTCTACCATAGCTTCTACTTTGTGACAGCATTTGTCATCTCATAAGTCTATGAGCCTTTTCTATGAGCTCACATTTTATCTTCTACTTCCCTCACAATTAGGACATTATATAAACTCCTCAATCATGAAAGAAAAATGTTATGAGGACTTTAAAATTGCAGTATCTTGGTGACATGTGACAAAAAATGTTGGAAATCGTTGCTTTGAACTGTGCAGACAGAAACCTGTATGCCTAAAACGGAGGAGATTCAAAATCCAGTAAACTAAACATGGAGAATCTGAGACCAAGGAAATGTCAAAACACAGACTATCAGTTCTTACTTACTGAAGTTCTTCCACGGTATGCTAATAGGAAGAACTTACAATAAAATCCTAATGGCTAGGATATTCGCAGAGGTTGAGGAGAAAGCTACCTAAAAACACACATCTTTTCACATCCAAAATGCCTCATCCCAATTGTCTTTTGCAACCATGTCCTGTAGGCATGTCCTCTATCAGGGCCTTTAGGTGAGGCAGAGGTTTAAGCCAGTCTGGGGTGAGAAGAGTCTATTTTGTGAATGCTTTCAATAAAAGTTCGAGTGGTTATTGGACTAAAATGGCTGAGCAGTAATTGTAAGTTTCATTGCTGTACAACTTGAATTTAAACATATGTGAACTAATACTAGTAGAGAGATTACAGACTAGTCCTAGATAGCATCAGATAGATAAAAAGACAGTTTGCTAAAGAATTAAATGTCAAAGTTCATTTACCTTCACAGTGAGGGACGTCATTGCTCCATCCATCTGCCTGACACTCACGGTAATTTCTTTGGCTGAGCATCCAGTATCTTACCGAATAAAGAGTAAACAATGCTAAAATACAGTCTCATTATGTGACAGGAACAGCAGTGCTGCTGGTTTCGAAGCAAATGATGTAGGTTTCATATGCTCTAGCACAGACTAACCAAAACTGAGAAGTTTTTCAGCTGGCATCTTCCCTGTTTTCTTTAATTGCTTGTGGCAAAAAGCAATAATGAAAAAATACTCCGGAAGTAGGAAGTAATCTGTAAAATGGCTTCTTCATTACAAAGATAGCAAGCTTTGGCTACACAACAAATAACCTAGCGATCATTTATATGATCAATGGCAAGCAGAGTAAAATTCCTGTTGTTTGTGCTCTAGTATGACTGAAAGCCATGTAGTAGCATCAAAACAGGACTTAATCCAAACCATATGTATCTCATGCTTTGATAAGTTAGTGTGATCTTAGGTTTGAGGGCAACATGGCCACAATGCTGTGGTTTCTGCCTTGTCTGAGCTGTAGTTAGAGGAATCACTGTTAGTCAGAAATGTCAGTGAAGAATGGGCTGAAATTATGGGATTAAGGAGACTATTGATTTTGGAACTTTTTTTGTGGAATTCCAACTAGATTCCAGAAATGCAAAGACTACAAGAGCAAGGTTG
The DNA here is from genome assembly GCA_039720435.1 of Amazona ochrocephala. NCBI lineage: Eukaryota > Metazoa > Chordata > Aves > Psittaciformes > Psittacidae > Amazona > Amazona ochrocephala. The sequence continues at coordinate 20,631,094 of CM077884.1, read as the reverse complement.
AACTGCCATGGCTGGTTTGCATTTCAAGAATTAAAAATGCAGTCCTGGGCATCCTTAACTAAGCACAATACTATGTATTTGCCTTACTGCAGTTTTCATTGGAGAAGATGAATAAAGGAGGAAGAGAGAATTTCTTCCAAGCAGCCAGTGAAGACATTACTGAGTCTACAGAAATGTCTTCCTTCAAACATGTTTTACAATGCATTCTTCTTCAAAATAAAAAGAAAAATTAAATAATTTAAGCAGGACTGGTAAGTTGTGGTTCTAAATATGAGACTATTGTATGGCCTAATGTCTTTGCTAACATAACTGCATCATGACTGCCTACTGAAAGCACTGCTTCCAGCACACAAAGCTGCATTTCCATCTGAACTGGCTGGCTGGTGGAGACATAAGGCAGCCATAGGGGCAGATCACTATTTTTGTTTTCTGCTCAGCCATGATTTCAAGTTAGCTACAGCCTTACATACTTTAGATGCTTTAGGTGACAGCTTCAGGTGCATGAGGTCAGTTACTCCAATAGCACCAGACATGAGAATGAGTTTTATTTAGCATTACCGTAATTGCAGAAATTTAAACAACAATCAAGCATTAATATTAAGTTGCAGCTGCATTACAGACAACAATTCTATAACTGACATTATAATTAACATCTTATGTTAACTCCTATATATTAAGTTAAATAAGTATTACCCATCGTTACATCTGTACTCCACTCTGGCACCAAATACAAATTCACTTCCACTGGTAAGTTCAAAGGAACCAAACTCAATATCTCCAGGATGTCCACAGGGCTTATCTGGTAAAAAAACCAAATCAAACCAAACCCAACAACAATGACAACAACAAGGAAACAGAAGCAGCATAAGAAAAAGAATTACTTACACCATATACAGGAATGTGAAAGTGTGAAAGACAGCACTTTCCTAGTAATAAGTATTGAGTACGAGCCTTTCAAAAGTCAAGGAAGAGGGGTTTGAATAGATTCTAACCCTGCTCCAATGTGATTCAGAGAAAATGGACAATCTCACGATCAATGTCGCTGTCTAGTGTGGTTTATCCTGAAAAGGGAACATGATCACTTAATCTGTGGCACACCATCCCTTTTCTCCTTCCACCTGCACCTTGCCAGTGTCAGTATCTATTCACTCAGCGGCGGTATTTACTAAAAAGTATTACTAAAAAGCAGCACCAAATTTAGTATAATTCCAAACATCCTTGTTCAATGACTGGTTATACAATTACGTATAAAACTGAGAAGATCTAAAAGAAACTAGTAACAACTCCATGAATTCATTTTTACTCATGATTTGTATCTGTCTCTACTTGAATGATACCTGGGACTTAAATTTATATTATCAAACCAAACACTATATTCTACTAGTAGACATTTTATATGTCAGATATGCAAGAAAAAAACCTCACGTGTCTAAAACTTCTTTGTGTGTAAAACTAACCTATTACAGGAAAGAAGTACTGCTGACTTACAATAACAAACTTTTCACTAGTGAATTCTGTATGAGGGTGTGAGATACTTTTCAACTTCTAACACAGTATATTAGAGATAATAAATAGCAGCTATCTTACTTATCATAGAATCATAGAATCATAGAATAGTAAGGGTTGGAAAGGACCTCAAGATCATCGAGTTCCAACCCCCCTGCCATGGGCAGGGACACCTCCCACTAAACCATGATGATTTTTTTCTTCACAGATTTAAAGAAAAGGCAGGGAAAAATAATTTCAAGTTCAAGAAATTATATCTTTCATAGAACTACTTGAATAAGCTAGAGAGAAGACAATACTGGCTCTTGACTTGCATTCAGAAGCTAGCTAAGTGCTTTATTCTGCTTAGCCTGTAAATTTAATCTGCATGAGACTTTTTCAGAAATTTTGGAAGCAAACTCCTAATAATTTAATAACCCAACCTGATAGCAACATAAATCTGTAAAGAAAGAAAACAATAATCCTTTGATCTGGAGAAAAGGAGTTTCCAAAACTGTTTCCTTATGCATACATACTTTTCAGATGACATTTTAAAAGATGCTGAAATAAGTAAGTTAGTTACAGGTAAGGATACAATGGCAATTTCATATTGACATCACTGGCAAGGAATGTGAAATGTCAAGTCAAACAGTTGCACGTGTTTTGCATAAATACTGACTTCTGCATTCTGTTGCTGGGGGGAGTTGCTTCCATTGTCCATCATCACACTCAAATACAATTCGTCCAAGTTTTATATATCCAGGTCGACATCTGTATGTTACTTTAGTGCCATGTGGATAGGGAGGCTTGTCCCACCTTTCAGTAGGCACTTCTTTAATCCTCCTAGGTGGAGGTTCATTGCAAGCTAAAAATTGTAAACAACAAACATTGGTGACTGAAGCACATGATACAAACACCAAAACAATTTTACAATAGAAAATGTAGCAAGAAATCCTGGGGACATTTGTGAACAAATGAGCACGTTTTCTACTTAATCTCACAAAACAAGAAACTGCCAAGAATCCATATATTGTAGGAATATGAATACACATTTTGAAGGACATAAGAATAGTCAAGCAAGAACCAAGAAACTACATGGGAAAGTTATAATTCATAAAACAGATTTTAGTTACAAAGGCCGAGATGAGATTAGTATCCTGGTTCTAACCACAGACACCCTTTACACTTCCACCTGCAGAAGTCCCTCTGCCTGTCCTTCTATTGCCACAGGGAACAATTCCGTGCACTCTGTAGATTCCTTTCAAGCTTCTATTTTCTTCTGCAGCTACCACCATCCTTACTGACATTAAGCCCATGTGTCACTTGATCAAGCTCTGCCAAAGGTCCCCTCAAATCTCCTTAGAGCTTTCTCTCTAAGCTGAGACCACCTGATATTCCAAAACTTATTTCCTCCTGTCCATGAGCTATTTAATGCACAATGTGATTAATTCTGGGTATCCACTTTGACCTTCGTTAGCTTCAAAACATTTTGACCCAATTTGGGAGGGGGATGTTGTGGTCTGATATTTGTCATTAGTCCAATACTATACAGTCCTTCCCTTAAAGCTCTTTCCTGGGACTTCTTCAGTGTCCATGAAATGTACAGCGAAGCCCATAAGAGTTACAAGAAATAAGATGGAATTAATTTTGTTAAGAAGTTCCTCAACAGCTTGAGAATGAGAAAAAGGGGAAAGAAACAAATGTCAGAAGCTGTTAATGAAAAACTACATGATCTTTGGTAAGAAACATTTTTTATTGTTTTGTTTATAACAGTTGACCTAATTTCAGTGACTAATTCTCTGTGCTTGAGTGACTGAAATGCATTTGTTTTAAAGACTGAAGCTTTACCCAGAATAATAGAGTCTGGGCAGTCTAGTGAATCAGATGTGGTGAAGTTTGTTCTACATCTGAACATGAAGGTGAGAATTCATCAAGAATAAATGAAAGAACCTCTGAGAAATGCAGACCTGGAAAAGAAATGAAACCACTCTATAGAAAATAAATATCAACCAGGGAAGGAAATTTCTTAATGAGCAAATTTGTTACCCAGTAGACAGCTGCCACAAAAGTGCTCTCATCAGTTTGGTTGTAAAGCCAGAGTTTGAGAAAGCAGCAATACTCTCACTGAAGCTTTCCTATGGACTGTTCGGATGCTGACTCAAAGTGGGACTACAGAAAAAACATTCAGGATCTTTCCTCATGCAAGGGATGTGGAGTTATGGCTTGCTGAACTAAACTGTGGAAATCACAGCCACAGATTAAATAGCTGTGATTTCTAATGCAACGTGAACAGATTAAGTAGTTATTCTTCCGTATCGAAGTGTGGATGTGGATTTTACTTCAGTTGTGCAAAGACATATCCTTAAACACTCACTGCTGCTATTTCAGTCAGTGAAACACCTACCAAATTAGAGGCACATTTTTAGAAAATTCTTTAAAGATCGAGAAAAAAAGTTGCAGAATTTTAAGCGTTCCATAGTTACGGCCTTTTGAAAATATAAAGAATGTTAATTATGAGATCTAATAACTTTGTTTTGGCTGTCTTAAGTAGCCAGAAGAAATAGACAAGCTTTGATGATACTGCTCAGGTGGTAACGGAAGAGTATGCTCACACATTCACGTTCCAACTACTTTAATAACTACTCTCCCTTCTAAGAACTACATCCAAGTGAAAGTTATTGCTCCTGTCCACTAGAGGGTACTGCTACACTATCAAAAAAGGCAGCAGGGAGTTCGGCCTCAGCAAGGTTAAGTCTCGCTCGCCTTCTAACAACGTTTCTGCAGAATGCAGGAGCGAGTGAATAGGATTACTACTCTAGCTAGTTTTGCCTTTCAAATGTGTTAAAATAGTTTACTTAAAACAAAACAAAGCTTTTTGTAATAGTGAGAAAGGAAGTTTTCTAATTCTACATATTTTTCACCAGAACTCGTTACAATTCCTGTTCTCAGTTTGCAAGCTAAGAAAGCACGCTGTTATGTGATTTAAAAATGAAGCTGTTTAGTACAAGGAGAGCTTCCCTGCTTCACTTCTGAGTTTTATCATATTTATATTATCTGTTGTGCAGAATGGTGTCTTCTAACTCCTTTTTCACATAGGAAAAAAACAAAAAAGGCATGAAAAATAACTGCCTTAGTCTCTTCACCATTACTAAGATATAGCTGCTTTCTGGGTTTTATTTCAACTCTCAGACTGTTCCTTACCACTCCTGCCCTGGTGTCAAACCGTGTCAAACCATGTTATCATCAAAAGTTACAGTGTGTACGTACATTTCTGACTACAGCTAATTACTCTTTTTTAATGCAGTTTCTAAGTAGCTTGAAAAGGAAAACTCTGCTGACAGGATGTACTTCTAAACTGCATTAATTACACCATGCACTTTGTCAAGTGTACTCACCAGAATTGGTAGGGTTGTAGTTTTATATTAGAAAGCATGCACCAAACGCATACCTTCAAATCCTTTAGTGAGAGACCAGGGAGGCTGGAATTAATCATTTACTATTAATATGTGACTTGAACACAGTTAGAAAGAGCTATAGCTCAAGCTGCTTTCTTGCTATCATTATGCTGGTAGCAACTTCCATAACGTCAAGCACAAACTATGAATTCAGGTAGAAGTATTTTTCAACGCTTACACAAAAACCCAGCTCTTGAACAACTCACATAGATATTCAACACAAAGCTTGAACTAAGAACCCTGGTAATGCTTTTCTTGGATAAATCAAATATTGCCACATTCACATTCCTTTGCAATCTCTCTGATCTAAAGAAAGCACTGTGAAAAGGAAGTGCAAATTCAGGCAAACTTTCACTTCAAATTTCAGGACTTTTCTGGGCTTTTTTCCAAAGAAATTAGACTTTGTTAGTTGCTTTGGAACAGTATTTGTTATGAGTATAATGAAAAACATGATACATTTCAGTAATGTCCTGATTTTTCAGTTTTTCAAAGTAAAATCTATCCGATTGTTTTGATTAATAAGGTCTTCATCAACTTCACCTAAAATTAAAACCGACCTGAACCAAGCAAAGACACACCAGCTCAAAACCACAAAACACCCTTTCCCCATCAGGGTATGTACAGAAACACAGAAGGAAAGCAAAGAAAAAAAGAATAACTACTAAACATACATTAAACAGTATAAGTACAGTATCAAGAAAAATAAATTGAGCAGAGAAGCAGAAAATATCAGAGGCTTCTGAAAAGGATCCCAGAATACTAGCTACCTCTTTAAACGTGAATGACAGCATACCTGTATACATTTATCTGTCTCATGTAATGGATTCAAACCAGTCCATCAAAAGATGTTTTGTAAGCTTTCAGTCAATTTTGTAATTATACCTCTTTCTCAGGTGATTTTACAGATTCTTCCAGGCAGAAAGAAATGCTTATTTATTGAATATTCTCTATTCTGATCTACCAGCTCTTTACAGGGTTTAGATGTTAAAATTAAGGAGCATAATTAGTAACAAACAAGTGGTCTTGCTCCAGTTTATAAGAATTGCAACCATTGAAAAGTTATGCAGCAAATTAATAACAGCAGTAATTATCCAAAAAAACAGGTGAAATAATACCTATCACAGGATACTAAGTACTAAAGGTGCTAAACACTGACAGAAAATATCTCAATTATTGTTGTCAGCAGTTCATTAAATAGCTACAATGCAAACATTTTATTTACATATTTAGTTACCATCTTCACGTACACTTTGAGAAAGGGTTGAGTTTTATTCTCCCACATTAAAGCTTACCTCTTTCTGCAGTACAATATATCCAGCATAAGACCAGAGCTGTATAGCCCAGGAATGACATCCTAGAGATTCAGAAACTCAAACAGATTTAGTATCATAGCCTACTTTTTTGATTACTTTGTGTTACTTCCAACCGTATTCCTCACTAACTGTTCCAGGGACTGACCTTGCAGAGCATTTATACTCCGGTTTCAGCATCACTTCCCCTAATCCTCTTGCAACACACAAATGTTTCCTTTTTTTTTTTTTTCCCCTCCCTCTCCAAACTTTGCAAACGAATAAATAAACAAATGTCCAAAATGCAATTTTGGGTGACACAGTCCCTCCCTGAGCCCTGCTTGGTTTAACATCTTAGCTCGTTTTTTTCCCAGCTTAATCCATTCCATCCTCAGATGAGCTCATTTCTCCTGGTATCCCAAAGAACCTGCACAAGTAAAATATTTTGTGATTCCTCATCTGACATGCTTAGTTGAAAACCAGAAATTCACATTAAATGTGCGTAAAAATTAACTTTATTATATGCACATCATTCAAGACCCGTGTTGAAAGCACTTGAAATAAAAAGCAGACAACAAAAATACAAAGTGACTTACTAGCGTCCTGGTTCTTGTGTAACAGCAAAGGAAATGTACTTGATCAAATACTTGATAAAATAAACTTAGGTGATGTTGAAGCACTTGTTTCAACATCACATGAGAAATTATAAGATGGAGAAGATGTGAATTAATTGCAAGATGGGTAATGAAATATCCAAAGAAAAGTAATAAAGGTTGTGGTAAAAGAAGAACAGTATGGCAATCTGTGTTAACTGAGGAACTCCTCAAGGATTCAGGTAAGCAACAGGCTTATTAATATTTTCATTTAAATGTCTTGGCTTTATGAGAAGTGCACTCCAGAAAAGTGGATCATATGAAGAGAATTATTTGATACTGAGAATCGGGGAAAAACAATTTAAGAGTGCAAAGTTCACCTGGGTCGGAGCAATCCCAGGCACAGCTACAGGTTGGGCAGAGAAGAGATTCAGAGCAGCCCTGTGGAGAAGGACTTGGGGGTGTTGGGCGATGAGAAAATGAGCATGAGCCGGCAGTGTGCACTTGCAGCCCAGAAAGCCAACCGTATCCTGGGCTGCATCAAAAGGAGCGTGACCAGCAGGTCGAGGGAGGTGATCCTGCCCCTTTACTCTGCTCTCGTGAGACCTCACTTGGAGTATTGTGTGCAGTTCTGGTGTCCTCAACATAAAAAGGACATGGAACTGTTGGAACAAGTCCAGAGGAGGGCCACGAGGATGATCAGGGGACTGGAGCACCTCCCGTATGAAGATAGGCTGAGAAAGTTGGGGCTGTTCAGCCTGGAGAAGAGAAGGCTGCATGGAGACCTCATAGCAGCCTTCCAGTATCTGAAGGGGCCTATAGGGCCGCTGGGGAGGGACTCTTCATTAGGGACTGTGGTGAGAGGACAAGGGGTAACGGGTTCAAACTTAAACAGGGGAAGTTTAGATTGGATGTGAGGAAGAAATTCTTTACTGTGAGGGTGGTGAGACCCTGGAATGGGTTGCCCAGGGAAGCTGTGAATGCTTCATCCCTGGCGGTGTTCAAGGCGGGGTTGGACATAGCCTTGGATGACATGGTTTAGTGGGAGGTGTCCCTGCCCATGGCAGAGGGGTTGGAACTCGATGATCTTGAGGTCCTTTCCAACCCTAACTATTCTATGATTCTATGATTCTGTAAGTGCTCTTGGGATATGGACATAAAACAACTGCACACCAGATATCCCATAGTGGTGATGACTAACTAGCATGGGGCACAGATTGATCTTGTATACACTCCCAAAAGACCACATAACGTACCCTTAAAATCACCAGCTTAGTCTAGTGATATAGGATAAAAAATAGTGTGTTTAGAGAACAGAACTCAAATAAAACCTGAATTCCAAAGCAGTTAAAACTTTCTTCTCAAAATACAGCTGGACTTATTTTAAATGGCCTTAGTGAAAACTGGCATTCAGCTGTTTCATCTACAAGAACTCTTCCAGACAGCCTAAAATCTCTTCCTTTCCCTTCCCCTTTGTCTTGCTGAGCAACTCCTATGTGGAGAATGAACTCCACGACCTGTGATGATCGGTCTGCGTGGAATTGAAGTTACTGATGCATACCTGGTCAGTAAAAGGATATTTCTTTGCACCTGCCTAAGTTGAGTTCTAACAAAGCTCCACACAGAACTTCCCTGCCCAAATCATAGAAGAATCATAGAATCATAGAATAGCTCTGTGGTAGAGAACTGTGTGCTGCTGCACACAGAAGTGCTCTAACTGCATCAACGATCCCACTTGTCACCTCTGCACCAATCTTACTGAACTACCATACATGCATGCTTTTACCTGCTTCTGTACCAGTGTGTTGCTGGATGCAAAAGATAGTTTTCTTGCAGCGGTGAGGAACTTAGGATGGTCTAACTTTGTCACAGCAGCGGTACTATCTGCTTTTCAAATGTAGCAGTGACACTGCTGCTTTTCAATTCCTTACGCACTGTGGGAAGCTTGGAAAGTAGGAAAAACATTGAGGCAGAATGCTGGGAGGCACTCAGGTTCCAACCCAGAGACAGTGACTCAAACCAATTAGCTGTAAAAACCCATGCTGCAGGCACGGGTTCCAAAATTTCTCCAATTTCAAGTGTTGTATCTTTTGATATCAAAGTGATTCAGGCTTTACCAAAACTGCTTTTGGGTTATTAAACCATTTGCCAAATCATTACCAGCTTGAAACACAAAGATACCTTCCACTACAGCTGAACCAAAACTGGAACTGAATTGAAAATGTGCCATGAATTTCCTGACTGCTCTCTATGAATACAGGCAGTGCTAAAACTATAACATTAGCACACAACAGCAGGTAGCTATAAACTTCCTATGAATAAACACAAGCTGAAAATTACAAGACTCACCTAACCTAGTGAGGCTTTGAAGTAATCTTTGCACAGGCATAATGCAGGCCTATGCAAAGAAAACATCTTCAATCACAAAGCGAGAGACTGGACTCAGTCTTTTGCAACCTGGTATTTGTGATCTTAAAGTAATTGATTAAACCTGCCCTAACTAAATGGAAATAAAGTCAGGAACTTAACGAATCACAGCATCATAGAATCTTCATCAGACGTATTTCTAAATGACCTTTCTTCACTAGCGCCCCAAAGTTCTAACCATGCGCACAAAAACTGTGCACCCACCCACAGTTATACGTACAGTCCTCTCACACATACCTTCTGTAGGAGATGTGGGTGCTCAATGTGTACCTGCGCTGCACCCTACAATCTGCTAAAGTATCCACTAGGGACAAGGCAGCGCAAGCTCACAACCCACGAGTTGTGGGTCTCTACCTGTTACACCTTGCACTGTCACTGCCCAAGCTGGGCGCAGGCTGCTGGCAGAGTCACACAGTGAGAATGCACTGCCTGGCCCAGACAGAGGTTTTGATGCCAGTAAGTGAACATACAGCAGTGTCCAACCCAGCTCCTCCACTTTTGACTGCTTGTTCTGTTCTCACTGTTCTCCCTGCTATTACAAAGTCTCATTTGTCCCTTACATTTCTTTCCAACCTGGCACCTTCCTTGCTTCAACACTGTAACTCCGTGGTTACTGTTTAATCTGACTGATGGTTGTTATCCCCTTCAATACCATCAGCTGCAGCATATGCACTCTCAGACAGTTTTGGATGCTTAAAATCACATTCCTATCTTAACAGCTGTTATTAAGATAGGAATCAAAACAGACCATTTTACCAAGGATGGGCCATGCGAGCACCATTGCAAACAGAAAGCAATATTAGGAATTCTTTGAATATTCCTTCAGCTTCTTCCAACACAAATTAGATAACAGCATGTGTTCAGGCATGCTCAGGGCTTTGCAGCAATGACAGGAGACATACCGTGTCCAATTCTAAAAGTATTTTGTATCACACTTCTTTTAACTCTCTTATTTAAATCAAAACTCATCTCCCACCTTTGTGCTCTGTACTCAAAAGCAAAGTTAAAATTACTTGAAAAGGTGTTCTTTGCAAAAAAAAAAAAAAAAAAAAAAAAAAAAGATGCTCTCCTTTATAAAAGCAGCTGTCAGTATACCCAGTTTTAAATGAAGTCCTCCTACTCACAGCCAAGTGGAGATATACTGGAAGGCAATTCAGAGGTTATCACCATTTCCTACCAGCTTGTTCTCCCCTGCTGCAGTGCCGCTATTCCTCTTGTTCCTACAGTTTCTTTCCACGTCACCACTGGTCCGAGGACTGTGGTGCACCAGGACCATAAGCAAACCTGAAGTGGATGCTGTTTCTTTTTGGATCTGTGCTATGATGGTTTATCATATAAGAATAAAGATCAGGTCATATCGCATGCCCTGTGTGTCTGAAAGAGCTTTATGAGGATCATGCTTGCAGTATAGTCATGCTCACAAGGCTACGGAAAACATGCCCTCTACCTACCAGGATTTCAGTTTCATCAGATACAATAAAAAAAAAGACCCCAAAATAACCAAAACCACCTCCATTTAGTTATTCATGGATTTTTAATCCTTTCAGAGAAATTATCAAATTGGAAATTCCTCACGTTTCTCCTTCTGCCTTAGCTTTGTAGCTTACAAGTGACCTTAAAACTCTGTTCTCATTTTGAGCTATTTCAGTCTGCTACTGTTTCTGAATCACTATCAAACCTTTCATGTCAGTGGAACAGCCTGCTACTGCACAGCCATTTAAAAAAATAGGCACCAAATGGAAAGATAAGGGGACTCCAAGGATATTTTTTCCCTGGAGTTTAAATAATTCCAAACATTGCAGCGCTGTACTCTGGAAGGTGTATCAGACAGTGAAATGAAGAGACATACGAAATCAAAATGCAAAATATGCGATAAAAAGTAACTAGGAGCATTAAAGACTGAAAGGTGTGTAAGAAGAGGAAGACTTGTTTAGAAATAAACACTTCTTTTTAAAACAAAAATACGTATAGCCTTCTGGAGCTTGTGCTGCTGCTGGGAGAATATTAGGATTAACAAGTTAGTAAAAGTTTCATTATATATTAGTAGTATTCCTCCAGTAGCTGTGCTTTCTTAAAGGACAATTAAGATTATCATCAATTATTCCTGTTACTAGTCCAGCAGACAACCTCAGAAAGAGGTGACATAAGGATTTCTTTCTGCAGAAACACTGCAGGAACATCCAATTATTATTTATACTACAGTACTACTCAGATGCCACCCCTCAGACTGTACTGTAAGATTCAGAATGAACCAAAAATGGGCCTCATCTCTAACAGCCAAGAATCTAGTGAGCTGCAGCAAATGTAAACTAAAAAACAAAGGGACAAACACGATACACTCATGTTGACCTAACTCCCTAGCAAGTTCTTTTTGAGAAAAGGATGTGAAAGAGTGGCATTACAGTGGCAATTCCTTTGCAGCGTGGGAGAAGTAAGAAAATGATGATGCTTTCAAATCATAATGTGTGGGAACAGAGAGTATTAGGGAAAGATGCAAGACAGAAGTAATCATGTGAATAGGAAATGACACAGAAGAATAAGGCAAAGTCCAGGCAGTCCTTGGAATTGAAATAAGTAGTCAATCTTTGATCTAACAGATATGGTGTTATGGTCACAAAAATGAGGAAGGTAAAAAAGGCTGCCCTTATTCAAGAAGTAACTGACACACAAAATGATGGATCTAAGAAACGTACATTAGATTATATGAAATAAATATGGAAGAACTAGATGTTGTAGATGCAAGGATTTTCAGTTACAATCTCAAAGTACTGTGGGCCCTATATATGTTGTACTGTTCAGTTCAGCAACATCCCTTTGCTCTCCATCAACCTCAAGAAGCACAAGTATTGTGTAAATGTTAAATGTAAGGCTATATGATTTAAAGGTAATTTTGTTCTCTTGCAACTCAACAGGAACCCACTTGGGCATCCTGGCCTGAGCTATGTCCATTACTAAGTATTATGAGTATACAGGGGTGATATATATGCTTTTTAGACATATATTTTAAAAAGTCAAAATTGCAGTCAATGAGTTTAAATGCTGAAATCCATTCAGGTAGACTCTAAATAACCATTTCACACTGGTGTAGTTTATAGTCATATACTCCACATCACTAAATAACAGTTCTGCATCATGGCAGGCAAAGAGGAAGAGTTCTCAAAAAACATTTTGTATTGATCCTTGAGATCCCTTCCAGCATGGTATTCTATGATTCTATAACCTCTCACCAGTTTTTGCTATTGGTTTCATTTAGTCTGTCAGATACATTCAGATTGAAGAATGCTGTGACCCTCAGTACAGCACACCTAACTTTAGTTCTACAAGACATTTATGTCCTGGAGTTTGGATTTGAGATTGCTTTTGGAGTTGATGGTCTGAAAGTCAGGCAAAAAAATAAAAATAAAAGAAAAAAAAAAAGAAGAAAAAACCCACTAACAGATTTCATAAAAAATAAACACTGTTGTGTTCTAACTGAGGACTATACCTTTTTCAATGGTGAGAATCCATTTTCTGAGATAAACAATATCTACGGCCACTTCGCCTCATTTCAGAATTTCATCTAGGCACATTTTAACAGGTGATGTCATTATGCTTTTTCCCACAGAAGACTCCACCTTTGCAGATTCTTTTGGAAGTGAAACTGAAGCTAACGTGAACCAAATATTGCTTAAGTACAGTTTACGGTTATAAAGCTCAAATCATTTTATTAACTGTGAATACTGAGTCCCTCAATATTCTACTCAGCTGGCAAATGCTAACACTAAAGAATGTCCCAGTGAGTGTCGATAATTAAACTTTTTCTTAATAAAGACAACCTTTCTGGGGAAAGTATAAAAAAACCTAACACAATAATCTGATTTACTTTATTACATTAGAATGCATTATTCAGATTTGGATAGAGGGGCAGAACCTATGACCATAGAATCAGCTAGGTTGGAAAAGATCTTTAAGATCATCAGGTCCCCCAGGACTGCCAAGTCCACCACTTAATCATGTCACTAAGGGCCTCATCTGTACAGTTTTTGAACACTTCAGGAACGGTGACTCTATCACTGCCCTGGGCAGCCTATTCCAATGTCTGACAACCCTTCTGGCAGAGAAACTTTTCCTAATATCCAATCTAAAGCTCCCCTGGCATAGCTTGAGACCGTTACCTCATGTCCTATCACTTGTTACTTGGGAGAAGAGACCAGCCACCTCCTCGCTTTATCCTCCTCAGCTGGTCCTATGATTCTATGATTCTAAGAACAGTATTAATAATCTATGTGCACCACCATAGACACCTCAACTACTCAGAAAGTCCAGAATCCGTTTGCATTGTGCCAGCCTGTTTTGCCTATGCACCACCAAAACCAAGTAACCTAAAAAGGAAACCTAAATATTTTTCTGTAACTCAATATGTCCAACATTTATATCCAATAACTAACAACAAACTCAGCAACACAGTTCCTACTTGTGTCCCCTCCCAAAACTTCAGAGTTAAGTACTTGAAAAGAGTTACCCACCTGTATCTAGCCAGTTTGTTTTGTACCTTTTAAAGAGATTCATTAAAGTCTATTTTCAGCCCGCAAGTCAATTCAGGGCTACAGATGCTTCTGACACTTCCCAGGGCCAGAATCATCCCAAGAGTACAAACCTACATTTGTTCCTTAAGAAAAACCAAGCATGGCTCACACCTTTTCTTTAACAGACAATAGCAAAAGGAATGCCTAGCTTGAGCAAAGTGACCCAATAGTTGATATATAACGGCATCTGCCTCCAGGTGGATTTCAGTATCTCCTCAGCTTTGAAGTCATACATATCCCAGCTGTTTCGAGTTGCTAATAAAAATATCTGATTTAGCTAACTAAAAATCCCATTTCTGCCCGATTTTGTATACTTAGACTAGGCCTCATACTGTCAGACAGGTAAAACCAGCTAATTTTATACTGCAAAGAGTTTGTATTACTTAGGAGTGTAAAATTAAGCCTTTGTACAAATTGCATTACTATAGTCTCAGTTATGAGTTTGCTTTCCATTAGCTCTGCTCAACTATTCACCAGGTTGCTAGTTTGCATGTCAGCTATTACCATTCTGAAACGCATTTCCATGGTGGAAAAAGCTCAAGTATGAAAACAAGTGTTAAACTGATCAGTGAATGTGGAAAATTTAATGAGGCTGTTGTTAGAAGGTACAATAGAAACACCATTAATTTCCCAATTGATCTAGGATTCATAGGCTGCAGAAAAGGACTATGGTTAGCCAAACCGCTTTACTTTTATAACAAGCCATTATAATATACAGGCTCCATCCCCCCTCGAGTTTTAGCAAGATGAAAAAATACCCAGGTAGAGAGAGGAAGCAGTGTTTTCTTTGAAGAAACAGCCTGTTCGACAGGAGAAGCAGCTGAGAGGAAAAAAAACGTAATATGGCTGAACATAAATATTCTAAAGAAGAAAGATCCTGGATTTTTATTTTTTCTTTCTTTTTTAATTAGGCTTTTAGAGAGCTTTGCCCTCTGAACACAGCATGGCAAAACTGGCAAGAATGTGACAGTGGGGTAATGTGCTATTTTATTTATTTCCCATATCAGCCAAAGCAAAGAGTGAGCTACCTTTGAACTCTTGCCACATACATGCATCTGTTTTGTTTCATCTATCAAGCCTTTCTGAGAAGCACATTGTAAATGCTGAATGCACCAAGCTGTGAAAAAGGGTAGGCATCATACCCCAGTGATCCCAGCACTTTACAGGACCTGGGATACAACACTGCAACTTGCTTAAGAAACAGCAATCAGAGAACCTATGCTTAAGAGCTCTGCTAACGAAGCAGGGAAAGATGCACTGTCTAGAACAACAGCAAAGATAATCTGTGTCCTGAATTGGACTACCTGTTGATTACTTTGAGAAGTCTTTCCATCACAGAGTGAAGCTCAGAGCTGGATTCTCAGTAGGGCACATTATTATATGACACACTCAAGCTGCTACTGTATGTACCATATCAGCTTACAACCAGCTTACTTCTACACAGAAATCCAACTAAATGTAAAACAGAAAGTTCACTCTTCAATATACAGTATGAATGCTAGCACCTAATTAAGAATGTGATATTTAAACCACACGTAAGAAATAACTTCTTCTTTATCACTTAGCCCCTGGTCCACCAGAATCTAAATTTGATCCTAAACAAACCGCACCAGTGTTAAGACTGTGCATAACTTCATTTGAGGAAAGGAATGCTACAACTGAATGGTTTAAGGGAAGACCTCATCTGGGGAGGCAAATGAAAGGCTGCCAAAATGCAGTAATATTTATGTTTACCAGAACCGGAGCATTAGATGGCAAGTGTATATTACACTAATAATTACACAAATATACACTAGTGTATATTACAAGTGTAGCATACATTACACTTCAAGAGCAAATCCAAAATACATTATTCACTATTTCAAGTTGGTGACAGTGGATTCCAGCAAATCATCAATCAGTAATATGTCCTTCATCAGTCACACAAGAAACTCAAGTACTTCCTAGAGTGCCTCCTACTTGGCGGCATTGCCTACAAGTTTCAAGCATTGTAACAAGTCAAGTTCCCTGTATGTTCACAGGACATGTGTCACCACTCCCGATATGTGCAACAAACCCCAGTTAATGGAAAGTGGAAATTGACCAATGGCTTACCATGTTTGCCCTTCTGACTTCTGAAGAGTTGGCACAAAACAGGGTCAGGCATATGTCACTAACCAGATACGCCTGACTGATGACCTGACAGTACAATGTAGGCTGCACAGAGGCCACCTGTAGTCCCTCCAAGATAAAATGCCTCACATGTCAAACGTTGGAGCCTACATAAGAGTACTTCTGAGGACGTCCTGGATGATACAAGATAAGGTTGCTGGCTGTGGGAGGTAGCTTGTGGGGGAACCCCATGAGCACCCCCAGAAGAAAGGCTGAAGCCCCCAGAGCCCATGCCCTGCCGCGGGGCGCGGGGAACCCGCGGTCCGCAGACACCCGGCAGGGCCGCCTCGAGGGGACCCCCACTCAGCCAGCGACGCTGGGCAGCAACGCGGCTCCCCGGGGTGTCCCCGGGGTGTTCCCGGGGTGCCTCCACGGCGGCCCCCGGCCTCACACCCACCCCGAGCAGCGGGGAGCCCCCGCGCCCTAGCGCGCTAGTGCGGGGCTTCCATTGGCCGGCAGGCAGAGGTTCCCCCGCCGTCACCGGAGTATGCAAATGAGCGCCCACCCCATTGGCTCCCCCACCCGCGGCGGCGCCAAACAACATTTGCATGGCCGCGGACAGATCTTTTGTTGTCAACCGCGGCGGGCGGTGCGCGCGCGCTCGGGGCGGTGGGCGGGCGCGCGCGCGCGCGCGCCGCCGAGGCCGCCGCCCGCCGGCACCTGCTTTCCCCCGAGGCGGGTCGCGCGGGGCTCACCCCTCCCCTCCGCTGCCCCCTCCCCGCGCTGCGGCGCGAGGAGGAACTTCGACCGCCGAGGGGGGGTACCGTTAAGCGTGAGCTCGTCCCGCAGGTCCCCTCAGCCGCCGGCCGCCCCCGACTTCCTCCTCATCCCGCCCCGCTCCGGGGGGAGGCGGTGGGGCTGAGCGCCCCTCCTCCGGGCAGGATGGTGGACCTGGACAGTGAGGTGCCCCCGCTCCCACCCCGGTACCGCTTTCGGGACTTGCTGCTGGGCGATCAGGGCTGGCAGAGCGACGACAGGTGAGTGCGTGCGCCGTCCGGCCGCGGTGATTAGCCCGGGGGGTACCCGTCCTTGGGAGGGGTGGTCCGGCGGAGCGCGGCCCTGCTGCCGGCGGGTCAGCGAGCTGGGACGGCGCGCACCGCCCGGCGGAGGCCAGCCCTGATGGAAAACTTTCCCGGGAAAGGGATGCGAGGGCCGGCGGGGGACTGCGCTGCCCCGCCCCGCCGCCGCCCACCGAGGCGCTGGGCATCCCGCTGCCTTCGGGGCACCGCCGCCTCTGCAGAAGCACCTTTCTCTATACCCTACGACAAGAGTAGGACAGGTACTGTACCGTCTCCAGGAGCTAACATGCACTGAGGGGAAACCTCAAGCAAAACACGCTTTTGCCGCTCGTCGGAAAGCCAGCTGCCGAGAACACTGGATGTTTTCATGATCCCGTGTGCATTCTCCTTTACATGCAGTTTCTTTTCATGTGAGGATGTTACTACTGTTAGTTTATTCCTTTATGAATTATTTCAAGGACTGTCAGCATCTTTAATTACAAACATATAGGAAAAGGTATTTGGCTCAAGTCAAACAATGTCTCAAAAAGAGGGAAAAAACCCCACAAACAAAACCTTATATCAAAATAAACAAATGAACCAGGAATGTGTGTTTAATTTAAAAAAGCTAAATGAATAGTATTCATGAACACGGGCAGCATCATGCCATTCCGACTGACCGTTCAGTTTGGTGTGTCTGTAGATTATTGCATGATCCTGTCTTGCAAAATTATGTGAGATCCACTGTGTACTAATGATTTAGTATGGTCAAATGACAGATAAGTGAAATTGTCTGATACTGTATGAGGGTGTATGGGATTGATTTTTATTCAATGTATTTACATTGTCAGAACGAGTCTTCAGCTCAGCAGTCAGAAACTTTGTTTTTAAAGCTGGTCTACGTAGTTTAGATTTTAGCTACTTTCCTAAAGAAAGATGGATTCTCAGTGATGGTGCAATCACAACATCATGCAGATATGTAACTAATTATTGCCTTTGTTTAGAGGAATATGCTATACATTGAAGCAATTAAACAAATGTTTATTCAGACAGTTATGAAATGGTGAATGACAAGATAGTCACAAAAAATGAATGCTGTTGGTTGGAAATGACAGCACTGTAACTACATACTGGAGACTTAATATCTTAGAATCTCATTTCTCCTGCAGTAGGTTAAAGAACATGCAACCTTTTGTATTTTATCAGCTTCATCTAGGTGGAGTTTGAATGGTTGAAGTAAACAAAATATTCTCTATATATGTCTTTGTACCATTCTGTGACTTAATGCTTTTTCCAGCTCTAGTTTAAACATCTGTCAAGTGCTTCCCTGATACCAGTTGTGTGACTTGAACTTTATGGGGTTATCTTCTATGGAAAAAGTGTTATCTGGTCGCAATCAGGAAATAGTGTATAAGCAACTGCATAAACCATAGCATCCATTTAGCTATGCGAATGTCTATTTCATGTTTGTGTGTACGTAACAAAGTGAAAATAAATAATCCTTAAAAAACCCCCACCCTATAGCAGAATTCTAGCATAGCAGTATTATAGAGCAGTTATCGTTGAAAATTGTAGCAAAGGACTGGTAGAAAATGAATAGTTACTTTTAATTACTTAATATTCATACAAGCATTGCATGAAGATCTCTGGCACATCTGAAATATAAAGTATGAACCTAGGACTGGAAATAGCTAGTGGAAATGGCTTTCAAGATCTTCAGGTATTGTCCCGTGCTGGGGCTGTGCAGCAGCACTGTAGCAGGAAGGCTGTGTGGTACTATCTCTACAATGCCATGAGGATTGTGCTTTACATTAGGCTGTGACAGCAGCACTCTCTCCTCCAGCTCTGCAAGTTGCCATAGCAGTCTTGTTTGATACGAGCTTTCCAGTAACTGAACAAAGTCCATTTTTAAGAATCTTGAGTGTCTTTGTCCACCTCACAAGAAGGTTCTGTCCAGATTCTTGTTATCCCATACCAGAGGATATCACTTTTAATACTGAAATACTAATCCAATCCTCTGTTGCTGGTATTTTGCTACTATCTATTATAGAAAAAGCATACCTATTCTGCATAGAAATACTGTCTAATGGAATATTTAGAGTATTAGACATACATTCAGGAAATATTTAATAAGAAAGACTGCAGGCCTGTGGGGACCCTGAGGTCAGTTGCTTATTAGTTATTAATGATTAGTATCACACAGGTATATCCTATTTTTAGTTGTTTACTTTTTTGTCTTTTCTTTTTCTCCTTACATAATAAGTTTGGTTTTGGTGAAGCATATCTTGTGTACTCTATTCTAATTAGTGTGCAATATAAATATTGCCAAAGGTGTTGCTCGTAACCCCTTCAGCTGAATGGACATTAACTATGAGTGGAATATCTGAACACTAAAAAACAGTTAAGTAGCCTTACAGTATGGCTACAAACTGGCAAGTGATCATGACAGTTCATTTTAGGAGGTTATTGGCCCTTGGCTGAGATGTGGTGAACTGGAAACAGGCAGACAGAGCCTTTAGTAACATGACCTAGCATGAGGTGTCCCTGCCCATGCCAGGGGGGTTGGAACTAGATGATCTTAAAGTCCTTTCCAACCTAACTATTCTATGATTCTAAGAAAATTGTTTCCAGCCACTACTTAGTTCTATTTGCTTTCAACTCTGGCAGTTTGATCTGTATCAGGGGTTTTCCATCTCTGTGATCTGTGAATTTCAGGTCTGTTACCAGCTGACTGCTTTGTCTTCTATCTTAGTCCTGTTCCCTTTTTGATCTTCCCAGTCTGTTCATCCTCGAGGTCTCTCTTTTCTCCTTCCGTTCTGCTCTTTCTGGAAGGATGCTCACTTTTTGCTGGCTGGGAGGCATATGTTCCATCTCTGTGTTTCAGGTAACTGTCGATTCTTCAAAGTGGAGAGGAGATGGAATTATTCCTCTCTTCTGCCACAAACTACCCAGGATTCTTTGTCAGTAAATCACAGTTTTGATAGCATAGTTTGCCAGTAAGTAATGTGATAGTATTTAATAACAAATATGATTGATATGATTGAAATGATACAGGCATCTCTTTTTTTCCCCCCCTTATTTCTAATGTAAGCATTGTACCCAGTTTTGAAACCTGACTGGTTACGTTTCTTTAGGAGAAGAGTTTGATCAGCTATTTCTTTTAAATGATCCTGTCCGTTTATAAAGTGTAGACATGCTAAAATGCTTACCTGAATGTAAAGGACTAGGATTCAGAAATTTTGTTCTTAGATATAAATCATTTGGAAACGATTTGCAATCTTCTGTTGTTTTTTTTTTTTCTCGAGGACTTCTGTGGTGAAACACCACTTGGGCTTGTTTTGGGGTTTTTTGTGCGTCTAGCTCATGATCCATTTTTTACCTATACTTCTCCAATACAGTGACATCCGTCTCACCGCTTTTGCATTTCTCTCCCAGAAAAATAGTTCTACTTGCATAGCTTGGATTCCTAACCACCCTTGCAGTTGGCTTCAGTAAGAGGTGGGTTCTGGGCTGTCATATTCCACAAACCACCAAGTTGGATTGCATATTATTTTTCATAAAAGAAGTCGCTGTGGGCAGAAGAACATGGTGAATCTTTGGCAAATGCATTTGTTTGGTAAATACACTATTTTTAATAATTACCAGTCTTGAATTTGCAGAGTGCTTTTTTCCTGAAAAAAATGGATGGAAAAACCAGTTTTGTATTTTGAAGGGCTAGATTTTCAAAGGACGTGGCTCCCTTGAAAACTGTGGAGGTGAAGCTTGATGCTTCCAGTACACACATCTTATACTGAATATATATTTGGAAAGCTTCCTTAGGACAACCTGTAAAAGATCAGCCCACAAGCTAGAGTGTATGCATGTCAAGTGGGTGAATTCTTTGGCAGGGAGGGTAATGTAACAGGTTTCTTCTGGCTGTGTAAATATCCTGGTCACCGGGCTAAGGGTTAAGAGAAGATTGAGTCATCTCCTTTTTCACTAAATTTGTAAATATCACTAGTACCCTTTTGCGACTCTCACATTTTACTTTCATTATTGAAAGTATCTGAAACTGAAATAATCTGTTTTGATTTGCTGGATAGTCTGAGATGTTTCTTGACCATCATAATGCAATTTGTTTTCCAGTACTGGGGAAGGGAGCAGAAATAAAGGGAGAACTTGGTTAACATAACAAGTTATTCACCTGTTAATACAGTGAGGTTCACTGTATTGTATCAGTTATTGTAATAGTAATATATAGTAGTAATTGTTATTGTAAAAGTAAATTATGTAATAAAACATTTCATAATCTACTGATCATCAATACTTAGTCTTATCAGCTATGTTGAAGAGCAACACAAATAAAAGTAGAAAGTATCCTACCTTGTCAAGACCTCATATGTTTAAACCTGGTAAAT
The DNA here is from genome assembly GCA_039720435.1 of Amazona ochrocephala. Taxonomy (NCBI): domain Eukaryota; kingdom Metazoa; phylum Chordata; class Aves; order Psittaciformes; family Psittacidae; genus Amazona; species Amazona ochrocephala. The sequence goes on along the minus strand of CM077884.1, from coordinate 20,609,734 downwards.
TTGCTTCAGAGGAGGGGTGAAAAGAGGGTATTTCCCATGTAAGCTTTGGAAAGATACAATGAAGAGGCTATTCACAAAAAATACTTTCCTGTGTACATATATAGTTACCATGAACTTCAAAATAACTAAACCACAAGACACTGGAGGTGTAAAGAAAAAAATCAGTTCAAAATAGAAAAGCTTTTACATGCTGTTGGTGGCACTGTTTTTTTGGTAAGGTCAGTCATGTAAATTCAGTGAATGAGTATGTTGCAGAGCACAGTTTACCTCACATTCCTTAAACCATTTATGCAAAGACATTTAGTCTATTCTTTAGAAGCTTATAAAGATACAAGAGCTGTATTTGTTTTAGGAAATTCAAACAAGCCAGGAAAGTTGCCCACCACTGAAGCATGACCTCTACTAGTGAGCTCTTCAAATTTTCTTTTGCATTCTTTGGCCGTAGCCAGCTAGCCAAAACTATATTGAACAGTGCAGTGCTGTTGTTGTTTAACCCTAGCAAACACAGCTGCTCACTTACTCCCCCCTCAGTGGGATGGGGAGAGAATCAGAAGGGAAGAGTGAGAAAACTCATGGGTTGAGATAAAGACAGTTTAGTAGGTAAAGCAAAAGCCGTGCATGCAAGCGAAGAAAAAGTAGTAATTCATTCACTACTTCCCATCAGCAGGCAGGTGTTCAGCCATCTCCAGGAAAGCAGGGGTCCATCGCATGTAATGGTTACTCTGGAAGACAAAAAGCGTAACTCCAAACATCCTCTCCTTCCTTCTCCTCCCAGCTTTATATGCTGAGTGTGCAGATAAAGTGTGCATATGTGTGTCCATATATGATATGGAATATGCCTTTGGTCAGCTGTGGTTAGTTGTCCCATCTGTGTCCCCTTCCACCTTCTTGTGCCCCTCTAGCCTATAAAATATCTTTAAAATGTGCACGTATGTCCACCACTTATGTTGACTTTATTTAGTCCATGGCTTTGAGCTCCATATGTTGCGGTGGTCACTCAGAACAGGAGAGGTTATATGTTGCATGGAGTTACCGGGCACCAAAGCCAGCTCAGATCAGGTCACTGCTGCACTTGCACTGCTGCTTGTAAGGCTTGTTCTCCTTTAGCTCACTCAGTTCCTGCTGTAGTAATTCCCATAACGCGCAATTCAAATCTTGGGTTAGTACAATGTAAAGGTATTGCCATTGCAGTCTCCACCCTGGGCCCTTTGGACTGGGTTAAACATTCCAATAAACACCTCCCCTTGCCCTTGTTCTGGGTTGGATTTACCCACACACTGCAGTCCCTTAGGGGTCTGTCTGCTCCAAGTGGAATTTTATCTGTGAGCCACAGTCTCTCCAGGGCTTTACCTGCTGCCACAGCCACAGTTGCTTTGAGGTGCACGTGTTCCAGCATGGCCTTATGCATGGGCCACAATGCCTTCAGAGGTATACCTGCTTTGGCATGGCTTTACTCATGCCTGCAGTTCCTCCAAGAGCTGTACTTGCTCTGTCCTGGTCTTACCCATGGCCACAGGCTTTGAGGTGCTCTCATGAGGCATGACCTCATGTACAGCCACTAGTGCTTCAGGATGTACCTGCTGCGGCATGGACTTACCTGCAGCCACAGATGATTCGAGGTGTACCATCTTCATTGTGGAGAAGGTACAGGTGGCACAGACATGACCATGGCCACAGACACTTTGAGATGTACCTGCTCTGGTGTGGACTTATCCAGAGCACAGATGCTTTGGGGTGTCTGGCTCTTTTGTGGACTCCTCCACAGGTCACAGTCCCTTTGATTCAAGTTCACACCGGAGTGCTGCACAGAAACAGCAGCGATGCCCTGGCCATCTGCCAGCCTAGTCGCATGGCCATTGCTGTTATCAAAATGTTCCCAGGCACAGCAGAGTAAGATGATAAGCAGTACAGCCAGCAGCAAAAGCAAAAAGCAGCCACTAATGAGCACTAGAATCTGATGCACAGTGAGGGAAGCAAGCACCATGGAAAGTATGGAAGCTGTCTGTTAATAGCTGAACAGCAATAGCACCTATAAATTTGATCTAGCACATTCCAATCAAATCTGCCATTATATTGAACCCTTCGACAAAAAGGACTTTTGTGGTTTAACCTCAGTTGGCAACTAAGGACCATGCAGGCACTCACTCCCCCCTTGGGGGGATGAGGGAGAGAATCAAAGAGTAAAAGTGAGAAAATTTGTGGGTTGTGATACAGTTTCGTAGGTAAAGCAAAAGCCATGCATGCAAGCAAAGAAAAAGCAGTAATTCATTCACTCCTTCCCATCAGCAGGCAGGTGTTCAGCCATCTCCAGGAAGGCAGAGCTCTTTGGTTACTCAGGTCTCATGGTTACTCTGGAAGACAAACATCGTAATTCCAAATGTACCCCTCCTCCTCCTCCTCCTCCTCCTCTTTTCTCAGCTTTATATGCTGAGCATGATGGCATCCGTATGGAATGGAATATCCATTTAGTCTGCTGCCCCAGCTGTGTCCCCTCACAGTTTCTTGTGCACCCCAAGCCTACTTGCTGTTGATGTGATGTGAGAAGCAGAAAAGGCCTTGACTCTGTGTAAGCACTGCTCTGAGGTAATGAAAACTTATCTGTATTATCAACAGAGTGTTCAGTACAAATCCAAAACATATCCCTTTACCAGCTACGATGGAGAAAATTAACTCTTTCCCAGCCAAAATCAGCACAAGTGCCCAGGAATGATTTGGCAGTTTGAGCTTCCAGGGAAACACTCCGAGCAGACATGTTGGAGGTAGTCACCCTTTCCCCATTAGGGAAGCTGAAACTGTCTTCTGAAACTTACGTAGTCTATTTTGTGCCATTTAATGTCAATGCCTGGGAATGTTCCTGAGCAAGTTAACTTAAGCATGTACCCAGAGAGGATAATTTTATCATGAAGGTAACCTCTACACTTTAACACTACATGCTGCTTCTCCTATTTTTCCTCTCTTTCTAGTCTCCTATGTTTTCTGCACAGTCACACATTCAAATTATGCATATATGGTGGACTGTTGCAGAGAGATCCATTTGTAAAGTATAGGCTAACTTATACATGGTGCCTTCCATTCTGAAGTAAGGAGTATAGCCCTTATACATAGGCGATAAGTGTGTTTTGTCCAAGAGTCCTTAAATAAAGCAAAAATCCAACAAAAAAAAAAAGAAAGAAAAACAAACAAACAAAAAAACAAAACACCTAAACCCGACAAAAAAAGCCATTTCTTCCCACATTTTAGAGAAAGAAAAAGAGAAAGAAACATGGATATTTTTAAGATATGCAGAGTGAGATTAATTTTATTGACTTCATAAAAATGTATATAGTATTTTTTGCTTTTTTGTACCTTTACCCTTTAAGTCCCTTTGGGTTTAGGTAAGATTAAGTCGTATGTTCGGCTTTCTTTGGACCTTGCACACCAAAGTAAATTTTATCAATGCTGAGTACTTCTAACAAAATTAATCAAGAGACCATCAAGTACACATTCCAGCATTGAACTGATGAATTAATGCACTGTCATATGAACAAGTCATTTGACAATCAAAATATGTGTTTTATAGTACTATTTCATTCTGTTGCCTGCTGAAGCATTGTATACAGAGCTAATGTGTTCTAGGAAAAATCACTATTAATGTGACACTTCAAAACACATACAACAAGCAGAATGGAAAGAACGAAAAATAAATAGAAACCCAATATATTTTTCAACCCCCACCCTGAAAGCTGTGTGTTTCATAGCTTTTCTGTATGCTGTTGCATTAAATTATAAATCATTTTTGTGAACAAAAGGTTACATTTTTCTAGTTCTGTATTGTTTTCTTTTCAATATATATGTAACAAGAACCATTAACTGGTACCGGAAATAGATTTCAAATCTTGCTCCTGCATTGAGATGAAAATTGTTACAGTATATAATTTCATGAAGAAACTATAGACCTAAATTTGACCTTTGTGCAAGAATCAATCTTATGTTGGATACTTGAAAGATTAAATTAAAACTGGCTTTCCTTTTTGATGTGCTTACTGTGTAAGTGAACATTGCCACCTATCTGAAAAGGAGAAAGATTCAGATAATACAGAACACCTCCACACATCACTTGGACAATTGTATACTGCTGACTGTCATGTTGGCTTGTGACTTTCAAGGAACAGCTCCCTGCTGTAAATCTCAGAAGGCACTTTAGCAGTCATTTATCACCATGTGAATTAGCAAGGAAAGTCCTCCCTTTCCCTCAGGAAATCACCTGAGATTGTTAAACTAAAAGGAGATAAAAAGCCTGCACATTTCTGAATCAACTGATTTAAAATATGTGAGTCTAGATTCAACTTGAACAAAAATTCTATTATGATTTTCTCAAAATTTGATTATGGCTTCTTCAAAATAATACTTCTCTTTCCTTCAGGAAATACTTCAGTCAATTTGTCCACCTTTCAGAAAATGTGTTAACTTTTCTGATTTCTTCCATTGAACAGAGGCTACAAAATAAAAGGACTTAAGCAAATTGTGACAAATTTATCTTGATTTATCCTTGGACATCATTTTTCAAAATAAAATGATTTAGAAGCCTAAATTCTGTTTTAAAAGCTTGGTTTTGATTGAAACTGCTGAAGATTTTAACAGTCTAATTCACAAAGACAGAGTTTTCATATTTGCAGTGAGCCTTTGCGCAGTAGTAGTTGGAAAGTTTGAGTTGCCCTAAACCCTGACAAAAACTGTTGCGAGTACAGGCCGAGCCCTTTCTCATTGTGCAAACCCAAGTAAATTAAAAAAGGATTAAAGAAAAACATTAACATTTGTAAAAACACTGCACTGGCCACACCAAGAGGTCTGAGTTTACACTTAGTGGCTGGTGGGTTTAGGGGTACAGTCTCATACATGGCTGTACACACCTTCCTTCTAAATTTATCTTAGGATTGGGTCCCTAATATAGATAAAAGAGGGAATCAATTTGTTTGCATGGAAGTAATACTCTATAGAAGGTAGTTCTGTCAGCCTCATGCTAATTTCTGTTTTAGCATCATTCTTGCAACAACAGTGGAATGTTTCTTATGTTGCACTTGAACTGGGACACACTGGAATTGAAAGACCGGAAAAGAGAAGAGGAACGCTTCAGTGCTGTTACACTTGTATCTGTCTGAGGAAGATGGTGGTGGTACGGCCCCAGCAAAAGTTTTCTAGTGCAGAAAAGGTTTAAGTGTCTCAGCTTAAAAACTCCCACAGATCAAGTAGCTTTCCTCCTCTGGGACAACATGATGCAGAGTTTGTAAATGTGCTTGGTACTTCAATCAGTACTTAATTATACACTTATTACTCTAAGGCTCTTATTTTTCCATCTAGAACTTGATTCATACTACTTTACATCTGGCAGACACTATAATACTCCATGGGGAACTGAAGCAGTGCGTTCCCAAATGGTTTCTGTCTTAATTTTATGGTTATTATTCTATCACAGCCAATGATTATGATTATTTATTTTATAACAGTAAACTTGTGTGCTGCACTATGCATTACTGTCAGAAATGGTAACATTGATTCATATTGTCTCTTTTATCTGGTAACAAAGAAATAGATCATTTGGAGCGCCAGAAAAATCTGAAACTTCAAAACACCTTTATTGTAAAACAAATTTGCCAACCATTTCAGTGCTGCACATGCAGTTTTTAGACTTCAGTTAAAGGTGATCTTTTGTATTGAATTCTGATACACACAGTATGCCCAAGTAGTTGTACTAAGCCACTAAATGCTTTGCAAGTGGATTCTTATATTTTTTCAAGAAAATGAGTAAGTCAGGTCCTTCCTGGAGGCCTATACACCATCATCCCATAACCTCTGTGTCATTGGAGGGAGTGCCAATGGAAAGGTTTTGCAGCATAGATTTGGTACAAAATGCCTTAAAATAGCTGTTAAAGATTTCAGCCTCCCCAGTGAATCATCTGCTAATTGTGTTAGCAGTCAACTTCCTGGTGGGAAGTAGCAGTAGAACAGAAACAGTCATTAAGAGACAAAACTCACTGTTTATACTCACAGATAAAAACAGTGATATTATTATTTACTCAGAAGTATCTCTTGAGGGACAAATCCTGCCTCCACTTTAAGAGATATCTGTTAGGAAGTGCTGTAGTTGTGCGGTGGAAAGCAGGTTGCTAAGTCTGACACTGTTGTGCTTGACTTGAGAGTATCAAACTATGGTAGATGGAGAAAGAAGGCATTAGGTTAAGATCAGTGCAGGTTATCTACCGAGTTAGCAAAAAGAAGAAGACTGTGCCTACCCCTCTGTGTTTTATAAGTCTCCTGCTAGTTTTAGCCGTTAATAGCTATGTATCTATCAGCTAGCACAATGATCAGATGCCTAGCAGGGGCAATTACATGATTTGAGCAACAGGCCTCACTGTGGATTACCTCTGGCCTTGCCTCCTAGACTCTGTACCTTGAGTCAAACCACTTTGTCTTTTTGCAAAGAAAAGAATTTGCCCTTTAGCTGTTTATGATGTTAAAGTTAATAGCATTTAGTGTACTTCAAGCAGCTTTAAGTTAGAGCTCCTTCAAAGTATAATGATTGTTAAAATATTTAATAAGGAGTAAACACTATAAAATAACCTCACTCTTTTATTGTTCTAAATAGCCAAAAATGTTCTAGAGATTTTATGCTTTTTTCTCACTTTGTTTTCTCTTCCCCTTGTGACTAGAGAAAACTGCAACACAGATAAAAGCAGTGTTACCAAAGCAAATCTGAAACAAATACAGATGGGAAAAAACAACAAGCTGAGTTGCAAATGGAAAAATGTGGATATATTTATTCCTTATGTGACAGCACTTCTTAATACACAGCATTCCTTGACTCTAGAAGGTATTTTAGTTTCCTATCTTCACACCAAATTAAAAAGAAGGACACTGTTCACTTACCACTGTCGCCCTGTAATTCTCACCATCAAGCACAGTTCGCTATAACAGAGATAGTCTAAAAAGCTAAGCTCTGTACATAGCTGAATGTACCCTTTTGGAAAGTGAGCAAGGTACTTTTTTCACTGTATACAATAATCTAGTGTTTGATCACATGTTAAAATGGGTTTAACTGGTTAAACAAATAACTTTTTAAAAGGCATTTTTGTAGATATTGTCCAGTTTTTGATTACTTCTTTGATCTCTCAATAGTCATTCAGAAAAAAGATAATACAAACACAAAAAGTGGAACAAAATATTCTGTAATATGCAGATGTTGATTTGTCAACCAGATTTTATAATGGCTGTAACAATCTAAGATTTTTCACTCACCTGAGTATCATAAAAGTGAAGGTTGTCTCACAAGGGTAGTTCCAGACATCATGTATCTCACTGGCACTGTGGAATTAAATTAAAAACTGTATTCAAAGTGACCCACAAGATGATTTATTTTTATACTGAGGCCGACCACAGATTGCATGAAAATTACAATTTAGCTAAAATGATACAAACAATATCCAAAATGCACTGAATTCATTTTAAAGGCTTGATTAGGTTTTGCTTCCCATTTTTCCTCTTATTTGGCAGTTCACAGATCACAGTCTGAGTCCAGGAAAAAACCTACAAACTAAGTTAAATTTGTGCTGACATTATGAATCCATTTAATACAATTAATCATGGTAGTTACTGTTTCTGGCTAGCTCAACTGGTCAACAGAATGTTGGGATTCTAATGTGATGTTGGCAGAGTATTGCGTGTGGTGGGAAGAACAAGGCTGGCTACTAGAAATGTTTTGCAGTATAAAGGAAGTATCTTTGAGAGGAAGAGGGAACTGCCATGGAACAGCCAGTCTTCTGACGCACATCATGGGCTAGTAAGAGACTGTTCTGGAGGACTTTAGGTTTTGCTCTTAATTTAAGACAAAAAAATAGCTGTAAGAAGATCACCATTATCAAAATTATGAGGTGAAAGTCATCTTCTAAGACAGAGGTGACTGGGGATGTAGAGTTGTCTAGCAACCTGCTGCTGCTTGACTTCAGGCTAAGGTGAACTAAGCATTTAGAAATTTCCTTCCTTTCTAAGATGGCAGTGTCACTTTACAGTGCACAGAAATGCTCAGTGATAGAAATGGTCATATGGAGAGAAGGAAGTACTACTGTGCCTTCTTGTATTGCCCTAGACATTTAATAGTTGATTATCAGACCTCCTAATAGCAGTACAGACAGTTCAGTCCAGCTCATAAACACAGACCTCTCCTCATTCTATCCATATATTCTATCTAAGTCTGATCAGTGTTAAGATCTATACAAGACTTCAAGATGACATAAAGAGGACATGGAACTGTTGGAACAAGTCCAAAGGAGGGCCACGAGGATGATCAGGGGACTGGAGCACCTTCTGTATGAAGATAGGATGAGAAAGTTGGGTCTCTTTAGCTTAGAGAAGAGAAGGCTGCGTGGAAAACTCATAGCAGCCTTCCAATACCTGAAGGGGGCCTATAGGGATACTGGGGAGGGACTCTTCATTAGGGACTGTGGTGAGAGGACAAGGGGTAACAGGTTCAAACTTAAACAGGGGAAGTTTAGATTGGATATGAAGCAGAAATTCTTTACTGTAAGGGTGGTGAGGCCCTGGAGTGGGTTGCTGACGGAAGTTGTGAATGCTCCATCGCTGGCGGTGTTCAAGGCAGGGTTGGACATAGCCTTGGATGGCATGGTTTAGTGTGAGGTGTCCCTGCCCATGGCAAGGGAGTTGGAACTCGATGATCTTGAGGTCCTTTCCAACCCTAACTATTCTATGATTCTATGATTCCATGACAAAACAATACCTGTCCTAACCCATCTCACCAATTAAGTTAGCTAAGGACATCTTAAATAATTTGACTCTCACCAAAGCCAGCAAACTATGAAAGTTCTGCATTCATTTAGGAAGTCATATTTAAGGAAAAAAAAATAGAATTTAGATTGAACAGGCCAATTTTATGAAGGCATCTGCCAAATGATTTTCTGAACATGCTGAATAAAGATGACAGAATTAAACTTTCAAAATATTGTAAAAGTGGATATTTTTCTTAATTTAATGAAAAGACAAATAAAGCCATGCCATATGATTAATCAGGAAGTGTAATAGCTCACTCTGAGTAAGGAGGATGAGATTTATACGAAGTCTGTAATTATATGTACTGTTAGCTGTGGAGAGAACAGTATCAGATATGTGAAATTTTAGAGATAATAATGACTTTTAAAATATTTGTTCTATCATATGTTCTGAGTTCTTTAATTATTACCACTCCTTAATGAAATATTTATAATTTGTATTAAAATATTGTAATTTTTTAAAATGTAAGCCAATAATCATAGCAATTGACACTGTCCCACATGTCATCCCTGTCTCTAAGTTGGAGAGGCATCAATTTGATAGGTGGACCACTCGGTGGATAAAGAACTGGCTGGATGGCCGCACGCAAAGAGTAGTGCTCAGTGGCTCAATGTCCAGCTGGAGACCAGTAACGAGTGGTGTCCTTCAGGGACTGGTGTTGGGATCGGTGTTGGGATCGATGTCGGGACCGGTCTTGTTCAACATCTTTGTGGGTGACATGGACAGTGGGATTGAGTGCGCCCTCAGCAAGTTTGCCAATGACGCCAAGCTGTGTGGTTTGGTTGGTATGTTGGAGGGAAGGAATGCCATCCAGAGGGGCCTTGACACGCTTGTGAGGTGGGCTGATGCCAACCTAATGAAGTTTACTCATGCCAAGTGCAAGGTCCTCCACCTGGGTCGGAGCAATCCCAGGTGCAGCTACAGGTTGGGCAGAGAAGAGATTCAGAGCAGGCCTGTGCAGAAGGACTTGGGGGTGTTGGTCAATGAGAAAATGAACATGAGCCGGCAGTGTGCACTTGCAGCCCAGAAAGCCAACCGTATCCTGGGCTGCATCAAAAGGAGCGTGACCAGCAGGTCGAGGGAGGTGATCCTGCCACTCTACTCTGCACTTGTGAGACCTCACTTGGAGTATTGTGTGCAGTTCTGGTGTCCTCAACATAAAAAGGATATGGAACTGTTAGAACAAGTGCAGAGGAGGGCCATGAGGATGATCAGGGGACTGGAGCACCTCCCGTTTGAAGATAGGCTGAGAAAGTTGGGGCTGTTCAGCCTGCAGAAGAGAAGGCTGCGTGGAGACCTCATAGCAGCCTTCCAATACCTGAAGGGGGCCTATAGGGATGCTGGGGAGGGACTCTTCATGAGGGACTGTGGTGAGAGGACAAGGGGTAATGGGTTCAAACTTAAACAGGGGAAGTTTAGATTGGATGTGAGGAAGAAATTCTTTACTGTGAGGGTGGTGAGGCCCTGGAATGGGTTGCTGACGGAAGTTGTGAATGCTCCATCGCTGGCGGTGTTCAAGGCAGGGTTGGACATAGCCTTAGATGGCATGGTTTAGTGTGAGGTGTCCCTGCCTCTGGCAGGGGGGCTGTAACTAGATGATCCTAAGGTCCTTTCCAACCCTAGCTATTCTATGATTCTATGATATACTATGGTTGTACTGTGTAGCAAGCTGCGTTTGAAAGAAAGCAAGACTACTGTTAGATATATTACAGTGTATACATACATGAAGCTGAAAGCTTTACCTCAGAATCCCTATGTATTTTATCCTCCACCTGTATGATAACATTGAAGCCAAATCACTTTCAAATACTAAAGAATGAAGGCAGATACGTATCAATGCACAATTCTTTTAGAAAGTGTCATCAGCAGGAAATGCCATCGATATCCTTCTTTTTGATTTGGTAAATGGAGTCTCCTGGCAGCCTTTCCTTCCTCTGTGGGAAACCTGAGGGGAGACACCTACCATTGGTATTGGACTTTTGTTTTACACCTTTTTCTGAGTCTTTGCCTGAACACTCCTCCTCTTTGTAATTATCTATTAAAGATTTGCCTTTGCCTGCCTGTTAAACACGTGATGATGGGAGACTGAAAGCATATACAGTTCCCATGAATTCCAGGAAATTGTGATAATCTCAGGTTCATCTCTGTATTTACTTGTTGTCATTCTAATGGCTGCTTTTGGACTATCGTAGAATTGTTTCCAGATCACAAGTCTACACTGACTGAACATGAAACTTTGAAAAAAGGAAAAAAAAAAAGATACTCCTTTTTATAAAATCACCCTATTCCTGAGCATGTGTAAAAAGTGTGTGCAGTATCACTTTCCTTTAGAAATCTTTAACAATTCAGCTCTATATGGAATCTCAGGTAAGTCCTTTCTAGGCTTGTTTAAGTATCTGCAGGAAGTTCCTGACAAATTTGATTTGACTTTCTGCTACTTTTGTTTTCTTTCAGATTAGTTATGGTTCCTATAATCTCTTACCCTGTAGTAAGAAAACTTTGCTAATCTAAGTGAAGCTGTAGATAAGTAGGGAATCAAGCGGAGTACAGAATGAACGTACATGAAATGAGTGAAACATTTAAACTAATTTTATTTATTGTTTTGCATGTCATATTCTTGGATCCTACTTAATTTAATATTGCTTCTATCAGTAGAAGGAAAAATATAGCTTGCAGAGAAAATAAATGTTTGCACGAGAAATATTTAGTTTAAACCATCTGATGTAAACGCTATTCCATGCTTCAGTGTATTTTGTGACATTCAATGGTACAGATTTTTGGAATACAGTCCAAAAGATAATGGTACAATATTTTTAGTTACTAAAAAATCTAAAAATAGTAAACTTAGGATGGTTCTCTTTAAAAGTGCTATTATTAACTAATGGTATTTCTCCTTCGGGAATTCTGGGGCTGTTAGTAGAGTCAGGAAAGGGCTATAAAAACTAGACTTCACTGTGTATTGTTGTGTGTGTGTTTTTCTGTTTTCCTCATAAATGGAGTTTATATGAAGGTAAAGAATGTTCAGAATTAGCTAAATAGTTATTTTAGATGAGAGGGACTATGTATGTATTGACCACACAATTCAGTCAGTAAATTTCCATGATGACTTTCAGAAACTCTGAAGTTTCTGAAATCTATTTTAGTCAAAAGAAACTGAAGAAACACTAAATTGTATTGAATGGGAACTAGATGAGAAGTTGCAGAAGGCTTTAATTTAATTGGAAGTCTCATCTTTTCAAAGCTGAAAAATCTTTTTCAAGTACTTTTCTGCTTCATAGACAAGTAAAGATTCACACTCCAAAAAGTTCTGTGTCAATTTTCACGTTAGATCATAGAACAAAAAAGATTTCAGCATTTATTCCCTACTGCAAAACCTAATGTAGATAACCTGTAAAGAGCATTGTTCCCTAGATATTATACACAAATGGAAAACACACCAATACTATTCCTTATTTGCCATGCACCACTCTTCTCCTAATCCCTCCTTCACCTCCAACAGATTTAGAGTTGAGACTATATATTGTGGAAACAAAGCACCAATGATTTGTCCATCAGATTTGCCATGCTACCTAGAGTGGATTTGTATGAATTCTGATCTGTGCAGCAAGACTGTAAAATACTACATCAATCTTGTATGGTACTGTTTTGGTCAGAGTTTCATTCCCTGTGTATCATTAAGTATTCATCAAAATACTGTAATAAGACTAAATCTGCATGAAGAAAGTTAGCCACAACATGTTCCGACAGTTGTGGAGAAGTGCGACACACACATAATCTACAGCTGCTTTTTAAGTAACTTGCAGAGGTTTTAATCCTTCTGCATTATCGTCTACTACTACAAGTAGACCTGTTTATTTCAGTGGGAATATTTGTGTCTTAGTCTGAGTAGAGAGATTATTTTCCATTGAAGAGATAGTATACCAGGCAACACAGTATTTTGCTTAGTCATTAGTGACAGATTTAGTCATTGCACCTTGACCTGATGTAACTTATTAAGGCTCCAGATATAACTACACAGATATTTGAATATCTGGAAAACTCAAAGCTAGCTTCAGTTCCTCTTATCGCTAGAATAAATACGGTCATAATAGGTAAAAACCACATACAACTAATATAAATGAATGTCCTGTGAATTCATATGATTTTTTTCATTATAAAATGTAAAATAATAATTTATTATTCTAAGTCTCAGTTTGATAACTACATTTTCACATCCTACAAAGTTGGGATGTATGAACAGCTAATAATTACAGTCCCCTTTCTACGCTACTGTATACTATATTGAGGTTCACAGAGCATTATATCAGTGAACACCTCTGTTTTATGTTATATATATTAAATGGCAGTGCTACTAACATGTACTGTTAGGTCCTAAATGGAATATTTCAGGTGACATGTTAAGTGACCAGTGTCTGACAGTCTGAAAATATTCTAGAAGGCTGAGAAGCTCACAGAGAAGTCTTGTGTACCTGTCAAAATATTGAAAATAATACATTAATTTGTTGTTATTCAGTATGGATGCTTTGAACACTCGAAAATATAGCTGCTCTACAAATCCAAATCTAAACAAGCAGATACGAAAATGATAACTGAATATTGTTGCACTTACAAACCTTAGTAACAGGTCCCATTTCAAGTGCTCTGACCCCTTGTCTAAGAGAATGTAAACTGGCTAACATGGAGTATCAGAAGCCTGGGAATTTTAGTTATATTATGAAGCAAAGAATGTCCAGAATTTCTTCTAACTTCATTAATTTTAACTTGGAAACTACCTCAGGTTGAAGATTACAGTGTCAAGTAACAAACTGAAACTTTCTAACTTACACTTCAACTTACACTTATTTGTTTTAATTGTTTAATTGTTTAATTGTTTTAACTTACACTTATTATTTTACCAAAGCAATATAGATAAAAGAAAAATGAAAGGTAATCATTAGCAACTTTATTCTGCAGCTACATTATCTGAACATATAATACATGTGCCCAGGAATACACAGTGTTCTCACAGCCCGTTCCAGCTGTTCTCCTCTCCCTTTGCCAAAGTAGCTTATCCTGTATCTCAAGCATATGTCTGTCCTGTTTGATCACAAAGCTATGTACCAGCTCTGTGTATAGAGGTCAGAGCCTAGCTATAAATGCCGATGAACACAGTTTTGCATAAATGAGCAATCTATTCACACCACTGAATAAGTGTTGAAGTATATAGGTTTATTGTTCCTTTGTGTTGCAACTGAATATATGTGTACAAGTTTCAAAATATTCATTGCTGTTCCTTAATATTCTTACTGTCTGGGTTCAAGGCCAATAAAGATAAATTGTGCTTACTCTGCTTCTGATTTATAGGCACAACCAGCCTCTTTACTATGTCTATAAGAAGTTAGCTGGCTTATTCTGTTAGGATTCTCTCTGTTCTATCTAAAGGAACATTGTATGTTCATTATGAAAGGGGATTTTGTGCTATTTATTTTTCAAGTTAAGTTACCTTCCGGTTCAGTCAGTTCTTATTCTTTTTAACTTTCAAGCTAATTTATTATATTAAAAAAATAAAAAAAAATATATTCTGTAGCTGAAATAGCATTTTTACTGTTTCCAAAAGAAAATGTCTTCTGTAAGGACAGGCGCTCACTTTGTGTTATATCAACACTGTTTATTTACTTTTTGGGTTGTTTACTTCTTTTCCTTATTGCAAGTATTTGATTTTTTACCTTCGGTATCAATCTCCAGAGAGCCTTTTCAAATGCTTTATAAAAGTTTAAGTACATGATGTTCACTTCAGACTTCCCCCTTATCTATCTTTTCCAATTATCTCGTAATGGAGCAGAGTGCTGCAGCTCATACTCTATTTATATCTGTCATTTACTTCATTCTTAGTTTGTTCTCAAGCGAAATCAACTTGTAGGTCTTGCATGGGTGCCATTTACTCTTTTTCATGTCTCGTTGACATTCTAACCAATACTTATATTTTTATCATTCCTAATGTACATTATAAGACTACTTGGTTGCCTTTTTCCATTATTTTATTTAGCTGCTATTTTGGATTCTTTACTGTTATCACTAATACTGTGATTATGAAATATGTCAATTCAGTATCTGGCATTGAAGCCTAGTGTGTGTGCCTGGAAACTCCTGACATTTTAGCAATGTTAGGAGTATGACAGCCAGAATATATAAAACTAAGAAGAATTATGATATTCATTGAATAACATTAACCATATACCTGAGAATACTATACATATGCATACTGTTCACACCTAATTAGGAGTTGTATGAACATATTTGTGCTAAGACCATGGCTTATGCAACTCCACAGAAATTGAAATCACTCCACACTGAGCATCATGCCCTGTCCATTTGAAATATTAAGGTGCTGTCCAACTTAAGTGGCTATAGAATCGGATCCTTGAGACTCTTGCATCTTATTTTCTTTTAAAGCAAAGCATTCATAGAAGTTCATAAAGAGAAAAATGGGAGGATCAAGAGAACATTGGAAGGAAAACATTGTGATAATATAAAAATCTGATTCTGAACTTTGTACATACTTGCCGCATATTTGTATTATTTGCATTTTGATACAATCCAAAGACCTTGAATCTAGGTAAGACCATTATAGAAAAGCCCTAGAGAAACAGAGGAGCTTGTGATTCCCATTTCAGAAAGAATATGGCATAAGTCAGGCAACGTGCCTCAAGTAGATGGCGCACAGGACCAGGATGTATAGATCAAATATGAATCGCACAATGAAGAATTCAGAGTACTGAACTATCCCTCATGGTGAAGACATGCAAAGGACTGGTATTTGAAAAGCACTTTCAGAGAGAACATTTGAAGACAGCAAATATGAAAATGGAAGAATGCTGGAAGGGAAAACAGATAAGGTTACAGCAGTAAATGGAACACAGCCCTCTTCTAGACAGAGCAGGGGCTTGATAAACTTCATGCATCTACGTGTGTTTGTGCAGTGGAGTAAGACAGGGGATTCAGCTCTTGACTGTGTGTAACTATTAGTTCTCCAGAATCAGTTTAGCACAACAAAGAAGTGCTAAATCACATTAAAGCCTCTTTTTAGGTATACTGTGTTTATGCATCTTCCTCTTGTACTTCTTTCAAACACAGTTCTAATTATGCCTGTAAAGGATCAGTTTTGATTTTTATGAACAGTACAAATTGAAATAGGAAATGTATCATGCTTTATTTTTGTAAGCTAACAGTGTTTCAGTTGACTGTAAATTTATACAGCTGCAAGTTGAGATTTTTTTCTAATTCTCATTGTTAAAAGGGTGAAAGCTCTTAAATATTAATTTTTTGCCAGTCATATTTTCCTTTACTCAATTAGGTTTCTTTTAGAATTGAAGAGTGTCTGCACCAAGGCAGGCTATTTAGTCTGTTATTTAGCAGATTAAACTGGTCTCTTTGGTCAGTTTTTTTGCAGGCAGTGAAATGGTAATGCAAGAGCAGAGCAAGTAACACACTGTTGCTTATTGTAATAAATCCTCATTCTGTTATACCTTCTTTTCCAACTTTGCCCTCCATCAACACTCAGCCCATTCCCATGTCTATTCCAATATTCTGTTTTGTTCTTACCATCACTATAATTATTCTTGAAACTAATTATCAACATTTTCCTAATGATACCGAAGTGCTCCTGTTACTGTGTTCTAAAGTGCTAAAATGTGTTCTGGAACTTACGTATTAGTTAACATTCTGTAAATATTATTAGCCTAATACAGGCAGCGTGATTAAGGAAAGGTTGCAGAGAAACATCTGTACTATCTTAGACTGAAGTAACTTGTGTTTGTGAAATGGGCTCTGACTAGATGATTATTAGCATGATCACATTAACAGCTTCAAATACCTCTGTAGGAGTTATCCAAATAGTGACAGATGTATGATTTTTTCATAATCCACTTGGAAATATTTCAGCACTTAAGAAAACTCGTTAGGGATTTGGTCTATAAAAATATTGTCTCCATTTAGGGAATTTTGAAAATAAAATAATTGCATTTATACAGATTTGAAGGAGACAAAAATGAACCAATTTATTTTTTTAAATGCTATTTATGAGTATATGAATTTACCAGTTGCAAAAAAAAAAATCTGAATGAGTGTGTAATAGAACTATGACAGCTATCATTACTGTGCCATGAATAACATAGACATTTTACAGAATCAGTGGAAGACCTATCCTAAGAGGCTCACTAGCTAAGGACCAGTGATGGAAGTAGGTATAGTCAGCAAAAGTTTGGTAATGAATACAGAATGGTCTGTTATGCTAGATCAAGGTTTAGTTTTAAACATAGTTACAGATAATACAATTTAAGAAAACCCCAAAACTCAATCGCAATATAAACCCAGATATCTATAATCGCATTTATGAATGCAATTCCCCAAGCATCACACTGTACAGTTCCAGACTGGAGTTTTGGTTGTCTTCTCCCCATCCACCCTTTCCTCCCATTATTTTCATTATCTGGACAACTGAAGAATTGGTCCATTAAGTTTGTGGCATCATTTATGCTGCCTTTTCCAGCAATACAGAGAGATAGTTCATGATCACAGTCTTTTCCACTATCCCAGAGTGTTTGCTCTTGCTATGCTTTGCATTAGCTATGATAATGTCCTGGGTTCAGCAGTAGCAGTCATTTTTCTCCTTCTTAGTAGCTGGTGCAGTGCTGTGTTTTTGACTTTCAGCCTGAGAACAGCACTGATAACACCGATGTTTTTAGTTGCTGCTCAGGAATATTTACTCTGACCAAGGACTTTCTGAATCTCATGCTCTGCCAGGGAGAAGGGGAAGCCAGGAGGAAGCAGAGACAGGACACCTGACCCAAACTAACCAAAGAGGTATTCCATACCACAGTACGTCATGCCCAGTATATAAACTGGGGGCAGTTACCCAGAAGGGTTAGGTCACTGCTCGGGTCGGGCTGGGTATCAGTTGGCGGGTGGTGAGCGGTTGTGTTCTCTTCCCTTGTTGTTTCCCTTATCATTATTATTATTGGTGGTAGCAGCAGTGGTTTGTGTTATACCTTAGTTACTGGACTGTTCTTATCTCAACCTGTGGGAGTTACATTCTTTCCATTCTCCTCCCCATCCCTCCGGGAGCGGGGGGAGGAAGAAGGAGAGTGACTGAGCAGCTGCGTGTTTCTGAGTTGCCGGCTGGGCTTAAACCAGGACAGTTTATCACAATGATTAAGATGAGTCTGATCAACAAACTGATTCAACTGAAAACTCTCCAAATGAAAGAATAGAGTCTTGAATTAGAGCAAATTCTAATCAGACTCATCTGGAAGTCAGTTCTTTGTTAAGGGTGACATGAACAGAGACCCCCCCTTGTGGAGATGGCAGCTTCTTATGCTGGTCATAAAACATCCTGGCTTGACAAGGTATCTACTGCTGTCTGCCAAGAGTCAGCACAAGCCTGTTTTACATAGTTGACAGAAATGATTTTGTGTTTACATTTAATTCATACACAAACCTGTACCACTAGTTTATCTGGTAATAAACAAATCAAGTGTTGATTGGTCAGTATTGATTTAACAATAGTTGGGAAGAAACTGCATTATTGAGAGCAGTAGAGAAAGCAGTAAACTGCATGTTGATAAATAAACAGCTGTCTAGTTCCAAACATGAATCAAACAGCTACTGCATCTGTAAACTAAAAACTGCATACACAAGTTCCCTCAAAGCCAGTAGTAAGCTGCTAAATACCAAATAGATTGTTCAGTGAAGACATGCATCTGAATATTCCTTAATGATTTATCTGCTTCTCCAGGGATCCCTAATCTACACTAGTAAAAGACTCGAGAGTGAACATGTATTTTCCATATTGTGTATACACGTGTCTGCAAGTTTATCGCTCATATGCCACAACATTGAAGAGTTCAGCTAGCTTAAACTGAAACTGATAGACCTGGAAGTGCAGTCTAAGCTTAGCCTCATACCCTAAACACCTGCGCTGGCAGGCCTCTAGCAGGAGCTCTTTCTGTAGTGCAAGATATAGCAAACTCAAATCAAATCCCAAGGCTTGGGCTTCTCCTGCTTTTCAGGGCTGCTACTCCCTCCACTGTAGGTTGCAAAAGTAAGGAGATTAAGTGCTCTTCTGTTTCATCAGTCTGAGCCCAACTGTGTGAAGTAGATACTGCCCACATTAAAATTCTGGGCAGCTGCTTTTATTTGTCATATTTTATGCTGCATTGTGAGATTTTGCTACCGCTTCCTCCAGCTGTATGTTTGTTGGTTGGGGTTTTTTTGTTAGTTTGGGGTTATTGGTTTTTGTTTTCCCCTTCTTTTTGCTGTTTGGGTTTGTGTGGTTTTTTGACACACAACTGGAGAATTAACCAGTTTTATCATTAGGCCTTCATGTAGTTAGACTGTCAGACTTCTATTTAAACTCTTACTGCACTATATGCCACCTGTCATATAAAGGTTTTGGGTCATTTCTCTGAATATATCTTAACTTGTCAGTCCTACCCAGATATTTTTGTTTAGATTGCAAGGTAGAAGCACACATGGATTTACCTTCCATATAGCATAAAACTCATAGCAGCCTGCTTCATGCTGCATAAGCTGTTGTGAGTGAATCTGCTGCACAGGGCCCTGGAGAGCAGCCTTGGCACTTATTCCACACTCATCATATCCTTCTCTGAAGGGATTAGGAGGTGACAAAGCAAACTGTGGTGACAGCTGGGGGTGGCAAGAGGAAGTTGTGAGGACTGGGGAGGGAAGGTAGGGAGTAAGTGGCAGGGGTGGTAAGAGAAAGTGAAATTGAGCGCTTCTCCTTCACATCTCTTAAGGTGAAACATTCCACAATTTTGCTGAAGGAAACAGGCAGTAGGTCAGACAATCAAGGAATCAAAAGAGGTATGTATCACAGGTATAGAGGGGCATATATACAGACTACAGGCAATCTCACTGGAGACTAAAATTAGGAACAGCTTCATTCCAGGGAAGTAAAGGTCTAAGTATTTGAAGGTGATAGTTTCTCAAGAATTTAGCTGCTTACTTTCCCATGACTTGGCAGTAAAGTCAACTAATTTCTGAAAAATGTAGTTCATACCTGGACTGCATTTGCAGAATGGGCGAATGTGAGTTGTAGACTTGAGTGCCAAACTTTCACTGACCGGAGATGAATTTTAACTGCAAAGCTTTTTCTACAGCAGATAAAATAATTCGGAGGGAATTCTGTAATTCAAGTCCTGAGGCGTCGTGTTAGTGTCACAGCACAGAAAGTACAGAAGGCATTTCACTGGCTTCATTTTGAAGCTGGATTTTTAGGTCCAGCAACTGCAGTACGTTCAGAGGCTATTTTCTCAAGGTTAATAGTTATATAAACTTCAGGTTTATAATTGCTTTAGAGAAATATGCTAAATTTTGGGCTTCATTTATCTTCCAAATATCTGTAATATAGACATTTTGTTTGTCTTTAAGGAAGCAGCTTTAGGAGGTGGAAGAGAAAAGAAGACAAACAACCCCCACATCAGTCTGAATGGGGTTAAAAAGCTCAGATTACTTAGAGTCATCTGTTTGGTAGCCAATTTAAAAAAGCACGATCTTAAGTTTAAAAAGTACTCATTTTTAGCTTAACACTTGAGAAGAAAGTCTTCCATGTTTGAAGGACAAATGCAATGTTTTCTGAAACTGCAGGTTATTCTAATTCGTCTGATGCTTCTTATAAAACTTTTCACGGTATTTTTTATGGAAGATGGCCTTATTTTTGCCATTTTTACTGCTGAACTCTATGGGAACCTGTTAAATAGTTAAGAATCATTGTCATCTCCATATACTTATTCAGAAAGCAATCATGACAACTAAGTTAGGGCAGAGACATATGAGAAGAACACAGCTCCCAGATGGGAGGACACAGAATATAGATCAAATCCCATCAGGTCAATGTGATACAAAAGGCAGCATAATGTCTTGCATGGCCATACAGGAAAGAAATTTAAGGCTTCAAAAACTTAGGAAATTTCAGACATTCTGTTTTAATTGGGTCAGAAAACCCAAGCGATACCAAAATTAAAACAAAACAAAACTATTCTTTAGGTTGATGAATGCATTTTCCTTGGGAAAATTCAACTAATTTGCTACTTATAGAACAATAAAGGACATATATCATTACCTTCTTGAACGAAACAATTTTCAGAGGGAAAACAGGAACCTGTGATTTTGAGATGACATGTTGACATTTCTATCTTAGAACTCAGAACATTCTCTGTCCGCAGGAAATGTTAATGAGTAAGACTCCATACACAGATCTTGTAAGTTCATGTGCTTACACCAAATGCTGTTGTTTAAGAGCTTATAAGCTTTTATTCCTTTAGGGTAGGTGCAGCTAATACCTCCCTATAATTTACTATGTCTTTGGTAAAAATGTAGGTTAACTTACTGAATCCCAAAATCTCAACTTGGAAAATTACCCAAAACAAATGCAAGCACTTCAAATTTGATTTTCTGACTTGCTATAATTATGCTGTACATTATTCCATGAAACATTGAATATATTGTTGGTTATAATTGAAGATTATCAAGTATAGCCAGAGTAATTCAGTAAAAAAATCAAACCAAACCAGAAAACCAACAAAAACAGAAAAGCCAGGAAACAGAGGTAATAATAAAGCAAGGTGATAATAAAAAGCTGTGGAATTACGTTAGAGAAGAATCAATATATATGCTTTTCTGAATCTTACACTGACCTACCAGTTTTATGTAAAATACATTGTACAATTGAAATAACAATAAAATTGCTTTCATTTTGGTAGAAAAATAGTAATTACATACTTAAAGCAATAGGAAAATACCTCTTTTGAATATTTTTCCTATTTGATTACTTTACTCAACTCTGAGTAAATAGATTCTTTCCATTGATATAAGTGGTCATTGGATCAGACCTGCTAGGAAGTTGGGTGTGTGTTTCAGGTAACTTATTAATGAGTCATATTTAAAATTATAAAATTCTATTTTATTCATGGTGATGTGATACTTAAAAAAATGACAGATTGGGATTCTCCCACAAAGGGTTTTTGTTCCTTTTTTTTTTCCTATCCATCTGCTCTTTTTTTCTTCTTCTCCCTTCTGCTGCATTTTCAGAAAACTAAATCTTAATTTCTTATTTTTTTAAGTAAAAATAAAACTGAGATAAGCGATCTGATCTGTGAGGATGCCATGTACCAACAGCTCTCAGCTTAGTTTGACTGCTGCTTTTGAAAAGATGCAATCTTGAAAAATGACAAGAAAGAAAAAGATAACTTGCAGAGGAGCAGTAGCTGACTACTGAGGTACATTTGCCTTACAGATGAGAAGTAGAGTTTAAGTGAATAGTGATTTAGATTTCTCTATTAATCAGAGGCAAACTCAAGTCACTTGCAAGGGTCCAAATCAGAGTATTTGCTCAGCATTCCCTTAAAATCAAGACATATCGTGCTCATCCTTTCTGTCATTAAAGATGAGACCTACATGCACAAAGAAAAAAAGAAGAAAAATAAAGTAGTAATAACCTAAATGATGCCTGAGCAAAGCTGGCATGCTTCACTCATAGGTATTTGATTTTTCGTATGTAAGAATGGTGTGTACCTGTAAACTGCCATATCTGAAGTGAGCAATTTGTCTTTAAGATTTTTATTTATTTAATACTCTAGAGATGACCATAATCTACTAGAACAGTTTAAGACTTTTATTTATCTGGACACCTGTTTCTAGCTTTAGCTGGATAATCTCCATGACAATGTCCCTCATAGTGTTTAGCTGCTTGCTTTGTAAAAGAAAACTGGTAAATGGGGAGCATGCAAACTTAATCCAAACTTATTAAAATAAAACCTGAAACAAAAATTAAATGTTTTTGAATGGCAAAGAGGAAATTGATACAGAAGAATTTTAGGAAAGCCATAGAGAAATTGTCCTGGTGAAGAGAGAACAAGATTTGAACAGAAAAAAATAGAAATACATGGTAGATTTTAATGGGTTACTCTGTCTTTTGCTCCTTACAGTCTAACTAGTTAAATCCAGACTGACAGTAATGGAAAGGTGTTATCACAGTATGCTTGGTATCCAACAAGTTTGTCTCAAGTCTCTTTTTGATAAGCAGTTACCAACACTATTAATAAACCCCAATGAACATTCGTGCTACTCAGGTATGATTAATTAGCATAACTACATACAACTGAACAGCGTCTGGAAGCATACCCCATTACTCAGAGTTCTCAGACTTACACAGTTAAAAGGCCTCACATAATGGATTTTCATTGCAGTAGCTCTGTGCTGTGTATATCCTATTCATGAAGTATTTTTGCCCAGAGGTTAAAAAAAGCTATTTTCACATGCAGTAAATTCACTTTAAAATATTTATGCTTCCTCCCCCTTGTACCCTTGCAGGGGGAGGAGGGGAGATGGGGAAGTTTTACCAAACTTGCCAAGTATCTTATCTTCCTTGTGTGATTTTTCTTGCAAAGTTTAGCTTAAAAGTCCACGATTTCTTAATGAATCGTTCACATATTATTTATTGACTTTCTAACTTTAGGCTATAGATTTGCAATAGGAAAGTGTATTTGCAGCAAAAAATCAAGTGTGTGGTGTTTGCAGCGCCACTAAGATGGATGGAGATTCTCTGCAGTTTCTGTTCCCTAAAGTAAAGCAACATAAAGCAAGTAAAAAAAGAAAAGTTTCTTATGACAAAGAACACAGATTAGAAATCCATTTATCACCACACCATTACTGGAATGGTGAAGCTGTCACTGGTTTTCATGGGTCTGGGACTGAAGTGATAATTTCCTTTTTGAATTTTCGAGACTGTGAGTGGAGGATTTTTATTTTTTTTTTGTAAGTACTATTATTTGATTAAAAAAGCATGCATGCCACCCACTACTGAGTCTCAGCTCTTGCTATCAGTCTTCCCTTGAAAATCTTTCCCTCAAAGGAATGGAAAAAATGATGATATTTTGCACAGAAGAGGTCAAAAACGAATGTCATTTCATATTTCTGTTGCGGTAATACTAAATTGCTGCCATGGACCTGTATAGATTTCATGCAGATAGTTTTATATAACTGGGGCCAGCTGATTGTAAATAGGAACATGAATCTTGCTCACTATCAGATTTCAAGCTATATTCTAGATAAACATATTCTACTTAAATCGCAATTAAGAAAATTTTAATTAAGGGCTGCAATTTTTAGCGTTTTCTCTTGAACAATTAAGAAAGCTTGCTTTTAACTAGAAAATATTTTCTTGTGGTTGCAGGTGTAAAGTTTTACTTTGTGCAGCCTGAAAATTTCAGCTTGGCCTATTTTCTGATGCTGTCTTGGATTTCTTTCAATTGAAACAAGCAGCACTTATTAGAAAGATACAGTAAAAAGGGTCTGAGCACACATACAGTTCTAAGCTACAAAGTTATTTATACATCGTTAATCCTTTATCCTGTAACTTGCGATTAAACTCAACTCAGTTCATGCTATTTCTATCTTTATCAATATAGAGAATTTTTATGATGACACTGATAACACCCAATCTCTACAAATCTATTAGTTAGGGTAACATCCAGTTACATAATCAAGCAAAAAGTAGCATGTCTGAAAAACCTTCATTAGATATATTAACTCAGATTCACTGGTTTAGAAGGTAACCTTTAAATAAATATATACATAGAAAGAACAAAATGAAAGAAACAGCCAGCAACAGATGTCAGAGCATACACTGTAAGTATTAAGGTGACCAAACAGGTCTGTTACATGGCAGTTGAAATTTGGATCAGATGATTACACTGCATGAGTTTTTCTAGAGAAGAACTGCGAGAATTTAGTTTGAAAAAATAAAGAGGTAGTAGGTGGCCTACGACAAGGCAATTGTTAGAAGGTGTGGAACCTGTGTTCTGTTATGCACATTCACAACATTAGATATTATAAAGAACCTAGAAGACAATTTCACACAAGCACAGTTCTGCAGAGATCTTGAAAGTATTAATTGGCTTATTTGTAACAAACAGATAAAATCCCCTATCAGAAAAAGACCTTATACCTGTCAGTTTTAATTATTCTGCACTTGTTAGATTCATCTTCAAAAAAATGCATTGTCATATTGCAAATGCTAGATTTTATCAGCATAGTACATGGCAAACAGCTTCAGTAGCAATGTATCTTTTAAAGACTATGTCCTAAAGTGCCCAGAAAAATGTTGAGACGCTGATCTCTGCAACTCTCTCATATCCTGCTGTCACTGCAAGAATGGAGTAACAAATTAGGAGGCTGTGAATGAAATAGCATCTTTTCTGTCCTTCCAATCAATGGGAGGCAACATTGATTGGAAGCACCCTTTCTTTGCGTGAGGAAGGATGAAGCACCCTCCTTTCACAATTACTACCATTTATTTTGGGGTGCAGTCATTCAGCATGGAAACAAAATAAAAAACTCAGAACTTCCTCTGGTCAGTGTTCATCATGACCTGTGTAACTGATGACTGATTTCCTCCCAGAAACAAACAGAAGGCCTCCCCAAGTTAAGAGCCAGTAATGGAAAAGCAGTGTCTTACATCCATTTCCTTCAGCACAGTATGACGAGTTGTCATTGAACAAGTGGTCTTGATCTGTCGTATTGATTCTGACAGAGCAAGCAGGCCTGAAACATCAAATGACCATTTTTCTGTGAAGCTCGAAACAAATCAGAGTTCTGAGTGCTTCAGAACATGCAAAACTTTGAGAGCTGCTATGCAAGACAGCCATCATTAAAATACATCCGTCTTTTATTAAAAACTATGAGAAAAAAAATGCCCATTTCCTTTTTTTTTAATGTAAAATAAGCTCTAACAATAGCAGCTCACTTCAGCACTTCAGATGCTTAACTTCTAAGCACCAGTCTACACACTACATAATAAACTTTCAAGTTTGTAATCTAACAGGATTTCACATATATTGGATTGGCAAGTCACAATAAAAACCCATATTTTGTCTATATTACAAAGCTTTTTTTTTGTAGAAAAAACATTAATTGTTCCTTCTCTTAAAGATGGCCTTAAATTGATGTACTTTTCTGCAGATTGGCTCTATTTGTACAATTAACGACTTTTCTTGATTCTGAAGTCAAGAGGTAGTCAACATAAATATTTACAGCTCTTAGCATGCGTGTAGTGAGAAGTCCACTTATACTTTCGTTTTTGAAGAGATTAGTTTGCTATTTTCTAACACAAAAGACAATTGGTAGATCTGAGGGTGCAAGGTAATATTGTTACCATAGGAAAACATGGCTATGGAGTTAGGATGACATTGTAAATAGCAATGGAAAAAATGCAGACAAAATTAGTTAAGTAACTGGAGTGCAGACAGATTGGTCCCAGTTATTTAAAGTCACGAAAAGTGCTTTGCATTAGTGTCCTTAGCATGAATTAGTATTTTCCTGCTATACTTTGTATTACATTAAAATGTACTACTCAAGTTACATCTTGACTGAATTAGAAGAGTGCAATGTCTACTTGTACTTTGTGTACTTCAAGGTGCTTCTTGCAGTTTGCAAGATTCCATTGACATCACTGTTCTTTGGGTTTAAACTAGGGAAGACTACTACTACTGGTATTTAATATCAAGAAGAAGGTTAAAAGAACCAAACAGCACACTCTACTTTCAAGAGAATCATAACTTCAGTTGGTTTTGCCACAGGTATATTAGCCATATATTTGTTCATTTTCAGTAAGGATTAGAATTTGTGTTCTATTCCCAAAATACTCTTTTTTTAGGTTACACTTCATAGTGGGAAAAATACAGAAAAGAGCAAATAAAATAAGTAACATTTTAGTTATTAAAAGATTAAAACAAATGTTCAATTAGAGTGAGTTTTCTCAGTAAGAATCAAAAGCAGAATACTGGAAAGGAATAGTATCTGGCGGTTTCTGTCCTTATCTCTGCCAGTGGCTCCTTCACCCATTCATTCCTGGCTTTACTTGGTAAATAGTAACCTTTAAGAAAGAAAGTGAAATCTTCTCTGTCTGTATCATTTATCATGAAAGCTTACACTGGTTATACATACACAATAATGTATTTCCTGAAAATGTAGAAACCCCACACAATTTTTGCTGAAGTTTAAAAAAGTCAGGGGAAGGAGGAGTTGTGCCACAAAAGTGGTATTAGCAGCATTCGTAATCCATTTTGCCATGGAAACTGCTGCACTGTGGAATCCTAGTCTGCTGTGAGCACAGGTTGCTAAGAAAAGAGAAGTAGACAGCTGTTAAAAGGCTATCAGAGCAATTCAGAATGGTAGTGATAGGAGGGTGATTAGCTCCCACGTCCTCTTTCCTTATTATCATTAAATGATGGCTTACTGTTAACATGTTGTTCTTTCATAAGTGACTTGTAATTTTCTGACTGAAAAATCTGAGAGACTAGTTTAAAATGTGTAAAAAAGATCACCGATACAGTGCACCTTTTAAAAACATCCCTTACCTCAATCGCTTGTACCACTTTGTTTACCTACTAAAATATGCCCTTGACGATTATGTATATACACTTAGCATGTGGCAGCTGCCAAATAATGGGATAGATTTCCCACTAAAACTGTCACTGCACTGACAGTAAGTACCTTGGGAAATGTGCAGAAAAAGAACTGAAACGGTGCTCAAGGCCCCACAAACCTGATCACCTACTGATTAGCCTCTGATCATGCTTCCTTGACTTCCCTTAAGGTTACCAACTAAGTTGTGCTTCCATTATTTGGCAGTGACTCCTGCAGTCTTGAACAGCACAACACCACTTAGTCTATATTTAAGCTCAATAAAAGCCCAGAAACAAGTTGCTCTTCATCTGATGGGCTTTTCCTCTAGTTTGGTGGCAGTTTCTAGGACATTCCTCTGTGCCCAAGCTCTTTGAGATACACAGTTGGAGCTACTCTCCATTTAAAGCAGAGGGCAGGTGGGTTCCTCTTCTTTAATTCCAACTGCTTAAAGGTCTTATCACAGAGAGATGAAGCAGATAGCGCAGAAAAGATGATCTAAGGTAGGGGTTGCTCTGACTGCTGTGTCAAACATGTCATTGCACAGAAATAAATATAAAGTTCTGTAAGCTGTAGAGCTAAATTCCAATATAGATTCTTAAAAATAAGGTTACATTTTTCCTTCCTGTGAAAAGAAAGCAGTGTAATTTTCCATTCTACAAGGAATACTACGGTAAGCCACACCAAAGCTAAATGACTAGCTAAAATTAACTGACCTCACTGAGTCATAGAAAGCCTTTTTACGACATGCTGACCCTATTCTACAAAGTGATATGCTTAAGCATCTGGTAGTAAATAAGCAAAACTGAAAAAGTCACATTACCTGAGATGCCATCCATTCCGGGCCATGATTAAATAATCCTTCAATTCTGTAAGTGTACAGAAATATATGGTATTAGACAAATATTTGAGGGGAAGAGAGAGACTATAGGTAACATTAGATTATACAAAAAATGCTTCAGCAAAGGCTTCACATGCAAGAAGGAGAAAACTAATGTTAGGATCCTGCTTGAAAAATGCAATAGTACAGATAAGAATAAATAACTGAAGTAGAGTCATTTGATGAAAGATTGCTGAAAAGAATTGTGGAAATAAAGGCAAGTATGCCTATACACAGAAAAGGTATATGCAATTTTGCAGCACATGATGGTGTACAGAGAAAGCAAGACATAAGGGAGTAACTCACTTTTGTGGTATCACTTTATTCTTTAGCAACAGTAGAATAGTTCTCTAAGTGAGGACTGACTTCTCAGGAAGGCACTGAAATTGTGCTGGGGTTAAAGTGATTCACTGCGGAGGAGTACTCGGACTGGTGAGGGAGAGCCAGCCAATTGGGTAGAGCAGGGACTTCAAGGGAAATGGAACTAATGCTGTACTTATCCTATAGCAAGCAGTACAGCTCCAGAGCTCTGGAATGGCCTAAGTTTTTCTATACAACTATTGCCCATCTTTTTCCCTTGCCAGCCTCTGCAACAGTTCTCTCTTCTAGTCTGTAGAACTATTGCACGAGCTATATTCAGACTGAATTGAGAGATAGAAACATGAAATACATTCTGGCAGATCTGGGGGGGAAGGAAAGAGTAAAATTGTTACTGTTGTTTTAATATAATAAGGGAATTATTTTCTGTATAATATTGTATGACTACAACATAATTTTGCTTTCAGGCCTAAGTATTTCCTTGTGACAAAAGCAAAATTCAGAGAGGTGGTTTATTTGGTGCGTGAGCATTTGATTAATGGTGAACACAAGCAAGTGAACTCTTAACAGAGATATGAACAAGACAGAAAAAAGAATCATCATCAAAATTTAGTTCTTTCAGGAAGGAAGTTAAAATGAGAGGTTTAACCTGAACATCAAGGAAATTTTCCTTACAAAGATGCAGACAGAACAGTCTTCCAATGAAAATAATGAAATGTGGATGCTTCTGATTTTAAAGTATAGAGTGTCCAAGTAACATGAAAATGATTCTGCATGTAAAGGGGATAAGTTTTTTTTTTGCCTTTTTTTTTGGTTTGTGTTTTTTTTTGGTTGTTTTTTAATCTTCCAACATCAGTCATTTAAATTCAGTGAGGTTTTGGCTGAATACTCTCTCTATGTTCCTCCAATTTTATATGAAGAACAAATAATCAGAGAAAATGTAAAAAACTAGTTATCTTTAATATTCAATTCTAATATTTCCTTTTATATTTCAGGGTGCAAGTTGAATTCTATATGAATGAAAATACATTTAAAGAGAGACTAAAGCTCTTCTTCATCAAAAACCAAAGATCAAGTAAGCAGTTGGATTAATTTCTGTTGAGCATAATTATGGAGTATTGTGTGCAGTTCTGGTGTCCTCAACATAAAAAGGACATGGAACTGTTAGAACAAGTGCAGAGGACGGCCACGAGGATGATCAGGGGACTGGAGCACCTCCCGTATGAAGATAGGCTGAGAAAGTTGGGGCTGTTCAGCCTGGAGAAGAGAAGGCTGCGTGGAGACCTCATAGCAGCCTTCCAATACCTGAAGGGGGCCTATAGGGATGCTGGGGAGGGACTCTTCATTAGGGACTGTTGTGAGAGGACAAGGGGTAATGGGTTCAAACTTAAACAGGGGAAGTTTAGATTGGATATGAGGAAGAAATTCTTTACTGTGAGGGTGGTGAGGCCCTGGAATGGGTTGCCCAGGGAGGTTGTGGATGCTTCATCCGGTGTTCAAGGCGGGGTTGGACATAGCCTTGGATGGCATGGTTTAGTGTGAGGTGTCCCTGCCTCTGGCAGGGGGGTTGGAACTCGATGATCTTGAGGTCCTTTCCAACCCTAACTATTCTATGATTCTATGATTGTATGATACTTTTGAGTAGAATCCAGTTCCACTGAAGGCAACAGCAAAGTTATCATTGATTTTCTTCTGAGCTAAAATTTTATCCCATAGAGGAGTCGGTTTTACATAATATCCAAAATAAATTCAGAAAGTATTAAACTTAAAAATAATGTATTTATTTTGCAGACTCAAATACTTAGTAACATGGCTTTATTTCTGCATTGTGATCAAGTGGACTAATTTGCATGGATGCGACATTACAGTGCTCATTGGCAAGTCATGATCTTATGGCTAGGAAATCAAATAGACTCCAAGATACTGGAGGGAAAAAAGCTGCAGAAGGACCTAGTGGTTTTGAAGTGTTCAGTTTAATTAAATATTCCGAAAGAAACTTTAAAATTGATCTCTACTACAAAACTCCCCACAATTTGGAAAGGAAACTAATGAGAAGGACATACCTCCTTCTCCTGAGCATGACACCATAGGTTATGATACTGGAAAGTAATATGGAGGGACTAAGATATTAATCCTTTTAAATACATGCATGCAGCTGGTCCAAGGGGACGGAAGCATGGTATATTATCAAATCTTGATCAGGCCAGTGGAGCTCATAGCTAGGGAAGAGCAGCAACTGACTTAAATTTTCCTCCATGTCCATGTAGCAGGATTGAATTTGCCTCCACTTCTCCTACACCTGTAAAGAACTCAAATTACAATAGTTTCGTACAGAAAGCTTTTGGAATAGAAAAAATACATTTTGGCCTTTGTAATACAGTTAAGACGGGTCCATGGCTCTGTGTCTGAGCAAGGACAGAAGGAAGAAAAGAACAAACTACCTTTTTGGTATCCCAATCTAACAAAAACTCAGATAAACAAAATTTGGGAGAGTAGACAACTTAAAAGAAAAAATAAAAAAGACAGAGCATAAAATCTCCTATTTGTAAGAGATTCTATTCCTCAAGATATTTTTAATTTGAAATAAGTTCCTTATTCTATATTAACACACTTGAGACCTCTCTTATTGCATTTTGGCCAACACGAAGAGAACATGTACAAAACCTCAGTATGCATAGAATAAAGAAAGGACATGCATGAAGAAAAATTTCATACTCTGTGTTTACGTAGAATAAATTTTTGCTCATACATTTTTTTATGTAGGTTGTGGAGTCTCCCTCCAAACAAGCATTAAAAAACTGTCTAGTCACCATCCTGCGCAACCAGCTGTGGGTTACCCTACTTGAGCAGGGGGTTGGACAAAATGACCTCCCGACATTTCTTCCAACCTCAACTATTCTGTGATTCATTAGAGATAAGTGAGTTTAACTAGATTTACATTTTAAATTTAATTTATTTCACTACAGCTTCTCAGATGATTTTAATTCTCTTCTACTTTTTTCCCTGTGACTTTATACGCCTCTTAAATATTTTATATCTTTATAGCCTTTGACTTCTGAGATCATTGATATAGTGTGTAATGGAATAAGACACTAAATAAAGAAGCATCCTAAACTAGAAAGGAGTATTACTCCTAACTAGAAAGGCAGTCTGGAAAGCTGTAAATAATAACCTTTTTGTTTCCGATCTAGTCCGCAAAACAGGGCTTTGATAAACTCTGTCTACTAAGAACACCTGTGAAGTTACAACTTGACTCACTAATCTCTTTTCATTGTAAGAAGGGAAGGTTCTGAATAGTACCTTCTTGCTTAAGTGAAAGATTTTTCTCCCTACTTAGATCTTAGCAAGATTAAAAAAAATGTATATACAGATACATATTTTGATGGCAGAACTGCTGATCCTGTATGTATAAAAATAGATAAATTCATGATCATCAGCACAAAAATTACACAGGAGTTAATCAGTAGGAATTCACAGCCATTCCTTTTCCAAGTGTATACGCTTCTGGCCAAGTATATTAAGGGAACTGTAATAAGTTACTGGCCTGGGACATCGCTATTAAGTTTTGATTGGATAAGTGAGATATATGGGTCCAAAGGGGTGGAATGATATGGAAGCTTATTTGGAATAAGAAAGAGAATAGGAAGCAGCTATTAATTCATCCTATTAGAGATGGGTTCATGCAATAGACAAGTAGCACAGGAATTTTCCTGTTTAGCTTTCTTGATGATTGCTGGGAAAATTCAGATTTTGATTAATTTTCTTACACAGTGATGTCATACAGAGCTGAAATAAATTTTACAGCAGCATGCTGTGGTTTTGATTTACAAATAAGAACACGTTACTGAGTTCTTCCTGAAGACAGCTAGTAAAGACACTGTCATTATGGGCACCTTCTTTTCCCGGCAGAACAAAACCTCTAAGATATGAGGCATGTTTCATCTCCTGTTGAATTATGGAGCCAGTCTGCAGAAAACAAGTTGGAAATGAGTGTGCTTACTGTACTTACAGCAGTGTATGGCATGGGCATGGCATTTCCCACTACAACCCCACAAGCACTGGTTCTCACGATACAAGAAGATTAACCAACAATTAGACATTAAACAAGGTAATTTTCAGGAGAAAGGAAGAAGAAATACAGCAATTATTACTGTACTGAATGGAAAAAAAAGTAAGAATTAAAAATCCCCAAACCAAAGCATTCAGAATCAGCAAGTTCAGTCGAACAGATCCTGGTTCTCGTCCAAATACTCACAACCAGAGTTCTCCAAAATGCAATCTCTGAAAACCTTCTGCCAAGATAGTAACCTGGCACTCATTCAGGTGTACTCATTCAGTCCTCCATTGAACCTGGAGGATTCTGGTGCTTAGTGGTCTTGAGGAGTTGATAAATAAAGATATTACCCTTTAGATCTCAGTCAGCGTTCAGTGAGAGCACTGAAAACCTTTGTTCACATGATAACAATATGATTTCTATCATTGAGAAAATAATTGGCAATATATTAGCAAATTTTCTGTTAGCATAACTAAAACTACACGTTCACCAAGCGGTTTCTGCTAATCCTCAAGACTTCACAGGTGAATTTAACACATCAGAGTGCAATATCACATGGTTTGTCAACCAGAGCAGTCATGTCTAGAATTTATATGGATTTTCTAGAGAATACTATTCTGATCTAAATCGTATACAGACCAGTAGCATGAAACATAAACTGGTTCATTCATTATTCTGGTTTTGGAAGTATTTGTATAAACTGATGAAACAATCCTTCATCTATATCTAATATCAACCTAGCTTTCACTCAGTCTTCTGCCAGCACATATCTAAGTAAGTTCAATCAGTGCATGAGAAGCATTTTACAAAGGCATCAGCCAGCCACTTTCCTGCCACACACCCTTAAAACTATTCATATATAGAGAGAGGAAAAAACACAAAAAGATGAAATATTGGCATGACTTGTCTGTACTTGCCAAGATCACACATGGCTTTATCACAGCCCAGAAGAAGTCTCAAAGGGAAAAAATAAATGAAGCTTCAATTCAGTGAAGAGGGAATAAATGATAACCATCACCGCGAAATAAGTCATTAACACTATATCTTGATTCAGCTCATAAAGTCAGCTGCTACTTAGGTGATTTTGGTAAAAATCAAAAATATGTTAGAGATTTATGAGAAAGAAATAACAGAAGGTAATCGTAAAAACTTCAGCTGCTACCTCTGTCACTTTTGCTTTGATTTAGGTCAGCTCTCCAAAACTGAGGATTAATCTCCTAAAATGCTTCTGAGAGAGTCATCAAGAATTTATGATAAAAGTGAAAGTCGCAGTCAGTACTGGTGAAGTAAAATGTATCACTCTGTACTTAAAAATGCCTGAAAAAAGTCAAATACTTGTTTGAGCTGAGAAAGAAACATTAATGTTTGACATGGTTATATTTATTTCACAAAACAAACAGATTTTGAGCTGTTGGCAATTTCTTCTTCTTCTAAAGAAGACAAAGGATGCAACACCATGGTTACATGACAAATCTTATTGAACAATTCATAACTGGATAACAGTTTATGGCTATTGTAGCTGAATACAAGTTTCAGGCACCAGCATCAAAACATAGACATACTCTGTGCAAATGACCCTGCTACTTGAACAATCTGGCTGTGAATGGAAAAGAAGAAACAAAGTCAAGCAGACCATGTCGATCTACTAACAGCATGTAAAATAGAGGACAAAAATAGTCAACCGGCAAGCATAAACATGAAAAGCTTCCTTTGTAACCAAGTAATAAATGAAAACCTATTTTAAATACTTTGTGTCTAGTGACTGTACCCTCCTTCCCATATTTGGAATCCTTGATCTCCATGGCAGTGGGATAAATGCATTTCTTCTAACTCACACGTGACATCCCAACTGTGAGGCTACAGAAGATTTCAACCAGAAGGAGCACTTAGTTGGTATTTCTACATTAATTATTATAGGGGTGACGGAATACGCTCCCTTTGACAGCACATCGTATTTCTAAAGGCTGAAGCATACAGAACTAGGAGAGGTGACCTTCTGAAATAGGATGGACTTGAAGCCTTTCTTACATATTTACATCGTAATAACCAGCCCAATCACATATGGTACAAAACCTAGCATATCACCTTACTTCTTATATAACCCAATCCATGATATGCAGTATGCATCTACATTAAATACATCCCTTGGATGAAAGCATATTTGTCGGGAAAACCCTGCCTTATATTCTGTGGGAAACAACCATTCCTGTGGAGAAGCACTTTTAGGCATAGCTAGGAATAGATCTGTGGAACTTATTTGAATACATAAGCAGTTCTATTTCAAATCGAAGATTTCAGAGAGAAGATTTTAAGGCAACAAGCAGGAGCATGGGTCCCTTAGTACTGATGTAGGTTTTAATCAGAAAAGTGCTATTTTCTTTTATCATTTAAACGAACAGATAATTACAAATGATGATTTGAAATCAGGCCATTACCAATGCAGAAGTGTTTCTCACCAAGCTTTACATTTACACAGCTAAAAACTAGAAGAAACAAATGCAGACTTTTGTACTTACCCAAAGAAAAGTTAGGCCACAGATAAGTAGTAAAGAAGAGAATCATGGTGGGCTTTTCCCATTAGTTTGGTATTAGGTGTTCTTTGGGGGCTAGGAGGTGTGCATTCATTTTGTTTTTAAACATTATCTGCTCTTCTTGTTGCTATGACAACCATTCATACTCCCGCAGACTTCCACAAAAGGGTTAGTATAGACAAAACAATTCATGTTTTCTTCAGCAACAGTTCAAAAAAGCCGAACACACACACACACACACGCACACGCGCACGCGCACGCGCACACGCACACGCGCACGCACCCCTCCAAAACCAAAGCCCATAGCATTGTCCAAGAGAAGTACTGGGATTCTTCCTAGTCAAATAACATAACAACACACTCACCTCTTACAGCCCCTAAACCCATTTAGTGCCTCAACCCCTTCAATCCTGTTGGGTAATAGATAGCCTGTGGCTAATTACTCTTGATAGGAGAGCAGGAATCACTGGGGTAATGTTCACAAACCTAATTGCCAATAACAGCTGTGGGACTTCTCATGGTCAGGGCCACAGGATTTTAACCCCTAGTTCACAGATTTCAAGATTCTGTAATAACCCATCCAGTTCTCCTGTGATAACTGCAACTTCACAGTTAAAGGTAGTAAACAGTGTTGTGAAATAAACCTCAAGATATCTTTCAGCAAGTGTATGGTAGAATATTTAGGCATCTATTTTCTATTTTTCAGTCTTTGCTGTATAATATGTTTTAATGAGAGGGGAGTTAGTAGATATGAAGGGTGATTTATCAGTTTTACCTGAAAGGCATTCATTTTGAACTTAGGACTGAGTAAAGTCAAAAAGTATGTGATATTACTGTGAGATAATTATGGTTTCGTCCTTAAAAGGGAATGAATGCACACAGCTTTGGGTATGCATAATGAAGCTGTAGTTCTCAAAGCATAGAAATAATCATATTGAGCTCAGCAGACCTGATAATGTACTTGCAACACAACAATAAAAAATACTGTCTTTACTATGACTAGGTGCTAATGAAGCCTCATCTGTGTAAGACTCAGTCAGTCAGTGGTATTCTGCTTTGGACAGAAGGGTTGAGCCATGCAGAACTGGACTCTCAGTTCACCAGACTGAAAAAAAATAGCTCTTAGAATGACCTCCCACCACTTGACCTTAGTCAGGTGACAGTTTTAACTTAATTAGTGAATGAAAACTTAAAGAGTTAGATACAGTCATTTACATTGGCAAAAATATGAGACTATTGAATTAATAACAAAACCAAAAATTTAAACTCTAATCCTCTAACGACTGCAAAATCTGATTGAAATACAGAAGGCCAACAGTACCACTGTAGTAGATTATGGCTCCAGTTAGCACTGAAATAAATTGCCTATGGGATAGAAGCAAGTATCCATGCGGTCCCTTTGAAGGAATCCTGTATTTATGCCGTAGACCTATGTTTTTGGGAAATGTTGTAGTATTTTGTGATAGCATTTATGATATATCCTTTCAGCTAGAACATTTCACTATTCATCTAGTCTATAGAAGAAGTTGTTGATTCAGTCCGATTGTGCATTCATGTGTGCCCTGATTCCTGGACACATAATTATTCAACTTCAACATTAAATAACTACAGTTTTATATTTTATAAATTCGGATAATATGAACATATTCTGTATAAGAATCTACTGCATGAAGACTTTCAGGTATTAATATTTAAATACTTGCCATGGTATATCCTCTGCCTATGGTTGAAAGTGTATCTTTGCATTGCTGTATTTTGCATCTCAAATACCGTACGTAATTCTGGTTCCCGTTTTAAGAAAATGGACTTGTAAAACTACAAAAGATGCAAAGAATGGCATCAGGAAAGATGAATGGCATAGAATAGCTTTCAAATGACTGAGTAGCTCTTTACATTAAAACTGACTGAGTCTTAACCCAGAGATTTCTGGAACCTGGAAAGACGTGTTGTATGCGTATCTGACAGGCTTATTCTTTATGTTCTTCTGTATGATACGCCGATCACCCATATCAGGGACAGGTTACTGGTTAGGTCAACCTTTGCTTTGTTGCAGCAAGGCTATTCCAGTTCTTTTTAGATTTACTTTAAAAGTTGCTGAAACTGTAGAGAACCTGAATTTATTTCTGTATTTTCTTTCAAAAATAGGTCTGAGAATACGATTATTCAATTTTTCTCTCAAGCTACTAAGCTGTTTCTTATACATAATTCGTGTGCTTCTGGATGATCCTACACAAGGACTTGCATGGTAATGTTTGTGGATTTTTCAATTTTTATTTCTGCTCTCAAAGCATTGTTTAACTTATTAGAAATTTATATAATGAATAAACATTTGATATTCTTTCTACAGGGATTGGGTCTTTCAAATATTTTGAAGGAATTATAAAGCTAGTCTTATGCTGTGAATGGAAATAAGATCTAAATAGGAACTAAAAAAACAATATTCTTTTTTCACTTTACTGCTAAAATAATCCTGTCTCTTTCATCAGATGCTGTGCATCAGAATAGTTGTGCAAACATACATTTTGATAGTACTATTTCATAACATTCCAATGTATCATGTTTCTGAAAATAAAATTGAAAATATCTGGTTGCCTATTTATGCAACAGTAGTTTTAAGATTTTACTTAAATAATTCTACTGAAAACCCCAAACCCTGGAAAAGGACAGACAGATACATGAAACTGAGCTTTCATGCAGGTGACGTTGATGGTAATTTTCTAGCCCTCTGCTTTCTCTATACATGTAGAAGGGAGGGAGACCAAAAGTACATTCTGCACTCGTGATGACCTATGGTCACAATGTGTGATTTTGCACACCTACAAGTGTCAGGATTCTATATGGGTCAGGTATTCTATATAGGTCATTGGGTACTCTTTTTTTTTTTTTTATGTTCATGTCTCATACAACCAACCACCAATTGTAGAAGAAATTATAATTTATCCAGTCCTGTATTTCAGTTGGTTTTTTTACCCTGCATATACTGAATCTTCTCAATTTTGGATACTAAGAAGCACCACATTTTATTGTGCTTTCACTTATTTGACTCTGTTTGCCTTAAGTATTGAAAGAAACAAAGCACAGATTAAATCGCTAAGCTTGGGATGATAGATCTAGCACTCTTCACACAATGTTAGGCAAAGGACCAAGTATGACTTCTCATTTTAATATCTGGAAATCAGTTAAACCTGGTAAAGGTAGTACTGTAACTAGTTCACAGGAGAAATACTGTATTTGACAAGAATCAGATCGAAAGCAAAGTGAGTAATATCAGCTTTACTCAGCAGAGCATAAGAGAAGGATGTGTGAATGGGAGGTATAGAAGATGAATTTGAGAATTTTTTTTTTCTTGGTTAAAATTTATGGTGAGAAATTAGAACATCTGAAAAAGGGCCAGGAAAAAAAATCTCACAGGAAAAGAACTCCAAAAAACCTATTTTTTGACTCACATGTGTCTTAGAATGATTCTTCAAGGAAAGGAAATGTGTAGGGAGGAAATGAGCAGTGAAGATTTCATAAAACCTTTAGCAGTGATGCAGAAGAGAAAATCCATCCTTAGTGATTTAGGCATAGTAGCACAGCAATTCAATGACTTGAAATTTTAGTTATTGATGTTTTCTGGCATGAAGAAGTTGCTGATGTTGTTTTGTTATGAGAAATCTAGTGAGCCCAAATAAGCATTTTGTACTGCAAGGTTATGTTTGGGTACGCAGAACAGATTCGAGCATCAGCGCTTCTGCCACAGGTATGCTTCAGCGCTTTTGTATTCATATGCAAAGATTTTTCTGCATCTTGCAGCCTACTTAATTCCCAAGGCCTCTCCTGACATGTTCCTTCAATCGAAGGAAAAATGTTTGACAATTCGCCGGCCAGAGACCATATTTGTATTTTCCCTAAGTATTGATATTGTATGATGTGTTGACTAGTATGTTCTACCTCTGTATAACATCTTTCTGACTGAGAAGTTTCAGATCAGTCACTTCTGCATGCTGAGACCCTAAGTTTAGAAGCTGTCTATGCCAGAAAACCCGTCCCTGTGCCCAAATGCTACCCCACTAATGCCAGTGGTTTTACTCATAGAGATCCTGAGAGCTTGATACCTAAACTACTGCCGTAAAGCATTCTTACAAATGCAGTGTTATGGAAAAAAAATCTTTTCTAGATGCTGTGTCAGACCCTTATGAAAGAAACTATTTGCTGTACTGAGGGCATGGCCACGGGAAACATTATCACCTGATTGTTTTTTAAAGCGATAATCCTGGGAGGAATATTTTCCATCACAGACTCCCCCTGCAGGTTTATTTCCTGTTCTTCTGAAATGCTTGCAGACGTTAATATCTTTTATTTACTCCTTCAGGCACAGCAGATGTACAGGGCAGAGCTTAAGACAAAAAGCATTCTTATTAATGGATACTATTTAGCACCTGTCCCACTCATAGCCAATAAAAAAATACAGCATTTACCAATCTGTGGTCTGCAAATCCTCTTCTTTTCTGTTGACCTTGCTATCCCAGGAAAAACATGGATATTTTTCATCATTTACACAAATATATATTCCCACATCCTTATATGGCCGTCTGAAGGGAGGATTTGTGCCAGCAATTCCAGGCAAGATAACATCACATATACATAGCTATTATTTTTTTACATAGATTTCACCAGTTTCCTACTTGAATTACTGCTACATGAATCTTCAGCCCTCCTCACATCCTCCCAAGAGGGTATAAACTGTGGATTGGTGCAGTCTTTCCTGTTGAGAGTGTGGCAGGCGTATGTGCTCCTTCTATCCCAGCCTATCCATGTCATAGGATTTTAGTATCTCTGGATCTTCATATATATTGTGTACTTACTTAGCTATTGAAAGTATAATTTCAGTTATTTTATTTTTAAATTGGAACACCTTTGAAAGTAAATCTAAAAAAAATGTAACATGAAATGCTTCATAGTCCTTTATGTGGTGTTCAAGGTGGGGTTGGACATAGCCTTGGATGGCATGGTTTAGTGGGAGGTGTCCCTGCCCATGGCAGGGGGATTGGAAGTAGATGATCTTAAGGTCCTTTCCAACACTAACTATTCTATGATTCTATGTACAAATACAGAACACATACAGAACTACTTTCTAAAAGTTATTTCACTTTAAAACATGTCTATATCCATTACCTAGGGTTTCAAACTATTGCATGCATTTCATAGAACACTTAATAATGTAATTAATAACCTTTTCCTCCCATATGTTTTTATATTCATGTTCCCAAATGCATTTGCTAATGAAAATGGACTTTGCATGGATGGGATGACAACTGTCAGTAAGGAATTAAACTGGAGATGTTCCAATCAAAACTACACACCTGGAGCAATTGATTGGTGAGTTCCCAATTTAAAAAGCAAACCAAAAATCCACATAATGGTGGGACATGTAACAGTGATGTTTCCTCAAGCAATTAATTATGTGTTTCTGAATGTTCAAAACTGCCTTTAATATTTTAATTGTTCCAGTGACTGGATGCTCTTGTAAGACCTGAATTCCCTCAGTGTTTATGCCTTGCTGAAAAAAAATGGATGCCCTTCTTCAAGAAACTATTATGACTAGTGATAAATGGTTGCCAGTAAACTGCTGTGCCAGATTCCAGTAGCACTGCATTAAGTACCTGTTATCATTGAGTTTAGTAAATGCCAAGACAACATGAGATTTTTCCAAGATATAACAGCCCCTATGAGTTAGATAACATTTTTATTGTTGCAAAGATAGCAGAAAGTTCACACAAAAGAATTGTCAAATTTATTTTTCCTACCACAAAGAATTATTCCCCTGCATCTCTAGAATCAAAAGCACAAACTAATTTATAATTTCTGGAGTCATAGGGCATGGAGTAGCAACCAGTGATGCCACTAGATTTTGGTGTTACTGGTTTTGGATTACTCCCACGGGAACTCAATGGCTGGCTCTGGACTAGAAATGCAAGCAATGACACTGCTCAGTAGAAAGCTACTAATCAAATATTTTTATTACTGAGGTTTTTTTAATTGTTTTAAATAAGGCTGCTCTAATTTCCATTCAAATGTACAATTTTTTTTCCTTGATTTTGTTCCAAACATTAGTCAGATTTTGATTAATTTTGTATTTATTTTCTCATTGTAATGAACAGGTCTCCTATTATTTGGGTGAATCGAAGCTTGCCGTTATGGGGATTACAGGTAATACTTAAATGGCCAGTTTAACTCTTTCCATTTAATAGCTGTAGACAATACTGATTTATTGCATTTTCATTATGTTAAAGGATACTTGCAAAAGTTGATATTAACACAGAAGTCTACTTAATGACCAAGTACAACAAGCATAAAGATAAGTTGAGCTAAGTGATTTAAATTTATATGGCTTTAGAATATGAAGTATTAATACTTATAACAAAATACTGTGGAATTAGATAGCCTTTTGTCTTAGAATTATCAAGCTCTGTTGAGTCAAGTAGTCAGTGTTTGCTTCAGTGATGAGTTTAAATTTCGTAATTGCTTATGACATGTTTCATGAGCTTTCTTGTTAAATAAACTAGAAATCTGAACTTCCTAATATAGAAGCCTATATGTTTAGAGGAATATGTTCCAAAAGATGCACTACATCAGTGCGTTGTGGGTTGGATATCTTTTGAAGTTTCTTGTTCAGTCTTCAGTGTCCTGAAGCCTGCTCATTTGAAGAACACTTATTTTTTTTTCTACTTGTGCACAGCACTGTGGGAATTCTCCTTTTGAAAAGTGTTTTTTTACTAGGAATTCCTTAGGCTTCCAGAATGGTTATACCATTACATTTTGTCACCATGAATAGTGGAATTCCATTACAGCGGTTTGTACTTCCGTGTAATATACAACTTTACTAAGGGATGAATCTCTTGATGAAAACATCTTTGAATTCCTTGCTTAGAGTATGCTCAGTTTGAATAAATTTTGACCTAGACATTCAGATTAATATATTCAATTTAATTTAAAAATACTGAGAGATTTATTTGATTACAGTTCCAGTCTTATTAGAATAACTTTATTTGATAAAGATCCTTTCCAACCATAACTATTCTATAATTCTGTGATTCTATGTGTATGTGCATGCATGTATAATATACACATGCATTCACAGTAGGATATATACAATAGATGCAAAGAAAGATTTGTTTTTATTTGAGATACAGCCTGATTTTATATAAAACAGTAATACTTGTTTGGAGAAACAGATATTCCAAATAGGTATTCTGTTTCCATGCCCTGGGGAGGTTGTGGAGTCTTTCTTTCTGGAGACATGCAAAGCCTATTCCTGTGTAATCTGCTTTTAGGTGGCCCTGCCTTGGCAGGGGGATTGGACAATCTACAATATGTCCAATCTAGGAGACGATCTCCAGAGGTCCCTTCCAACCCTAATGATTCTGTGATTTTGATTGCATGTTTTAATCATTTTCCAATTCAGAGTATCTTTTTTAATTCTTGATGATGATATTGTGAGTGCAAATTACGTACTCTGCTAAGTTTCCAGCAGTAATGACCATTAGTTTAAAATCAGAAATACTGAGCTTGCTTGACATCAGGCTCCAGCTGAATTTGTACATCTTTATGGTTGAATATTCCCATGATATACATTAAAGCCAAGTATTTGCTGTGCAAAGGACTTACTTAAGTTTTGTGATTATTTTATATGTATAAAGTTTTAAGAAATTTTTTTACCATTTTTGCATTTGATTATTTAAATATTTTTAAATTACACAATACGTACACTAGCTACCTATAATCTAACTGGTAAGGTTATAATCTAAGGCTGAGAAGGTGATCTCAGTTGCATTTAAATATTAAAATCAATAATGATTAATCTGTATCATTTGTGCTGTTTTCAACTTTCCAAGTTCTACACAGTAAGAAAAGTGTTTTTCCACACGTTCATAACATCTTTATGGAAAAGTAAAGAGCTGATTAGCTTCCGTTGTTTACAGCTTCCTTCCCTCTGTCTCATGAAAAGATCTCAGTACCTTTTAGGAACAAACAACTGAAACTTGAGAAACAATCTGGCAGACTGTGTATGGACCTCTCTAAAACATGAAAAGGCCACCCTGTAGGCTCTCTGGAGTGTTGTAAAAGAGCCATGAGGCTGAAGTTGGAGTCTGTGCTTTAGTCAGGAAATAACAGTATTTAAGCTTCATGCTAAATGTTGTCAGTTGAGATGGTTTCAGAGGATGCATGGAAAAACTGGGTTTTATTACCTTTTACTTTTCATCGTCATGCTTAATGTCATCTATTCTTTGGAAGCCAGTATTAATAATGCATATTTTATCACTTCAGGTTTCTGTGGCTTTAATAAGTCTCTTTGAAACTCTGCTGCTGAGTTATCTAAGCTATAAGGTACGTACTTTCAGTTACTTTTAGGCATAATCCATCACAAAATGTTAAATGTTTCAAGATAAAATCCATGCGCCCGCATTTGTGCCCACACGGAGGTACAAGCAGGAAGTTGAGAAAAACACACATGTAGAGGACAGCATATTGGGACAGGCAGCCCTGTGCCTATTTCCCAAATTTGGGAGCAAACACTAATATCGAGAAAGTGAAAGTCAGAAATGCGAATTTCATTTTTTTTCCACTGTCCTCTAGCACATTGTAATTTGAAAACACATTCTCAAAAGTGACCTTCATTTTTGGATACTGATTTTAAAGTGCGCAGTTTTATATGTCTATCCATAATGCAATGCACACCATTCTCATTGATGTCAAACTGTGTCTATAACTCAAGTTTTAGGCCTCTAAAACCACATACCAAAAACTTAGGCCGAGGTAGCACTTTCTTAAAAAAAAATATAATGAAAAAATGGGAACCCGCATATTTGTATTATTCATCTCTCTGATGCTATTGGAACATCCTTGTAAAATGCCTTAAAATCATCTGATGCGAATACAATACATTTTTGTATTTGCATTCTCCTTTGAAAGTTTTATTTTCCTAATATTTTAATTCAGTTTTCTTCATTACATTTTGTGCTGTGCTATCCTAGTGAGTTTTAAGTACTCTGCATTTTTAGTGCCTTCAGGAGAACAATACTAAAATCACTTATCAAAGTAAATATGAAAAGACTTGGTTTCGAAAGCTAAAAATATCTTGGAGCATACATTCAGTAGCTATCAGAGCCACCACTGAAGTGCGAGAGTTGTACTTTAGCGTGCTTATCAAGTGATTATGGCATAAATGTTTTCCCTAGCACCCAATATTGCTAAAAGGCTTAAGACTGCTGCCTAAAAATTATTCTTCTTAATCCTTTTAGCGTATACTTTTTAGGTGTTGGGGCTTACAAATGCAAATCAATTATAGGCAGAAGCAATCAATAATTAACACATCTGATACCAAAGCAGTAATGAGCAATCACGATTTATGCTCTTCCTGAGTTTATTGAGCAACATTTTATCCCTATCCATTCTGTTTGTGGTCTGCATCAATTTCAGTGAGTACAGAAAATGAGAGAAACATGGACAAGTCAGCCCCTAGAAGAAGTTACATATTAGTGTGCAGTGAGTGTAAACCTTTACTACACTGATTTGCTTCATATACCTGTCATTGAGGCAATTTTATGATTGCTATATTTCCACTCCCCATAAGGGAGTAAGAGTAACGTAAGGAAGAATAATAGTACTGAAATGCACTTTGGCAAT
This sequence comes from Amazona ochrocephala, assembly GCA_039720435.1. NCBI lineage: Eukaryota > Metazoa > Chordata > Aves > Psittaciformes > Psittacidae > Amazona > Amazona ochrocephala. The sequence goes on along the minus strand of CM077884.1, from coordinate 20,565,006 downwards.
CCACCTGATGTAAACACCTCCTTCCCTCTGGTCCTGTCCTCTTAGTTACAATCTGGAAACGTCATGACAGAGGCATTTACCCCAGTTTTAAACAAGTCTCTGGAAGACAAAGCGGCTGATATTTCACCCACTGTAAGGCCTTTCTGCAAAGCCAGGATGACTGAAAGAGTGTTGGTTCATGTAAATCTGTGACAGATTACTTATTTCATACCAACATTTCTAAAGCTTTTGCAGTGCAGGCACTAGTCAGAGCAAGCCAGAAAGAAAACAAGAAAAAGACGATTGTGTTTGCATCTGTATGCACATTGCTAAGATGTCAAAAACAACCTGTAAAATAAATAAAGCAGTCATTTGAGAGAATACTCCGAGGAATTTACCTTTCTGATACCTGGTTGAGGACACATGAGGAATGATTCAACATGCAGAATAATAAGAACATAATAGTATGTCATGCTATTAGGATACAGTGAATTTGCATCTTTTTTATTGCTTTCATATGGGGAAGAATGCAAAAACTGTAGCACTGTATTACACTGCTGATTACTTGGATCGAAGAATAAAGGGTTTACAATCTGCATTCTCACAGCTTAACCCATATATGTGCGGGTTTGCCCTTGGCCAAAATTCTGGAAGATGTCAGCATTAGAAATTTCCATTGCCAAAATTCATGACAGACATCTGGCAATCCTACCATATCTCTGGCACACAGGCAGTCTTAGCTGCTTTTATCAGTACTGTACATTCTCATTGCAAAAGGCAGCTCTGCAGAAGACACAGTGCATTTTTATGTGGAAGCCAGAATTTTACAGCTGGACAGATCGCTAAGTACCTGCGCACATTTGCACAGACATTTAGCCTGCGCAAGTAAATTCTGTGACATTTCTATATTGCAGAAAAGAAAGCTCTTAATAGTAAAAATGAAGAAATTAATGAAAACACAGAATGGGGAAGTTGGGAAAATCACATTTTCTTTTGATTTTACTGTTCCTACAAATAAAACATCAGCTTTAAGTTTCATAATTTCACTTCTGTTTACAGGGCTGCTTATCACATAAACCATTTAACATTATTCAAATCAGTCTAACTCTCCCCAATTGCAATTACATAGGAGACAGTAATCCTTGCCCCCTTGTAATTATAGTTACATCTTCCGGATGTAAAAAAGTAAAAATAGAAAAAGACTTTTATGTACTATGGAGCTTGTGTTTTAACTTTCAGTGGTCATATCAGATGGCTATTTTACCAGGAAAGATAACTTGTCATTGCAACTGAAAATATAATGCTGTACTGTGAATTCTTGTATTATCCCACTATATTCACTAGGTTGTTATTGCATTACCTATGATGGTGTTTTGATATACAGAGTTAGAAAAGCCGAAAGTCACTGAATTTTAAATACCTGATTTTAAAAATGTATGGTTTTTCATCCCAGCATTCGATCATTCACAGTCACTGCCCAGGTGTGGAAAAGAAGTTGTATTATCTCCATCTTGTAACTAGCAGTAAGCAGATTAAAAGATCAGTACCACTTTCATTGAAATATGTAAAAAGACATATTAATTTCATGTAAGCAAGATCAAGTTCCAGAAAGCCCTGAAATGTACTGACGTGTTTGTGGCAGAAATACAGAACTTTGTTCTGGTAGTCCTAACTGAAATATTAGACACTAGATTATCTTCCTTACTTCTCTCTCCAAATCAGTTGGGAAAGAGAAAAGAAAAAAGTAAAGAGAAAAGAAGACAAATGCAGAGAACAAAGAACTCACTGTAGAATAATGCTATCTTTCCCAAACTTAACTGCATTCCTCTGTTTAATACTTATTATTAATAAGTTAATATCTTAATAGCAGATTTTAATTAATAAAGGCAAATATCCAGACCTCTGTGACTAACATTCAGAGGCTAATGAAACAAGATTAAGAGAAAACAAGCTGTTTATTTTCCTTTGAAAAATACAAGATGTTTGCCTTCCTCTTATGCTTTATGTTTTGCCACAAAGTTCTGTCAGAAGGTTGTACAGACAGTGAGTCATCATTCATAACAAATGTGATTATGGACTACAAGGTGCACAGAGGCAATCAAAACAATAGACTTGATGGGAAAATCTCCTGAGCAGCACATGTCCTTTTGATATATGTCTCTGCAACTCTTATACTGTACTAGGGCTTTGTCTCTAGCTTTTAGACATTGTAAGACGATAAACCTTAAGGTAAGGAAAACTTTGGCAGAATCAAAAGCTAAAGCATTGCAATGGAGGATTTTAAAGATTTAAAGGTTTCTGCGAAAAAGAAGTAGAAATAGTTGTAGATAAAAGACTACCCAGCAGGGTAGTCTGTTACTTCTATGAAGAGTCACTAAAAACTGAGAATTAGTAAGATAAATTCTTTAGGACAGGAACCTCACCTCCTTATGTGTGTGTCAGTGTGCATGTAAAAGTCAAAGTAAACAACCTTTCCAGAACGAAAAAGTAGAAACAAAATGTGTGTAATTCCAAGGTACCTAAAAATGCAATTGAAGAAAACAGGAACATGTTATTCACAGAAAACAAAAGATGAAAACTTAATTTAATGATGCTGTTCATTAGCTGAGGGAATGAGTTGACTAGTTAACACAATTAGAATTCATTCAAGCTGTCTTACTAGGTCATAGCAAGGAAATATAGGGTCATATGGAAACAGAGAACTGCTCCAGTGAAAATATAGATTTAAAAGTATATATTTTAACCTGTGAAGTACATTATGATAAGCAGTAAGAAAAAATAGGCCAGAGTGGTTCTATATTCACATTTCACATATGTGTTTAAATCTGAGATGAATGATCTTCCTGAAATTCTAGTTAAAAAAAAAAGTGAGTGGGAAAGACTCCATATGTGGCATTGGAATATTGCATATATTTCTCATCAGAACTGTATATAAGCCTACTGTGACATGGTGGTTATTTTTTTTTTCTTTTCTTTGAAGGGAAATATCTGGGAACAAATTCTGAGAATACCTTTTCTCCTGGAAATAATTAATGCTGTCCCTTTCATCATCACGGTAACCATATTTGAATGAATGCATTTTCTTACTGCACTGTTGTAGCTGCACAAATACCCTTAATTTTTATTGCAGTAAATTTGAATCTTATATGGATGACAAATTTGTGCCTGTAAGAACAGAAGGTTGTCAACAACAAGAAGACAGTTTGCTTCTTGAATGAAATAATAATACAAATCTCTTGCCTCATCCTCCCCAGTAGGGGACAAACAAAATCAAAACACTCCAACTCAAGCTATAGTACAATCAATACGATAAACCAGCTAGATATAAAGTCTAAGAATCTCTGAAAACTGTCCTTATTTTATCAGTTTATCTTAAATACAGTTAATCACAAAGGAAGAAAAGATAGTATTTAAAACCATATCTCACACTAAAAACACATTAGTAGGAAGTATTTCCCCAAGTGTTTCATTGTTTCATTGCTGCTTAAATAGAAAAGTACTGTTCTTGAATAGAAATTCTTTTAATGCATTTGTTAATTTTTCTTTCAGATTTTCTGTCCAGTCCTCAGAAACCTGTTTATTCCTGTATTTTTAAATTGTTGGCTGGCAAAGCATGCTTTAGAGAATATGATTGTAAGTATGACAAAAGAAATAACTGGTTTAGAGTTTCCTTTTTTTCTTCTAGTGTATTGTCTTTAGTGGGACACTGGCAGTAGAGTCCATTGTCCAACTTCAATAGGAAACCAACCAGATCTGTATTTAGGTTATAGAAATGGGTAAGCATTGCTAAACTGCTTTCTGCATCAAAATTAGAAAAAATTAAGACATCAATTGAAATCTCAATTAGCAAAAATTGTTACTGTGCCAATAAGGGAAGTTGGAATGGCTGGCTCTTTTGCTATCTTCCATTCATACACAATTGAAGGGAACTCAGTGCCTTAATTGGTCCTTGCAGCTTGTAATTTGTAAGCTAGGCATGAGCAGACAGACCTTAAGGTACCTTAGAATAGTATTCGAATTGTGCCAGGATGAACAAAGAACTAGTTGAATGATCACAGAATCCCAGCTGGCTCTTTTGCACCCTTCTGTATGATCAGCAAATTCCAAGTGCATTTGAATGACTGTATTTTATCAGGGCACTAGATAATTCTTCTATAGAATCAGCTCATGCTTTATTGATTAAAAACCCAAATTAACACCTGTTTTCCGTTAATGTAGAATGATCTTCACAGAGCCATCCAACGTACACAGTCTGCAATGTTTAACCAAGTCCTTATTTTAATATCTACCTTACTATGTCTTATCTTCACTTGGTAAGTGGCTAAAACCCCTTTGTTTTTATTATATATATTGGCTTTTCTTCTTTACTACATGGTGATAAAACAGACATTGTGGAAACCATGCACTGAAATAAAGACAGTAATGTACTTGCAGTGAAAGTGTTAACTAGCACCTGGTACTATTGGGCTCCTGATACACTGGGTTTGGAAACAGAATGTGCACGAATGGGAAAGGGAATCATTCTCACTCTAAGGAAGGAAATAGAGGTGATGCAAAAAAAACAGGAGAAAAGAATGGGGGAAAATTCACATACATACCAAGAGCACAATCTGAGCAGAAAAGTCACTCAAATTTGAAGAGTACCAACAAAAGTACCTATACTAAGGTCACCTTCCTTTGATTGGTGTGACAGACAGGGAAAAATATGCCAGATCTCAACCTTACCACTGATGACCAGGTCAGGTTCCCATAAAGAATACAGGTGACAGTTGCTAATAATCTAGATTTTAGGAAGTAGTGGATGGTAGGTTCAAAAACCAAACTGTGTTATTCTGAAGACCTTTTTTTGCTGCAAGACCTTGGAAATGTAAATTTGTAGGAGTTTGGGGAGTATGGAGAAAAATCTGTTCAGGGTATTAAATAGAAACGTACTTGGTTAATGAGGAATGTGTTACAAGACAGTGCACAAGGGGGCAGTGAATAGAGAAGATGATTCTGTGTGGAAAGGTTGTCACCTGTATTTATTTTGCCAGACAGGATGAATTTGGGTCAGCATACTGGTGAAGTTTGGTCTGTCATTTTGGAGACAGTGATTTGATTTTCTCTTACTTTATTCCTCCAGCTTGTTTTCCTGATAGCCACTATTATGAGATGCCTAACCCTTTGAGTAATAACAGCGTAAAATAACATGGCCATTTCCATTCTTGTCCTTCTCTGTCCTTTATTCAAGAAGAGGAGCTTGTTCTAGCCAGTGGCTAAACAAATGGTCCAGTTTTACCCTTTGTTTTATGGCAACACAGCTGCATAATGACAAATCCTCCCAGTTCTAAACAGTAACTATTTTCTGTGAGATTAAATTTTCTACTGAATATTATGTCCTTGTAAGAGGAAATTTTACATGACAGAGGACTAAAATACTTTAATCAGCATGCATAAAAATCTATCACTCTAGCCCTTGAACATGTTTATCTGGTTATAATTTTTACTTTTAAATTTTTTACAATACAAAGCACTCTTGAGTAAATATGCCTTCACCTTTTTTACTAACCTACCTCAATACTTTACTGAACTGCTGAACAAAATATGTCTCTGGTTCTCATTGCTGTAAGCTAGTTAACAAGGGTCTTTCCAAAGAACTCGCTGTGATGATCCCTGGTTGAATAAGGTATGGAAACTGCAGCTGAACAGAACATCATGCTCACCACCAGGCATTTTGATAACTGAGAGTAAAAGATGCAGAAAATGGCAAGCTCACCTACAGTAATTACGTCTGGTCTCAACAGCTGTGGATAGCAGCTCATTATAGATCATTATATACTGACCTAGTACGGACCCTGTTATACCGCAAAATAAGCTAAATAGGATGAAGACACCCAGTAATGCAATAACTAAGGAAATAAAGTACTTTTGGAATGACTAAGAATAGTTGTTCAAACATCTGTGGCTTGCCTAGGACTTGAGTTCTGTGTAGGCAATTATTGTTATTGCTTATATGTACATAATGGCATTTTTACACTTTTTTACACATCTATGTATGAGTTTGTATTACAGAATATAGTTTAAATATATCTAAAAAATTCTCTATAAATAGCAAAAATCAATTAGCTTAATGTTGTTATGTTTCATCTGTGGTGAATTTGAGACAGCGTTTCATTTTAAGAGACATTATTTAGAGCTTACATGGGTTTCTTCATGCTGAGAGAAGCAAGATCCATTTCTGGATCTATCCACTTAAGGGTGGCTTTCGTCAGGCTGATCTTTCACATTTTCTGCAACAGTGAGCAGTAACCATGTCTATTCCCCCCAGACATATATGGGAGCCGGCACTAGACTTATCCATACGTGTAATGGAGCACAAGACAAAAAAATTTTGAGGTAGCACTGTTTTCATAATCATGTTTTGGTTACATTTAGAGATACTGTCTTGGCCCATGAAGTACGATAGATTCAGTAATGTAAAATTAATAAGTCTATATTAGTAGCTTGAATAGAGTGCCTACAGTTTCACATCACTTTCCCCCTAGAGTTTGTTCAGTACCATGGGGACATGCTTATGGTGTGATTTTGGCACCACACACCATGCCTCCCTGCTGACCGATGACTTTCAGGAACTGTATGGATTAAATTATATCACCGCAGCCCTTCTTAGTTATTGGTTGACAGGCTTGATTTTGCCATCTGCTTCAACAGGAACACTGGCTTCTCAGCACTTCTAAAGTCAATATAACTTTACAACACAGGGTTCTGTTGAAAACCATGCTTTTTTATCAGACACATAGGAAGAGGTGGCACATAGCGTCGTATGGGGATCACACCATTTTATAAGAAGTTTCAGTGTGAAGCCCAGAACGGCTCCTGCTTCCATTTTTCACCAGTTCAGTTAGACTGATGCACTGAGAAAGTGCAGCAAAAGTGCTTTCTTACTGCTTCAAGTGTGACTGAAACCTTTTGTATGTCTTTTCATGGTCATTTCTGTGAGAAAACCAAATAAATGCTGAAACATAACTACTTTCCAGGGATTAGTTCATAGAATGGTTTGGGTTGGAAGGGACCTTAAAGATCATCTTGTTCCAACCCCCCCTGCTATGGGCAGGGACACCTTCCACTAGACCAGATTGCTCCAAGCCCTGTCCAACATGGTATTGAACACTTCCAGGGATCCACGGCTTCTCTGGGTAACCTGTTTCGGTGTCTCATCTCCATCACAGTAAAGAACCTCTTCCTAATATATAATCCAAAAACATAATCTCTTGAAGTTTAAAGCCATTACCCCTTGTTCTTTAGTCAACTATTCAGAATTTTGGATATACTTTTAACATATTTAGAAGTAGATTTTTGCTGAGGTGTGAAAGAGGTGTGTTCTTCCTTGTGCAGTTACAGAAACCTGTAGTTCTGTAGAGTACAAAATAGCCAGATATGTACAAGGATACAGGAGCTGACATGCCTCCGCTGATAATTCTGAAAGTACATTTTTTGCTGCAGAATGTATATTATAGGATCTTTTCTGAAAGCTTGTGTTTACAGAGTAAAAGGGTATTTATATCATAAGATATTTATATCTGATTTTGTATGGGTGCAAGTTCAGTGAGCAGGAATGTGCCTCAGCCGTCTATCTGATCAGTTAGAACTGAAGTTATGCTGTCAAAAGTGGAGGAACTGTTCAGTCTGAGTCACTTAGAATTGCCTCAGCACAGCCAGGATCCTGGGAAAGAACCTGACTGGGCCTCCTGGTCTCCTGTTTATTTACAATGGAGGGAGAAAAATTGGTATGTCTGTGCCCAGTACATTCTTACTTGTTCCTCTAGTGTGTAGAAAACAACATTGCATTTGTTACCATTTGGCTGTCATCTTTCAACAGAAATTTACTGTTTATAGGGATCTATGCACAATAGCTACAAGAAAATGACATATTAATAGAAAATATTCTTCAAATAATAAATGTGTAAAAGGAGATCTTCCTCATCAACTTTGCTCCTGTCTACAAAGAAGTATTTTCAAAATAACTTCTACCATACCTAGCAGAAAACCCACAGCAAGTTAATTCTGCCTCATGCATCATCAGCAAACCCATCAGTTACATCTCCACAACAGAATCTTGTAAATGGTGGTTGCACATGTAGATACATTCCAGCTTATAACTCAGCGTTCAGATGAAAAGTTAAATGAAAAAAAATTAAAAGTTTACAGCTAGTTGTCTAATCTCACAATTTTTAGGTGTCATTATTCAGGCTGTCCTTTGCACTCAGAATAGAATGGGAGAAAGGCTCCTTTTGCATTTTTGTTGACAATTTTTTAGTATTGTTACAGAACAAACGGCAATCACAAACCAATTGTTTTTCCTCTATTCCACTCTCATTTTTGATGATAATTGTTTATGGATCTAGGGGTAGTACTCACTTGCAGATCAACAAATTCATAGGACCAACTCTGTGTTTGTAGCTTACAGGTTGCATACAAGCGCTTTTTCCCTTTTGATTTCAAATACAGGTTAAGCTATCCAATAATTTGTCTTTTTTTAAATACCTCAGTGGCCTCCTAACCAGAGCAATTATACAATACACTGTAATATGTGTAACTCCTATGACTGTTCAGCCGTTACTATTGATAGAGTTGTAGTGATATTTGTAGACTCAGTCAAAGTATATGTTGTGTCATTTAGCTAATGGATGTTTTCACTTGTTTGTCAAAGGGAACACTAATTATTTCTGTAAACTGTACAAGACGATGAATAACAGTGAATGACTCAGGCATTTTTCTGTGACACAGTGAATCATCTACTAAGAGTTATTTTGCTTTTGAAATCGGTATTAGTCACATATCACCAGTGTAGAATGATTAGCTTGTGAAAAAGGTGGCTACAAACTAAGATGGACATGTATTTTTTTCATACTGAAGACTAAGAAGCCAGCACAAACTTTGCTTGTGTCTTCATTGAAAGCTCACTGAGGTCAATCTGAACATTCTTTTTACCCTTCAGGGCTTTCAACATCAGAAAATTAGGATGTTTCCACATGCTAGTTTACAGAAGAAACCAAGTATGCCAGTACTGTATGCTCAATGACAATTACTCTGTCAAAATTCTTGTCTGGGGAGAGCAGTATGAATAAGTTGCATGTAAGGATGAAAACAAATCCAGACAACGATCTAGTCCAAACAAGACACATCAAGACCTTCAGTTTTGAAACACTACGTTATAGAAAAATACCAACAGAACAAAAATGGGTTAATCCCATGTGATGTTAAGTGTAAATAAGGTATCTCCATGCTCTGTTTCCTTTCATTATCAATAAGCAGAGACAGACACCCCAGAGCACAATTCAGATTCAAAGGGAGCTAAATCACCACATGGAGGTCTGTGCTGCTTTGCCCTTCTGTGTTGATAATATCAGGAGCTTACAATGGCAGTTCTCCAAGAAAGATGTCTTAACATTAATTAAGATGAATTTGAAGAGTGTTGGCGGATTATGTAATGTAGAATAAAATGTGGGGTTTTAGGTCTTCTGTTCTCTCTATGATGTTGTGTTTTGTTGTGCTCAGTGCTCAGGCCCAATCTTAGTTTATTTGGAGATATTTTGTGTGTTCAAAAATAGCACAAAATGAAAGTTTGGTTCTGTCATTCAGCTTGATCAAATCCAAGATTCTAAAGTGGCAAAGCACTTGAAGTCTCAGGATCTTACAGACTAAACAGGAGCTGCAGAATTTAAATCCCATAATATTACAGAACATTAATTGAAAGTTCTAAGTAGCTGTAAATAATACAAAATAAATTATTCAATTATGACAAGAATACCACAAAGTCTTAAAATAATAACAGTTGTGCTTTTCTTTCTCTGAAATAAAGCAGATCTGTTAGGAACTTGCTTGTTTCAAACACAGGATCTCTATTTTCCATTTTGAAATATTCCTATGCAGTGCTCTCCAAACATTAACAGATAGAAGTAGGCCAGAGAGCACATGTAAGTACCTTCCACATCCATTGTACCAGCTTCCACCCAACCCTTGTCCTGCTTCTTAATTGCTGGAATCACAGCAGCTTGTATGGGTAGTTTTCCTCTGAGTGTATACAATTAGAATTGAGGTCTACTTCAAATGCTACTTTAATGCTTCCTTAAGTGATAGAACAATGAAAAGGTTGTGCAGCCTCTGGAAGGTCAATAACATAATATTTTAAATATCCATTTATTTTTGCAAACAAATAATGTATAAATTCAATTAGAGTTTTTCTGATTGATTGCTTTCTGGGAAAAACTGTGTGCATGAACACAAGGACAATGTTTTCATCAACTTTGGCAGGAGAAAAATATATTGCATAGAGTTCATCTTTGCTTAGGTATAGAAATTTTAAAGGTGGCTTTGCTAAAATCTGCTGTAAAAGAAGCATGCGGAAAGTCTTGCCAGAAATAGCTGTCAATCCAGATTATTTAACTGAAACAAATTCAGACAAAACTCTTACTGTTTCTAGTAGAATATGGATTTATGGGATGTGCCAACCTTTTTCCACCTTTGCTAGCACTGGGGATCATTTGGTTACATCCATATTATTAGTCCTTAAGGGCCAAAGCCTTTGAGAAGACTTAATGAGAAAATGTAATGGAAAGTTACAATGACAAGTCATAAAGACCCCAACTTGTTTCTTGTATTAATGCCTTTGCTTATCTTCACACAACTATTGTGTTGTGATAACACAGAAATATTACCATATACGGGTCTATTCTTTTTTCAGTGTTTTTCCTTTGTTTGTAAAGCATGGTATTTGTTATAATATGTTTTTAAAAATATTTTTGCATTGTTTAAGTTCAAGAATTCAGATCTTAAAAAGCTTTGCATGAGTGCTTCTTAAAGAGTGTAGGATAAGGACTCATGCTACTGAAAAATTGGTTAGTTGTTTGTGAAAGGCAGAACAGAAATCATGTCTATTACAGGGAGAGCAGAAGTATTAAAGCCCAATCAGAAGTCTTTGGCGGCCTATCAAACACGGTTTCTATGGCAACCTAGATAATTATACAGTGATTTTCATGCTATTTTAGTTATTAATTTGGTAGTGACATAATATTTCCTTTGTTAATCTTTTTAGATGTTTCTACATAGTTATTTCTAAAATAATTAGGTCAGCATCTTTCCCATACTACATGCAGGGAAATCTTTGTGCAGCTGATGTAATAGAACATTTAAAACTAGACACAGACACCAATGGAATTAATAATAGTTTAAATAGCCTGTTTACTGTGGTCCATGGAACAAAATCATAAAGGTTAGAGAGTTCAATCTAAATTATCTTCTAAGAGGGAGATACACATTTGTAGTCATCCTGTCACCTTCTAAAAATTAAAAATAATCAAAGACTAAATGTGAACTCAGAAAGCTGCCCCTCACAGAGCCTCATTAAAATGGAGTGTCAGCAACAGAATATTTATAAGCAAATCCTCCTAGTTTTTTAATATGCATAGAAAAAATAAATTAAGGAAGTAAACAACATGATTGAGAGATTTCTGTTGTCTTACTGCACCTTGGAAGATGAGTCAGGGCTTCAGGTATTAGTGATCTTCTCGAGTTAGAATCAGACCTTTCCTGATTTTTGAGCACTGGTTGCAGATCATTTATTAACCCGAAAATCAGTAGCTCCAAACTGAATTTAGATAAAGATTGGCAAAGTTAAATTTGAGTAAATTAGAAAGACAAATAAACTTACCCACACTTTTTGTTCTCTGTTGTACCACACAATATTTTAATGTTTCATATGGTATGTAACTCTACATTCTAGGTCTTTTTTTCTGCAGTAGAAAGTACTGAAAATTCAGTAATCAGAATGTGCATATTTAACTTAAGTGTATAAATAGATTCAAAACCAAACTCCTCCTCAAGAAGGAGATAGAATGTCTCTCAGGTTCTTTCCCAATATTTTCCCCGATAAGTATCTCCCAGATACCAAATGCTGCTAATATTCACAATAATCTTGACAACTTTTTATTAAAGATGCATTAAGAACATTCAGGATACACAATATTTTGCAAAATGTTATGCACTGTAAAAATGCCATTGGGAGAACAATTTTTCAGCTTTTATTATCATAACATCTTGTAATACGGTAAAAATATCAAATACCATAACAAGCAAAGGGTGTTCTGGCAGGAAAGACAAATTACCAGTACAAAAGGAGGAAAAAAAGTAAATTATTTTGAGTCCTATAACATTTGGATTGTTAGAAACATAATTCTGAAACACTGCATCTCCATAGCATCCTTTCTTTAGCAATCATAGTTTGAATTTTGTAGGACATAAGTAAAATCAAGCTATTGCTACACGTGTAAAACAACTCATGAAATTCCTCAAAGTTAATCCCATCCTTGTTTTGCAGGAGCACAGCACAAGATAGAATTGGCTATAAAGAATACGTAAATTCTTAGTGAATTAAGATCAATTTAGCAAAGCCTGCTTTAATTTTCTCTGTCATGTTTCTATACATAGGGACAGAATTGGGGCCATAACATATAATTCCGTAATTGTCTTGTGAACACCATGATATAAAAAAGGGGGGTTTTATGAAAATCTAGAAATTATTATCTAAGAGCAAGAAATAGAATACCGTATTTTGTTACATTAAAATAAACCCCTAAAACTTACCATATTTTAATATGTGCAACATGTATTTGAGATATGTATGTCTTCAAAAGTATCAGCACTTAAAAAACATCCACAGAAATAAAGAAAACTCTTTTGGGGATTGAGACATAGGGAGCTATGGAAGTAAACTCAACAGGCATGCAAAGACATGCAAATTATTAGGATGTGGGCTCTCTAGTAAGCTTTCCATTGGCTTATAAACACACGTGCATGCATACATCTGCTGCTGAATCGCAGGCTTTAAGTAGGTATCTTGTGTGAAAATGTAAATGTTACGTATGCAAATTATGCATGTTACCTTTACAACGGACTTGGAATACAACCAGTTTTCATGTTGTGAAATATTGTGTTGTCATACTGGTAAAAGAAATCTTAGGTTTTGATTTGGTTTTGGGAGGACTTCAATAAAAGCAGGTCAAGTTCCCTTTAAAGGGGCAATTTTATGTATATAATAAGTGTTAAAAACCTCTGTTTTCCATCTCTTTCATTACAGGAAGGCATTATGTTTCACATGCTTTGTTTTACCTTTGCAGTAAAAAGAAAAACCTGGTACTCACATGTTGCCTTTGAGAATCTTGTATCATTTTGAACAGTAACACAGTAGCAGATAGAATGCCATGTGTAACAACGGATGACTGATTATGTTGAGGATGTTTCTTCACCGTTTAAAATTCAATGCCTGGCAGCAAACCATCATCACTCACAATTCCTGGCTCCAAAATGAAGTTGTCGTTAACATGCAGACTTTTAAAAGTCTTTCATTGACTGATTCATTAGGCTGACAAACTGTTTATTTTACTAAAATTTCATGTTTATGGTAATTGCTGACACATTTAGCTATATTATTAGATGCCATCAGTTATTCTGGTTCCCTAATGAGCAGCAACTCATTATGCTGATTTGTGATCAACATAACTCTTCAGTGATTTGTTCACTTTCATTGTTTGTTTCATATTCCAACTGTATTTTAAGGGTGTGCAGTTTAGCAAAGTTCATACCTCAGAACAGAAAGTGAAGAGTTACAAAAAGATGTTGATGCAATTTTGACCATACCAGCAGAAATTGGCATCAGCCACCAGGAATTACTCACTCACACTCTGTTTGTATTAGGCATAACTTTACAGAATATTGAAAAGACATCTCAGAGGCTTTGGCAGAGTTAGGGATGTGATATGAGATGGTCTGGAAAGAAGATAGATTTTAGTATATTTACAATGGATTTTAAAAGAAAAAATTCTCTTTTTTCTCATCTGTACGCTTGCTGTTCCACTTGAACTCGCTGTAATGTTTAGACAGATGTTTTTCAAACAGGTGAATAGAGGCTCAGTCATCCAAACACAGTATCACATTTGAGTGATAAACAAATACATGTTGAAGTTTAATGTCCATGGATTCCTCTAACTCACCTGTTTGTGATATTCTTTCCGTTGGCAATAGAGATCCCATGCCAGAGCTGTCACATGCCAAAATCACTTACTGAGCTTAAATAAAGAAAGTAGAGAATTAAATGTGTGATTCATTATGAAAATGTTACCTGTAAACTCAATCTCTGATAATTGCTTGTGGACTTCCACAAAAGTCTTTACCAAAACATACAGGTACAACTATTTGATAGTCACAACCATTAAATGTCAACTTGATGTCAAAAAGTGTTAAAGATTAATCTCTAAATGGTGCCTCAGCTTCACTAAATTTGTATTTCTATCACTGTTAGCAGGTACTGCTTTCCATTCTCCCTCTCCCCTGCAAAGTAGAAATCTGTAAATAAAGGCCCTTCACGGTATGATCCAAATAAGCAGCGCTTCGATTAATGGGTTCTGTATTTCCATTGGCAATTAAAGCCTACTTCTAAAATAGGTTAAAAAGAGTAATTTATATTGGTTTTTGTTGTCTCTCAACCTCAGTGAAATATATTGCTGTATACTTATAAAATAGCTCAAATTTAAGCTTAAAATTGAATATATGCTCCTATTCTTTGCAAAAAAAAAAAAAAAACCAAACGGTGGGGTTTTTTTTTATGCTTATGTAAGTTCTAAATTTTGGCAATATAAATGAGAAATTATATATACTGTATATTACAGTGGAGGGCCTGAGTCACAGCAATAAGAAAAAAGAAATTACTATTCACTTAGTAAACACTTAAGTAGAAACCATGGGTGGGCTTTGCATACTGAAAACTTCGCAACAGGCTTGAAACCAAATTTTCAGTTCCTTTGGGCACAGAATACTGTCATCATTTCATTCCACAGCAAAGCAGTATGTTTACTAATATGATATAAAAGTATAATGAGGTTGAAAATGAGGCTATTTAAAGATGTCTAATACAGAATGTTCTCCTGTAATCGCATGCATCCTTCTGCTTGCTTAGCCCTATTGCAGCTTCCATACAGTCCTTTGGACCTTGTACTACTATTCTCGGAAAACTTCTACTCATCATGAGCCTACAGATAGCATTCTAAACAGACAGAGGCTGGACATCAGTGCAGTTGTCCTGAGACTGCCCATACAGCAACTCATTTAACCAGCTTGACAGATGCTATTCTTGTAAAGCAGCAACAGAGTGTAAGCTTCCGTTTTGGTCACTGCCTGTGTGAACAATCTTTCTATTTCCTAAGAGAATACAGAATGTAGCAGCTAAATTGACATATTAATAGAAATGCACACTTACAGGATTTACTTCTGCTGCCCAAATCCAGCAAACCCCACTGGCAGCCTGCAGAGGTATCTGTAATTACTGGTCAGAATTTTTCACCACTGTTGTGAGACTGCCGTCATTCTCGCATTTAATAATCAGTCCATCCCTTTTCACCGTCCCTCACAATCTCAAGAGTACTCCATAAAAATAAGGAAGATGATGACAGTACCCCAAGACTGAGAGGAATCAAAGAAATAAAATAGTTTCTGATGTTGGCAAGGATGTTACAGCTTTGATAGTAACTAGTGGCCTTTATTCTTTTCCATATAGGTGATTGGCAGAGGTACCAACACTGACAACACCTATGCAGCATATGAGAAGTGTAAATGATGCTGTATTTGTGCACATAGTGACTGCAATATTGAAGGGTAACACTCATAGAGATAACAAAGACCACTGATGATTCAAAGATTTCACAGCGCAGCTTGAAACGTGAGAAGTGCACGCCACTCTCCCAATGTAATCTGACCACAGCCTTAAACACTTCTTACAGATTTAAGTTTTCCAGAATGGAAAACAATAGGAAGTTTCCCATTACCTAAACTTCTCACCCATAAAGGTGTTTTATCCAACATCCAGAGATTCAGAAACCAGATATGTCCATCTAGCTTGTGACTTGGAGAAAAACCTTCCTGCTTCATTTTATAAACATAAGGGAGTTACAATATTTTGAAACAGCACAACTTTAGCTTTTCAATAATATGCAGTGTTATTTTCACTGATACTTTAAATATGATTAAAAATCCTACAGAATGTGCTTATATTCAGCATCTTGAACAAATATTTAAAATATCATCTTTAGTTCATTAAACAGACAAGCATCTACTTAAGAAGTAAATAACAATGCAGTAATAAAATCCAAAAGGGGGCAGATTACATACTCATTTGTCAGATAGCTTTTGCATTCACTGATCTATAAATATTCATCTGCAGAATAAACTCCTTCTTACAAGTGTAAACATTGTGCAATAGAAGGAGTAAAACAGATTTCTATCTCTGTGTTTCTGCATAATTGTAGCATTTCATAGTGGTCTTCATTTGGGCTTCTCAAAATATTCAAGTAAGTCCATTGTGTTCCATCTGTCTCCTCTTCATATCTGCAAACCTCTCTCCTTTGTTCTCAGAAAGATTATATAAAGCACAACAAGCATCTGCCATAAGAAACAGATAATTCTAATCAGTTTCTAGCCTACATGTCTGGGTCTTCTATTTATTCACCCTTTAGTCTTCAAAATGCATATTCTATTGTTTTTCTCAAGAAGTGCTTTTCTCCCTTTGGGTGCCTAATAGAAGAATCCATCAGCTCAGTAAACACATAAAAAGCTGCTCCTAGTAAATGATATGATGTGACTAGTTTTTCTTGCTTTGGTTATACATCACATACTGCTGTATGGAATAATCCCTTGACAAGCTAGACTTGCAGGACCTGGAATGAAAAGGGTAGAATTTGTGAGGTGGCCTCAGAGCCACCTTCAAGGTGGCTTCAACGGGACCTCAGAGCCTACATTCTGGATCAGAAGAAGTCAGCTTTCTGATATCAGTCTTTGTTTTCCATTCCTTCTAATGATGAAGACTGTCATCATTATCATTATACTGTGGAGTCCTCTCAGATAATGGATGATGAAAACAAATGTGAATTAAAATTTCTGGGAAAAACAGAAGCTTAATGCAGACCGTGAGGTCTGGCTGTGAGAGCATATTAAAAGATTGCGAGTAAGATATAAATAAGGCAAGCAGAAATCAGTTTCTTCAGTGTCTACAAGTAAAATTCACTCCTGACAGGGCTTAGGTATAAGTGCAACAGAACATATGTTTTATGGAAATTTAAGCTGGAAAGAAAAATTTTACCTGTGCACTTTCCAAAGGGCAGTACCCTTCATGCCTATGGGGAACAAGAGGTAGCTGCTATGAATCAAGTTTTAGATGACTCTAACCTGCATTTACTATTGGTCTGAGTTTCACAGCAGGATAAGCAGTGCAGGAAGGACCATTCTTCCTGAATATTACTTACCTGTAAATTTCTCAGAAATTAGTTTTTGTTTAAAGTGCTATTAACAAGAAAATTTTGCAACTGGAGGAAGGTAATTTAGCTTGTTCTGAAGTAGTTGTTTTAATAGCAGCAATAAAAGAACAGCAAAAAAGAGTTGCACTCAAGATGCAAACAAATGAGAGGCTGTCAAAGAGATGTAAAACAGGATGGAAGTGTAAGGAAAATTCATGATGAATACCCTTGAGAATCAGATGAAAAAGCAAAAGCTGATAAGGAGGGAATTTTGACCACCAGAACTGAAGGAAAACTAGGAGGAAAATTCCAAAACCCTATTCCGCAAAAAAGCTGTCCTAAAAGGAAGGAACTAGGACTCAGGTTTTGAGTCTAATATAAATAAAAATGAAATTAACAATAAAATTAAATCCATTTATCTTTAAGATGTGATATGACTTGAGTTAGAATACGAATAGAATCGTTTTATCAGTAGCTTATACTAAACCATAACACTGTAATGGTTGTAAGGTTATAAATCATCTAAGACTGATGCTGTCTTGAGTGTCAGTAGAACTGTCCTGAATCAACTCTTTTCCTAAACATTTATTTAATTCCATGGTCTACCTTATATGGGAATCAAAAATGTGGCAAACTAGATATGTTGCAGACAAACTATCTGAACAGACTCAAGCTAAGGTGTTTTACCACCAAAGATGCACAAAAGAAGCTGCTCAAACCTAATAAGACGTCATAAAGGAATATTGACATCCAGGATTTTCCAGGTATTGAAAGATGCTACACATTTCAGTGTGGTTTGGAAACACTCTTACTGTAGGCAGCTTTGGTACAGAATACATCTAAACATTAGGGTACTTCAAGGACAGGAACTGTAGCTTGTTTACAACAAATAAATGTTTATAAAGAGGCTGAAGTGTACCTAGGCTAGGATAGACATATTGCTGATTCATGCTCCAGAGAAAGTGTTCTCTTGAACCACAACTAACGTGTGTATACTGGATTATTATTACAAGGTCTTTTAATGCAGGCAGACTATTTCAGGGGAGAACCTTTACATGCTGGTTTTGTTTATTCTTTCATTAAAAATCTATTACTTCTCTCAGTACAGCAGGACGCTGAATTAGAGGAGCTTTTTCCCTAATCCAGTGTGGATGTTGGCCATTTTTGGGTCCTTTTAGAAAACTTATCCATACAACTTGAGATTTTTTTGTTTGCTTGCTTTGTTGGTTTTGGGGCCTTTTTTTCTTTTACAAAGCTGATTATTAAAATCCAAGTTTAGCATGTTTTTAATCTGTCAAGTAGATAATTGAACAGCTCAGACAGTGGTAGTGGTATAATACGAGGCTTTGGAAATTGAATAAAATTTTCCATGAGTGTCCTGGTTTTGGTCAATTTGGCTTCGAGTTACCTCAAAACAAACCTAGGTTTGGGCAGTCCTATAGGCAGTTAGCATTTTTTAGGTTTTCTTCATTTTTAGTAAAAATTAATAAAAGCCCTTAAGTTTATGGTAACAGGGTAACAGTGGACTGCATTCTGTCGCTAGGAAATGAAACATATGTATATTTGGTCATAATCAATACCTGTGTCTCCAATTCTTATCCTGATTCTACGTGCTGGATGAGTTGCTTCTTATACACATTTAACAAATATTCAGATAATGAATCTTTCAATCATTAATTCAACTTGATCTGAGGGAGTATGGGTGCTTTTCATAACAACTGTTGCACCCTTACAAGTGTTTTCAAATTACTGCAAGAAACACGAAGCATGATGTTCCAAAACATATCGGGTGTATTAAATTAGAAGCATGCTTTTGAATTTTCCAGCACAACACATAAAACTATTAATAGCTTAATTATTCTTCCAGAGAAATTATAAATATTACCTAATTCTGTAATGCCCAGTGTGTGAAGAGTATCTGGTGGTATTTCCAGAATAGTTACTGACTTCTTGTGTGAGCTGTCGGACACCTCAGACTCCAGAAGGCTCTTAGCTGCAACAGTATTGATGCACTGAAATTGGAAGGCCAAGGTTTACTTTGTGTACCACCAAAGGTCTGGGGGAAGACTGAAAGGAGACAAAAATACAGGTGTTTTTTTTTGACATACAGATTGATGTGTGCTAAGACTTTTTTGTGTAAATGCACTGAGCTGAATGCTGTCCACAGTGGGACTCTGCTTGGGCAGTCTCAATGACCAGAGTTGTCTTATTGCAGCTCCACTTCTCATTTCACAAAACACAGCAGCAGGAGTAGCAAGGCTTTTGCTCAGCTTCAACAAATATTTATATACAGTTGGTCATTTCACAATATCCTGTTCTGCTTAACAAGATGTTCTGCAGTTTCTGGAAGTCACATGGCTTACTAGTGGAAATTTATTTTTATTAGTTGAGCTTTTGCAACCATTAGATACATACACTGATCTTTGAAGGAAGGAAAATACTTATTTAAACACTATGGGTAAGCAGTAATGGTATCGACAAGCACCATCACTTAGGGTAAAGACGCAATTGGAAGGTTACCTTTCCAGCTGAAGAGAATTTCAGAATTAATTTCTGACATTGTGCTTTTGCTATGTAGTGAAAAAAAAAAAAAAACAAAACCAACCAAAGAAAAACTGTCTGAGCTACTTAATTTTGTCCTCCTCATTCCTTTCACTTTCTTGTACGCAGATAATTTCTATATCCTGGAATTCAGTTATTCCCACTGCATTAAAGCCTTCTATAAGGAATGAAAGGTGCAAACTGGAACTTCTCATTGTAATTCTTAAATTTGATTTATTATACGTGATATATTCTGTCATGTTAACATCTTGGAAATTGCATACCTACTTAAACTAGTAATTTTACTATTTTTTTTAATTTTAATTTTAATGCTATTTATGAAAAAATGCTTTTCTACTGATAAATGTTCAGAAAAAAACCCCTAGGTTTTATAAAAGACCTGAGAAAGCATCACAGAGCTGGGGAAAACTGAAGCATTTGTTTTTTAGAGACTTCAAACCTCAGTTTCAGAATGTTTGGACAGGACAGATATTTTATTTTTGGTCAGAGTATTTTCTAATTGTTCCTTCACTCCTTTAGGTGCTGCAGTTTCTTCTCATCCCTTGTTCTTTTTCTTTGCCTATTCTTTATTAGTTACACAAGAATTAGAAGTTCTGTCAGAAAACATTAGGCTTTTAGGCATCGGGTAAGGTGATTAGCAATATCTTCACCTTTAGTAGAAGCAGACTACCCAGCTCAGTAGTGTGTCATTGGAAGAAGATAATGACAATTCAGTGGACATGTATTATCATTTAGAAATCAACATACAGTATTTCCATATGTATTTCATAAAGTGAATGAAAAAACTTTTTTATGTCACTTCAGTTATATCAGTGCAGAGTTCTGTGAAGTGCAAATTCAGCATTTAATGATTCTGTGTACATTCTTAAAGCACTGAGAATTGCTTTTCAAATAATGTCTAATTTTAAAGTATAGGTGTCCTGGGTTCAGCAGCAGCAGTCATTTTTCTCCTTCTTGGTAGCTGGTGCAGTGCTGTGTTTTTGATTTTGGGCCTGGGAACAGCGCTGATAACACCAGTGTTTTCAGTTACTGCTTGGTGATGTTTAGGCTGGCCAAGGACTTTGTGAGTCTCATGCTCTGCCAGGGAGGAGGGGAAGCCGGGAGGAAGGAGAGACAGGGCACCTGACCCAGACTAACCAAAGAGGTTATTCCATACCACAGCACGTCATGTCCAGGGTGCAAAAACGGAGAGCAGAGACCAGGAAGGGTGGTGGGGGTGCACAGTGGGGGGTGCACTGCTTGCTCGGGCTTGATATTGGATGGTGAGAAATTGTATTCTTTTCCCTTGTATTTCTCTTGTCATTATTATTATTGGTGGTAGCAGTAGTGATTTGTGTTATACCTTAGTTACTAAACTGTTCTTGTCTCAACCTGTGGGAGTTGCATTCTTTCGATTCTCCTTCCCATCCCTCCAGGAGCAGAGGGAAGAAAGAGTGGGGAGTGAGTGAGAGAGCGGCTGTGTGAGTTTATAGACTTAAACCACGACAATAGGACAAATCTGCACCTGACTCTACATTAGTGCCCTGAGGAAGGCAGAACATCCCACAGAGACAACTTCCAGTATGAAAAACTGTTCACGTCTGTACAAAGCAGGGCATTCTCTAACATCACTTTAATTTCGTTCTAACATCACTTTAATTTCAAGGACTTAAGACGGGCACCATCCTAATATTAACTTCTTTGGCAAGTAGTGAGCACCTTTTGCCAATTTCAGGAAAAAAGACCATGCATTTATCAGACTTCTAAGAAATAATATATGCCTCCCAATACGAGGCTGAAGTAGGAACTGTTCTATAGCCACATTTTATTATGGTGTAAAGACAGAGGAATTTTCTTTAAACATCTTGAGTGAACTCTTCCAAATCTTCATTTCCTTGAGCAGATAGTTAAAGCCACTATAGTGGTGTAATACGTCTCACATGCCTGCCCATGTACTTCCTGGAAAGTTAACATGGTTGTCTTCTTCAGCATTTCACGGTATTTGAGTTTTACCCATAGGTATTTACTACAGTTGATGGACTATCCATAATTTTGCTGAGTGATGGTTCATTCCAATTTTTTACAGAGAGAAAAAAAACCCCAAACCTGTGACAGTGGCATCAGAAAAGTTAAAAAACACAAGCAGCAATTGGCAGTACAAAACAATCAAATCATAATTTAGTCTGTAATTTGTTCTAACATCACCATTCAGTGTCAGGATATGTGGAAACTAAAGAGTTTCGGGGTGAGAAACTACTGGGAACACTTCATATATAGACTTACTATATAGGTGTTAACTTCTGTAATATGAAAGTGCTGAGCTTATACCACAGAATCTCATTGATCCTGATAAAATTAATCCCCATTGATTTCAACATATTCATTAGCTAGTTCCTGTAGCTAACTACTTAATACACAAAAAAGTAATTACACAAGTTGAAGCTCAATGTGAAAGTCCAAAGAAAACAGTGCTGTTATTTGCTACCTAATCCTGAAGACACTAAGCATCTCTACTTCTGGCTTCAGCCTCTGGTGCATTATTGTAGACCTCAAGAGGTTGCACCTGTAAACAGTAATTTTCTCTAGAAAATCTGAAAGTCAGACATAGTTGGCAAACACTGACTAATGAAAATACAAACTGCTATAAAATAGATTATAATAAATAGATTATTAAAAAGGATAGTTAATGTACAGTACTTGCAAACTGCTGTCCAAATAGCCCTTATGTCCGTTTCTATGACATGTTACACAGCAAGGCAAAAATCTGACAATCTCAGGGGTTATACTCTACAGTACTTATTTCTGTACTACATGTGGAGGTAGGTTATGAACAGTAGTTAATTCTGGCACATAAAATACTCAAGCAAACAAAGATTCCTGGAATTCAACTGAAAACTTCCAGTGAAACAAAGATTGCACTCTTAAAAGTTCAAAAGATACCTAAAGTAAACATGACTAATCTCTAGATATTACATGCGACTACCTTTACTTTTTGTTTTTCAAGTGCAGTGGTAGTAGGGGATTTAAAAATCACACTTCTGTTCTCTATAAGTTTGTAATAAATTTCTGATAATACTTGTGTTTTGGGAGACCCATGGTTTGGATTTCTGTCTGGTTTTTTAGTGATACTAATTCTCACCTCTATTGAACCAGTTTTGTTTTGTTGTAACTGCTTAATCAGATCCACTATGAAAAACCAACCTTACTGAATTTACAGGAAACCGAGGATTGGTATAGAAGGTGCCGAACTTGGCTCTGTGTTTTAATTAGGTTTTTTCTGTGTATTTGGTATTATAGTGGTTTATTTTCTCCAGAAGAACAAGTTGTTGTGAGCATTGCCTTTTCTGAACAGTACTTTCCTGCTTGAAATTATTATGTTTGTCCAGGGATGGCCAAGTAAATTATTGTTTCTTCATGGGATGAAAGAGAAGGAGGAAGCAAACAAGAACCAGGAGATAAAAATACCACCACATAATATTAAAACAACCAAAAGAGGAAGTCCAAGTTACTGCATATTTCATTATGTCAGGAAATATGAGAAAGCAGAGAAGAATATAATGCTGTCTGGTTTGGCACATGCAGTATTTATGCATCTTTTAAAAATAATGCTTAACACTTTATTTACAAGAGAAAAGAAACTGATACCACTATTCATATAAAGAATTATATTGTATTAAAAGATGTCAGTAAGTTGTGAGGTGTGGAGTCTTGTGGCCTTGGCTTCACAGGTGGCTGATAACTTTTGCACTGCGCTCTCCATGCAATGTAATCAGGTAGCCCAAATAGCTAGGAGCATGGTATAGATGCTGAGTAATGCTTATTTAGAGGCACTTGTGATGAGATTGAAGCGTAATATTCTTGGGGAAGGAGCTAAAGAGGTAATGTTTCATTTGGTAATTAGACTTCCATCAAGTTGTCCTTTGCAAGTCAGGGTTTTCTGCAGCTTTGTTATCTCTGGCTCTACTAAAAACAAGACGCAGAGCAGCAAAACACCCAATAAAATCAAGACCTGGTAACCATTCTCTTGTTTTCAGGGTTAGGGCTTCAAATGCAATTTGGTAGAACTGCAAATGAGCTGCAAGTAATTTTTGAGGAAAGAAATTAATTTGTTGAACAAGTTGTTCAAGAGCTGAATTTCTGCTTCAGCAGTGAGGAAATAGCTCCCGTATCTTACTGATTTAAAGGCTGTTAAGAAGCTCTGTCTCATGCCCACTGAGTTCAATGAGAAACAGCTTGAATGCACAACATTTTGGATCAGGCACAAAATTATTTTGACAACTTCAAGGAATGGGAATATATGGGACTATAAGGGAGTACAGCTGATGAAATCCTAAATTCAGTGGGAATTTTACTGTTCACTTAGAAAAGGCTGAAATGGTTCGGGATATATTAACTTATTTCAGTTAAGCTGAAGTATGATTGGGTGGGCTGGCTACAGAAAGCTCAGGAGGAAGAATAAAGAAATTATCTCCTTCATCAAGGCTTGAGATTTCCTACCAGCAAACTATTTTTGTTTTTTAATGTCTTAACAAAAAGATCAAAAAGTGAGGAAATAATTCTCATTCCTTGAAAATTTAAAACAGCTCGATGCTACTAAATTTATTTTACATTTTAATCCATCCTGTCAAATGCAAAGGGTAAAATCGACCCTTTTGCATATGCAAATACTAAGACATTTCACAGGCATCAGCCTCAAAAAAAAATGCATCCTTACCAATGATATGATCATGCATTATGCTTCAGTACAACCCATCTGCAGGTATTTGACACGCTTAGCGGAGTGGTGTAATAGTTCTGCTATGTAGGAGCCATATCAGTGGTTCAGTGTAATTGCTACTTTCCTGCCCCTCGTGACCTTAATTTTTGAAATCAAGGTTATCAGTGTTTCGGAGATGTACCCAACAAAAGACAACTAAAGAGAAAAAAGTGAACTAAGGTCATCAGGAATAATAACAATGAAGCATTAAAAATCCATCACCATTCTGCTTTTAAAATTACATGTAACTTACATGCATAACAGTATTAAGATAGTTCCTTTTTCCATACTTGGATGCCTCTGCAGTATACTCTGTTATTTCAAATAAACACTGGAAAATTAGTTAGCTGGAAAACTTCCTTGTCTGAGACCAAAAGAAAGCTTAATTCGTATAA
This sequence comes from Amazona ochrocephala, assembly GCA_039720435.1. Classification (NCBI taxonomy): domain Eukaryota; kingdom Metazoa; phylum Chordata; class Aves; order Psittaciformes; family Psittacidae; genus Amazona; species Amazona ochrocephala. The sequence continues at coordinate 20,540,017 of CM077884.1, read as the reverse complement.
CTCCTTACAGTCCTGCTGTTAATATTTTCAGGGCCAAAAATGTAATTTTTGTAAAAAAACCAAAACAAAAAAATGAACAAAAACCCCACCAAAACTAAAAAAAACCACAACAAAACAAACAAAAACCCAAAATAAAGCAGAACAAAAAAAAAAAAAAAACAACCCACCATAACCCTTTCCACCCCAAAAAGCCCCCAAAATCAAAACTCCAAAACCAAACAAAGAAACAAAAATACCCACAGAACACCCAAAACCAAATAACCCCACACCCCTCCAAACTGGAAACACAGTGAAATTATGGATGATCTAGATTACAACTCCAGTGAAAAATGTGGGACAAATTGGATAGGAATATAAAATTACCACTTCTGACTGAAGTATCTAACTTATGCAAACAACGGGGAAAAACTCCACCCTTTTTAGAACATTTTGAGATGTGTGAAAACTACAAATGCTAGAACTGTGAAAAGGAAACTGGGAATTTGATCCATATGCTCTGGAAATGCCACTGCCTACAGCTAAATTATTTTTGGAGAACAGAAGAGAGAACAGAAGAACAACTGCTAAAGCTGTTATAAACACAGGGTCTCCCTGGTGATGCAAAGATCTTACCATGGAGGGTATTAATGAGTGGCTATTACCATCTGGATACCATACATGGAGAAATAATTTTTTGGCATGTTCTAGAATAATTACTGAAGAACAAGATATTGTATGTCAATTATTTCTCTTAATTCTCTGTGAAGAAATCATTCCTCTGCACTGTTCAGGGTGGTTTGCAAACCTATTTTCTTCATGTAGTGAATATTATTTAAAAGCCTAACCTGATCCAAGTAATTCTACTGCATTAAGGAAGGTCATATTTGAAGTTTGAGAAGCTCTTAATTGAAATATTATTATCCTATTTATTGAAGTACTTTTAAAATCTGCAACATATGGAATAGTAGTTAGACCTGTGGACTGGTTCTGCTACTTCTCAAAACCAAAAGCACATCATGCAGATTACAAGAGAAATAATTAGCAATTAACCTGGGCTACCACTTACTTGTTCGCAGGAATGTGTGACTGGAAGAAATGAACTTAATTAATTCTGTGATCAAAGACAACCAAAGCTGACATTTTTATTCTGTACTTTTAGCAAGCAGAATCTTTGTACCCATTGGCATCTTCCACTTTCTACTTGAAGGCTGACCCTGGATACTTATTCCTCTGACAATTCGATAGCCTGCAATGCTCACATTCAGTTTATTCTACACAGTCAGTACCTATTTATACCAACATTATCCTTCTAGTATGCAGCACATACTCTCATAACTAGTTCATGCTAGTAACTCTTGCCACAGAAAGAGATAGAAAGTAGCATAGAAAGGAACAGATTTAAAGAAAGCAGTGTGTGTGTTTTCTTGGCCATGCCAGCAAGCTCTCCCTAAAAAAGTTAGAAGTTGTTTATAAAAAATCCTGAATGGTGGCCACTATATACCATCTGTTTTGTTCCAGTTTAGAAAGGAATTGCATCAATTCATGGTGCTCGATATACCACCTCTCCCTCACAACAGCCACTAAGCAAAACCTAGCAGCAAAGTTGTAACTATGTTATTGAAATAATTAAAAAATTGTTTTCTTTCATTACAAATGACGTTTGATAATTATGTTAAAAACCCTTCTGGTTTGGTCCTAATTTTTACTCTTCTTTGGAAAAAAATGTCCTTGCTGAGCAATTCATGAATTCTGAAAGTAACTAGTGCTCTTCGTATGTGATCAAAGTTGAACTGACCCTAAGTACAGTTCTTATTTTTCATGTCTTTATTCATTCTTTTCTACATAGTATTTGTGGAATTCAGCATCTGGAACGAGCAGGAAACAGGTTGACTCTCTTTGACTCCCTTTATTTCTGCATAGTGACATTTTCCACTGTGGGCTTTGGGGATGTTACACCCAAGATATGGCCTTCAAAGCTGCTTGTTGTCATTATGATCTGTGTTGCTCTTGTGGTGTTGCCCATACAGGTAAATGTGGATTTCTTTTTTTCTCTTTAGAATTGTTTTTAAAACTGAAGAATAATAACTGAAATAATTTATTGTTACTATTATTATTATTGCACATATAATGTCAGAAAAAATAACTATCTTCTACACCTCCTCTTCTGTGTGTGTTTTTTTCTTTCCTTTTCCCTTTGTCTGTTCTCCTAGAGTATACCTTTATGCTATAAAACAGAGCACTAATAACAGTTTTTAAGTGCTGGTGAAACCTTTGTGTTTCTGTCATGTACCACAGAGCCCTTCCTTCATCCTAAAATATGGGTTTGTTATTAATGGAGCAATTCAAAAAAAAACCAAACCCCAAAACAACAGTAGCCAGCACTTTCATTATGAGCATAGCATTTCCTCTGCAGGCTCTCCCTGTTTCTAATCGTGATTCTCTCCACTTCCTCTCTTACTCTGACAGCTCAGTGCTAACATGAAAAAAATCTCATTAAATCTGCAACTCAAGCAAATTGGGTTCACAGCTGTGTATGTTGGTACAAGACACACACAGAGCCAGCGGAACAGTTAGGAGGTTTTCGTGCCTATTTAAGTTTAGGACTTCCAACAGTTTCAACAGGAAAAGGCAGATTTACGAAAATCCAAGTATTTCAAGGAGTCAACCAGTTTCATTAAATTTGTACGAGACATTTCCAAGCTCATTAGGTGAGGCTTGGTGACAGAAACCCTGAAATTACATGGGAAGCCCTGCCAAGTTGTTGAATGTTCCACACTTGTTCATCACCCAGTCCTCCTGCCACAAAAAAGGGGACGAGGGAGACGTTGTGCGTGCTTAACAAAGCTTAGAGTGGACCTGCCAACCATGAAGCTCCAAATTTTTTCTACAGAGCCATGGTTTCCAGACTGTGCTCCTTTGACAGTGAACTAAAGCTCACTGTGAACAGGCAACATGGAAGATCCGGAAGATTGGAAGCTCAAGCTTTGTGCGTTAATTTTCTTGAGACTATTTGAACATTTTAGCTAAGTATTTAATGTATGCATATGCAGACATATGCACTAACACAATTACATTCCCACTCAATGGGAATTAGTATGCTAATTGAAAACTAAAATACCCTTTAAGAAATTTGAAATTTCCTAGGAAATAGAAATTTCATCTTTCAGGTAGTTCCGATATACACTTCAGGCATAAAAGCTCTGCATTACCAGTAGAAGAAACCGGAATCAATTGCCCTTTCACATAAATTTACCTATTATTAGCTACTTTATTTTATAGCCTTGTTGTGATAATGGGGCTTTGTATAGTTTGCCATACAAGAATATGTGGGAGGCATTCTCTCCTGAGCTTTTGTCCTATGATATTAAATCATTATTCACGATTCAGTCTCCCCATCACCTGAATGTGGATGAGAAAAAGCATCTATCACACATACATAGTTAAATTGAGCTTAGCATTAAATGCATATTACTTACAATACAATTTGAAATTATGTTTGTATGTTTTATTACAGATTATTACAATGACACTGACAGAGTATTCCCTGTAAGGGATTCAGACTAGTAGAGCAATGTCTACTGTTAGCCTGTATCTGTTGTTCAGCTGGCAATGGCAATTTGCTGTATTAACAACTGCTGTGTATTTAAGTTATATCTAGATTTATAAGACAAATAAGAGAATATACAGAAGGCCATCTTAAGAACATTTTAAAGTATCTGAGAAGAGTTAGTGGCCAAACTAAGTAAAATGGTGCTTCTGTGTGAGTATCTGTACCCACGTTATACATTTAAGTGGGTGAAAATTCAAGTTTTCTTTTGAGGGAAGCATTTATGTCCACGTGATGCTGGAAAAAGAGAGTTCAGGGGTATAACCTACATAAAAGAATAAGGTACAGCCTTCGTTCTTTTCTAAAATCTTGAGATCTACTGTAATCTCATGGTATTTTAATGGATTTACCCCACTTTTGTACGTGGTAGAGTAGCTCTTCTGCCATGTTTTTTAATCATCCTATTATTCATCTCACCCACTTGCTAGAGACCTTTTTACAAAGAAAAAGACATTGTAGGCTAAGAGCAGCTTTTCATAGAGGCATGAGATGATCAATGCAACATTGTTAAGTCGTGATACAGTTGTACTGCACATCTGATTATATGTATTGCACTGACAATTGGCATCTCTTGCAGTTTGAACAGCTGGCATATTTGTGGATGGAGAGACAAAAGTCCGGTGGTAACTACAGTCGACACAGAGCTCAGACGGAAAAGCATGTTGTGCTCTGTGTTAGCTCTCTGAAGATTGACTTACTTATGGATTTCTTAAATGAATTCTATGCTCACCCCAGATTGCAGGTACTTACAGTGAAAAAAAGGACAAAAAGAAGATTAACTCAAAGCACTGATTTTCAGGACAGCCTTCTGAAATAGTTTTTAATTTGTAAAACTGAATTTGGGAATAGCTGATTGAATTTGGAATCTATAATTGCAAAAAGAACCTGATACAAAGTATGGAGACATTAATTTTAAATTGAGGTAAATAGACTAAATAAATAGAATTATTGTCTTGTTGAATTATGCCAGTCCTTGTAGAAATAGATATTTCCATGCAAATTCCTTATATTCTACCCCAAAATAGAAAACAAATCAAAACTACTGTAATTACTTTTTCCTGTTGTTTTGGGATGGGGTCCAGTATTCCTCACAAATCAAAGGATCTTTTAGTCTTTGCATTTTGCTTTGTTTTTTGCCACAGGTAGGAAGGTTAGATAACTTTTGGAATTGTGGAAATTAAGAAATAAATAGATGTATTTTAAAGGACAGAGGCCTTGAAAGATTACACAGAAGAGATTTTCGTAGTGTACACATATTCCCTAGCTAATGCAAACCTGTCACATGACTTTTTTTTGATCATATAAAAGCTTATTTACATGAGATAGCAATTTGGACACATTATCATTATCTTTCTACAGACCATTTCTTTCACTAAATCTTCTCTATGTTTTGTATTAAGTTACCTGTGGTATCATGCTTCATTAAATAGTGCAAGAAAATCACAAAAATACAATTCTCAAATTGCTCAGCAGCAATTTGACAAATCCCAAATCCAAAGTATTCCCCAAAATAATTACCCAGTAAGAGGCACAAGCAAATGCACAAAGAAATCCAGTTCTTTATAGATGCAAACACAAATTGAAATCCGAAAGTTAGTTAATGATTCTGAAGAACGAGTTAGGCTCTGTGATACGCTGGAGACAAAGAAGAAAAGTCCTAATACTACTTATGTGGCATAAAAAACGTTACGTATATTTTCTCCACAGCTGAAATGCAAAGCTGAAGGACACAGATGATGCACAGGATCCCCTAAGCACTAAGCTTTCTGCAAGTCTGTGTGTGCTAGGAAGGCTTCTATCACAAGCCTGTCCCAAGCTCTCAGTGTCTCCCCTCAAGTTCCATTTATGTGTCGTTTTTCTCTGTACACACATGTATACTTCCGAGGAACTGTGCTTTTCTTAACTAGGATTGTTTGTTGTACTGGAAACAGCTTGGATCTGCCCCTTAATGTAGAAGAAAAAATTTGGAGGAAGACAATTCCATTTTAATCGTTGAAAACTTCCTACGTTTTCCAGCTAGAATGACAAATATAAACTGTCTCTAAAAAGAAAACCAAATTATGCTCAAATGGAAATAAAAATGTTTCTAAATGTACTTCAGTTACCACTCTGGAGTCTTCTGTGAGCAGCTGACAACTGTCCAGCCATTTTTATTAAAGAATTAAGTATTTTAAACACATGTATTCAAATAACTATTGTCAATTAAATTTGAGAATTATCAGAGACCCTTTTGACATCCTGGGTCTCTGTCAACTCATTTTCTTAGCAACAGTAAATAGTAACATAATAAAATAACATGACTATTCCCCGTTATGTTTTTGACAGGACTATTATGTCGTTATTTTGTGTCCTACTGAGATGGATGCTCAGGTCCGAAGGGTATTACAAATCCCAATGTGGTCCCAAAGAGTTATCTATCTGCAAGGCTCAGCACTAAAAGATCAAGACCTGTTGAGAGCTAAGTAGGCAAATACTGACCAATATTGTTTTTTGCTTTTGTTTCATTCATACTGTTTGATAAATAATTTTGACAAAAAAAATGGAAGCTGTGCTAGAAGAAAAGCATGTGTATGTAGAAAGCAAGGCTCTGATATAATTTGTTTTTCTTAATATCTGAATTTTTTCAAGGAACAAATATTTTTAAGGTCTTTAATTTGACAAAATTCTTCCTCACTTTTTTTTTTTGTCTCAGTTTTTAAAGGTATTGAAACAGAGTGCCTGTGATTTCTTCTGAGAAAGCAGCTCAGAAAATTCCAAAACTGCCAATAAAGACACAATTTATTTCTCTTCCTTCAGCAAAAATAGTAAATGTGATGGTAGTTGTCCTGACCAACTGAAGGGGGAAAGCAAGCAAACAAAAATAATTATCACACTTTGAACCCATTGCAGAGTTTTGTTTCCTTCCCACGTTCAGCCTGTTAGTGTAAGCAACTACTCTACTATACCTTCATATACTCTTCTTTCAGGGCCTTCCTCTCACCACATACTTCCACCACTTCTAAAAATCCTCTCTGGCAGTTAACAGTGAATGACATTAATCAAAACATATCAGTCAAACACAGTTGCTTCCCCCCCACATTGCTCAATCACTTGAAGGTGTGAAGGAATTCACAGTGGAATTCATGTAGGTGGGTTGTCTCTCTAAACTCTCCAAAGAGAAAGGTGATTTTTAGCAGATAACTGATTTGACTTACATGCATTGCTCTTTATAAGAAGCAGCTAATATAGATACCTAAATTAAGGTTGACTATTTGTGTCATTCAGTCTTCTTTACCCCAGGGGAGTTATTTCAAGAATCTAATCTGGGAGAAGTCTAGCGAGCAGTGTTACCTTCTCAGATTTCTGCCACTGGAAAAAAAAATAATAAAATTTGAAGTAAATTTAGCTTTTTTTTATAATAAAAATTTTGCTTTTCTTATAATAAAAAGTTTTTTTCAGAATTAGGAATTTTCATTTAGAGAGAGGTTCCTCTTTTTGCTTTCTTGCTGATTTCAAGAAGGAATCTATGTGGGGATGTAGCTGGCATTTGTTCTACACATTAGAAGCAGAACAATTAGGCTGTTCCATAAAGAATTTAACTTATACTAACCTGAAGGTAGTCAACTGTGGAACTGTACTTTTTGCTGCAGAACATGTAATTGGATGTACCTGTCATAGAATAGTTTTCAACTTCTCCTGAGGGAAGAAGCATAGTGGGAATTTAATAGAAAATTTAATATGAAATACAACCCAGTACCTAAGATGTTTCCTGTATTTCTTTTTAATGAGAACATAATAACTGAGAAGATAACAAGGCACATGGTACACTTCTTCTAATAAATAAAATAATGGTTACTAAAAAGAAACCCCAAACCTAAGAAGTGTCTCATTATCAAAATGTCATACATATAAGAGAAAAGCGGTGTCAAAATTACATGATAAAGGTCACAACACAAAGCAAAATACCAAAAGTTGTCAGACTCCAATAAGCAGTAAATAGTTAACTAAGTTGGTATTTTTCATTATATGCCCTAGTACACAATTTGAGTTTACAAAAGTGATATTCATTCTTACTTCCTACCTTTGAGGCTGTCACTTTGCAAATTCTTGGTATTTTCTGAACTGTGTTCACATGCCCAGCTTCAATAAAAAACCAGAATGAATTCTGTCATGAGGCATCACTCAGAAACTTACATTGTTCATCAGCATGACTGGAAACATTATCACTACTTCAGCATTTGAAACAACATTGGAACTGATAGAAGCAGCTCTCATTTTCCATGCAGAGTAGCACTAGAAAGCAACTTAACACTACCATGCTTGATTTCTTTCCCTTCAGCTTTTTCCCATGATCTGACTTTCAATATTTGTTTTCTCTCTCCTTCTACTTTTTTTAGTGAACTATCCATAAATCTTCTTAATCCTTTTCTTGTCCACTCTTTACCTTATACTTTTTCCTTTCACAAATTTCTTTGCAATATATAAGGTCACTTTAATTTCTGCCATCTTCAAGCAGTGGAACTCTTGGGGTTTTTCATCTCAGATTCAGTTTTCTGGCACATAAAAATGGTGTAATTGAAAACGCTTTTTCAGTTGTTAGGACATTAATAGCACTCCTCTCATAAAGATACTCTGTACTGTCCTTAATTTTTTAATACAGATGTTAGTAGTGTTTCTATTATCTAAATTCATGACATACATAGATGTTAATCTTGTGTTATTATCCTTGTCATCTGTGCTGAAATGATTCAAAAAGTTACAAAGAAACAGTGGGGGGAAAAAGTGAATATATTCATGTGAAATTTCATTTTCTTACAAAGTCATCTATATATATGGTCACCCCAGTTACCTCTTCAGTTCTCATCAACATCCCATCTAATTTCACTGGATTTTCTTTCCTATAAGTTTGTTAAAGACCTTGTCTCCCCAATTCAGCTCCCAGGCTTAGCTGAAACTACTCCTACAGCTCCCACGATTTCTTCCTAATCAGCACTCAGAAGTGCCCTGTCCCCACTTCTCCACATCAGCTGCACTTGACATTACTTTTTTGGATATATTGTTTTGCCTTTATTACAATTATTTTTTCTTTTCAAGTACTTTAATATTTTGAGGCTTCCACTGTTTTCTTACCATTATGTACCTGTGTGGAATCTACAACGATCTGACTTTATCTGTCTCTTTTCTTTATGCTTTCTCCAAATAATCTCCCACAAAACACACAAATGTAATCTCTATTTCTAAAGTCAAGACCTAAGAGTTAGGCCAAGCTATCTGACATCTCATTGTGGATATCTATTCATCATCAACTTTGGTTTAGCTGCAGACAGATCTTAATTTTTGCTACCAAAATAAAACCAGTATCCTACTGCGGATCATAAGCTTAGAATAATATCGCGGAGCATGCTATGTCGACAGAGCCTGCATTTTGTGTTTTCCCACACAAGCTCTCAGTTTTGCCCCGCTTAAAATTATATTTATATGCTTGGCATTTATAATCTCAACTCCCTAAACCCTGTTTTTCGGAAGGCTCTGGAAATATTATTTATGTAGTACATCACTTTGCATCACTGCAGTCCTTCCCTGGCTTACCCTTCTTTTTTACATCAAGGAGTAACTTTATTCTTAGCCTGCAACTCCCAGTTCTGAGAGGTAACCTAGCAAGTCTACAGTGCCACTCTCTTTCACACATACAACATATTAACATACAAGTCCCACTGTGATTTCAACCATGCTGTCCCTTCAATCTAGGATGAATTTCTCAGAAATATCTGTAAAGCAATTCCAGTGTTCTCCATCGCATTCTCTCTTCAGTTGATTCTCTGCTCTGATATCTAGTGCAACCACTTTCTACTTATTCTAATTTTTATATTCAGGTGTTGTCATACCATATCTTCCTGTTTCCTGTGTTTGCATATACTTCCGTTGTACTTTGTCGTGCCACTTAGATCTTATATGGTAAGGACTTTTTGTTCTGTGTTTGTACAATACCTAAAAAAAAATGGACCTTCAGGCTAAGCCTAGGGTCCAGTTGGCCTAAACTGTTATTAACGACCACCAGCTCCATTTTCTTGCAGCAAAGAAACCAAAGATACAGGTATCTCAGCTCCCACTCCAGACCCAAGAATGGAGCTGGTGAATTGCCTTTTCATTTTCCCCAGCTTCTGTCTCACTTTTTACATCCCAGGAAACTCATTCCAATCATTGTTTCTCTTTGCCCAGAAAGTCCTATCTTCTAAAGAAGATCAACCAAGTAAGATTCAACCAAGGGAAGTAGGATTCACTGAAGGATATCAAGATCTGAGGCGAAAGAAGAAAAACAAGCTTTGATGAAACCTTTTTCTCCACACTTTCTGCACTACTCTTTTTGTTACATGACCCATTGTATCCACTAGGGAACAGTTAGGCATTTAAAGTTCTCAAGGAGACCATGAACTGAAAATAGCTAATTCATTTAATAAATACACAGAGATGTTTGTTATTTACCCCAAATGCATTATTCTAGCATATCTACCCATCTTTCTGCCATCACTAGGCAAGACAAGTCTGTATTATCTGCCTCCTCTCATTCATTTTTGTCAGTAACTTGAACATATCAAACCCTTACACACTGTGCAGACTGGTGCTATTTATTCACCTTTCGTACTTAGATAAATACTTATTTTTCAGATTAAGTGTATTTAAGGCCACTCTGATTTTATTATTTTGGCACAGCTTCTACTGGCACCAGGGAAAGTACATCTCCTAGAACCTAATCAACAAGTACTGGTGTACCATGAGTTAGTGTACAGGGTGTCTGCTACTCACATGTGGTGACAATGCGTGAGAAAAGATAGACTAAACTTGATATTCTATTTATATAAGCATACAAGACTATAAACTGTAAACCACAAGATACACGTAAGTATTTTGTTGGTAAGTAACAGGCTTGTTTCCCCTCTTCTAGAATGGATGATGCAGAAGCGTGTTTCATTCTGAGTAGCCGCTGTGAGGTGGACCGGACAGCAGCTGTAAGTTTTGAAGAAATAATTAAGAATTAATGTGTGTGCTGTTTCTACTGTTACTGACCCTATTCCCTCTCAGGGACTGAGACTTAATTCTCTGAACAGAAGATTAAACGTACCTGATTTATAGAGAGATTCTGCATGTGGGATGAATGTCTTGTCTCAGTTAAGATGATGAGAAAGTTTCTGTTGGATTCCATAAGACCAGGATTTCACTAATTTATGAAACATGGTCTAATGGCTTATTTCACATAACGTACCTAATTTTGCTTTTTTAGCAAATAAATTCCAAAACATACCTACCAAATAAATTAGGATTTTACAGCATATTTTACTGGGTTTTTGTGGGGTTTTTAAAGAGAATTTATACATTCTCAGAGAACTTAAAATATTAAAAGTACTGTAAGAATACAGAACTTAAAAAAAGAGCCAAAACAATTCTTATTCAGAATACAGTAGTTCTTTCCCTTTTTATAGAACAATGGCAGAATATCAAACAGGCAGTATCGTGGTACCTTATAGATATATTGACACTTGGTCATCCATCAGTGAAAAGGGTAGTACTATGTCAAAAATGTTTTATACAAATTACCTGGACAAAACAAATTCAAAGAATTATATTTATTAAATCAGAAAATAGATATCTATTAATGGACTGGCATTTCCTGTCATAACTGTTGAAGTACTGAAAATTTACTACTAAAAGTAAAGACTGAATAATCCATTAATTTGGGACTAATGCCAAATAACCACCAACATCATAGAATCGTAGAATAATTTGGGTTGAAAGGGACCTTGAAGATCATCCAATTCCAACCCCACTGTCATGATCAGCAACACCTTCCACTTAGACCAGGCTGCTCCAAGCCCTGTCCAACCTGGGCCTGAGCACTACCAGGGGATGGGGCAGCCACAGCTTCTCTGGGCACCCTGTTCCAGTGCATCACCACCTTCGTGGTAAAGAACTTCTTCCTCATATCTAATCTAAATCCACCCTCTTTCAGTTTAAAGCCACTCCACCTTGTCCTGTTACTGAGAATATTTGACCATTTTTCATGTTGTCCAATTTTAAATGGGAAAAATCGCAAGAGTCTTTACATAAGTTACTATGGTTTTGGCCCATGTTACTAGTTCTCTAGTCAGGTAAGTTACTGTCCACAAAGGAATACTGCTAATACAAGCCTCTACTCAGCATATCTGTGATACAATAATTTTAATATGAACTAGAACTCTTCACATTAATGAAATTGCCTACTAATCACAAATATCCAGGAAAAAAGTCCACTGAGGGAGGATTTATGAACACAATTTCAACTTTTTCACCATGAGATGCATGCTAAAGTATTGCACACTTGTCTGTTTAGTCTTGAACTCCAAAGGAAGATCAGAACAAATCTGAATATTCACAAAGTTAAATTAAGATGCTTACAAATTGCCTAACAGGATCAAGTGGGCTTGCTCGGGCAGGTCCACATCCTTCTTATGTTAACTTAATTTTTTTTGCCCATCAGCATGCTGTAAAAAATGTATTTTTTTCAAAGCTAGAGAGCCGGTGCAGGACCTATAACTCACAGAAAGCCACTGAACTCCCTGAGAAAGAAATCTTTGCTCCTACAATAATATTCAAACTTACTGACCTAATGGCTTTGAATTTGATTAATCAGCAACAGACTCCTGAAAAGACCCTAATAAAAGCCACTGAACTCGCAGCAAGTAATCCGAAAATAGCCAAGTAAGGCAAACATGCTGTTTGGAAGCGTTAGGGTATTTAAGTAGAAGAGCATGCAACAGTTCTTGCAAATACCTGGGTAAATACCAGTAACTTCTGAGAGGTTTTAGTCATGGCTGGTTACAACTCTCTCCGGGCAGTCTTTCTGACCTCAGGGACAGTGTGCCCTAAGAAGTAATTGGCACATTTCAGCTTCCAGTACAAACCATTATCAAGTCTCATCTATTAGGGTATCTGGAGCATACAAACAGGCAAACCTTACTGAAGACACAATCCTGTTAGCTTCTTCGGGGACAGAATGCCCTGTTGATGACTAGCTGGCTAGTCATGATGGCACAATATCTCACCTGTAGCAGTGATACTCTGAGGATCAACGTTATCTGAAGTTTTTAAACAAGGTGCCCCTCTCTCCATTTTTTATGATGTCGTTTAGATTTCTTTTCATCAGGGAATGCAGTTATTTACACTGCAAGTAGAAAACAGGACAACCGTTTTCTGTCTTTAAACTTTGATTTCACTGCCCCCTAGAGCTTTCAAGTGAAATGGATTCAATTTCCTACGCTGTTCCAGCTCGGGTCACTACAAGAACTTCAGTAATGTAGTACATAAGGTTACCGTTTGTGACTGTGCTGAAAGAAGTTCAGTTGTCATCCCAGTAGGAATCTTTGTGACCACAACTGATTTTTCACCCTGCTGTGCTTGACAAGCTGAAAAACCATTGAGTGCCTTGGACCCTCTCCCGCGTCTGACAGCTGTCAAAATAAGACTTAACAGACGCATTGAGGAGATTCCTGACCAGAACAGCTGTTGTTACTCATGTGATTTTTCAAAGTCCATGAGGGTTTTCAATCTCCCCAGCTACAGTCCTCAGCAGAGGATCTGCTCATTTGCCATGGATACCGCTGGCTGTTCATTGCTTGCTATTCTGGTAGTTAATAAGTTTTAGTGCCAAAGTCTGTGTTGCTTCGGATCTGTGGATCTCAAGAAAAGTACAGTAACAGGTGACATGCAATTACTTCATCAAAATTGTCAGTTTCCTCTTTTTTCACTTGGAGCAGTAGGAACTTTAGCAGTCAGACCAAGAATTTGTCAGCTTTCCAAAGTCTCCCACCAGAAACTTTCTCTTCTCTGGCAAGACAAATCTCTGCCAAATTTTATTCTATCAAACGCTATTTTGACATCTCAGACCAAGATGTAAGCTGCTTATCTGCTACAGCAAGCAGGACAGACATCTGTTTCACTTCTGGAGGATGCAGCTCTTAAAGAAAGTTCAAATTGCACCGAAGTCTGGATGACTTTTGGTTCGGCTTTTGTTATTGTTCTGATTGATACGTACAGAACAGTAGCCTGTACCACACCACAAAATTAGCCAGTGAATTCAAGACTTCAAAAGCCTATATCAAATTGCTCCACAAAACTAAGGTGCCTGAAAACAGTGCAGAAGGGGTGGGAAGCGAAGTCTCTTTTGAATTATCCTATAGATAACTCATTAATAAGCTATATAAATATATGAAAGACCATTCCTATTGCTGGCAGCTTTGTTCTCATGCTTTCTGAAAATTCAGAGATGGCTGAGTTCAAGCTTGCACCTTTTTGTTTCCACTTCCATTAATCAAATTGTATGATACTGCTGCACTGGTAATCTAAGATACACTGCCCTAATAGCATGACAAGATGTATGCATTGGATAGGAAGATGCAACTGATTTATCAAGTTGTGCGTGGCAAGAAAAGAATTAACAGAACCTGTTACACCCACTTTAAAACTTTCATGTTTTGATACACGAACATAAATACCACCTCCATAATAATCAGCATCAGTATCAGTGGTAATTAATGATCACGGTGCAATTCATTGCATGGAAAGCGCACAGAAGACAATGTATTCTTTTCCCTCATCTCCCAGAGAAACATATTTCATAATATGAATAGAGGCATAGTTTTGTTTCAGTTATCTCTGTTTATAGTATGTACATACATACCTCCTTTTTACTTGGGAGAGGTCTGAACATTAAAGTCAATGTAATATAGTATAGAAATTGCTACATACATAAAGCAGAGTCACCTCTATTATATGAGGAGAATGAATCTAAGAAATCACTTAAAGTGCCTATCTGTATTTTTATTTCTCTCCCCTGGAGTGGTTCTCCAGTGCCGAATTTGGGAGAGTAACTGAGTGAAAAAAACATGAAAGCCCAACTAAACATCTGAACACAAATACATGCATATACCAAAGAGATGAAAAGAGGGAAAATGAAACAGTAATCCAAGCTTACTATCTTAAAAGTACATACACATTGAGTTCATCTTACAAAGCTATATAGGGCACTTAAGTATTCATTTTATATATATTACAAATATTTACATATTTGTAGGCTGCTTCTTTAAAAAAAGAGTTAGCAAATGGAAAGCAATACATATTTCAGTCTTATAACTGCAAATGTGCCAAATAATCATCAAGATATTTTAATTCTAGGGAATCTTTCTTTTTTTTATACAATTAAAAAGATTTGTGTTGAGGTCTATATACTCCCTCCTGTGGGTCTAGGTTTGCATTTTTTTATGAAATGGTGCTGTTTGAATCATTTTAATATGCATTTTTCATTCTTATTGTTAACAATTCTTGCACCTTCTGACAAAACCAGGCTTTTAGACAAAATAATTAAAAACAGGAAAGAAAAAACAAAAAGGGAAAATATCTATCATTGAGAAGAAAAAAGGATGAGTAAACTTAGTTGGAAATATACAACCAAAGTGCATTTACTGGTGCAGTTTTGATTTATCACAGTAAATTTAATCTTAGTTCATATATGTAGTAAGAATGAAAAAAATTATTCACCTGAATTTCATTGAATAAAAGCTGTATTTCTACGCATGTGGCATACAGTTAGCAGCCTTTTCTTACTACTTTTACAAGCCAGTGTGGTCTTTGATTGCAAAGGAAAGGAAGGGAGGAAACTGGTAAGGTCAAACCCTGTGCAGTGAAGCCACACTATCATGGCAAGCGATTCTGAATGTGTTTCTCTAACACCTTCTGCATAAAAGTTTAAGTAACATCTTGAACAACAAGAGGTTTTTCAAATCTTTCCCAAATCCACTCCCAAACCCCTTACTCCTGCTGTAGTATATCTGTGTAACCACTGTCTATCCCATTAGAGAGTCATTTGCTACTTCTAAAGTGCTGGCATTTCATTCCCTCAATTGACATTAAAATATTATGGTTTGAAGATGTCAATTACACCATATTCCAGGCAGAAATTTTCCCTTGTGTTCATGAGTCTGAAAGCTTTTCTTATTGCTGATGCTTCAAACATATGAATCATTCCTTATACTTTATCTTTTAATACCACCAATTTCATGATTAGGCAAGGCGTTTCAACCCAAGTATTGCTTCCTACGTGCAGTCTCAAATATTCCTTTTTAGTTCTGAAACAAATAAAACCTGATGGCTGATACACTGAGGTTAGCCATATTTCATGACATTCGCTATATTAATGTATTATCACATACTTTGCTTTTATGGGGTAGCAGTATTCATCCTGCATTAATTCACTCGATGTGTGGTAACAAGTACAAAAAAACAACAGTCTGGAAAATCTCTTGGAATCTTTGGTCAGTGTCTGTCTAAATTCTGACATCAGTTACGCAAATGTCTTCACTGCAAAAAAAAAAGTACCTCCGTTTTTAATTGAGCTGATGTTTTTCAGAATGATCCAAAAATTTAAACTCTGAATTCCTGATAACATTTAATGTTATTTACATTCTGAATCTCTTCAGAAGGACATATCGAATACATCATTCTTAATTAGACATGACTCATACTACCATCTAAGTTTTCACATAATTCTTCTACATCCAAATGCTACCCTTCCAAATAATATGATCCCCAGCACTTGTAGAAAGATAAGACAAAATACCTTATTAGGAGATTCCTAGAAACAAACACTCTCTTTGCATTCGAACAAATGGAATGTATTATACTTGGATCACAGAATAAGGGAGGTTTCAAGGGTGGTCTCTAGTCTTAAAGGAGTCAGTCATGAATACTGACCTTGTTGCTCAGGGCTTTATCATGTTTATGTGAAAGTGCTGAAGGGTGGAGACAGCACAATCCTTTCTGCACAGCCTGTTCCACTGCCTGACTGTCTTCATGGGGAAAAGGTTTCTCTGTATATCCTGCCTGAATCTTTTCAACTTACATTCATCATCTCTTGTCTTCCAACCATGCATCACTGTGCAGAGACTGGTTCCATTTCGGTCGGTTATGGGATGGTTATTGAGCCTGGGTTCAATAACCATCCTATAACTAGTGAGGGTTGCCGTTAGCTCACCATGAGGCCATCTGTTCTTGAGGCTGAACAAGCTCCATTCCCTCAGCCTTTCCTCACAGGGCCTCTGCTTCTGCCCCTGACCATCTTGGTGGCCCTCTGCTGAACTCAGTCCAATTTATATGTATCTTTGCTGTATTGAGGGCCTGCAAACTGGATGCAGTGTCTAGATTTGGTCTAACTTGCACTGATTAGAGGAGGATTATCACTGCCCTCTTATCTATTCACTGCGCTCCTATTAAAACAGCCCAGGAAGCTATCAGCCCCTGCTCAGCTTGCTCACTGCCAGGACTCCCAGGTCTTTTCCAGCAGAACTACTGCCTAGCCAGTCAATCCCCAGCCTGTCAACCCCCAGCCTGCGCTTTCTGCACCCATCTCATCCTGCGGGCTCATATGGCTTGAGTTCTCTGGCCCGTCTAAAATCATCCACTGCTGGTGATTCTCCTCCTGCTTGAAGCCTCAAAGCAGAGGTCTGAGACACTTTGTTGGTGAACAGTGACAATACCTCAGCCATGGCTGTGTCAGAAGAATTACTGGGTTGTCTCTGTATTTACATATATATTTATGTAGTTAAATATGTCATATATATAATACCAGCACACTTATATAACATGCACATAAACATCCACACCAGCTGGTGTTATATAGTCTTAAAATGAGTTTTCTTCAATGGAGTCAGTCTGATAAGAGATATGGTTTTTGTATTTCATTCTCATTACCTCATACTCTTTATTCTAGGATCATCAAACCATTTTAAGAGCATGGGCAGTTAAAGACTTTGCTCCAAATTGTCCTTTGTATGTCCAAATACTGAAACCTGAGAATAAATTCCACATCAAGTTTGCAGGTAAGATTTCAGCCATTTGAAACACTTACTAATATCTGTCAGTTTGTTTCAGAAACGCACATGCAAAGTGAGATTCCCTAGGGAAATTTGCTGGTTGTAAGCAGCTTTAGAGTGCCTATTACATAATAACCGATAGGCTGTATATAGCCTATCAATAATAAAATGTCATGTTTTACATTAAAGTCCTATTTATAAGCACTTTTAAGGATTATTACTCTCTTATGTTACATAGTATGCAAAGTAGAATTATTTGATATATAATTGTTACTTCTTAATTATAAATTCAGGTAGGTTTCCAGCCATATCCATGTCTTTAAATCACTTCTGTCTACTAAAACATACTGTTACGCCGGGGTATATGAGAAGATCTGCTCAAGAGAGGCCAAATTTTCCCCCACAAACAATTGGAAAAGAAAATCTTCCCCTTGGACTGTTTTTTAAAAAGTGGGCTGAAAAACATTATTTAATTACTTTCAAATATTTTGGAAAGAGATATATAATTTAGTTCTATATACAGTAAAACGTGTATCTTAGAAACTATTACATGAAATGCAAAATGATATTAAGAAAGCCAAACAAATCCACTCTTGCAAGAAAAGGTTACCAGCTTTAATTGACAAACTGTTTCTCTGCTCTACGTAGATAGGTCTCTTTTTCTCTGTCTATATATAAATACACACACACATATGTATGTACATACAGAAGTATTATGCTCATGTGCAAAACCACACAAATACTTTTATGATGAACTCATTTTGGCTATCTTTGGAAAAATCTCTCTATGAAGTAGAAGCAACGCTTTCCTTTTCAACTGTAATTTTGAAAACTTATTTTCTTGAGGGATATTCTAAGGAAGAAAAGATTGCTGATTCATGCAAAATTACAGAAAAAAAACCAACAGCCCCACTATGGAAAAATATTGGTGCCCTCCATCATCCCAGAATGCGATGAAAAAGTAAATTCCAGTGCAGCGCAATTCCAGAGCAACAGTTAAAGCTATAATTCTAAAAGCCACTGAATTTACCACTAGGTTGGAAAGAAGGAAAACAACATCATAGCAGTTCTGAAGTTATAAAAGTGTAATCTCAAACTGTGAGATGGCACAGCAGGGAATAAGGCTCGTGCTGTGACAAGAATGATGGTGCTTTTTCATCTCCCGCTTAAAATCACACAGCTCAACTGTAATCTCTTCTCCCTAGCCATGGCCACTTTTCTTTATCGGTAAGCATGTTAATTTGTTGTTCCTAATTGTATTTTTAAGAGAGAGTTTCATTATTCTTAATGGTTTGTCTCTGTAGGAGCTTATGACACAACTAGACTTGAAAAACAGAGGTGATTTTCCATATCTGTTCTAAGTCTCAGATTGAGAATTTGGACCTTTTTTTTTTAAAAAAAAAAAAAAAAAGAAGAAGTAAGCAATGAGATTAATTTAATGCTACTCATACATAGCACAGGAAAATCTTAATGCGGTTTTAAATTCAGCAAGTTTACAAACATGGTATAAACCACCACTGGATGCTTACCTAGTGCAACTCGCAAGGCCGCTGGTAGCCATGAGAACAACATTAGTGTGCATGCCTTTTCCCAAAAGGACTCTACTTTGATTATTAATCCCATCCAATTCTTCTTCATTCTGAAATACGTACCCAGTGGGGGCTGCAGACTATAGCCCTGTTCATAGTGCTTATGAATGAAATTTGTTATAACCATATAGAACATTTTTCTAAGTGCTTTTCCTACTATACACACGCTTGTGAGGTGGGCTGATGCCAACCTGATGAAGTTTAACCATGCCAAGTGCAAGGTCCTACAGCTGGGTCGGAGCAATCCCAGGCACAGCTACAGGTTGGGCAGAGAAGAGGTTGAGAGCAGCCCTGCGGAGAAGGACTTGGGGGTGTTGGTCGATGGGAAAATGAACATGAGCCGGCAGTGTGCACTTGCAGCCCAGAAAGCCAACCGTGTCCTGGGCTGCATCAAAAGGAGTGTGACCAGCAGGTCGAGGGAGGTGATCCTGCCCCTCTACTCTGCTCTCGTGAGACCTCACTTGGAGTATTGTGTGCAGTTCTGGTGTCCTCAACATAAAAAGGACATGGAACTGTTGGAACAAGTGCAGAGGAGGGCCACGAGGATGATCAGGGGACTGGAGCACCTCCCATATGAAGATAGGCTGAGAAAATTGGGGCTGTTCAGCCTGGAGAAGAGAAGGCTGCGTGGAGACCTCATAGCAGCCTTCCAATACCTGAAGGGGGCCTATAGGGATGCTGGGGAGGGACTCTTCATGAGGGACTGTGGTGAGAGGACAAGGGTTAATGGGTTCAAACTTAAACAGGGGAAGTTTAGATTGGATGTGAGGAAGAAATTCTTTCCTGTGAGGGTGGTGAGGCCCTGGAATGGGTTGCCCAGGGAGGTTGTGAATGCTTCATCCCTGGTGGCGTTCAAGGTGGGGTGGACATAGCCTTGGATGGCATGGTTTAGTGTGAGGTGTCCCTGCCCATGGCGGGGGGTTGGAACTAGATGATCTTGAGGTCCTTTCCAACCCTAATTATTCTATGATTCTATGATTCAGGGCTGCTTTATTACTGCCTTAATGCAAAAGCTTCTTTTAAATTTGATACACCTTTAACAAATGAATCCTTACTTCTGGAGGTTTCCCAGAATGATATTGTGCATTTTTATGAACAAGAAATTTTCAGTAGTAGGATTTTTTTTTTCTTTACACACAGGTTTATAGGCTATAACTGTCAAAAATAAAAGTTTCTAAATTTAGAAGAAAAACAACCTAAGAGTCCAGAACGTCTTCCTATAGCGGAAGTCTCACTTTTAATGGCATTCAAAATTTACAAAACTCTGGAAGCCCAGTGTCTCAACAGTTTCTATCGGGTTGGCAGTTATCCTAGATTGCGTAATACAGTCCTGAAATTTAAATCCTCACTCCTTTTTCCTGTGGAAGAGCATCCTGGAGATTTTCTGCCTTAAGCTTCAGAAATAGTATATAGGTCAAGTAGCTGTTTTAAGTTATTCCCATTATAGCAAAAGAGTGGAGATGCCGCACAAGATAACATGGCCCATCAGAAAGGCAGGTTTCCTGTCTTCACTTGATGACAGACACACACCTTTCTATCTACTTTGTTTAAAATGGTAACTTCTGCTTATATTAATACAGCGGAAAAGTTTCTCTGTGCTTGAATATGATTCTTCAATGGAATCTGAAAAGGACAGGGCATAGTAAGTGTTTGTTCCAGCAAACTCATTTCAAGTTCAAGGTGTGAACACTCTGTAAGTATACAGCTACTCGAGCATGACAGTTACCAGATGGGCAAGGAAACATCTATCTTATGTCTTCAGCTGAAACACTTTGATTTTTTTCTTTGTAATTTCTAATGTACCAATGCCTTGACATATCCAGTTTTTCTTACAGTAATACTGCACTTTACCTCACTGGCAGTTGCATATGGTTTTCTAAATCTTCTTGCTTTTCCTTCAAACACACAGGGCCATAAAAGGCCACGCACCCTTATTGTATGCATCTGGCCTTGCATTTCAGCACACACATGAAATAAAGTGAAGGTTGTCCACAGTGGAGCAAAATACATAATTCAAAGACTAAATTGCATATATATGCTAGAAAATAAATTAATCACCTTTACCTTGAATATTCAGAAATTATGTATAATCATAATTCCAGGAACTGGGCATATTTTTTATATTCTCTACTCACAATGCACCAATGAATTAGCAGATCGGTGAAGTCTGACATTAAACCTTCAGTAGTTTATTCAAAAGGAACACAGTCTGGAATCACCGAAATGGATTTTGAATGCACCTGATTAATCTAATTACAGATAAAAATAGTCTAGAGATAATGGGTGGGCATTTTTCTACGTCTGGTCTGGTTGTGCTGATGTTAACTTATGAAATCAACAAAAGTATGGTTTCTCAGAATAATTCTGTCAGGTCTAGGACATTATTACTACACGGCTGATGCTGACAGACTTAGCAACAAATTTTCTGTCAAAATATATTTTCAACAGAAACGGCAGCTTCTGGATATTCTAAATGGAGTATTTCTTTAGTATAAATGCAGTCAAAATACTTGTGTTTGGTAAACCGATTTGACATATTTGATATTCAGTTCAAGATAAACTACAAGTTTCCTCTGCTGCTTCACTGTCACACTGAGTAATCTGCTGATTCTAGTACCTGCTGTCACAGGTCCTGATGAATGTCCCAGACCTGAGGAGTGGGAGAGTCATTACCCAGCTTCCTCCCTACTCACTTTAGAAAGCATCAGATAGAATTCTGTATAATTCTCACCATGGCTCCACAATAGAAGTCCTGACCATAAATATCAAATACAGTAACATTATAGGCAAATTGTAATCAGTCAGATGGAGAAATAAGCAAGTTATTTTTGACCTTATCTGTGTCTTATAACTCCTGTCAAGAGGAGAAACCCATAGTACCTCTCTATGTTCGAAATGGCTACAATATTTCTAATCACAATAATTAGATCACTGTTAACAAAGTATTTGCAAAATGCCTCTGAGAACTCAAAAGCTTCAAAACACTTCTGGAGTAGGAAGGGCACCTACTGTCATATACATTTTGCAGGTGTATAACAAGTCTCGGAGGCCATAAATAGCTCTCACAGGCTCAAAGACTACAATAGAGGGGAAATAGTACAAGTCCCAGCCCCACTGCTCCTGATGTAAAAACACTTGATAACACAATGTGAATCTCTTACATGCAAGAGATAAAGCTGACAACTGTAGGACAGCAATCTGTTTGCTGTGTGCTGTATGCTCTCTTAACACGGTATTTTACATAAAATCCATCCAGAAAGTCAACTATACATTACGGTATAGAACGTATGGAGAATTTAACTCAGATATACTTTTCATTTGCATTGTGCCACCCACGGTTTATTAATTTAATTTACATATATTTAGATCAGCATGTACAATTTGGTTCAAGATCTGAAATAGCAGATGATAAAATAACTTTCCTGTATATTTTTCCTTGCTTCTATTTTCCAAAGCATTAGGTATGCAATGTAACAGCATTCTAAAAAATGGGGAGGTTGGCAAAATCTTACACAAATTAAGAAATATGGAAAATTCTCATTCCTTCAGGAAATCAATATTTGCTTTCATATATCTTTGCCATCTGATTAATGGTAACAGAATGCAGATATTCCATCCAATGAGTAGATTATGTCTTACTCTCTCAAAACCTCTAGTATAAAATTCAGATTAGATTTATTAATGGCACATGGTCAACTAAACAAACATATTTCTGTCAGAAATATTTTCTGCAGGAAATATTTAGTTGCTATAACTGAAATACATTTAGGGGAGGAAAAACCTTATTTTGTTCTATATTTAACAGTCTTCATATAACTAAGTTAATTCCTCCCCTATGACATTTAAATAAGCCTTGATATTCAGAAAATGAATGAATTTCTCCTTTTGATGATGAAAAGCCTCTAGAAATTTCAAGAAAGGGATAGAGAAGGCGTACAAGGTATACCCTCACTTTTATTATCATTAAATGGCTTGCTTGTAGCTATACTATAAAATCTGCCTGGAAAGTAGCTCAGAGAGGCAAGGTGATTCTAAGGCTTTCAGTGATACATTAGTGCAATTAGAAGTAGAGGTATGTAGCCACTCAGATTTAGGTGGGGAGATTATTTGCTTACTTTTACTCAGCAGTTTTCGTATGGCTAATATTTTGATCATCAGCTGTACTAATTGTATTCTTTCTCATCAGAAGCAAATTCCTTCTCATTGAAAGTAGCATAGACAGAATGAAACACTAAACTGAGAAGAAAAAAAAATTACTTGGCTTGCAATAACTGCCTTCATGACCTTAGAAAACCCTCATGACTAAGTTTCTACACTGACAAGAGGTTTAAGTTTGTGCTTTTCCCTTGTACCCATTTTTAGACAGTCACAGGTATACATGAATGACATTAAAGAGTGATTTCTATTTCCTTTTTATGCTGTCACCAGCACTGGAAAGCATTTAACTGTGGCCTGAATTTTAAACACTTGCAAGTTGAGTAATAATTCATACAATACTGAAAGCATGGCAGCTTTAAATACAAGCCAATATAAAGAACTGCATGTAATGCCTGTATTGCTTTCTCTGCTTATTTCCCCCACTAAGTTCCATTAAAAGACAGAAAAAAAATAGTATCTCTGTAGTACTATTCTATCACAGCAAGTACTAATGCTGCAGACATACTTTCTTGTAAGGACTCTCAAGAACAAAGCACAATGTTGTGATTACAAAAGCCAGAAAAGGACTGGAGTGAAAAAAAATGCGAAGTTGTAGAAGGAAAAACCACCGCCCTACTTGCCTACATTGGAAGGAGAGAGCAGCTGTCAGCAGTTCCTGGCAGGATATTAGTTGAATCTACATCACATACTGAAGTGCAATGCAAAATCCCACAGCCACTGATGAATACCAGTCTGCAAGTCAGCACAGCCTGATTGATCAGCACTGAGACAACGGGGGCACAGAATCACAAAATGAAATATAT
This sequence comes from Amazona ochrocephala, assembly GCA_039720435.1. Classification (NCBI taxonomy): domain Eukaryota; kingdom Metazoa; phylum Chordata; class Aves; order Psittaciformes; family Psittacidae; genus Amazona; species Amazona ochrocephala. The sequence continues at coordinate 20,516,004 of CM077884.1, read as the reverse complement.
AAACCTTTAGAATCAGTTTTAAGCAATGTTAAGTTTGATGGCTTTGTAACAGTAGCAATGGAAAATTACTGAGGTGCATGATTCACAGAAAAAAAAAAGAGTACAGCTAGAGAATGTACTGAGAATTCTTGTATAAGATAAACCCTTGTAGTTTTAGGCCTTTATGACCTTGGTACAAAATGAGTGTAAGAAAAACAGGCTAGAAGAAGAGGATGTAAGAATAAGGAGTATCTGGAATGGCAGGGGTCCAGGATGGCCTGCATTTAAATTAACTGATAAGTAGAAGGACAGGATGATTGTTATGTCTGTGGTGTTAATGAACCAATTAAGCTGGTATAAACATCTACTGTGCATGCTTTGAAGGCTGCCAGAAGTGATGAAGACTGTTGGAAGAAGTAAAGGACCCTCAGAGACCACCACCACATTTTTGTACTCATGCGGGGAATTTTGTGGAAAATGATGTAATCCATACATAGCCTCATGAATATATATCCATGCCCAGTGGCTACATAAGAACGGCTTGTGTAGCAATACGGGGACACACTTTAGGAGGAGCTATCCCCCGTGTCTCTTGGCGCCGCAATAAAGAATGCCTGCTTGTCAACTTATACCTTTGTTGGCAAGTTTGTTCCTGGAGTTCTCTGAATCAGCAGTCCTGCACTGCAGTATGCTAGGTATGCTATTGCGTGAACACAAAATTATATCTCTGTACAATGCTTGATGTCTCTAGATCAGATATGCAGAACTGCAGAAGTTGAAAAAGATAAAATCTAGACTATGCTACATGGCTTTCACTTTTAGTGCAGCAAAATAGTGGGATTCACAGAGCCATTGCATCCTCTTCGTGTGTAGCTGCACTACAGAAAGCATAAACTGGTTGCAAAGTTAACTCTACTCATGCAATCTCAATGATAGCATAGATGGGGCAAATCATGCACAGCTGCTCTCCAGGTTTAAGTGGAAGATGAAGATATGGAGGCATATATCAATAGTCCCTATTTTCATCGTTTTCCCAGACAAGGAAAGAAAGTGATGATTATATTCAATGGGAAATATATTTGTAAAACAATTCATGTCTTTTCTTTTTTCTTCTGCAGATCATGTTGTGTGTGAAGAGGAATTCAAATATGCTATGCTAGCTCTAAATTGTATATGCCCAGCTACCTCTACATTAATCACACTTCTGGTTCATACGTCTAGAGGACAGTAAGTATATACTACTATTAAGATACCAACCAACCAAAAAACCTAAAACAAAAACTTGTAAAAGAATCATGATGAAATACATCCTTCATCTCTCTAGCTTTCATTGTCTGACTGAATACAGAGCCTTTTTTAGTTCTTTCATATTATATATACATCAAAGAAGGGAAGTATTCGTAATAGCTAAAAATTGACATACATAAAAAGGTACATAATATCAAAACCGGTGGGATTTTTCTTCCCTTTTTATTCTGTATATCTTTTTAAAATACCTTGGAAATGCTGGAAGATGTTCTTGAAACCCTAACTGAACTGTGATTTTAATTTTTCACTAAGTTTTGTACAAATGCACAAATCTGTTCATTGTATGACAAGTGTCAACAAGTCAAGCATTCAAAATTAGATGAGGGCAAAGCTGTTTTTTTTCCTAGACTGCTCTGATCCTATTAAAAACACCCTACTGTGCCACTGAAAGCATTAACTAATGTACTTGAGCTTACTTTTTGCTTAGAACTGTTAGGTAGTTCATCTTTAATCTAGAAGTTTTACGTCTCTGAAAACTTAAGTTTAGATGATCTGTAACACCTAGACATTCAGCCACTGATTTTTTAATAAATATTTGGTTCTTGAATGTAATTTTCTAAATCCAAAGGACAAAAAAAAAATAAAATCACACAATTAAAAAATCATATAAAATATTTAAATATGTGAAAATAATTTTCTTTCCTGAAACACCACTTCAATGTCCAAATTTTCTTACATTTATTTTACTTTTATTCATACTTTTTATGTGCGATACCATCAAGTGATTTAAACACTTGAACACTAAAATAAATTCATACCTAGATACAGGTATAAATCTGATATTCAGAAGTATTATACTTAAAGAAATTATTTTCAAATCAAGAAATTTGCTTTCAAACTTTCTGATTGAGTACACACTAGTTTTTAGAGAAAAATAATCCTTTGAAACTGATGTTCTTCATAAGCACCTCCTGAGATTTGCACTGACTCTAGAGTGTTTGAACTGTGTCGGTAAAAGAAATGATTCGGCCCTTCATTGTTTTCGGGAGGAAATCTGGTTTCAAAATAGGTGTCTCTTTTGAGTATCTGCATGTTGCCACTGTACTGCAGACATCAAACTGCTTTGGCTTTGAATAACTTATAAATCAGAGAATTCTTTTTTAATTATTTTCTAGATAAATTCTAATGTTGAGCAATAGGTAAATAACTGCTAATTGTTAAACTAGGTTAAATTACCTTTATGCGTACAAATATGTCAGATGAACATTTGTGTTTGACTAAGTATAAGTAAAAAGATAAGTCAAACTGGATTAGCTAAACTACAAATAAAAATTTTAACTATACAGGCATTTATATCCAAACAAAATACTAAAATATGTCTAAATAATGGTGAAATTTGTTACATAGACTTCCAACGTTAACAGTGAATTGCTTTCCTTTACATATTTACCTGTTTAATTATCCTTTATTCTGGTTATTACCAACACATATATTAAATTTTATGTAGGTATTGAGTTTTAAATCCCTATCAGGATTTGACTTCCATATATAAAAGAATAGACTTTGTGACGTACATTTTAATAGAATTAAAACGTTCATTGACAGTTCATTGGTAAATCATTGTCCGAACTGTTTGTTGTACTTTTACAAATGGAGTGCCACCTACTCCACAGGGAATCTGTTTCCTGTGTGTATTAAGAAATAGTGTTGACATTATTAACAGTGCCAGCTCATTTCTGATAATCATGAAGATAGGTATGCTGGGAAATCACTGGAAGTTGAAGGCAATACATAGCTACAAAACACAGGGAAAAATATTATTCACTATTATCCTAATTAGAATGATAATACAACAGACAGTAAGCAAAAAGAAACACATGTACATACATTAAAAACCGCTTATCTTCTAGTATTACTGTTTGAAGAAACTGGAGAAAAATGTTCATTTTCTAAGGAACCTCGGCCAGGTCAACTTCATATTAAAATTGGGGAAGTTTCCTGCGGTTTATATGAGCTGACTTTGGTCTTTAATGCTATTTTTCAGATTGAACAAACTAGATATAAATAATCCCATTGTCTTGTCAACTTTTTTGCCTGTAAAACACAAAAATTCTACCTTGAATCTTAATTATAATCTTATTATTGATCTTAATTATTAATCTTACCATTTATCTTTAGATGTTATGTAATTATCCAATCAGGTAATAGGACTTTCTTAGGGTTTGTATTGTGATACAAAATATTGGAAGAAAATAGCCTTTCTGACTTGAAACTTAATGTGGTCTTTGCAGAACAGCTCCATGGGAAGCTTTTAGACAACTAACTGGAACCAAGCAGACTTTGAACAGGTGAACATTTTATTTTAGAAGGAAAAGTGAAATACGGAATTTTTTTCTCCAGTAATTACATTTCTAGTTCTGTTACTCTGTACCTAGAGCACTGTTTATTAATACTGTCGCAATAAAAATGGTTTTCTTCGTTCAGTATTGAAACAAAATGTTTCTACATTCAGGGTGGAGAAGAATGGTAAACTGAAGAAAAACAGGAACTGTGCTAAGATATTAAAAAAGTATAAATAAGCTCAAAGAAGCATGCTACAATATCTTGAGACCTTAGCTCCAAGTGGCAAAACACAGCACATGTATGATTTTTATGTACTATCTGCATATATACATATATATATATGCATCTATTACATCCACTAAAACTCATGCAGCCAGAACCTTGTTTGCACATGAAAGTTAAGAATTCACAGAAGTCTCAGCTCTGCAACTCTTGGCGTTAGCTGAGGTTTGGAACATTCACACCAACAGTCCATACAGTAAAGTATGATATGCTTAATATCGTACAATAAAGGATGATATGCTTAATATGATTAAAGTTATAATTTATTTTCTTGCACTTGAGAAAAGAAGGTATATACTTGCCATAGTATACAAAGCACAGTAACTAAAAATGTCCGTTGGGTAAATGCTGAAGATTATCGATAAGCAAATGTAGAAAGAAATATTTCTTACAGATAAAGTGACTAAAGTCAAATGGGTCTTTCCTACTAAGCTATTTTTAATGGTTCTTTACCCAGTTCAAACAAGAACTACACAATCTGCCAGGAAGCATCTGAAGCGATGGCATGAATTTTAAGGAATGTAGCCATATTTTTGTGATATTAAAGTGCATAATCTTATATGCCTATTAGAAAATGTCTTTAATTCCTTAAAATAATCTCTGTAGATGCATCATTACTGAGCTTTGATCGCAAATACTTTTCAGATTAGCCTATAGGATCTTTTTAATAAATATTTGTGTTTCTGTTGCCATAAATTACTGTTCTGATTTATAATAATTTTACATTAAGTTTTAAATTATTCTCTTTATCTGTACATATTTCAGGGAGAGTCAGCAATCATCAGAACAATGGCAGAAAATGTATGGCAGATGCTCTGGTAATGAAGTGCATCATATTAACCTGGAAGAAAGTACTTTTTTTGCTGAGTATGAGGGGAAAAGCTTCACATATGCTTCTTTCCATGCTCATAAAAAGTATGTTTATTTTCCTATCAACAATCAAAAGTTTAAACAAATAATTCTTTGTTTTGCCTGCATCATAGCTCCGTATTAAAAGGTGCAGTATTACACATTACTCTGTTTCTAGGTTGAAGCATCTGGCCACTAACATATTTTGTTGATATTTTTCTGGAAGTTATATCTGGTCAGGTAAAAGCTCATGTTGGTTCTGTATAGGCCAGCTCAGTCTGAGAGAAAAGAATATAAAGGATATACAGGATAAGCCTGGCAACCAGGAAAAAGAAAATTCACACCTTAGAAAGGTTATATGTGAACACCAGTCCCTTTCGATGTCCAAAACAATCTAGAAAAGGGTGTGTGACTGTCAGTGTATTTAATGTGTTTAGGAGTCAGCTGGAAATCTGGCTTCCTTCTGGCATATTCATCTTACGTGAAATGTTCATTTTAAAGGTGGTATGTGCTACATTCTGATAATTGTTCAAAGTAAAACCATATTCTTTCTATTAGGTGCTAGCATACCTTCTTTAGGTTCCAGACCATTCATCACTTAGTGCTGCTCTGTGAGGTGAACATACAAACTGAACACGAGTTGTGTATATTTGCATATAATTAACAAAATGAACATCTAGCAAATCCTGAACACTAAGTTCATTCTCATACTCAAGTGAAAGATTTTTTTCTGCTTTAGTGCCTTATTTTCTATCACTAACCAAATACTTTTCTAGGAGTGAATTGCAAAAATGAATTCAAAAATTATTTCCATTACATATGAATGACAGAAGCATTTAACATGATGAGTACTTTTTAATATTATCAATTCTTTTATTAATATTTTCCCAGAAGGGACTATTCATCTGATAGAACAAAAAAAAATCAACTGGCACAGCATTAGAAGCATATTATTTGGATCAATAAAAACTCTGGATTCCAATGCATAGGCATTCATGAGGTTTTAAATACTGCTTGATCAGAAGTGGTCTGTTTAGGAGACAATATTTTTCAAACATTTGTCATCCAAAAACCTGCAAATGTTGATATTCTGCAAAAATATACTGGGGGGTTATTCTTGACAGTGGAAATTCTGGTATAAATGATCCATGCAAAATGAACCATACCTTTCCTTTTCTAATTAAGGTTTGGAGTCTGTCTGATTGGTGTTAGAAAGGAAGATAACAAAAACATTTTGCTGAATCCAGGTCCTCGATATATCATGAGTTCTACGGATATATGCTTCTACATAAATATCACCAAAGAAGAGAATTCTGCTTTTAAGAAGCAAGAGAAACATAGAAAAAAACATGAATCAAAATTGTCTTATCATGGAACTTCTAGATTACCTGTACACAGTGTAATAGCCAGCATGGGTAAGTAAAAACAAAAAAACCCAGAACAAACCCACAACATATTCAATTAACAGTGCATTTTAAAGCTTTTAACACTGTGTTCCTAAAATTTTAAGTAATTAAAATAGTGCGCAGAAAGACAAAATTTTAAACACTTGCCCTTGCCCTTAAATTAAATTAATGGAAATAAATTAAACTGAAATTAAACTGCTTAAGACTTGCATGAAAAAGTAAAAATAATCACATGGGTAATTTGTTAGTCACTCACAGCTGGTTGCTTGTAATAAGTTTTCATAAGCTGCTTTAATTAAAAAAATGCCCTTAATAAATTCATACAGGTTGTTGATGCATATAAATATGGATTAGTTATATATGGTATGATTTTGAAAAGGTGATTAACAAGAAAATATATACCAATGATAGAAAAAACACACTGAGAAAATGCTTTCTGTGCTACTACAGGGACAGTGGCTATTGATTTACAAGACACAGGATGCAGAACATCCAGTGGACCAACACTAGCTCTTCCTTCTGAGGGAGGTAGAGAGGGCAGACGGCCCAGTATAGCACCTGTTTTGGAGGTTGCAGACTCATCCTCACTTCAGACATGTGACTTGCTAAGTGACCAGTCGGAAGATGAAACTACCCCATCAGATGAAGAAGTTTCTGCAGGCTTAGAGTATGTATATCAAATATAAATTGAACAACGTAATTTGAAAAGCCAATACTACGTAAATGGCGTCGATGTTTTTTTTACATGCAGATCAATCCATACAGTTGTAGCAAGCAAGACCCATAAAGGCCAATTATGGAATTATTCTCTTTTATGAAATGCTACTGTCTGTTAGCAGAAGGCTGTTATGCCTATTTTGAAATTCAAAAAAAACCCCGAAGCAGATTAACTCCTCTGTTTGCTGGAGATATTCTGTATTCAGTTATAAAGATCTAGTTGCGTATTGCAACTTTTAATATTTTTTATGACCACTTTTCTTACATTCTGTAGTTATAAAGACAGGATTCTACTGGTTTGTAAACAGAGAAGTACTTTTGTCCTGAGATTGCAGTGATCATTCAACAGGCTTGTTGAGTCCTCAGGCTAGGTGTCTGAGTTCAAAAATGTAGGAATGACAAAAAGACCCAGTATGAGGCAAATTATTGCATCTAATTTAAAGTGCTTGTTAGCTTGTTACTGAAAGTAATGATGCATTACTCAGATAAAAATGGAAGAGTCAATCCTGTAACTGCGATGCAGATAAGCAATTATGTTTATTGGGATTACTGACAGGGATGTTAAAACTGCAACGCACAATTACACCAGTGGCTCACCTGGCAGTTTCCCATCAGTGGCAAGCATGAGAATCCCCAGGGAAAATCATAAAATTCTAATGAAACATAATAGAACAAGTAATCTTTAATCTGCAGACTGAAATACTGGGGTTTAAAAGGGCTCTTATTAAACCCTAAGGCCAATTACAAATTTAATCTCATCAGCAAGAGGATTTGCCATTTAAAATTCATTCCAACCATGTTGAAGGTATGTTATTAAAGCAAGAAGATAATGACCTCGCTCAGGCTTGAAAAGTGTTTGAAAGAAAAATGGAGAAAGAAAAAGTACCAGAATTATTTCTGTTTTCTTGCTTTGCTTTTTTAACTCCCTTAGAAGTTTCCGCTACTTCCGATCACTGAATTGTTTGGGTCAGAAGGGACCTTCAAGATCATCTCATTCCAACCCCCCTACCATGGGCAGGGGCACCTTCCGCTAGTTCAGGTTGCTCAAAGCCCCATCCAACCTGGCCTTGAACACTCCCAGGGATGGGGGCAGCCACAACTTCTCTAGGCAACCTGTTCCAGTGCCTTACTACCCTTACTGTATAGAAACAAGATATCATATATATCATATTTCCTATATATATCTCATATCTATATATGTTTATATATCTATATAGTATATGTATCTACTCTACCCTCTTTCAATTTAAAGGAACTACTTGTCTTATCCCTACATGCCTTTGTAAAATGTCTCTCTCCAGATTTCTTGTAGGCCCCCTTTAGGCACTGGAAGCTGCTCTAAGGTCCCCCTGGACCCTTCTCTTCTCCACGTTGAACAAGCCCAGCTCTCGCAGCATGTCTTTATGAAGAGGTGCTTCACCCTCTGATTGTCTTTGTGGCCCTCCTCTGGACTCACTCCAATGCATCCATGTCCTTATGATAGGGACCCCAGAGCTGAATGCATTGCATGCTCTCAAAACACTAGGACAGCACCCTATGTATTATCACATTTCCGAAAATACCTATAAAAAAAACTCCAAATGAACAACCCAAGCAAAATTCCATTAGTCTGCAAAAATCATGATAGCTTTCACTCAACATTATTGAATTGGTTGAAGCTACAAAACACATTTCTTTGATCCTTATTCAAGATAGTTCATGTACTTGACTCTACAGACTGTAGAGTCTACAGATAACTGCAGAATTCAGGTGCACATATAAACATCCCATAAAATGGGTGTGTAGTAAACTGTGTTTTGCTGATTTGCTATACTGAAAAATGTTTGTTCTCTTCTCCTAGGTATGCCAAAGGCTATCCTCCTTACTCTCCGTATATTGGAAGCTCTCCCACATTTTGTCATCTTCTGCATGAAAAAGTACCCTTCTGTTGTCTAAGGCTAGATAAGGTAAAAGGAGTTTCTCTTACTGGATAAAACTGCATTCTCATTTATATCTTTCATCTGAAAAGAGTTAAATTCTGCTTTCTGCTTAAAGATGAGGTTCGTTCAGCATTTACCAAGCTATAATGTCTTACCATCCTTTTCATCGCTAAGCGTTTATGTCTAATGAGGTCCGTATCAGGTCATCCGATAAAATTTTCTATTTCTAATGGTGAAACCCTTTAATGTCACAGCTGAGTCTCTTTATTCGCTTCAGCCTGGAGAAGAGAAGGAGAAGAGACCTCATAGTTGCCTTCTGTTATCTGAAGGAGGCCTACAAGGATGTTGGAGAGGGACTCTTCATCATGGACTGTAGTGATAGGACAAGGGACAATGGGTTTAAACTTAAACAGGGGAAGTTCAGGTTAGATATAAGGAAGAAGTTCTTTACTGTGAAGGTGGTGAGGCATTGGAACAGGTTGCCCAAATAAGTTGTAAAGGATCCATCCTTGGCAGTGTTCAAGGCCAGTTTGGACAGAGCTTTGGACAGCATGGTTTAGTGTAAGGAGTCCCTACCCATGGCAGGGGGGGGTGGAACTTGATGATCTTAAGGTTCTTTCAGACCCAAACCATTCTATGATTCTGTGATCAATATCTGCTGAACTTGTTTCTTATTTTGAACTTAGGGATGTCAGCATAACTACTATGAAGATGCCAAAGCGTATGGATTCAAAAATAAATTGATTATAGTTGCAGCAGAAACTGCTGGAAATGGTTTATATAACTTTATTGTTCCACTCAGAGCTTACTACCGACCAAAGAAGGAACTAAATCCCATTGTATTACTCCTGGATAACCCGTAAGTAGATTTTAATTTTATTGTGGTACAATTTAAACTCATTTTACCATTACTTCAATAAACAATCACTTTTAACATGACCAACTTGCAATAAAAAACATTAAGGCATACTTATCTTTGAGAAAAATTTGTAACAAAAATAATACCCTATGTTTACTGTCATATACAAAATTGACTTTTTACTGACTGCACGTTTCCTTAGTGAAGTTATAGGTCCTTATTCTATGGCCTATGTTTCAGCTAAGTATTTCCAAAAGATATTGCAAATAATGTGAATACTACTGCTAAACACTGTAAACCAAACACTGCAAAAAGCAAGGTGTGTAACAGTTTCTCAAATACATGACAGCACTTCAGACAACACTAACCTGGTTAACAGGAAGCAGTTAGTGGCCTGGACCACTTAGGTATCTTTTCAATAAATTCAGACTGCAAGATAAACAGTTCTTTAACCCAGTAGGACACCCACTCAGTCTATGATTATATAGTCATGGGAGAAACCTGCAATATTGTCATTACTACTGTATCTGCCTGAAGATCACTGGAATTTTTAGCCTTTCTTGTATTAGCTGTTTAAAATTTCAGACAAATTCTTCCCTGGCAAGGCAAGACTGATTCATCTCTGATCTGACAATGAATGAGACTTTTTTTTGCAATGCTTTGGTACTGCTCATGTACTTAAAAATCACGATTTGGAAGACACAAAAATAGAGGTTAGCCTTATACAGGAAATTAGATCAAGCTATGACTCAAAGAAAGGACAGCAGATAAATGACTTGCAAGTTCTGGTTCCAAGCTGACACTTCGCTTTGCATATGTATGTTCTAGTTCAAGTGATTTATTATTCAAAAGCCTGCTGTGAAGTGCCCCACTTCGGCCTGGAACAGCTCCTTAGTGAAGCTTTGTACACCTCTTTGCAAAACAGAAGCTTTTTTTTATGTACGTGTTATGGCATAAAGTGAATTACACAAATTGGTAAAAGCCTGAACTAGGCTAAAGGAATTCCGGTGCACAACTTTCTTATTAAAGATGTGAGCATACAGTGCCCTCTGGTGCTTATTCTCTTTTCCAGTGTAGTGCCTAAGTTTACATCCTTCAGTGCTGTTGTGACATTTTGGGGCTAAACCCACTTTTTGTTAGCATAGAATCATAGAATAGTTAGGATTGGAAAGGACCTTAAGATCATCTAGTTCCAAGCATAAGGTAAAAGCTATGGTTGCTGATTAAGCTAATATCCTTAGCATTTTACCTCTCTGCACAGCATTTGCAGCAATTCCTCTGAAATTAATTAATAGGACTACAGAAGCTATCTGAAAAGCCAGCATGCTTTTCATACACGCATGAGGTAGAATTTAGGCTGCCATTCAAGACAGTTGGAACTTCGTCATTTACTTGATTGGCCTTAGGAATTCAGCCACCTTCAATTAACATATCTGTGCGTTGTTGTTATATCCCTAGTTTCTCTATGTGTCAGGGCAATTTATTACAGTATGTTTAATATCTACACATCAAGTGTTTTAAAATTTCTGATGTTTTTTGGTATGCAAGAAGAAAATCAGTAAAATTTATGATTAAAAACCAATGCAATAAAATACAGTATCTTAGTTTTTGCAGTCCATTTTAAAAATAATGTTTCATCTAAGATTGTCTCATTGGCTTGAATGGAGTGGTTGGCACAAAACATAAATGATGATTGGGTTTCTGCTTCACATTTTAATTGGAAATTCTCACTGCCTATTTTAAGTACTCCTAAGTCACACATTGAGGCATAACTTGGTAGTGTGTCTTTGAAAACAGTCTCTCATTCTTATATTTAGAATTGTGCTGTGCCATAAAAATTCTGATTTAAAAGGTGAATTTATTAATACAAGCATTCTATTTCCTATTTAAAGTGATATCGTAATGCCAAAGGTTTTGTTTGCTTTTTCCACTATTTTTTAAAAACCTATCAGTTTATTGAAATATTTCAGAAAAGATGCTGCTGTGGTGATACTGTCTTTCATTTTGTAATCCCATCTGCTGCTTAGGCCAGATATGCATTTTCTGGATGCAATCTGTTGGTTTCCAATGGTTTACTACATGGTGGGCTCTATTGACAAGTAGGTGAAATAACTGTTAGAAAACTTAACGTTGTAGTACTCAGTGGTTTGCTGTGTGTATCGTCATTGCATGTTTAAACGTCTGTTGTATTTGAAGATGATCTTTTTGCATGCATGGTTTGTGTCTGTGTGCTATAATTTGGGATTTCAAATTTCTGACTTGCAAATCATTAGTGAAAAGTGTGACAGGGAACACAGGTTAATATTGTCATGGTTTAAACCCAGCTGGTAGTTTGCTCACCTCTCTCCTTTTCCAACAGGTAGGATGGGGAGGAGAGTCAAAACAATGTAAAACCTGCAGGTTGAGATAAGAACAGTTTAAAACTAAAATACAATATGCTACTACTAATAACAATAGAGGAAATAACAAGTGAAGAGAATATAAAACTAAAAGGGGATAGGAAAAAAACAATAAACACAAGCGATACACAATACAGTTGCTCACCACCCAATACCCAGCCTGACCTGAGCAGCAATGTGGCCCTTCCAAGCAACTCTCCCCAGTTTATATACTGAGCATGACATGCTGTGGTATGGAACACCCCTTTGCCTAGTTTGGGTCAGGTGTCCTATCTCTTTTTCCTCCCAGCTTCTTGTGCCCTTCCTCACTGGCAGAGCATGAGAGAGTGAAAAGTCCTTGATCAGGATAAGCACTACTGAGCAGCAACTAAAACATCAGTGTGTTGTCAGCATTGTTCTCAGACTAAAGCCGAAACACCAGCTACTAGAAGAAAAAAAAAAATAACTGTTACAGCTGAAACCAGGACAATGTTTTTAAAAACATAAGATTAAGAGTTATTTAGGTGCAATAAGTTTCTGCAAATTGCCAGATTCCAGTGTCATTCTATACTTAGATGTAATTTCTCTAGGTTTACTGACTAGGGTTTTGTAAAGATAGCTGAAAAATGTAGAGAGTCTTCACTGTGTCTGATAGTCACCTTCTGCTACTTAAAATATCACCTATCCTTACATTTCTGTCTTCACCTTTGCTAATATATACTTGCATAGCTAGTTTTAGCAACATAGATTTAATGTAAAAATAAGGCAGAAACAAGAGAAGAACAAGGACTCATGAGCATTTGAGTAAACTCCTGTACTTCTGAGTCTATTTAAAGAAGAAAATGGTTTGCTTCACTACATATCTGATATGAAGTCAGGGCTACAATCCCATAATAATCAATCCCCAGGTGGAAAAAAAACTCATTTCCTACCCTAAATTAACAGAATCCAGTTTTTCTGGATTCTGGAGAGTCAATGTTTCTGCAAATCATATTGAACAGATTTCAGAGTTGTATAGGAGTCTATTAGCTATTAAGAAACCTATACTTAAAGGTACTTTAAAATTAGAATAACAATACTTCTAAAGCAGCACTTTCTAAATTTTCCACAAATTAGCTAAATGTACCTGCTAAAATAAGAAAAGCTTTTGAGCTTGTGAAACATTGAAATGCAAATAATCTGGGTATTTCAGAATATGCTATTATTTTCAGGGATCAACTGATACTACAGATTGCCAAATGTGAAGGAACTATAATGGCAAAACAGCTTTTCACCTTGGATGTAAACAGAACAATGCAAAAACTTAGTTTTCCAGTTCCCCCTTGGAAACCATGACATCCACCTTTCTCATTTTCACTTGCTTAAGAATGGCTAGGCTCCTAGCAGTCATCTTCATCACAGAAAAGTCCTTTCTAATCTTTTCTAAAACACTGCTTTATTTCTATGGAAAATGTTATTGTTAAAACAACTGACACATGCTTCATTTTGGAAACAAAGCTACAAGACATGATGAGAACTGTAACTCAGTTGTTTGTGAGTGTTTCCTATTGTCAGGCTTTATGGGAAACACCATCCAACAGCATGCAAGGCTTTACTGATGTACATCTGCTCTGAAAGCATCATGAGAACACTCCAACTCTTAGATTAACCTTAAAGAGGAATATGCTAGATGTCCTGATAGAACATCTATGAGCATTTTGAAAATGAAGTATTAATGGAATATGAAGTATTAGTGGAAAATGACGTAATTGTGAGAAAGAGCAACCCATAGCATTTATTTCAGTCTGTTTATTGACAAAAGTAACTGCAATGAAGCAAGTTGTTGCAGCATGCAGGGACATACTGTTTTCCCAAGTAATCATTAAAAGCTTATTTTAAGAAGTTGAAATAAATGGATCATTTTGGGGAAAGGAGAGGGATTATAACAACCTACTGAAGAGCATTATATATGACTTAAAGGAGAATAATCATTCATATCCTATTCTATGAATGGAGATGATATTCTCAACATAGATTATATTGGAATTTATGATATGTACGTGGAGATGAAGGGAACCAGCAACTCACACCTGTGATCTGCAAATTACAGCCATCCCTAGTCTTTGAAGTGTTCCATATTTAAGTTGCTTGTTTCTTTCTCCCTCTTTCTCTCCACAAAAGCCTAGATGACTTACTAAGATGTGGGGTCACATTTGCAGCTAATATGGTGGTGGTGGACAAAGAAAGTACAATGAGTGCTGAGGAAGACTACATGGCAGATGCTAAGACTATTGTAAATGTTCAAACACTCTTTAGGTAAGATATTTTTGCAATTTATCCATACATCCTCATTAATTGTGAAATATCTAGTGCCTTTTGTACTCCTGTTAGAAATTACTTTTTTTCCTCTTTTCTTCCATTTAATTTTTCCCGTATATGAATTAGTGTCTTGCTTGGGCAAACTTTTTCCTAACCTGCTTAGCAATATACTCAGAATCCTAAGGTATTCTCCTGAAATTCTATGCCTCCCAAAACTCAATGGTCATTTAAAAAGTCAACTGTCAGGTTTGCAGGAAGCAAAAGAAAGCTACTCTTGAAGACTTAGGAGCCAAGATAGTTGAGAAAAGAAATTTTTCCTCAGTGCAACAGTCTTTCACAGTAATGCTAAAGCCAGTGTGAAAAGCAAATCCTTCTAATGATACAAGGTAAGCAATTCATCACTGTGAAGTTAATAGTAACTGGTCACATTTTAAATGTTTAGTTTTGGACAAAACTTAGGGTTTAGGCACATGTATGCAGCGTTATGTAAGACAACTATGTACTAAGGGTCGTGAAGGAATAACTGATTCAAGTGAAAAAATTGCCAGTCTTGTGAAGAGGCTGAGAAGGCAGTGCTGTGAAGAACTACTAAACACACTGAGATTTCCTGTTCATCTGAGAACCTCCCTGATTAAAGCCTCACTTTGTATTAAAGATCTTGATTTCACAAGTACTGAAAGATATGTGTCCCTTTAAACTGTGAAAAAAGTTCTTATTTGCTTAAAAAAACCCAAACAAACAGACAAAAAAACCCCACACGCAAAACACATCACACAGTCAAGTATGAAATGCCTCCTTGACTTTGGGCTTAGGCCTAGCACTTCCGATTGTTGACTCTAGTAAGACCTGGACAAAATTAAGTCCTTAGAGAGGTCAGTATCATTCGATATTGCTTCCCTTTTCTGTGTCAAGCCTTCCATATAAGGCTGGAGGGAAGTGCATAGTCAAAATCTTTTGAATCTCTATTTCAGAAAAATGAGCTCATTAAAGGACAAATATTTCAGTGAAGACTTTTTTAACGCAACCATGTGCAGGAATGCAGTTAAATGCTGTTAGCAGTTCTGCATGTGCTCAGAAGCAGCAGAGTCTATGTTGCACAAGTTTTCTCTTTTCCTAACTTTCAGGTTTTGGATTTCTACCGGATAATAGCACAGGTGTAGTTCATAATCATGCCTAAATTTAATTTAGAAACTAAGTTGAATTTAATGTGTGCATCACTCAAGTCTACTCTTAACCACATTGCTGTAGGATATCTCGCTGAGGTTTTGACACGTACCACTTAAATTTTTCAGAAACACATTTTACCCCCAAATATAAAAAATAACAAAAAATTGAGTTGAATAATAATAATAAAAAAAAAAAAAACAACTTAGAAAGTGCCGGTCAGTTTTCCCCTTATTGTGTTCTACTTCGTAAAATACTAAAAGATAGTAACACGAGTACACTACATACCATAGGTATCCAACTAGAACTTACTAATAATGAAGTTGTCTTGCACAATGCTTACACTAGATGGCAGAGTTAGCTAATGCCCAAACTCTGCATCTGGTTCAGTATGTTTTTAGTACTGCATGATACTTTTTACAGATATCAGAAGAAATCAGAATAAATGTCTTAGTTTAAGACACAGCACTACTTTTCTCCCTAACTTTTCTCCTTACAATATGTATAATAACTTCACTGCATTTTTATATGGTGTAAAGTTGTAGGAATAAGTAAGCTTTGGGAAGAGGCCTAAAGTAGTAGCATTTACCTGCTCTACAAAACAAACTACATTCATTGCACCAAGGTAAATAGTTTTGCAGCTCAACTTTAAAAATGTGTTTTAAGGTTTTTTCATTACTTAATAATATATAATAATGTCAGAGACTAATGAAGAAGACACTGGACATTACACAAACTGTAATGTTAAAGGATTTTAAACCACTGGAGTTCTGTTAATATATGCTGTTCTTAAAGTTACTACATCAGTGAAGCAGGTTCCACTTAATGTCACTAAGTTAAGTCAATCAGAAGAGAGAGGCTATTATAAACCTCCCTAATTTGATTTGGATCAGCTGACCTCATTAAGGGTAGTAAACGGGCTTGAAAAAGTGATGCAAACAGGGCCAAGGTACTGTTTGACCTAGGTTCAATTCGGTTCTCAGATACCTGTTCTGACAATATTTCCTTATTTACATACATTAATAATCTTGCTTTGCTGGGAGAGTTTGTGTCACCCCACCTTAGAAGACAATGCACTGTTTACAGGGTTAGTAGCACTTTGATGGGTCCCATACCAATTAAAACTGTGACACAACATTAGCTTATCTGACTTAATTATGCATAAAAGGAGTAAAGAAGTGTGGCTTAAATGGTCACACTGACTAAGAGGAAATTTTTAATCCTTTGGGTGGGAAATAACAATTTAGCATAGTTTAAAAGTACAAGGAGAAATTACCAGGTTTGGACTGCATCCTAGAGGTGCTTTTTGATTTTTTTATATGAAATATGAAGCCAATCATTGAGTCCCTATTAACAGCTGTAAATCCACTTCAGAAAAATAGTGGGTGCCCTCAGGCAGCAGGTCTATACTAGGGGTGTTTATATATTTACTCTTGCTTTCTATTCAATTAATAGGTTTAAATGTTAGCCTTTGGGAGGCCCTGTTTTTATTAGCTAGCATATTGAAGACTGTGTTTCAAATACTTCAAGATGCCTGTTGACAGCAGTACATGTATTAAGTCAATAGTCTGGCTGGTACCTAGCAGTCAGCACCATATTGTAGATAAACCAAATGAGGTTTAATGATGGTATTAAATTGTTTTCTTGGTTTATCCTTTTGGTTCAGGAAAGAACTAAATGTGTCTCTTGCTAGTCCTATTCCCAAATACCAGATCAACAGCAATACATGTCTTCATCAGGCTGATGAGGGCTTTCTCCACCCTGTCCAGTCCTTTTCACTAGAATGGGATAGAAAAGAGGAATAAAAAAGAGGGATCTTAGCCTGCTCCAGTGCTGAAAGCTTGCGGGCAGCATGCCTTACACCCAGGGCAAGAGGCAATCTGGACTTCACTACCTGGAAAGTCGTTTTCCCCTGATTCTCCTAAACGGCACTGATAAGTGAAATATGTATTTAACTAAGACCAGGCTGGAAACTGATTTCCTAATAAAAATCAGTTTTTATATCTGGTAACAAACTAAACCCATCTTTAACAAAAACCTGTTAATCTGCATTTTTCCGTGTAACTTTGGTGTATTTTGTCATTAGATCGGCTTTTAATTTCCTGTTGCTCTTAGTTCTGAACGTTATATTGCTAGCTTTCAAATGTGAATGCCTGTCCTTTAATACAGCAATACAAGAAAATTTCCAGCCAGCAGAAGCTTAAGTAATTCTATGCTACACGATACAGAATTAACAGGAGAAATTTGTATTCTCCTTCCTCAGGACTTTAAAACATTTGTTAAGCCACTTAATACATACAAGTTCATACCTTCAAGTGTGATATTACCAGGATATTTTTCCTCAATTTTTATGAGCGCTTCACAGGTTTTTACAAAACACATCATACAAGTGAAGATGTACCACAGTTGCATCTCAAGGGTGTGGTTGTGTATTTAATCTATGCACACAGACGCCATTCCCTAAGTGCTTAATCTTTAGTAGGACATAAGTAGACTTTGTATAACAGTACCACACCACTCAAAGTTCGTATCAAAGTCTGAATGTAAGAGTTAAAAAGGCACAGAAATTCCTGAGCGTGCACAGTGCCTTTCAAACTGCAGCATACACAAGTGGTTGTTGTTAAGTGATTCACATGATCTCACAGTTCACCAATTCCATTTGTCCTTGTATGTTCACACTTAATATTTGGTTACTCAGTGACATGATAACTGCTAACAAAAGAAGGGCTAGCATTTTCACCATCACATATTCAGGACATGTTTGGGATCATGTGATCATTACCAGTCTACATTTTGGCAATGAGAGATTTAGGAAACTGTATTGCAATACTATGGTATTAACACGTACTGGCAGATAGTTTTGACATACGTTTCCCCACATTTAGGCTCTGCTTGAATTGCCATTTCAGTGAAGTTCCTCCTTACAAAAATGAGGGGAAAAGACTAAAGACTTGCAAAAAAGGTACATTGGATTCCATTTGACACTAACTTACTAAATTCAGCTTTCAAGCCACGTAATTTTTTTAACTGATTGAAGCCACATTAATGATGTCATTAGTACTACCATTATCTATTGTCACATGTAAATAAGTACTTTCAGGATCAGCGAAACAGACTACAAATGGACATCTCATTTTCTGACACTAATCTGTAGAGGAAATTCTCAAATGATAACCCAAGTTTTATCCCAAGTTTCTTAGTGTAGCATAGCTTAAGATACACAATTATTTCTAGCTGTTAGAGCTCTGAGGGCTGAGGAACGGGTCTTCAGTTTGCTTTGTGAAAATCTGTGTAATTCAGACAAATCGGTTAGATTTTATTCACTTTTTTTGTCACTGGAAGCCTGAATTAGTGTTAATTTATAAATATTCTGTATATTTAAGTATTTCAAAATGAGAACGTAAGTATACATAAGCATCCTTTTCCTCAGCAGCTCCCAAGAAGTGTCAATTTTCATCTGTGTTGCTCAGTCTATGGACACAGAACATACAAACAAAACTACAAAATAAAGCAGGTGTAAAGACTACATAAGTCAGTTCTAATAGTAGTTCACATGCAACCAGGTAATAGGCGCAGGCTATAGAGTTTGGCATTTTTTTGTTTCCTACAGATTTGTGTCATTTTAGAAATTATTAAATAAAACCTCTGGTAATGAAATTAAGCGGTTCCTCTCTGGCATTAAAATATGTTATAAGACCAACCTTTGAATCTATGTTTGCTTCTTTGTGAATTCTACAGAGAATGTTTTGTAGTTTCCTCTGCTATTTTGCCAACACTCCACTGTGCCAAAAACCACAGCAGGTTTCAGGGACCTGATTAAAAACGTGGGCATGGGTACAAGCTACAGCATTATGTAGAGCCTTACATTTGTGAATTGCTATAATTAGAGGTCTAACTGTTACATTCTTTTAAAATACAGGTTGTTCTCAAGCCTAAGCATTATCACAGAACTAACTCACCCAGCCAATATGAGATTCATGCAGTTCAGAGCCAAAGACTGCTATTCTCTTGCACTATCCAAACTAGAAAAGGTAAGGAGATTTGCCTCCCCTGCCCCCAGTTTGAATGTTACCATTTTAACAGGATGCCATGATCTTTTATTTATGTTCCTAGAAATTATCTATAGTTTTCTTTAAGCAGTTATATCCCCTTCCTCATTAATTCCAAAAAGTGTCAGGCGAGGAGCTGCTGGGCACCACACTTACGAAATAAAACTGCTGGGACATTCTGGCACATTTCTGGCTTCTATATCTGCATTATTCTCTGGGAAGCAAGTAATAAAACAGAGCTCAATGCAGTGCCCAAGTAAAAGCTATTTCTTGCAAATCTCTTTTAGGCAAGAATATGCAAACCTATAATAAGAGATGGAAGGAAACAATATAAGAAAATGAAAATAAAGGGAGAGAATAAATTTCCAAGCTTCCATTTTAAAATAAAACAAATAGGAATGTCCTTAAATTTATTATCAGAATTTTGATAGGAATCAAATAATTCCCCAAATATCACTTGCTTTATCCCACACATTTCTTGGCACAAAAGCAGAATCTGCTGCAAATTTCTTTAAACAAATTTCTTTAAATATATACCTGAGTCTTATAATAGGACAATAGTCATTTCACAGCCAATTCCCTATAAAATATTTTATGGCATGAATCTAAAGGGATTTAATGCAACGTACGTTACAATATAAATGTAATTTTAATTTTGAAGACTTTCTTCTGAAATAAATCTTAGCATTTTTTCCATAATAGACAAGTTTTTTTCTCAATAGCATCAGAAGAAAAACATCTTCCGCTTTGTCTGACTGCACTGAAAACACTCGAATATATGAGAGTGGGCTACAAAAGGAATACAAAACTTCTTGTTCCTGTGGCATACGCCAATAAGCACAACAACATGCTTATCTAGGTGGAAGTGTTCTTTGTACAATTAGACTGCTTTCTTCAACTCTCAGAAGCACACAATTTGCTAGAAACACCCCTTTGCTGCTCAGCCATCAAAGCACACCTGTATGCATATATGTGCAAGAGCATGGGTGTGTATGTATGTGTTTCTCATTGAGAAAAATCTCTAGTACAAGCCAGTAGTATTTGATCAGAAGATACAGTGATTGTAATAACAAAAAATATAATTATTATTTCAGGGTTTTTTTTTTCCTTAAAATTTTTGAAACCCCTTTAATGTGAAGAAATTGACGAAGGTGACATTCTTTTAAAGGACAGAATAATGTCATATTTTTAAGAATTTATTTGCTGTGTGTTTTTTTTCTGGAGAGTAAATTTTTTTGTGTGTGACACCTTTTTCAACTCCACTTAAGTCAAGCCACAGAAGTCAACAGGTACAACCAGACTATCCAATGGCAAATGGGTTAGAATGCTGCTGTTCAACAAAACCATTAGCTAGAGCAGACTGCTCATTTGTGTATCACAGAATCAGAGCATGATTAGGGTTGGAAGGGACTACTGGATGACATCTTACCTAAGATCCCTTCTCAGGCAGGACCATCTAGAGGCAATTGCCCAGAATGATGTCTAGAGGGCTTTTAACTGTCTCCAAAGAGGGAGAATCCTCAACCTCCCTGGGCAACCTGTGCCAGTGTTCAGTCACTCTGACTGAGTAAAAATGGGTCTCCTGACATTCAGAAGAAACTGTGTTTCAGCTGGTGCCCACTGCCTCTTGTCCTGTCCCCTAGGCACCACTGAAAAGAGCCTAACTGTCTTCGCTGCACCCCATGTCCAGCTATTTTTACACGTTGATGGCATTCTCCCTAAGCCTCCTGTTCTCCGGGCTAAACAGTCCCAGCTCCCCCTCAGTCCTTCTTTACAGGAAAGATCCTACATTCCCTTGATCATCTTAGTGGTGCTTTTCTGAACTATCTTCAGTAGCTCCCCCTCTCCTTGTACTGGGGAGCCTAGAACTGGATGCAGTATTCCAGGTGTGGCTTTATTCTTACTGAGTAGCGTGGAAGGATCACTTTCCTCAACACACTGACAGCGCTCCTCCTAACTCCGTCCAGGACACCACTCGCCACCTTTGCCAGAAAAGCACACTGCTAGCACAGGTTGAACTTAGTGTTCACCTTAATGTTCACTAGGACCCCCGGCATCTTCTCTGCTGAGCTACTTGCCAGCCAGTTAGTCCCCAGCGTGTACTACTGCAGATATATGTTGGACATAAGTGTCTCAATTCAAGACATATAACGTTTCTGCATTTCAAGAGCACATCTTCTTCATGACATCACTGAACTGCAAGCTTAGTATTCTCCCTCCTCTTAAACTTAACAAAATAACTTCCACCCTGTAGTTCTGCTCTCTGAAAACTGAAGGAATAGCAACCACCTTGTGGATTGCTCTGCAAGTGAGTTGTGATAAGGCATAACTATTGTTATATTTAGTTATGTATATTCTCTCCCCAGAAGAATCAGAGCAGTAAGTTTCTACCCCAGCCCACATCCAATCTCATCTCACATCCTCACATTCACTGAAATACCGTTTCTTCCCTCTTGCATCAGATTCTGTTCATGTTTCGTGTTCCTAGTAGGCTTTCTGACCTTAATGAGATTACACTCTCAGCACCAAGGAACCAGAGCAGGAATAACTAGAGCTTTGCTCTAAGCACCCTTGAAATTCCTCCATCACTTAAAATGATTTGGTAGAATATGCCCATTCAATTTGAAATGTGATGATTGAAACAATGTATGCATGAAACAAAATCTTTTAACCTGAAAAACTGTGAGTACTGAGCAAAGACGCTGCATGTTTTAGAAAGAAACTGTATTCAGAGTAAAGAAACTTTACACCTCTGACTACACCTCAGGTGTAAATATCAATTTGATGTTTTTATTATTGTCCTTCCAAAACCAGCACTAAAAGTGTTTTCTATATTTTTAATTTCTTAACAGAAAGAACGTGAGAAGGGATCTAATTTGGCATTTATGTTTCGACTGCCCTTCGCTGCTGGCAGAGTTTTCAGCATCAGTATGTTGGATACACTGCTTTACCAGGTACTATGCACAGTAATGGGACTTGGCTTAGCGCAGACATGCAGTGTTGCCACCTATTTTATTACACTTAATTGTTGTATTACCTTGTTTTCTTACATGTAAGCCGTTAACATGCGTGTCAGTGCCAGGAATAATCAAAGGCAAAATACAATCAAGCATGTTCCAATGACAGTACTAGCCCAGTTATGAGCCCCCAGATCACTGGGTCCTTGTGCAAGTTCCATTGCTAAACAATATAATACTATTTGTGAACCTCTCCACAGTCAAACAAGTAGGATGGTTTTGACAAGTACTACATAGATTATACAGCCTGATAACTCTTGTAATCTGTAGCAAAAGGACAGTGCCCGTTCTCACACAGTAGTGTCTCTAACCACAGAAATCAACAGCATTGCTTTTACGAGTAGTTTATCAGTCATCTGCATCTGCTCTGTGTCCTGTCCTCTTACTTGTGAGAGCTAGATGAGTTCAGATGTATCATTGATGAGTCCAGATGAGTTATTGTATGTTAAAGCGATACATTCTGGCCCTAACAAGAAATATATGCAGTGGTTACAAAGAGATGATGGGAAGAACCTTGTTGCCCAAGAATCCAGGACAGGGCTGCTCAGGCAAAAAGAAGTGATGACAGTCAATATGGATAAGGAAAGAGCAGCAGCCTCAGACAGTTAGCAAAACAATCTAAAGAAAATATAGGATCATGACAAATGAAGGTAGCAACTGGTTTCAGGGTGGAAAGAGAGGAGAATATTGCCCTCCCTTCTGAATAATGACTACCCTTCTGCACATCAGGATGCCTGAGCAGCAGCTGCCAGGTCTAGCCTTCAAGTATCAAGGCACGCAAAAATAAGCAGCAACACCACCATGACCCAGGCAGCCTGCTCATCTAAGTGGCTATCTACTTTGCCTATACCTAGAGGTAGCCTCTGAATGCTTCCGTATTCAGGTGCTAAACATAAGCATTTAGCTTAATTTCTATCTTTTAACCAATCAGCAAAACACTTTTCTTAGCAGAGCAACAAGCCTAAACTGAGATAAGGCAGATCAACCCCTGAAAAAAAGGCAAAGGCAATTGACTTGTTTGAATTAAAATAGCAGCAGTCTCACCTTAGCATTACCCAGTACTCAGTACTGCAGACCCATCTAACATACAACAGCATTTCTTTTGCACAGAAGAGTTCATTATTATAATTTGACATCTAATAAGGCTAATACCTTCCTTCCATAGATCTTACATCTACCTTTGCTTTCATGGTGCCTTATTATACATCAGTCTCTTTGAATCCTGCATATACATTACATGCATATGCAGGACCAAATAAGAACACTTATTTTATGTAAGTATCTTCAGCATAAAATAAGGGATAACTATTTCTACAATAGTTTGTACAAACTTATCTTTTTGTCTACTTAAAAGATGGAGTTTGACTGTAAACACAGATGTACAATTCCTTTCAAATTCACACATAGTGCTAACAGTTACCTGTTCATCTGTTAACTAAAGCTTTTTTCTTTCTTTTCCATCTCTCCTGTAAAAACTCTGCAGTCATTTGTGAAAGGTTATATGATTTCCATCACAAGACTACTTCTGGGACTTGATACCACACCAGGATCCGGGTTTCTTTGTTCAGTAAGTTGTTAAAAAAAATGAAAATTACTACAGAGTACCAGAGAAGATTCTGTACTGTCTGCAAAATAACTGGGTTTGTGTACAGCACTTGCTTGTATGAAAGTCCGAGAAAGGCCATCTGTTTCCTTCTTCATCAGGGGAGAAGACGTGAAAATAGCCACTTCCATAGCAAAAAACAACCCCCACGCCTGTTGTGGTTTAAGCCCAGCTGGCAATAAGAACCATGCAGCCACTCTCTCACTCTCCTCCGCCTTCCTCTCCCTGCTCCCGGAGGGATGGAGAAGAGAATGGAAAGAATGTAGCTCCCATGGGTTGAGATAAGAACAGTCCAGTAACTAAGGTATAACACAAACCACTGCTGCTACCACCAATAATAATAATGATAAGGGAAATAACAAGGGAAGAGAATACAACCGCTCACCACCCGCCAACCGATACCCAGCCTGACCAAGCAGTGATCTAATCCTTCCGGGTAACTGACCCCAGTTTATACAGTGGGCATGATGTGCTGTGGTATGGAATACCTCTTTGGTCAGTTTGGGTCAGGTATCCTGTCTCTGCTTCCTCCCAGCTTCCCTTCCTTCCTGGCAGAGCATGAGGCTCAGAAAGTCCTTGGTCAGAGTAAATATTACTGAGCAGCGACTAAAAACATTGGTGTTATCAGCGCTGTTCCCAGGCTGAAAGTCAAAAACACAGCACTGCACCAGCTACTAAGAAGGAGAAAAATGGCTACTACTGCTGAACGCAGGACAATGCCCAAGAAAATACAATAAATTGTGTAAAGCTCAAAGGAAAATAGGATAGAGAGGAAAGCACAGGAAAAGTGCATTTTTTAATAATGGAGCTATGGCAGTTCAGCTAACAACTTTAAAAATCAAGTATATAAAAACCAGGAAGCATTACCTATCTTGTACAGCCTGGCTAGCACTTACACACAATGGTATTTCATGACACCCATTTCCATCATTGAAAATAAAGGGCAGAACTGGAATTTACATAAAAATAATATCTACTAAATGGCTTTAGTGTCAAAGTTCGAAAGTCATTGTTGCTGTTTGAGCTGTTATTAGGTATGTCAATGCAGAGTTTATATCTATTTTTCTATACATATATAGACACAAGCCATAAGAATTCATTTTTACTGAAAATAAACCCCACCTTTCTGGCTTTGCCCACACCCATCACACCCTGGATGGCAAACAGATCAACAGAAGTTACTTATCCTCTGCTTTCTGGGGAGCTACAAAGAATTGCAGGATGTCGTTCTCTAAAAAGAAGTTATCAATAAGAAAGTTGTTTAAATAAAAGCTAATTATAGATATGTGGGTCAATCTTTAAGCTTTGTTGCAGTGAATGCAAGACAACTGAATCTCTGAAAAAGGGCTCACATATCCTGAAATAAAGCTACTGTAATAGTAATTAAATACTAAAGATTGATTTTAGACTTTCATATGTCATTTATGCTTAGGGTATTAATTTCCCCTCAACTCCCTTTTATCCAGATATTCAGCCTGCAGTCCAGTGAACAGTTATCTGTCTGCATTCAAAATACTTAAGTGGTCTTCAATCTGTCCATCACCAGTTTCTTACTGCTGCCAATATTTAGCTCATTCTTTTAGAGTTTAGTGAGACGTGAACCCTGAATGAAGTTTGCCATAGATTTTTTAAGTAATTTTAAAGCAAGAACAGAAATAGTTTGATAAGACTGAACCATTTGCACTGTAATATCTCCCAAACAGGGAGGAAACAAAAGAAACAGTGTCTACAGACTCAACAGAAGCTCCAGATTTGTTGTGGAACAAAGGTGCAATAAAATCATTATCAGCTAGTGTTTAGTTGTGATTTTTTTTTTCCAAGAGCAGTATACAGAGCAAGTGATAAACCCTCAAGAGTTAAAAGTCCTCCTTCCTATCATTATTTGTTCAGATGAAGATCACAGAAGAGGATCTATGGATTAGGACATATGCCAGACTGTATCAGAAACTTTGTTCTTCTACAGGAGACATTCCGATTGGAGTCTATAGGACAGAATCCCAAAAGCTTACGACATCCGAGGTATGTCAGTTTACTATACTTTTCTTTGGATTCGATTACACAGTATACAGCATTCTTTGGTTTTTATTTGTCATGTATAAACCATTTTTTTACATGATGATTAGTACTGCCATCTCATGAAACCATTCTCAAACACAGCTCTAAAATGCAACTCTAAACAACAACTTTCCTCTTTCTTCTGCAATGCTCAGATATAGTTTACTGGTTTCCAACACAGACAATTTGCATTTTCTCTTCCATATTTCATAAAAACATGAAGCCATGTAGTGCTTAACAGCAAGATTTATCTTGAAGGAAGTACAAATGGTTAAAATTCAGTTAAAGTTAATTTTTAAACAAGAGCTACAAAAAGCTGTGCAAGATTCGGCCGCATTCAATAGCTCCTTTCTCTCTGTGGACCACCAATGCCTTTAGAAGCAGCTCTTACAGCTTCGCCAATGGGCTGTGCCACTGCAACAATGTCAGCTGATTTTATTCTTTTTTCAGTATAGCAGCATTAACATCATTCATCAAAATCATTCCTTGGAGAAGAACATAGGCACCACCCTGTTAGCACGGAAAGAAAGGTCTGTCATAGCTTTCAACAAAAAAAAGGACATGCCAGATTTTAATAATTCATTAAATAAGGGAAAGTAAGGTAAAATTCATGGCGATGCTTTATTCTGACATTCACAGCTGGCTATTTAACTTGAGGTCCAAAAAAGAGAATCAAGAAAAGTTGAACTATGAGCATACAATATATTGTGAAGGGCTTATTTACGTAGCCTGTTTTTCTCCTTTCTGCTTGTTCGCATGTTTCAAGCATACAGGCTTATTGACAGACAGCAGCTGTGCAGGGGAGGGGTAACTGTAAGGGTAATACGCATCAAAAGCCACTTCTGTTTTTTGGCAGAGGGATGGGAGCTGAGCACACACACTCAGATCTTCAGATTAATAAA
Organism: Amazona ochrocephala; assembly: GCA_039720435.1. Classification (NCBI taxonomy): domain Eukaryota; kingdom Metazoa; phylum Chordata; class Aves; order Psittaciformes; family Psittacidae; genus Amazona; species Amazona ochrocephala. The sequence continues at coordinate 20,488,936 of CM077884.1, read as the reverse complement.
TTAATGATATTTCAAATCTTCTTCTGAAAACAAGGTTTGTGATCATTAAGTCACTTAACACTAAACTCACAATCCTACCGTGATGCTAGAACACCTGGAGCCTGTGCACATGCAGCTGCTCAGGTGCTTGATTACTTCCTCTTACAAGGCCCGGATTTAGTTTAAGAGAGTTATTATCTTTTACAAAGTAGCAATTTGTTAAAGCATTCAGGTGGTGAAACCAGCCAAGAAGCCACTGTCCAATAGGTAGAGGAGCTCTACTATTATTTCCTATCAGCTTTCTTAATTTCATGAAGAATTCGAATTAAATCAGGTAGAGGAAGAAGAGGAAGGGGGACAGACAAATCTAGTTATGAAACTGCTTAAAGTTTTTAATTGCCACACTGGACTAATGTAGATGAATGGTAACATCTTTATTAAGTAAAAGCATTTGTTACTCTTTATAAAAAGCTCTGAATGCAGATCCCCAGTGGTATTGTCACACTTAAATACTTCAGCAGTTTCTTGTTCAGAGGGTGAACATTTTTGAAACCCTTCTCCCTCTAGAGAGGGGCAGGGGAAATCTTCCTTAACCTTTGTTTTTTCCCAGAATACAAAACAGCAACATTTAGCTCTGCTGCTGTGGTCTTTATGGGTAGACACCTACAAATGCAGAGATGATGAAAGCTGTAACCCTTCTACAAACGGTTTCTTTTGAAGTTCAAGGATCTTTTGACTAATTTCTCTAAAAAATTCTTAGCATGGGTGAGCACTTATCTTTTTGATATATTGAGCCAAAAACAACTTTAAAACATTGTTGGATTAGCTCTTTAATGTGGAGGTTAGAGAAATGTAAGTTGCTATATTTCTCAGCAATTATGAACTTATAACCATAATTTGAAGGTTTCTAGCTCAGAGAACCTCCAGTACATGTGTCAATTTGAGTTTAAAGGGACATATAAAACTTTGTTTGTATTGCCGACACCTGGAAGTTATCAGTTATGGTTACCTTGGGTCACAAGAACAAGATTTGCCAATATTAATATTTCTACATGTACAATTTCCTCTTTGACACTCCCTTTTCATACTGTGCACATGAGAAGCCCTCACTTCACTCTGACAGATTACTACCTGTGTAGCTAGTTTACTACGGTTCCTGTTGAACAGTCCATGTTTATTTCTTTAGACTCACTTCTGTTTAAATTGTCTTCTCTTTTCTTTTCTCCCCTTTCTTTGTCAGTCACGAGAAATGGCTTCACAAGTAAGTATTTTCTTATTGTCTGCCCGTTTCTGGGTGTTGTGGTTTAAGCCCAGGAGGCAGTAAGCACCCCACAGCTGCTTACTCATTCCCCCCACAGTAGGATGAGGGAAAGAAGAGAACTTTAAAAGTGAAACAACTCAGTGGTTGAAATAAAAGACAATTGAACCTGTAGAGCAAAAGCTGCATGTGCAAGCAAAGCAAAATAAGGAATTCACTCATTCCCATCAGCAGGCAGGTGTTCAGCCATCTTCAGGAAGACAGGGCTCCATCACACATACTGGGGAAAACAAATACCGTAACTCCGCAAGTCCCTCCATTCCTTCATCTTCCCTCAGCTTTTACTGCTGAGCACAGTGCCATATGGTATGGAATATCTCTTTGGACAGTTGGGGTCAGCTGTCCTAGCTGTGTCTACTTCCCAGCTGCTTGTGCACCCTCAGCCTATTCAACTGGCAGGGCACTGTGAAAAGCAGAAAAGGCCTTGACACTGTGTGAGCACTGCTCAGCAATAACTGAAACACCTGATATCTACACCATGTTCATTACAAACCCAAAACATAGCCTGCGTGCAAGCAGAAGAGCATTTCTGGAACTGTAGATGCAATCAAGGGCTGTTGGTATACCAGGGAAGTTACTTCAACATGCACCTTTCAGCTAAATAAAAATAAGACATTGCTTCAGAATAGATTAGATGAATCTGCACATTAAAAGTGCTTCACATTTTGCACCCATAGCTCCTAGGAAGGTTCCTAGGAAGCAGCAAGTCAAGGGAACAAAGATCCAAGAAACTAACTGATGTTTGGCATTGTAGTGCTGTTACCACCATACACCTCGATATTTTTCAGAGAGTTCACCATGTTTCTGTTCTAAAGAATCACAAAAAATATATGTACACTTCATAAAACATAAGATGAGCAACTACTGCTGTGTAAAAGTAATGACACTGGATCACTTATTATGCTTCTCATACATCAGGCTTACAAGCAATGCAAAAAAAAATAAAGAATTAAATGAAATTAAACCAACCGAACCTCAAAACGAATCAACAATAGTTACAGAAGTGTTTTTAAAGAAAGTTTGAGACTGATTAAACCAGAGAGGGAGACAGAAGTGCTCTGCACTGGGTTTCTATCTTCTGTGTATTGAACAGCTGCCACTGGCAGCTACGCTTTCATGTGGTTTTGCCTTGTCTTAAAGAGATTATTTTTCTCCTGCACACAGTGAAGAGCCATTCTGCCCATCTTTCTCAAGAGGCACCATAAAAAATGAATTATCACCTAAGTAAATATTTGTCACCTTAATTTATAGCTTCAACTCATCTGTGCCAGTGTTTCAAAAGTTCAAGCTAAAGATTTATAGACTCGCAAAATCAAAAGAATCGTTCTTTCACTTGGCATCTCCTGATTAATCTCTCGCTCAAAAAAATGTAACTAACCCTCGTGTAATAGTTGGTTTGATTGGTCTCTGCCTCTCCAAATTACTGGCAGCAAGCCCAGGTGGCTGTTTTATCAAGAGTTGGACAAGGAAAGCGACAATGCTTTCATGAAGAAAGGCAAACAAGACCATCATTTATACTCAGTTTGTGTCGGATTTATTCATGCCAAATAGACTCTATCTATAATTGCACCTTATCACATGGAATGCACTTTGCCTACCTCAATCCTTACTGTAAAATACATGCAAACCCAAAATTTCAATTTAAAATAACAAACAACAAAATCAACTAGCATTCCTGTACACAGGGATTCAGCGTTCTCTCCTAAGCCCTCCCAATATAGTAGCAGCTGAGTCAGTAACACAACTTCAAATCTATTTAAAAAAACCCAAAACCAAACAACAAACCAACAAAGAAAGCCCCCAAAAAACCCCACCAAACAAACAAAGAACCCACACCACAGAACACCCCAACACAAATAACTAACCAACCAAAAAACCCCACAAAACCCAACACCAAACAAGCCTTTCTGTTGCAGACTAAGCTAAAGAGCTCAGTAAATTAACAGGTCTTTGAGTAAGGTTTATTGCAAAATTCTAGTCTAGGATATTTAAGATGTTGCTACAAGATAAGCATCTTGATTGTTCTTTTTAATTGTTAGTTTTGATTGGTTTGTAGATTGTTTGGGTTTCTTTTACACAGATAAAAGACAGTCTGTGCAAAAGGGAAAAAAATAGTATGTTTCTTACATTGTCAGACTTACATCAAGTATTATCTTATAGACTCCAGGAACTGTACAGATTCTGTGTGGGACAGGGTGGTGTGCCTCTTAAAGAAAGGTTATATTCAATGCTGATGAGGTCAACACAACGTTGCTTTCAGATACCGTATTAATGGGAGAAGGCCTTTAGAACCTCTAGCACTTTCAGTTAGATTTGCTTTATACTCATTACTTCCAGCTTATTGTGAACTCTTTTTGTTCTTGGGGATTTATACAAACTGAGACAGTTCCACTTTAAGTCATCTCTGGTTTATATTTCATTTATTTACTTTAAGCACTCAACACACTGAAATCAGTCCCCAGTAACCTGGTAACATGACTGTGCTGATAACAGTGAGGGCTTCACTATATCAATGTCAATAAAAGACATGTTTCAAAGACCAGGGCAATAACTCAGGATTCTAAGAAAGTAGTTTTGAAACTAGAAAGCTAGAAGAATTAGTTAAATGTAAAATAGGCATTAAAAGAATTTTGAAGGTAGCTTTTGACGCTTGTTTATATATTCCCTATAATCATTTCATATGTTAGAACTGCATATATAGCCTATCTACTTGACGTGTTTCAGTACTGCTGTATGTGTATAGTACTGGCACTAATTAGGTGACATGAAGAAGACAGCAACAGAGGGACAGATTTTGGCTTTCAAGTCTGCTGCTTTTTGTTACTCTGTGAGTGAAAAACCAACATCATTATGCTTTAAGGTAGGCGTTAATTACCTGTTTTGCAAGAGGTATCCTGAATCATACTGAACACTACTGCATACATCCCTACTTTCTGACACAAAGGCCTTCTGAATATTATGTGCTGGAAGGTAGAAAATGCCTGGGAATTTGAGAAACAGCTAATAGGTATGTTCCACTTATGGTCTTAAAGACTACTCCAAACAGCACGGCCAAAGTCAAACCATTACTTAATGAATCCACAACATAAATCCAAAAAGAAGTTACAGAACTTGAATTTCTAAAACTATGCAGACTTGGAAGAAAGCACAGAATTGGTTCAGAACATATTCCTAGATTCAGGAAAGGCAATATGGAAAGGCTAAAGTTGTTCTAGAATCAAAATGGAATCAGGCACTAAATAACAAGTATCTGCTTTTGCACTCGAGAAGTGTGTTTATATCAATGGGCTTTGTACATAAATCAGTGTCTAGAGAAGGGTGACCAATTCAGGAACACTTTCTAGGTACAAGCAGCTGAATCTCCTCAGCTCCATTGAAACCCAAGCACATGTTCAACTGCAGTGTTGAAAAAGGAAGTGAACATCTTGATCTGTTTCTATTTTTTAAAGCCCTTAATCTCTCCTTTCATTTTCAAGTCTCAAATCTCTATCAGCGTGGAAGAATGGGAAGACACTAAAGACACCAAAGAACAAATCAGTTATCGTAATAACCATTGGAACTCAACATCTAGTGATCAGTCTGATCACCCCTTGTTACGGCGAAAAAGCATGCAGTGGGCCCGGCGACTGAGCAGAAGAGTACCAAGACACTCTGGTAAAACAGCTGAGAAGATAAACCAGCAGCGAATGAACCTTTACAGGAGATCAGAAAGACAGGAGCTTGCTGAACTGGTGAAAAACAGAATGAAGCATCTGGGCCTTTCCCCAGCAGGATATGGTATAGTTGCTATAATATTTTAAATCAATAATAAAATAAAAAAAAATAAAGGTCAAGGTTATGCAAGATGAACTGACTTTTAAGAACTGAGGATGCCATAAACGAAAGTGGAAAAGTTTATGATAATGGTTTTATTGGTTTGGCTTTGTTGGTGGGGGTGGAGTTGGGTGGTTTGGTTTTGCTTTGGTTTTTTTCCCCTAGAGAAACTTGAAGTGTTTTAAATCAGTTCTATTTTCAGACAAAAAACTCAGAAAAGTTTGCTTTTAAATATAATTAATCTGGTATTTTTTTTCCCTCTAGATGAAATGAATGATCATGAGAATACCCTCTCTTACATCCTGATCAATCCTTCTCCAGATACGAGATTAGAGCTGAATGATATAGTGTAAGTTAAAGCACAACCAAAGTCACAAGACCTGCAGAATTTGTCATTTGCACTTCCTGTCTGAATTCATTTCATTCTCTTTCTGCTGGAAAAGAAGCCCAAACTTTCCTGTGCACCTGCAAAAAAATGAAAATTAGCGCTTGTCTATTTAAATAGACATGTAGCTATACACGTGTGTATATTTAAATTAAATATATATTTAATACATATATTAGTAATGCTCTTACCTACGTATTCTCTCATCCTCATCTTACTCTGTGTATTTAAAAAGTAATCAAATTTGACAGTCCACATTTTGACTCAGCAGACCATGATGTTCTTTGTCTGTGTCAGAGTTTGGTGCTTGCAAATGGATCTTGCAGTAGTACTCCTTGTTCTCTTTCATTCCAGAATTAGTACAATACGTTCCATTGCTAGCACTAGCACTCTCCTTTCTTAAAAGCAAAAAACCCACCACGAAACAAAACAAAACCAAGCCAAACCAAAATCAAAACACAACAGAAATCCAGAAATGCACTACCAGCCCTTTGTTCCTTTGACATGTTTTGTTTAGGTTTTTATTTCCTGGAGATTAACCTATTTGCTCTGAAGTTGGTGTGGTTGATGTCCTATAGAAACATCAAATTTAGAGTTGCATTTTCAGTTCCAAGAGCGCAATTAGGAGCGCCAGATTTCAGCTATCTGCAGTAACACACAAAGATGACACATAGGAATTGCTTATGCAGTGCAACCCTAGTCATGCCTAAGGAAGATGACCACTGAGATTTGGGAGCTGTGACATCAGGCCAGTTATAAACCCTCAACACACTAGTAGTTGTTTATCATACATTTAGGCTTCTTACAACTTTGCCAATGTTTATCACTATAGAAGTGTTAACTTTTATTTTTTTGTTACTTAAGGGAAACCTGAATTTTCCCTCCAAATCTAAGAAAATCTTCCTTAAAAAAAGCCAAAACAAAACCAACAACAACAAAAATCAAGCAAGATAAGCACGTGTTTAAACATGCTTCATTTGTATTTAATGAACAGAATAGGGCAGATTCTTTCACTGCTCATCAGTTTCATTGCCTGGATCAGCAAAAAAAATATGGATTGTTCTGGAGTAAACATAAACATGCGATTGAATAGGGTTTTTTAACCCCTTTGCACATCAACAGTTTTCTTGCACAAGTAAGTTCAGGGTATGTGTAGCAACAAATTCTGTAAGATAGAGAAAACACTGCTATGCTATTTTAGCCCTGACAGAAGGAAGAACATCAATGAAGTAACAGCAGCAGGTGGTGTTTCCAAATCCTGGAGATCAGGCGATTCTTCTGAGTATCCACCATAAAGGCAATGTGCCACAGACTCAGAAGCCCATGCTTTGAGGAGCCAGGAAGAGTCTGTTACTAGGGGAGCTGAAAACATACAGCAGTTCTAGGGGACGTATGGCAGTGATTGCTCATACACTTACAGAAAATGTGAGTTCAGTTAATCAGGATTTTCTATTTCACGTTTTATTGAAGAATTTTGGGGTTTTTTTAATGAAGTCTGGTGCAAAACATACAGAATGGTAGAAGTTCACAGCCTGTAGAACCACAGACTTTCTTCAGAGCCACTGCAAAGTTACACAAGAAATCTTTAGAAGCACCACATTGCATGCATGCAACCTCTATTTGCAGAGCATTTCAAGTGTTTTCATTTGGCTGATGAGGAGATGGACAGAAACGTGGCATGAAGATACGAGAGAAAGGATTCTTTCATACTTGGTTTTCCTTATTTCATTTTGTGGGGGAAAGGTTACAAGATACATGAGGATTAATAAAATGCTAGGATTAATACACAAAGCTACTACAGTGCTAGCACCTAAAGCCATCTCAGATCAGATAGTTTATCACTTGAGATAGCTGACAAAAGAGTGCAAAATTTACAGTTATAAATTAATGGGAAGCTCTTAAATCCTTAACCCAAGAAAAGCAGTTATTTTAAACATCTCAAACTTAGATTCAAACTCATGAGTCATTTTCTTCAAGTACTCAGATCTGCTAGGAATTCTTATTCTGAAGAGTCCGTCTGCAGACTGTCAGCTTTTACCAAGATTATCAATATCAGGCTCTTTATTTGTTGGGCAGAGTGACAAGAATTATCCATTGTTTAGGCACACTGCTTGTGCCTTCTTGAAGGAGTAAAGGAAATGCATGAAGAAATACAGGATTACTGGCAAAGGAGCTGTCAGTCAAAATTAAGGTTTAGCTGTGCCTAGTACATGCAGATGATGTCTAGGCAAACAAAATGTGAAAAGCTCTATTATTCGCATTTAAAGCAGGAGTTACCCCAATTCTCCAGGTTACTCAACAAGAACTAGACTAAGCACCTCAAAAGTAAGTCTTCATGTCTTCCTGTGATCTTTTCACCTTTACAACTGTATGCACTTACTTTATTCTTGCTCACACCAGTTCTTTTTAATGAAAATTGTAATTTCTTTCTATAGATACTTGATCCGACCTGATCCATTGGCTTACGTTCCAAATGCTGCTCCCAGCCGAAAAGACAGCTTCTGCAACACTGTGGGACAAGACACCAGGGAGGAGACACAACTTTGATATGTGACTCATCATAAAATTAAGAGATAATTTTATACACGTTGCTGTTTCCACTCACCATTTTGAAAACTGAGTGATACATTTTATTCAGATTTTGGAAACAAAATAACAGTGTGTAAGTGACCAAATTTAGAAATACGTGGTCTAGAAACTCTGATTTAAAGGATTGTCAGGCTTCTGGCCTATTGAATATGGTAGTTGAACTTTGTCAACTTAACGGAATTATGACACCTATTGCTATTTAACCAATATGAACAAAGTATTTGAAAAGTGACAAATTCCATCATGTGTTTTGCTTAGATGCTTCTAAGCATATTTATCAAGGTGACAGCATGTCAGCGACTAAGCTTCTGACCTACGTCAGTAAAGATCACCTGATGTCCATCGACCATGCATAATTTGTAGCAGAAAATATGCTAATACCTAAAGCTGCCAATGAGGCTTTGTGTGTGAAGAGTCCAGACTTTGAAATCAAATTGTCAGCCTCAGCCTGTCACCCATTATATCAGAACAGGCTAGTTTCAGTCCCAGTTTAACTTCACAGAATCACAGAATCACAGAATAGTAAGGGCTGGAAAGGACCTCAAGATCATCGAGTTCCAACCCCCCCGCCATGGGCAGGGACACCTCCCACTAAACCATGCCATCCAAGGCTATGTCCAACCCCACCTTGAACGCCGCCAGGGATGAAGCATTCACAACTTCCCTGGGCAACCCATTCCAGGGCCCCACCACCCTCACAGTATAGAACTTCTTCCTCAGATCCAATCTAAACCTCCCCTGTTTAAGTTTAAACCCATTACCCCTTGTCCTCTCACCACAGTCCCTAATGAAGAGTCCCTCCCCAGCATCCCTATAGGCCCCCTTGAGGTATTGGAAGGCTGCTATGAGGTCTCCACGCAGCCTTCTCTTCTCCAGGCTGAACAACCCCAATTTTCTCAGCCTATCTTCATACGAGAGGTGCTCCAGTCCCCTGATCATCTTCGTGGCCCTCCTCTGGACTTGTTCTAACAGTTCCATGTCCTTTTTATGTTGAGGACACCAGAACTGCACACAATACTCCAAGTGAGGTCTCACGAGAGCAGAGTAGAGGGGCAGGATCACCTCCCTCGACCTGCTGGTCACACTCCTTTTGATGCAGCCCAGGATACGGTTGGCCTTCTGGGCTGCAAGCGCACACTGCCGGCTCATGTTCATTTTTTCATCAACCCACACCCCCAAGTCCTTCTCCGCAGGGCTGCTCTCAATCTCCTCCCCGCCCAACCTGTAGCTGTGCCTGGCATTGCTCCGACCCAGGTGGAGGACTTTGCACTTCCAGGACTTCAGTGTTAGTTCTCTGGGTTTACACAGATCAGACTGAATAACGCAGCCTAGTCATACCCTAGAGGTTAAGATCTAAGGAATACCCACTGGAAGATTAGCTCAGGAGCCCACCTGGAGAAAAGTCCTTGTCATCTCACACAGGCAGTCCCCCACATTTGTAACAACTGGGAAGGCACTCTCTGTGTGAAGAGGCAAACAAAGGTAAGAGTGGTAACTCAGGTGAAATAGAATCCTTTTAACCTTAGTGAGTTTGTCAATAGAAACCCAAACAGATTATAATACAAAAGTGAAAGCATCCCTGTAAGGAATGGTTTGTGGTGCAAGTCCTTCCCATTTCCATGAATATGCCAGAACCACAACTGTCCACAGTATGCCCACTTAATTCAGATTACCCAAACGTGATACCTAATTTCATATGAAATATTTATCACCCTGAAAATCAAAGAAAATTATAACCCATTTCATAAAAAGAATGCAATACCACGTTATGTCAAAAGGCACCATGGATTTGAAGACTCCACATTTTGGCATTGAGGACATAAGAAAGCATCTGCTAGTGTATGAAACATACAGAGCTGCTACAGAGTCTCCAGTCTACACATACAAGAATGACACAATTGATCAAGCTTTCTACAGAATTAAAACTGTACGTGGTTGTCCAAAATCACAGTCTTGCTTTGCTGTCTGTCACAAAGGGAGGAAGAGCATACTTAAGGTAAAAACCCTACTGTTAGGATTATAGAATTGGTACAAGAGATTTGTCAGGTACAATGGAAAAGTTGATTATTGGAATTACCTTGATGTCCTACGTGTACAAAAATTCAGTAAGAATTGTTTATAACCGCTTTTATATTATTTGGTAGAACAACTACAATTTGTTTCTGAAAAATAAAATACCAAGTTGCCCAGTGAACAGCTCCCGGATGTGCGTACGCTTGTCAACATTGTAAGGATGTTGAAATTAAGTCACATTCATGTGAGGAGTGACAGCAAATCTGCTATTATTCCTCCCTTCCTTCCTTTTAATTCTTTGAAAACTTAACTCATCTGTCCTATATTGAGTCAGAAATCCTAAGGCCATTATTATAAAAATAAAACCAAACACAGTGGTCTCAGAGTGGACTGAAGCCATCAGATCAAGAATACCAGTTTTAAAAGAAGAACTGGGAAAGCAGGGTTTCTCAGCAATTTCTTTATATTGATATATTAAAGTAGCATCATGGTTCAGAAGGGTTTTAGCGATTCTGCATGAAATGCACCACTTTTCAGTGTTTTCCCCCACACACTAGTCATTTATCAAATTATTCACAGGTAAAAACAAAGTATTTCAAATGTTCCCTCTGGGCACTAGTTGAAAAACCAACAACTGAAGCAGCTGCAGAGACTGAAGTCTACAGTTTCTTAAAAGCCAGTAGATGATACAGGATCTTGTCCAAGACCTCTCATAGGAGTTCACCAAAAAAAGACTGCATGTTCAATGTGAATAACTCTCTATTTTGAATGCCTTCAGTGATAAAACTGCATTTCAGTTGAATGTTTTCAAAATTATTCAAATATCTTAAACAGATTACTGCAAAATATTAGGAGGATCCTTTGTGCCATACTTAAGATCTTTCTAACAGAGTCTCAAGCAGGCAGACAGGATTCCAAAATGTGCCTACCCTGCAGCTGGCAGGCAAGTTAGAGACTCTGCTTTCGGTGTGATTCACACACTTTGCAGGCCTTCCCTGTGCACTGCCTATCATACCCACCACAGGTTCAAAGTCTCTCTGCCACAAGGATATATACCTAGGACTTGATGCTCTGCATTTACCAGCCTATAAAGCAGTAGAAACAAGCAGTCAGATCCCATCCAACTCAGCAGAATTGCTTGAGTTGAATAATAGCATCTAATGTGACCTGGTATTTCTTAAGGCTTAATGAATTTCTAATTACTGATTAGCCCCGGAAGATTTGCTAAAGCAAACACAGAGGCAGCTGAAGACAAATGCAGTCTCTAAAATGAATAAAAGTCAATCTTTCTGAACAAAATACTCAGTTCTACAAAATCTGCTGAAGACAAGGTAGTAAAAACTAACAACAGCTTCTTATGAAGCAGAAGTTCTAGTAACCCATGAATAATATACTGCGAAGTTCTGTTACTCAAAATATACTGCCTTTCATATTGAAAGCAGAACAGCTTTGCTTCCTCTGGAGTATCTTCACAGACAGACCCCATTCTAGTGGGATTAAGACCTTTCAAGAACCATCCGAAGAATCTCTACATCAACACTGAATGAGACAGTACACACATTTTCTCCTGACTCATTTCTACCAAGAGCTCAAACATGCCCATCTTCCCCAACACTACCTTAGCAGATACCAAGCAACTTGGTACCAAAGTCACAATCGCAGTGAAGAAAGTGATAGCAGGTAATAATTACTTCATTCTCACAAGAGAATTCCCCAGCAAAGTGAGATCTACCTATGAAAACTTGTAACCTAGTCTTCAATAAAAAGTCAAAAAGCGTTTCTGTGGAATGCAGTGTTTCCTTAACTTTCACTCCAATTCCAGAACACGCAGTAATTCACATAAGAAGTAAAAATAAACCCACATTTTTAAAACCTGCAGTAGGAGGAGTTAGTGAAGTTTTCATCACATTTCAACTTAGAAATTAAAAGAACAGTTATTTCCCAGCGTACGTATTTCCCCTCCCACAAAAATCTTGCTAATACAACTGCTCTTTAACAACTTTAAAGTACACAAATATATACTTATATGTTATTGAATATTTCTTATAGATCTTTGTTTACCAGTGCACCAATAAAATGCTAAAGAAGAAATAGATCTCAGGCTTCAGCAGTGGAGGCAAACTGAAATGACATCAAGCGCACCAGAGGTAACGCACAAGTCTGTAGATTCTAGGCAGCTAGGGCTGACAGCAACCGTTCTGTAATTTTGGAGCCCTGATGCGTGAGGTTTTGCTGCATTGAATTACACTTGATGTCTGAGGGAAATCAGTCACTGCAACCTGGAAATGAATTAATAAAAGCAAGCAGTACTGTGTAGTGACAACAAGTTGTACAAGGATATAAATTCTTCATCTATGTCACTACCTTGAAAAAGTATTTTCTACAAAATAAAGCAACCTGCATAAAATATTGTTGCATATTCTTGATATTATATAGAAAAAGCTCACCCCACTTTGAAACAGATATACATTGAATAAATGGTCCAAAGAGCTGCACTACTAATTTTCAGCCACTGTTCCTTTTGCTTATTGCAGAGACAGGAAAAGAGTTATTAATTCATATTAAGTTATGAGAGATTACCAAGACTTTGCTTATCTTCTGAAATTAATGCAAAATATTAATGATGATTGCTATGTACTTCATTATTGCCTATACTATTAATGCAAGAACGCTGTCAGTAATGGTAATTCAACACAAGCATGAACTCCCACAGCCTCTCAAGAAGTTTAAAAAGGCAAATACTTCTGCTTCATAAAGTTAAAATCTAGCATTTGAAGTTTCTAGACTTTTATTTCTCCTAAAAATCCGGACCGCATACCATTACAAAAGTTTGCGAATGGTCCATGCCAACCAAGGAGAGAGGCTGGGATGCAAATACTTATTATACTGCAAATTGGGACACCCCAAATGTGGTTTTACGCAGGGCTTTTATACCTTTAATGCATTCCAGTACAATCTGATTTAACTAATCACAAACACCCACACTACTAATTGCTAATTACAGTAAGAATTCTCTACATCATTTCCCATTTCTTCTTTTATCCTTTCATCAGTATAGCCTGGCTGATGAGCAATAGATAACTGGTTTCTTTGTTATAGCTTTTGTATAGCTTTTAACAATACAGTATTTTCTCCCACTACAAGTTATAAGTCCTCACTACTTCCATAGCTGTCCAGTGGTGTGGCAGACTCCAAATGCAAACAAAGAATTGGTGTTTTTATAGTGTTACCTTTGGACAGATGGCAAATCTTCATTTGTATCACTGGTTCCTTGGACGGATGTGTGCCAGTTCTTTCAACCCTCTACACTCCCTGGTTTGTGCACAGTTGAGACAGTAATAACTGCCCTGGTGAACTGCATTGAGGTTTATAAAGAGCAAGGTATGGTCAACAGATAATGAACAATATCGCATTTACGCACATCCCTCTAATTCCCACTCTTCTCACAAGATCATTCTTCACAAAAAGTCACCTCAAACAGCTGCTTTTTTCTTTTTCCCAAAAAGGCAATAGTTTCAAGCGATTACATTTATAATTTTAATAGTGTGAGTTCTACAGTAAGATAGCATGCAACCAAGAATTCATTACTTTTCCTTTCAGATTTTAATGAAAGTACACTATGAATAATTTAAACTTAATGAAACTTGTACTAAATTAATTTATCTTGACATGTTGTGATGCAGTATATTCTGGCTTTGTGTTTGCTGCTTAGTGAGTATAGCAATTCACAAAGTCCAGTAATACACTTTCCCAGCCATTAGAAACGAGAACCATGGGAGTGTTGCAATATTTTCATTACTCAGATTTTTTTTTTTTTACTTATTTTTTGATAAAAAGTTGAAGTTAGGTTATTATATTTAAAAAAAAAAAAAGAAAAAAAGAAAACAAATAGAGAAAATACTGAAAGTGCAGGGGATTTCTCATATACCTCTTCCAATTGAACTTTTGTCAGCAGTACCTAGGAATAATCTCAGGATGATGAGTTTTCAGGAGCTGCTGGACAAAAATTGTGAGATTTAATTTCGTACTATTTAAGTCTCATTATAACGTAAAATCAGGGTCCCAGGAAAGTCAGTAAAAATTTTGCCTCTGATACAAGCGAAATAGAAGACTCAACTATTGCCTAAACATAGCTGTTAGTGCCATGTGGGATAGCCTGGGGGATTCCACCTGGCTTTAACTGACAGTCTAGCAGTGCTTGAGTTTCCTGTAGGTCCTGCTGTTGTACCTGCCAGCCTTATGGGTAATCCCTGGATGAATGGGACGTCTCAAATAGCATTAAGCACTGCTTTTAGACCACTGAGCTGAGCCCAAGTTATCTCCCACTGGCCATCCCCTTCTGATAGTGCCTTATACAGATACTGTTGTACACACATGCTGAGAGCTGCAGCCTAACAGATACGATGGTATTCCTAACAGAAAAATATACACTAAGATATTTATATAACACGTATATATTTATATAAATTTTTTTTTAATAAAGATGCACATTTAAAAGGAATCATCCTTTCCATTCAGCTATGCTGTCAAGTCTCACAGACTATATACCAAAGAGCATATCCCATATTGTACAGGTAAAAAACATACAGACCTCTTTTCCAAAGCATTTTGCAGGGTATATTTCCTAAAGGATCAGGTTGCAGGGAGCAGGATTCTCTTTTGGAAGTTCAGTACCTTCCTAAGAACAATGTTTACTTCTAAAGAAAGAGATGAGCAGAAGTTCTTAAGAAGTCTTATCACATTGTTAGCTTGTGTAAAAGGAGATGTTCACTTTAACAGATGCTTTTCCAAATGTCTCTTATTTTAACACAATCTGATTTTTCTGCATGTCTAGAAGCCAGACTAAGTCTCTTTTTCAATTTGTGGTAGAAATGATGGCTGTATTGAGTTTTCTGGGGAAATCAATCAAGAAAATAGTTTTGTTACCAGGGCAGAAGCTCAGTTTAGGAAGAACGATGGAACAGTTTTCCTGAGTCAACTAATGTTTGCTCCCCAGGATGATGACATCTGAAACTGCAATGGTGTTAAAAGCTGGAATCATAAAAACCTAAAGCAAGTTCAAGTTTGCTGGAAAGAATTAAAAATCAGATCTTTTTTCCAAGGAGCTGACTAATGCTTATAGAACATATAATGTTATTTTAAAACTGCATTTAAAAATGAGTTGTTGCAACAAGTCTATTAATAGACTAGTTGTACATTACTTTCTAAATAGTTCATAAGGCAGTAACATGTCTACTTAGGGGTCATTCAGTTCAGCAAGACTGATTTAGGTCTGAGTACAAGTAGAAACTTCACCACTTTGGTAGAAAACCACAGCATTTAGTATTCTGAAGGCAATACACAAGTCTTTTTACTGTTACGCATATTTAAAGATACTGAACCATAGTAAGTATATTTAAAGATACTGAACCATATTATGAATACTTAATTATACTGAACCAGGTTCTCTCTTTACTACGGTCGTTTTCAGGTTCCGCCATCTTTCCTCTCTTATCCACAGACTGAAGAGGCCACTCCATCATTATTGAACATTAGAGTGTGCACCATGTTCTCCTTCTGTCTCCAGCCAAATTCAGCAGCAGACAGCCTCAGCAAAAGCAAATGTCATGTGCAGACCCAGTGTGTCTAAGCATCAGAGCTGAGTTACATGATGGGTCAGGACTGTATTGAGCAACCTGACATACTCTAGGCTGCCCTCTGCAATGCAGACCTTCCCATAGGGAGTCACTGACACTATTGTTATAGAGCTGTTTGCTTCTGTTCTTAACTTCACATTTTTTTATTCTTTCCAATTTCACATATTCATTGAAGGATTTCTCCTTCTCTCACCTCTCACAGCATTTGTGGCGGCTGACAGAAAAGCTACTGGCCCGCTACAGAGAAAACTTGCCTTTCATCTCAGGGAAGAGATAGACATCAAGATAGATATTTGCCTTGCATCCCAAAGGAAAGATAGATGTCAAGGTAAAAACTTGGTTTGCATCTCAAGGTATGATATAGTCCCTAAAATTATACACACCAACCTCCAGTTTTAAGAGAGAGGTACAAGGGTTTTCATCAATAATGATTATCTGTACAGCAACAAAGGAGGGAGGGATATCACCACAGACAAATGGGGCATTTTAGGCTGAATTAAAGGGTGGGTGTAAGAAGTTCATAAGTCTATCTGCCAGGAAAGGGAAGGAGGAACAAACAAAAGGGTGTGATTCAGAACAAATCAACCTTCTCCAGTACCTTGAGAATATATGAGATGAGAGCTGAAGCAATTACATTTCCTTACACGGCTGTGAGTAAAACGTGTTTTAGGAAGGACTGAACTGGCCTCATTTTTCACTGAAAAAGTATTTAACTTACATTATAATAACTATAACAATAATTCCCTTGATATTTATATAATAGTTTTATGGAGAATCCCCAAGTTCTGCTTCTGCATTGGGAAGCAGTAACCCCAGTACTTGTTCATTTATGAGAGGAAATAAAGAGAATACCATATCCAATTGATACCTCAGGGAGATTTGAAAGAGAATGAATGCATATTTGGAATTAGGCCAGGACACTGAGGCTACTATGCCCTATCCAACAGAAAGAGCCTTTCGACTGTTAATAACCATAAGCAATGAGACACTTGCTTTTACGTCTCATCAGCAAGACTACATCACATGCTCATTTAACTCACTCTTGCTTTTAAGTTCTCTCAGCGCTATTGCTGGTGGGTTTAATTGTTTGTCTTACCAATAAAGTGGGTTCCTTTACTTTTCGCTCACTGGAAATCTGTAGCTGACTCATTTGCTACCGCACTGATGAAATAGATCGCATAATGATGAAATCTTGCACTGGCAGAAGAAGAAACAGATAAAGCAGCTTAACGGGTTCTTAAGATTTCTAATGTCTATGTACCATTCCTCATGGCACAGGCTTGAGAGAGGCTTCTTTTTCAGACAAGATCACTCTGAAATTGTGAGATTCTTTAAAAATAAGGAAATTAATGGTGGTGCACAGGAAAATTTTTAATATGTACTGATGAATGGGACAGAACACATACACAGTAAAAAAAGATTACTTCAGTGTCATGATAAGCTGTGACAAACTTTTCCAGTTTTTGAGGTGTTGTTCTAGCTTCTGTGTCCATAATAACATCACTAATAGACTTAGTGTTAAATAACAGTAAAATCAATCTGAAGATATAGGGAAAACTTGCATTTAATTATTAAGTGCTCAGCAGAAAACAGTCTCCTAAACAAATTGTAGAATCATAGAATCGTTAGGGTTGGGAAGTACCTCAAAATCATCGAGTTCCAACCCCCCTGCCATAGGTAGGGACACCTCTCACTAAACCATGCCATCCAAGGCTCTGTCCAGCCCAGCCTTGAACACTGCCAGCAGTGGAGCATTCACAACCTCCCTGGGCAACCCATTCCAGTGCCTCACCACCCTTACAGGAAAGAATTTCTTCCTCATATCCAAACTAAACTTCCCCTGTTTAAGTTTGAACCCATTACCCCTTGTCCTCTCACTACAGTCCCTAATGAAGAGTCCCTCCCCAGCATCCCTATAGGCCCCCTTCAGGTATTGGAAGGCTGCTATGAGGTCTCCATGCAGCCTTCTCTTCTCCAGGCTGAACAGCCCCAACTTTCTCAGCCTATCTTCATACGGGAGGTGCTCCAGTCCCCTGATCATATTCGTGGCCCTCCTTTGGACCTGTTCCAACAGTTCCATGTCCTTTTTTCCAGTGAGGCACTGGAATTGGTTGTCCAGGGAAGTTGTGAATGCTACATCCCTGGCGGCGTTCAAAGTGGGGTTGGACATAGCCTTGGATGGCATGGTTTAGTAGGAGGTGTCCCTGCCCATGGCAGGGGGGGTAGAAGTAGATGATCTTAAGGTCCTTTCCAACCCTAACTATTCTACGATTTGCAAAGGAAAAGCAGACTGTCTTTGAAGTCACAACTCCTTAATGACAGGAGACAAAAGGACACATCATAAATATGGATATTGTTTTTTGAAATAGGTAGAGTAATGCATTCACACTTCAGCAACCACGAGACATCAGCACTGTCCAGATCCTTTACACAGAAAGGAGTTTACTGAGAAAAGAGAAATGTATTTCCATAAGCCGTTTTAATTTGGGGTGGTTTAATTGTTGGATGCACTATTTTAGAGGTAGAAGTACCGATTCAGTTTCAGAACTAAGCATACAACACCCCCATGACCTCCCCACCCTTTGTAATCAATGAAGTTACAGTGCCATAGGAGAGATCAGAAATGCAGACAGAACATATGTTCTTTTCAGTCTCATAGAGGACAAATTCTAAAGATTCTGAAAAAACCTTGGTGATACCAGTCCTCTAGCAAGCCTGAGTGAGAAATCGAGCAACTGCTCATTTCCCAGACCACCTTTAAGCTCAAATTAAGTATATGTCATCCCCTGTATGGTGGGAAGCAGAGACCACAGATATCTTTGCACCAGTTTACAGCCACTCTGGAACTCTGGATCCACTGCTTTGTCTTCTGAATGAAGAAAATTCCAGCCCTCATGAAATAAGTGCAAAAAGCACAGATAGATTTCGAGTCAAATCTGCTGTTAGGTGGAAGGTTGATTTACTTTCATTTATCTTTTATTCATGTCATGAAATCAACAAACAATTGGGTACAATTCACCCAAGTACTTACAATATTTTCACTTGACAAGTAACCTGTGCATTTCATAAATACTAATCATAATTCCTTCTTAATCTGGCAAGAGGTGGATGTTTTCATCCTTTGGCATACTGAAATGTAATACTATTGTAGAGCTACTTGCCTGGTGATTGAATCTGCAGCATTCAGAATTTAACTATGGAATGGAACTCTTGCCTTTCAGGGTTTATTTACAGATTTTGCCAGCTGAATGTGTAACCTGTGAACTATAATTCGGGATTCCCAGCTGTCACCAGAAAGCCTGGAATTCACACCTTGCAAGCTTTGAACATATTAAAAAATCATTACTGGCAATCCTAAAATATTATTAAACTACCAGGGATGGAATAGCATAAGTTTAAAGCTATATTAACCCTTTAGTCACTACAATTATACCATAGGCACCTGCGGACCTTTGAGTCTCTGTGATTTATATAAGCACAGACTACTTCAAGTGCCACCAGCTCAATATTGTATTTCCTTGGTTTGGCCAGCAAGCAAAACTGGAAATCTCCGATTTTATTTTTGTTTTGACTGATTGAAAATCATTATTTGGAGCCTGAGAGAGACAGCATCAGTCTTTTATTTATGTACGTAGCTAGAAGAACCACAGTGCATAGAAGAGGAGAGAATAATCTCAATCCATTCCTCCATGAATTGCAATAATGATCTCTTTTCTCAAAAACTTCAATTTAGAATGTTCACTCCGTTTCTCGTGGTCGCAATTATAGGCGTTATCCTTAAACAGGTTTTATTCTAAATACAATTGAGACATCTGAGGATTTTCCAAAATCAAATCTTTGTAGAATACCTGGACATTTAGCTTGTTTAAAGACAAACTTCCTCTAAATGCAAGCAAACAACATCCTCCACCCCCTCTGCACCCTTCCCCCACCACACACACAAAAAGGTCAGCTGGAAAAGCCAATTCTGAATTATAAGACTTTTTGAGAAGAGACAGATTTTAGTATATGAAACTTTGTTTTAATATTTTGGTACGTAACCAGCTCAAGCACTATTTGACATAAAACCCCTCAGTGATACCTTTACCACTCCCCACAGAAAGAACTAGTGAAGGACTGAGTTTTTACCATGCACAAAATTCCAGGTGCAGACAGATACGAGTTCTACATCTCAGTATTAGTTAAAGGAGGTTTGCATCTACAGGGACATCACACAAGCTTTAACCAACCAGCACACCTGTCTAAATGACCTCTTCAAGCTATGGAAAAGCTTAAAAGAACAAATAGAAGAAAAATGTGAACAATTTCAGAATAAATGAGAAAAAAACTAAACATCATTGTTGTTTAGAGGCAGGACTGAATAGTTTCCATCACATAAAACCATGACAGCTTGATTCAAAAATCCAGCCAAAGTCCCAACAAACATATATCCTGAGACCGTGCACATATGTTCCCAGTGCTGGCTGCTTCAGTTTGAATCATTTGGTTTATTATTATTTCTTATCTGATTTCTTGTCAATATTACCAATGAGACACAAAAAAAAGCAATCAAGAGCTCCTTTTAAAAACTACAGATGTGGGTATGCACCTATATTCTTTTTTCCTCAAGTCACTAAGTGTAGTAACTCAAGCTTTTGCTGTCTACCTAAAACTACACTATCTTTAAGTTTTAATTCAAACTTTCATCTATAAAATTGATTGTGCCATTAAAAGTGACATGGTTACGAACTATTCTCTAGATACTGTTATGTGCTTCCCATTACTTGAAAAACATTCTTTGTTTAATGTACATTAAAATGGCCATTCATTCTCATTACTGATCACAAGGAATATTGTGAAAGAATGCAGAATTTAACCTAAGTTTCCTGGCTATGCTCCAACTTGGATAGCTACATCCTCTCTACCCTAAACACCTGATATGTCTCTCCACTCTTTAATTTCATTTTAATAAATTAATCATTTCCCCACTTATAAAACACTGCCAAGTGTTGATGATAAAGAACAAGCACCATGTTTCCCTCTGAAGATGGCAGAATAAGCCTTACCTCCCCAGGGCCAGACTGGTTGTAGAGACAGCATTCTGCCTACTTGAGTTGCTCTTCGACTTACAGTGCTGAGTAAACACAGGAGACAAGCCAAAGCTGGGAAGAGCAAATTTGAAACAATACACTGCACCTCTCTAAGTAGGAGGATGTTCCAACATAGGAAGGGACAGAGTTCACTGCCCTATAAAAACACGGATTGCATTTGCAGTTGTGGAGTCATAGTCTCATCAGACTCCAATTAAGCTTGGGGCTGTGATTACAAGCTCTTTCTCAGCTTCAGCTGTGTCAGTAGAAGAGCTCCCATCAGTCTATGTCCCTATCCCATCTTCCCTCCACCCTCTGGCTACTGCTCTCAGACCTCCTAGCTAAGCTACTTCTTTGAGTGCTTGTTTCAGCCAAAGTAAATCTGATCAGCATGAATAGCTTAATAACAGGTGTTTGCTAGCACTAATCCAGTCCATGCTGACTGCAACAGGGTTAAGGAAAAATGCTCAGCTGCTACATATCATAAGACAGAGTATTCTTTTGGGGGGACACAGCCACCTGGAGGCTGGTCTCTTCTTCCGGCTTATCTTCAGCCAGAGAAGGATCTATGTCAACAGTAATGGTTGGCTTCAGCAAAAACATATAAAGCAGGATACACTTTAAACTGGAAATGGCAGGATAAACATTAAACAGGATGGCATTAAACTCGAAAGATCCAACCTCTTGTCATAAAGCAGAGTTCACATGATAGAATTTATACAGAGATAATCTAGCCACTCAAGGGCACAGAAATACTGAAACATAAGTATATAAGACCAAAGTACTGTCAGAAGAGATCTGACTTGTGTCAAACAGAGGCCTTTCCAAAACCTTTTATACCCCTGCCATATTTTGTTGGTTGAAGTTTTCCACTGTTACTAGAGCCTATCAACACTAGTAAAAAAATTAGTGAAGAGGGAAGGGAGGTGATTGTCAAAGGCGAGCAGCAATAAGAAAAAACAGAAAAAGGGGAAAAAAATCCAAACCAAACATGCAAAGTCACAGAATCACAGAATTGTTAGGCTGTGAAGGGACCTCTCTGGAGATCATCCAGTCCAACGCCCCTGCCAAGGCAGGGTCACCCAGAGCAGGTTATACAGGAACACATCCAGGCAGGTTTTGAATGTCTTCCGAGAGGGAGACTCCATGACCCTCCTGGGCAGCCTGTTCTGTGCTCTGCCACCCTCAATATAAAGTTCTTCCTTGTGTTCAGGTGAAACTTCTTGTGGTTTAGTTTATGGCCATTGCTGCTCATCCTGTTGCTGAGTACAGCTGAAGAGTTTGGCACTGTCCTCATGGCACCCACCTTGGAGATACTTATACGTGTTAATGAGATCCCCCCCCAGTCTTCTCTTCTCCAGACTGAACAGGCCCATGAGAGAGATGCTCCAGACCCCTAATCATCTCTGTGACCCTCTACTGGACCCTCTCCAGCAGTCCCTTGTCTGTCTTATACTGAGGAGCGCAGAACTGGACACAGCACTCCAGATGTGGCCTCACTAGGATCAAATAGAGGGGGAGGACCCCCTCCCTTGACCTGCTGGCCATATTCCTCCCAGTGCACCCCAGCATACTATTGAACCTCCTGGCTGCAAGGGCACACTACTGACTTAGAGTCAACACTAGCCCTTCATCCAAGTTTATGACAAGTTGAATAAAACTGGACCCATTATTGATCCCTGGGGAACACCACTGACAGGCCTCCAACTAGATTCTACTCCATTGGTCACCACCCTCTGAACTCTATCATTCAGTCCAATATATGGTAAGGATGCAGTGCAAATAATTACCCTTTTCTCTAACATCTGATCCACATTTTCAAAAGCAAAGAGTGCACCCAACTCCTGATCAGTTTTCTGGACTATACAAACCAAATAATCCTGGCTGCAGGATCACGGAAGAGACCGTACTCCTGAGTGGGATTGAGGGGTACAAGTGTTCATGGGGTGTGACAAACCAGAGAGGAAATGAGTTGGCACTTTGCTACTTTTTCTGGCCGGAATAGGGCTGATCTTTCCCTGTCTCTACAGAATTTGGCCTCCAACACCAAGCTTCACAGCAATTTGGAATTCCACTTTCAGCCTGTCAAGTGGCCAGTGTCTCGGATCACTCAAGTTTTCCAAAGGGTCCCAACATCAGTGGTGTTATTACTCCAAGCAAGTCAGCACCCTGGGTTTGTCAGCACTGAGTTCATTTAAACATCAGTTTAAAGCTGGAAAGATTAGAAGCTTATCCTAACAAAAAAAGTGGAATACTGAAGGTGGATTGCAACAGCGGAAACAAGATTACAAAACAACATACCAAGCTTGGAATTTAAGAGGACTCACTCCCTTTCCATTAAGCCTACATTTTCCCTTTGTTTCTTCAAAACAAACTCCCAAACTATTCACAAATCTTTAGCCAGCAATAGCTCTAATAATTCACACTTTCCTCCTGAGCCTGGCTTTTCTCTTCCTTCTTTCAGTACAACTAAAATATTTAGTGACTGGTGCTGGAAGCAGTTCAAGGCAAATCGAACATTTGGGGTATCTCGGGAGGGGAAGATAGATAAAGGGGTGAGAGGAGTTAACTTTCAAGACTATTGAAAAAACCTTTATGAATACACTATCACAGGAAATGTTCACTGGGTGCACATCCTGTCTCTGTTTAAGCTCTCCACGGGGATCAAACACAGCACATTAATAATATAGATGAAAGAACTGGCATGTAGAGTCTTTGTCTGAACTATATTCCCTACTCTCTTTTGTCAGCTTGGAGGCTTGAAACAAGTGGGTTGCTTCATCCATCGCTCTCTTTCATAGATCCACAAGGCTAGATCCAGCAAACAAAAATCTACTTCAGATATTTCTCTTAAGCATAAAGGTAGTATGACAGCTTAAATAAAGATGTTTCTAGTTTTCTCTTTCTGTTTCATAGACTTTTTGCTTGCAGCAAATTTCTATTGTTTCAGTCAGAAAGAAATGACTGATTTTTTTCCTGATATCTCTGTATAGCTTTATCCAGGGCATGCAGTCTTTGATTTGCAGAGCCAGTGACCATGACTAAATGGATTGTTAATCCAGATGGCAGTCCAGTTCCTTTACCCTTTCTTGCAGAAGATATTATCCATGCTATCAGAGAAAGAAAATTCGCCTATGAAACTATAAAAGCCTGAAAGCTTTTACCCCTCACTTTCCCCAGGAGCAGCTGAGAGGTTCTACCTTTCAAGCTATTAATTGTCTCTTACTATCAGAACAGCTGAGCATCCAGCAACCCTTAACTGCAGTTACCCTCACTACACTCCTGAGGTAAAGCAGTGGCATAATCTCAACTGTGCTAACAAGAGGCAATATAGGCAACAGAATAACTTGCTCAAAGTGTTCACAAGTTCTGTGGTAGAGGCAAGATTTCAGTGCTCCCTTTGCAAGCCGTTGCTCTGATCACTTCCAAAACCAGACAGAACAGAAGCAGGGGAAATTTGCACCCTTCCCCATCACCCTCCTGCTTTTCCACTTTTGATGGACAGGAGGATAACATATTGGGCACTTGTTTAGAAACCCTTTATGTTGTGACCAGGAAGAATAAATGGTCTGTGTCACTGAAGGAGATGTTACTACCACTTTAGCAGGTCTATGAATAGAATAATTTCCTGTAACATGCATCCTGCAACCCAGCTGAAGGTTCCCAGAAAGCCTGTGAATAGAGATTAATACCACTTCGTCCTCTCTGGACATCTCTCTTTGACATCAGTGTATCATTTCACAAAGAACTAGATCAAACATGCAAAAACTTGGCTTTGTATAGAATCTGCCAGCCTTAATACCGACATAAAAAGGAAAGTTATGGGTCTCTGGACATTCTGTAGTTATGGCAACTTGACTTTAAACAGTAAGTGTCCTGTCACAAATGAGACCATTCACCATTGTACCGAAAAGTGTTCTGTTGTACACTTGATTTGTAGCAGGCTAAGCACGCCCATCAATGGCCCCATAAGTAATTTTCACACTTGTTCTATCAAATTTAGGAGGGAATATTGTTTTCATCACAATTATATACTGTAATCCTTGTTTTAATCCCTTCTTTCAGGTTTTACTGCACTTTATTCTATTCAAACTCTGCCTTTGCAAATTTGGCTGGAGGTGTCCAGTGAGTTCCAAAGCTACTGAACTGAAAGATATATCAACAGCATAGCTGCATGTATTTATCTTGAAAGCAGATCACATCTCCCCATAACAACTCATGTCATTAAACCTGTTTCATTGTCTTGAATCCAGAGACAGCTATTGGCTCCGTACATTTACCTACAGGGGAATTTAAAACTGCAGCAGATTTTGGAATGAGTGAAAGGAACAGAGCAGAAAATACAAAGAACATTTCCTTGTACTGTTAATTTCCCTGACTGCTTTGCACATGCTTTGAGGGCAAAATCATTCCAAGATCCCAGCATTTTGAGGCGATAATGTAGCTCATTTTGTCACCACTTGTATCTTTCTTCATCTTTCTTTTCCTTCCTTCTTTCCTGCTTTCCTTTTTTCCTTCTATTTCTCTCCTTTTTCTTAAGATTCTTTCCATTCTTTCCTTACTTTCTTCTTTCTTTTCTTCCTTTCTTTATCTTTCTTTCTTTCTCTCTCTTTCTTCCTCACTTGTTTTATAAGATTCTTTCCTTTCTTTCCTTCCTTTCTTTCTTTTCTTTATTTCTTTCTCCCTTCCTTTTCCTTCCTTCCTTCCTTTTCCTTTTCTCTTTTCTTTCCCTTCCTTCCTTTCTCTTTTCTCTTTTCTTTCCCTTCCTTCCTTTCTCTTCTTTCCTTCCTTCCTTTTCCTTCCTTCCTTTTCCTTCCTTCTTTTTCCTTCCTTCCTTTTCCTTCCTTCCTTTTCCTTCCTTTCGAAAGAAAGAAAGAAAGAAAGAAAGAAAGAAAGAAAGAAAGAAAGAAAGAAAGAAAGAAAACCCAAGGAAAGCACAAAAGCAAAACAGAACGAAAGCAAGCTCGGAAGCAAGAGTCTTTCTTGCCCTCTTTCCGGTCTGGCTTCCTCACTTGTGCGCTTTCAGGCTTTTTTGATTTTCTTTTTTACAAGAAAGAGCATAAAGGAAAAATCGCAGCGATAAAGCACCCTGCGGGCAACACCAGCCCCCTTTTCCTTGCCGGGATGTTGAGGCGATAGAGACCGCTGCCGGCCGTGGTGGCCCCCTTTTTCTTTCTGGGATGTTGAAGCCATAGGAGCCCCTGCAGGCAATTCCAGACCTTTTTTTCACCGTGGGGTGTTGCGGAGGGGCAGGTCCATGGGGGTCCCCATTACCTGTCATTGGGGGACATCAGGTAAGGAGCGTGGCGCCGCTTGTGCAAGAGGGTTTTTGTTGGGGCGTCGCGGCCAGGGCGGTGCGGGGCTCTGTGCTCGGGGGGGCTGATGCAAGGGTACTTCACGAGGGTGCCGTAGGCTTCGGGCAGTGGTGCTGAGTGCGGGTAGGGAGCATGTGCGGGGGCGAATGCGGTGCTGGCAGGCCAGAGGCTGCCTACAGCCACACCACCCTGATAACACCCGATCTCGTCTGAGCTCAGAAACTAAGCAGGGTCAGGATCCGTTAATACTTGGATGGGAGACCGCCTGGGAATCCCGGGTGCTGTAGGCTTCTGCCAGCCGGTAGGGGACCCTGCGGGCCCTGTCGGCCTTCTTTCTTGCTGGGGTCTTCCTATGAAGGAAAAGGGAATAAATAGTTTATTATATCCACTGCAGATGGGACAAGAAATAGTGGATTTAAACTAAAAGACTCTCGAAGGTGCCTTCCAATCCGTGCTATTCTATCATTCAGTGACTTGCGCTGCAGTTGGAAGTGCTCTGTCTGGAGGTTCAAATAAACCCTGCTAATGCTGAAGAGAAATGAACCCAGAAACAACCGCTTGTTGTGAGGTGTTGTTAAAAGCAGACTAGACAGAATTCTACCAATTGTGACATGGGAATACCTGAGCTTTCATTAGTTGGCCTTTTCCTGCCCCTTTTTCTTTGCAAACCTTTGCTTTCATATGCGAACTGAGAAGAATTAGAGATAATGTAACAGCTACACATGTGTTAGCATTGCAGGGGGCAGAGAAGAGCCAAACTGACTGCACACCCTGAGTGCAAACCAATGTCATCCCAGAGTGGCACAAACTCTCACCTTGGTATGAGTCCTCCTTATGTCCTGCAAGTTGACAGGAGCCCTTTCACCAGGTGGTATCACCACCAGGTTTCTCTACTCCCTGCCTAATTTAGCCCAGATTTGTTCCCTGATCTCAGCAGTGGCTACAGCTGATTGAAAGTCAGGAGTTCTCTCAGGTATCACTGCACTCCATAAAGAGAAAGCCAGCAAAAGAAAGCTACAAAAAAAAAAAAGGGGGGGGGAGAAAACAGAATAAGGGATTTAAAAATACTGTTGGTGTTCCCCCCCCCCCCCCCCGATGCTTTTTTTGCCATCTGTAGGCAAAAGTCAGCTTCCCTGATGCAGTCCTTTCTGGGTTATTGTCTGGAAATTGAGGTAAGACAGGTATATCTTACTTAATGTTAAATCTTTCAGGACCTGGCTAAAGGGTACTCTGAGTTTCAGCGCTAATTCTGCTACTACAAAATACCTATTATACTAGAGCTTTGTCTAGCTAAAGAAGGCAGATCATTGCATATAATGTTGCCTCGTTTGATTAAACAATGTCTGAACATATCAGATACATCATTCTGCTGGCAAAATCACTACTGCTATATAAAGAAAAGGGTAGAGGTACCATCCAGCTGCAGCTGACGCAGGTGACAAACCTGGAGCTTACTCCTACTTTTTGGCTGTTCTTCCAGTTGTACACAGTTTATTTTATCTAACATGGAAAATACTCTGGTAAACCCATGCAAGCAAGATAGGTGCTTAACAGCAAAAAAATACCATGTATTTACTGTTAAAGAGAGTCGCTCATGGCAAGCCCTGTGAGATTCTGCTCTGTCACGCTGAAATTTGCTGACGAGAGCTCCCCCCAGCGTGCTAGTTCGTGTACTGCAAGTAAATGAGCAGCGGTCCGAGGACTCCTCGGAAGTGTTGCGCCTTCGTCTGGCGTTTCTAGCACTTGAGCAGCGTCTTCACTGCACCCTCAGACCCAGACAGCACGAGGGAGTGGTGAGAGGCTCAAGAGCTCCATGGCAAATGTGTGTGGGAGCCAGGGTTAGCGCTGGGGTGAGAGTCTGGGCAGAGGAAGGTGCAGCAGCAGAGGCTGTGCGGGTGCTGGCAGCGTGTGAATCCACACATGACTCCAGCTTGCTGCAGTGGTTTCAGTTGAGGCGAGCAGCCAGGTTAAAATGCTACCTTCAAAGTGGTTATCTCCAGTAACTCCAGCACTCCTGATGTCCCTAATAGCCTACACAGCCCATGAGACTGACAGTAAGAGGAAAGTACCGTTTTTGTGAGGCTCTTATTGAGGTAGAGCAGCATGCCAGACCTTCCAAACCCTGCTTGCGTGGTTTGTTTCTGTGTGCAAGATGTTTCTCATCACAGACCAAAGCTTCTCCAGAAGTCAAACGCTTTGGTTTCCTTTTCTTCCCCCAACAAAGGGAAGTGTGTGGCCAGTTGCAATGATAGCGCAGGGAGAGGTGTTACCCTGAAACAGGATGAAATGGCTGCATCCTTCTAGGAGGCCATCTCCAAAAGGAGACTTGCCTGTGAGCTGGAGTACTGCAGGGGGAGGGCTGCCTCTGCAGTGGGTGCCCATCTCCAGAGAGGGATGGGGAGCTGGGGACTTAGCACCTTCCTGCTTATCACCAGGGGTGAAAAATGTCATGATATGAAATGGTTTGGGTGGGAAGGGACTTTAAAGCTCATCCAGTTCCAACCCCTGCCACAGGCAGGGACACCTTCCACTAGAGCAGCTGGCTCCAAGCCCCATCCAACCTGGCCTTGAACACTGCCAAGGATGGGGCAGCTGCAGCTTCTCTGGGCACCCTGTGCCAGGGCCTCATCACCCTCACAGGGAAGAGCTTCTGCCTAATGAGTAATTTCAATCTCCCTTCTGTCAGTTTAAAGCCATTACCCCTTGTTCTATCCCTACAGGCCCTCGTCCAAAGCCCCTCTCCAGGTTTCCTGCAGCCCCTTTAGGCACTGGAAGCTGCTCTAAGGTCTCCCCTTAAGGAGCCTTCTCTTGTCCAGGCTGAACCAGCCCAACTCTCTCAGCCTCACTCCACAGCAGAGCTGCTCCAGCCCTCGCAGCATCTCCATGTCTGTGGAAATTGTTCTTATGAGTCCTCTGCAGCTAAATGGGAATTCCACTGAAAAATGATGTTTCATGTTTAAATCAGTCCCCACTTCCCATCCTGCCCCCATGAAGTGACCTGAACTAGAACATGCAGGATAAAGTTATTTCAGTGGGGCTGAATGCATTTCAAAAGTACCAGAACTGACACTCACAGATTGTTTGCCTCACGCCTGGTTCTTTCCTCCCTCCATTTCATTTAACCCTGATTTAGGTTTCCTTCCTCCTCCACCCCTGTTGTTTGGCTTCGAGGTGAGCTGAGGTCCGGTTTCCCTCTGATGGTTCAACACTTCCCGTGCAGCCCTGAAGCAGAGCAGAGCTTGGGCCTTCTGTAGTTCCAGCGCAACCTCAACAGCAGAGGAAGTGCTTGGTCCTCTCTTTTGGGCCAGACTCAAGTCAGGCAGCAGCAGGTATCCTGCAGCCCTAGCTGTACATGAGCTGTTACAACCAGCAGATAATGGAAAAGGGATTCTTGTCCCAGCTCTTATCCCTTCCCTTTTCAGTGGTGCTCAGGAGAAGCCAGCCAGCATCCTCGCAGCTCAAAATGCTTTTGGAGATGTGCATCAGAAGGACAGCTATCCTCTTCTTCATTCCTGAGCTGTCTCTGCATCATTTCTCATTAGTGATTAGAGCAATCATTAGTACATCTCATGCTAGTTTCAGCTGCCATTGAATGCTGTACTTGGTGGCAGCATTTAGTTTTCTGCAGCAAGAGCCAGAGTCAGAGGTCTGCATGTGGCCTTTCAAGGACCGTGAAAGCTGGTTTGCATCTCAGAAGTGTTACGGCTTCTGCCACAGTTCCAAGACAAAAAAGCTCGCCAGTGCCATGGCAAGAAATGTGATCAGCAGCCATGTGAAATAAAGGGATGAGCTGTACCTGGTCTAGTGGGTGATTTTGTCACCTGGATCTAAGGTCAGTATTGCTGTTTGCCCTCCTGTTTCAAAGGAGTTAATACAGGATTGTATATTTCATGTGCAATTGTTCATGGACAGACAAGATCTGGTAGGTCTGAGATGCCTTTGGATTTTCCTTGCAAGGGGAGCATGGTGTCACAGGTGCAGGTTCCTGGGGCTCAAAAGCATCCTGATTAAGCAAACCATAGGACAGTGCTGCAGCATCTGTATGCATCTGCAGCACTTCGCTAGCTTCGAAAATGCTGCTGCTGCAGGAATCATGCCATGAGACCTCTTCAGAGGTGAGGGAATGTGCTATAGCCAATACTTGCAGCAGCTCCATGCTTCGGACACAAGGAGGAAGTTAAGAACCCAGAAGATACAAGAATCGACCATAACAGACATCAAGAAGATCTAGCAGAGGCTGAGAGAAGCCTTAAGCAGACAAAACACATCTAATGTGGCCAGTATCAAAATGAGCCTTTGAAAATACACCAACTCCAGCCCTCTCTGTTTCTCCACCAGCATTTTGGTGTCCCACCATGGCTGGGGAAAGACGGTGCCTTGCAGAGCTCAAATAACCAGGTCAGCAAATAGCCAGGAGCAGTTACCTCCTACCGGTGCTCTTGGCACGTGGCTGGTGAGGTGTCCTGCAATGTGCATTTGCTGGTGGCTGTGAGAGCAGCGATGCTGGTGGAGGAAGCACTCCTGCCCTTCCTTAATGCATTTCCCAAGGGTTGAGCTTCCTCTGCCACCAGTGGTGTGGTTCTTGCCACCCCCTCTCGACTGAGGAGCCTGCAATAACGAGGTGAAACACCCATCTGCTGTGCAGCCCTGCAGCAGTTCCTCTGGCAACAGAACAGCTTTGGGTTTCCAGTGCCTCATACCTCACTGGGCAATGCACACTGACCTTCCTTGCCCAATAGGCTGTGCTCATTGCTTGGAAGGGATCTACTGGCCTGAAGCATCCTGAGGTCTCTCTTCCTTCTAGACCACTGCTTCTGCTGGAGGTGGCATGGGGACTGCCACCGGGATGGGCCCCCAGTCCCATTCACAGAGAGGTGAGTGCTGTGGTTTCCAGAGAGTTCTATGACTGTTATAACTGGTTTTCACCCCAATTACAGTAATTCTCTCATGTTCCATATTTCTGTTCCACCAGCAATGCTGAGAAGACGTGGCACTGTGGACTCTGCGATCTGCTGACTCTGTGACTGCTCTGTGGTTGCAGTACCCTGAATTGCTGTCTTGGGCAAGCTCATTTCCCCTTCCCACTTTCCAGGTTCTCTCAAAGCAGCTTCAGGAGTATTTCTGCATTGTCTGTCTGTGCATTACAAACCAGCCTTTGAGCTCAATTCCTTGTTATTAGTGTATAGTCAGTATAGAGCTTGGTTTGAATACTTCTCTTGAGTTTCCAGGGACTGATTTTTGCCTTTCTTATGGCTGCTTCTTGGTGGATGTTTGTAAATTAGTCACTGACTTATTAGTACACCCAGCTCATTAATCCCCAACCACCATCATTTTCATGTCATGGTCCTTGTTAGTACTTTAGCTTTCAAAGTCTCGCAGCTCCTGAGTTGTGATAGTTTCAACACTGTAAAAAAACCACTTCACTTTACATCATCCTCAGATGTTGTCCACATATTCCTCTTGTCTGTGTCAAGGCAATCACTACCAGCATTAACCATGAGCAGTCAAAATCAAGCCTGAAGGAAGTTCAGCTCATAACATCTCTTTGGTGTGATGCTTCCCATCCACAGCTTGGTGCTGTGGTCACCAGATGAGGGCAGCTGTGTCTCCCATCAGCCTGGTGAGGCTTCAAGGGAGGGACAAATTATGTTACCAGGCACAAACAGCTGGCTGTGATCATCAGGCTCACCAGGATATGTTGGGGCAACTCAACACCCGCTACCAGTAGGCAAAGCTATGATGAAGTTTTATCTGCAGGGACCTTGTGTGTCTCCAGGTGTGGCTCTGGGGTCTCTGTCTGATTCCTGGACACCTCTGGGTCAGGACCCGCATGCTTCTCTCCATCTCTGCTCCCTATCAGCTACCCTCTAGGCTCTTGCAGCTGCTTATGGCCTCCTTCTTCATCTAGTCACAGGTTTTATCACCTCTGCCTTGGACCAATGATGTTCACTCAGTGTTTTCCCTTCCCCTGCAGTTCTCAGCCTGCCTCAGCCCTGTGAGTGCTGTCACTGTGTGGCACAGCGCAAGGGGCACTTGTGCTGTTTCCTCACTTTCTTGCTGGCAGCACTCCATCAGGGTAGTCTGGGGGCCCTACTGGAAACCAGCGCCTGGACGAGCTGTGTTACTGCTTGCAACGTGCTCCAAAGGACCTTTTACTGACACCAGCACCTGCCACACCTTGTCTGGAAAAGTGATTTTCTTGGTGCAAGAAGCCAGTGAGGCCAAATACTCATGTAAGTTAAAGCACCAGTTTTGCCTTTCTATTTGTTCCCTCCCATTTGATGTTATTCAGATGTATTGTAAAACTGCACATTTTTCATATCTGAACACAGAAGAGCTATGGTTACCGACCACACCTTTCCCTCTCTTCCCTCATCCTGGAGAAGGGGCTCTGGTGGTCTCTGTCCCTGACTCCATTTTGTCTGACTTTATTAAAAGCCTTGTCGCTGGTGTGAGATTCTGTGTGCCAATTCCTTTAAAATTCTGGAGTTTCTGGGTTCTTCATCCTTACTGTGATACAGTAATTGGGGAGTTTCCACGACATACCTGGACAGTTTTGTTGGTTTTATCAGCAGCAGCGCTGGGTGATCTCACTTCTTTGCTTGTAATTTGTAGGCAGCTTTTCATATCTAAGGAAAGAATTTGCAAAGACCTCAGCAAGGCACAGGAACTGAGCCACAGGTGATGCTCTTCCAGGGCTCTCTGTACTATAGCCCTCCCCATACTCGCACAGCATCAACACAATGAAATACTGCATCATGTTAGCCCCTACCTTCCCTCCTTAGAAGGGCCAGAATCGCTAAATCTTGATGGCTGCTCACATAGAAGCAAGAATCTGGATTATTCCGTAGGCTTTTCCTTTCATGTCATTTTTGCTTTTTGTTTGTGTCCCCCTTGCTCCCCACAGCCTAAATTTTTACTGCAGCATCAATTTCCTCATTTAAAGTTTAACCCATTGCCAACATCTTTTCCTTTCAAGGGACACAGAGATTATATCCTGCTGAGATGTTAACAGAATGCAGTGGTCCAGCCCTGCTTGTGGGAGCTGCTGATGGACTGTGGCTGCTGCTCCCTACTATTGTTAACCAGGCTCCTGTGCAAGGGAATCAGAAAAACTGTGTGGATAACAGTGTTGCTGTCCTCATGGATTGCTATTGCAGTGCTGTGTGATGGCTGCTAGTTCGTTGCGGCCCGGGTGTCATGGTTTGTTGTGGCCCAGGTGCTGTTCCATTTCCTGGGAGTGCTCATGGAGCTAAGGTTTAGTTCTGACCAAAGAAAGGTGTCAGAAACCCATCATTAACATCATTATAACTTGACATGTAAAGCAGATAATAATTTTTGTCCCTGGTATTACATACATCTTCAGGTAATTAGAAATTGCTTATCTTCGGGTTGCACTGTAAGTGTCCTGTTGTAAGGCAGATCTCACATCATGGTAGGTAAGTCTCTTTTCACAATCTCCGGTGTAAGTGTAGCATTAATAATAGAGGACTCTGTACAACGGTGATAAATGAATATTTATAGGTATATTGCTATGAGATGGCTTTGTTATCACTTGCTAAAGAATGTTTCCTTTTTTGTTTTCATGACATTCAGCGCAAACAACAACAAGTATTATTTAATGGTGACTGGGATTGTGAAGCCAACAATTTCTGCTTTACAGTAAGAAAAAGAAACACTTAATTTTTTTAACTTAGAACACGACCAGTGGGAGATGTCGGTTTGCTTCCTACAAGAGAAAAGCATTCACTTCATTCAGCTCTACATGCAGCAAGCTTGACTATGTGCAGGAATGCCAACTATAAATTCTTTAGCTCAGTTGTCGTACTGGTTTTGGCACCAGCAGGGAGTAAGCTGTGTGATGCTCAGCTGCTGGCTGAGGTGCAACCATGGAAGCGGTTTAGTTTATTTAATAGAGTGCCTTGCCTGTGATCCTTCCTGGTTTTGAAAACTGTAGGCTTGGGGAAGAAGAAAGGTTGCTGAAGTTCTTTGGTTATAAAACAGTAGCAAATGGTATCTCAACAGCAGTTTTGATTGGCTATCCTATTAGGCCTATCCATGAGGCCATAGGCACAAAAGCATTATTGTTTTGTATTTCAGAGTAGACAACTTCTTCGGAGCCCACTGTAAATTGGGTGAGATGCCCCACGTTAACAGGCAAAAACCATGAATATGATTTGGGTTGCAGAACAAGTAAGTAGTTCGCTTTCTGGGTTAACAGTAGGATAACAGGTTGATATGGATCAACCTTCATCTCTTGTCAAAGTAATCAACATTTTCATAACAATCTGTTTGGAGCAGGTATTCATAGAATCATAGAATAGTAAGGGTTGGAAAGGACCTCAAGATCATCGAGTTCCAACCCCCCTGCCATGGGAAGGGACACCTCCCACTAAACCATGCCATCCAAAGCTATG
Source organism: Amazona ochrocephala (assembly GCA_039720435.1). NCBI lineage: Eukaryota > Metazoa > Chordata > Aves > Psittaciformes > Psittacidae > Amazona > Amazona ochrocephala. The sequence goes on along the minus strand of CM077884.1, from coordinate 20,454,402 downwards.
TCCAACCCCACCTTGAACACCGCCAGGGATGAAGCATTCACAACCTCCCTGGGCAACCCATTCCAGGGCCCCACCACCCTCACAGTAAAGAATTTCTTCCTCATATCCAATCTAAACCTCCCCTGTTTAAGTTTAAACCCATTACCCCTTGTCCTCTCACCACAGTCCCTAATGAAGAGTCCCTCCCCAGCATCCCTATAGGCCCCCTTCAGGTATTGGAAGGCTGCTATGACGTGTCCACGCAGCCTTCTCTTCTCCAGCCTGAACAGCCCAAATTTTCTCATCCTACCTTCATACGGGAGGTGCTCCAGTCCCCTGATCATCCTCGTGGCCCTCCTCTGCACTTGTTCCAACAGTTCCATGTCCTTTTTATGTTGAGGACACCAGAACTGCACACAATACTCCAAGTGAGGTCTCACAAGAGCAGAGTATATTCGTTATAACCAATGAGATACAGAAGCCCAGAAGGGGATCCTACAGCTAACAGCGTTTTTGAAGGCACTCTGAGCTATTTCTGAAAACAGAAGAAGTCTTCCCTGCTGAACACCTCTTGCCTGGACATGTAAGTGATATCTGTCATGAGCATTGACAACACACCATAAAGGAGAACTGGCTAACAGGGACCCTAAGCCTCTTGCTCTACAAGGATAGTTAATAGCAGTGCATTTGCTGACAGCTACATGTGTGACAACACTCGTGCATCTCCTGAAGCAATGGGTGTTTTTTAAGATCATGTGCAATTTGTCTCTTGCATCTTTTACTGCCTTAGAAAAGAGACTTTAAAAGGCAGAATGAGGACCAAGCAGTGTGTGCTGTGATTAAGTTGGCCACATGCACTCTGCTTGCAGTGAAAGACCAGTAATGCCAGAGCATCAACTAATATATCAAAGAAAATTGGGGCATAAATGATCAACTGAATGACCTGAATGGTTTCATCCATTTTTACGCTGGGACCTCTGCCAGAGTATTAACACAAAGCAGTTAGATCTAATGTTTGGATGACGAGTGTTTTCTGTGGTGGGAATAGTCGTTCCATGTGGGTTTTGGCCAATGTCTGGACAGTTGTTTCAGTATGTGGCCTACAGAAACTAGAAGGTGACAGGATGCTTTCAGGGAAACTATATTTGTCACCAAGGAAGTTAATTGTCTATAGGTTTAAATGAGCAGAATCATAGAATCATAGAATCATAGAATAGTTAGGGTTGGAAAGGACCTCAAGATCATCGAGTTCCAACCCCCCTGCCATGGGCAGGGGGAACTTCCACTAAACCATGCCATCCAAGGCTATGTCCAACCCCACCTTGAACGCCGCCAGGGATGAAGCATCCACAACCTCCCTGGGCAACCCATTCCAGGGCCTCACCACCCTTACAGGAAAGAATTTCTTCCTCATATCCAATCTAAACTTCCCCTGTTTAAGTTTAAACCCATTACCCCTTGTCCTCTCACTACAGTCCCTCATGAAGAGTCCCTCCCCAGCATCCCTATAGGCCCCCTTCAGATATTGGAAGGCTGCTATGAGGTCTCCACGCAGCCTTCTCTTCTCCAGGTTGAACAGCCCCAATTTTCTCATCCTATCTTCATACGGGAGGTGCTCCAGTCCCCTGATCATCCTCGTGGCCCTCCTCTGCACTTGTTCCAACAGTTCCATGTCCTTTTTATGTTGAGGACACCAGAACTGCGCACAATACTCCAAGTGAGGTCTCACGAGAGCAGAGTAGAGGGGCAGGATCACCTCCCTCGACCTGCTGGTCACACTCCTTTTGATGCAGCCCAGGATACGGTTGGCTTTCTGGGCTGCAAGCGCACACTGCCGGCTCATGTTCATTTTTTCATCAACCCACACCCCCAAGTCCTTCTCCGAAGGGCTGCTCTGAATCTCCTCCCCACCCAACCGGAATATGGACTTGCATTCCCTAGAGGAATATTTTAGGTATTTGCGAGCCAGAAGACACTCAGAGTCAAGGACCATGAATTTAAAGCAATGCTTCATCACACAGGGCAATGCTGAGAAGCCCTCAGCTGTGGGTCTGCCCTATCTGTGCAGAAAGGGCTCACAAACGTCGCTCTCGTCAAACCTCCCCTGAAAACCGCTCTTGGGTTGTAAGAGAGGGATTAGGGCTGTGTCTGCTTCATGTTGCTCACTGCTGTTTTCTGGGCGTCAACACTCGCTCAGTGTGAGGCTGTGAACACTTGAATAGATGCAGTCACTTCTCACCAGTCAGGACACCTACTAAAGAGTTGATCCCATTGCAGCACAGCAAACCTGTCACCAGGGCTTACAGCAGCATCTTGGGTGAAATCAGATCTTCACAGATTTGTGCCTGACAGGCACAATGCTAAAGCTCTGTTCTGGGGCCTACAATGCTTTGCGTGGCTCAGTTTTTCCATGCAGTAATGGCTTTAATTATACCCACAATGATTTTAGTCTCACAAATGCCAGAGTGTTGCCACAAGCCCATACAAGTGTTACATGGCAAGAATGGGACAATAGTATCAGGACACTGTCTTTACTTCATGCACATCAATAGCTGTGTCTTGGTGATAACTATAAGCTTTGAAATTACATATGTAGGCAGGAATGTAACAGTGTATGGTTTGATGTGAGCGGCACAGATGTATTAGGTTTGGCATTGTAGTACATGGGGTTTTTTCTTGGTGTTAGGTGACCACATATGTAGCAGTACCAGAAGTGGATTTGTGTATTGCTGTATGGGTGCTCAGTTTCCTATGTTAATTGCATGTTATGTACAAAGAGGTGCATGGTGGAAACAGTGGCCTTATCATCTATTCTCCATCCCACATGGCGCTCCCTCTTGAAGCTGCAATACAATGGTCTAAGTCTATGGTCAAAGCTGGAGTCAAATCGCTGAGGACAGAAGGACAAAATTCAAGTTAATATCAGACCCCTTGGAGAGGGTTGCCCCTTTTTACAGGTACGCTGATAGCTACAATGATTGCACGTACTGTAGAAGGTCCCATTCCCTCTGCCTCCAAACTTTGGCGCCATTGGTGGCTCTTAACACCTCTAGTGTGCTACATCTTGGTTATGTCATGACTTGATCTCTGGCTGGCTGGGATTCTTGGCTTGGGTTCATCTTGGACCTCATTGACATACAGGTGGGGAACAGAGATGGAAATTCTTGAAGCTCCTTAGCTGCAAAGTAATAGCAAAGTGCATCCAAACAGCAGTTGGAGTTTGCTAAGCACGCACAGATCTGAACACAGGCTCTAACTTCCGAGAGCAGAGAACAAGCTCCAGCAACATCCACTGCAAAAAGCAAGAGCAAGGCAATGTAGAAGGGTAAAAAACATAGAGTGAACACACACAGATTCACTGAAATAATGCGGATTGCTTTCTGGGTTAATTTTGTCTCATGGGGGCTCGTGACCATTTTCTTCTTGAGACATCTGATAACTTGTACTGAGCAAAAAGTCACAATCACAAAGGGAATAAAATAGCCCAAGATAATGGATGCTAACAATGTATAACTAGGTTCAGTAGATTGCTTCCAAAAGCATAATTTTTCCTTTTTGTAATGAAATTTTGAGTGAAAGTAGGAAAAAATCATTAGTATCATCCAAAGAACCACACAGATAGAAGCTGATCTCAGTGGCGATTGAAGAATCTTTGCTTTTAGAGGGAACTTGATTGCAATGTATCGATCAATCGCAATCAGGGTGATGATCAGGACGCTCATAGGCATGTTTGTAAAGTAGATAATCTCTATGGTAAAACACAGGTTGTCTATGGGATGCTTGTACCTGGTAAAATACATCAAGAAGGGCAGGGCAAAGAGCAGGAAACTGTCTGCAACTATGAGGTTGATCATGTACACCCTGGTCTCAGTCCACCTCTTGAGTTTGCAGCAGAAGATCCAGAAGGCAATTGCATTCAGCGGGATCCCCAAAGAGAGCACTGGGATGTAGACTATAAGTTGGAGCAATGCAATGCTGTTCCATGTGTCGTCTTCTTTGGTGCAGTTCTCCATGTTGGGTTGTCTCTGTAAGAAAAGTGGGCAGGCATGAGACTGAGCTTGGGGGCAGGTTGTCTGGGCTGGGGGCTGCTGCAGTGTCCCACTCTCATGGCTCTGTGGCTCCTCATGCCCCTGCAGTGCATATGTAGGCTTATTAGTACTGTCTATCCCTCAGCTATTAAAGCAACTCGCCAGCAGCTAACACAAAACCACAAAGACAATTCTCTCTTGCAGCTATTATAGGGTTAGCACTGCTTTGTCCTCCATCAGTCCTAGTCTGAACAGTTTGACTAATAGCAAAGGGTCTGCAAAAGCAGAGTGATCATTTCTGTGGTCCATTATCTCTGCTGCTGCTGTAGCTATCTGAGAGCCACTGGCTTTAAGGCAGCCTGAAGCAGAGCTGGGCAGCATTCCCCCTTTGTCCCCAAGGCCCTTGCTTTGTTGCTGAAGCCACCGTTTGCTCTGGGTGTTGCCAGGCTTGTGGAACTCCATAGACTTGAGTCCTTCCAGATGTGGGGTAGCTCAGACGGCTTTATGTGCTCCTGTGGTGGTGGGAATGCTGCTGTAGCTGGTGGGTGCAGACAGGTGAATGCTGTGGGCAGGCTCTGTCCAGCCATAGAAGCAGAGAATCAGCCAGGTTGGAAAAGACCTTTAAGACCATCCAGTCCAACCATTCCCCAGCACTGCCAAGACCACCAGCAAACCATGGCACTGAGGGCCTTGTCTACACCGTGTGTGAGCACTTGCAGGGACGGTGACTCCAGCACTGCCCTGGGCAGCTTGTGCCAATGCCGGAGCACCCCTTGGGGAAGGAATTGTTCCTGATATCCAGTCTAATCTAATCCACTTGTGCAGCTCGAGGCCATTTCCTCCTGTCCTTTTGCTTGTTCCTTGGGAGCAGAGCCCAGCCCCCTCCTGGCCCCACCCTCCTGGCAGGCAGTTGTAGGGAGTGGTAGGGTCGCCCCTGAGCCTTCTCCATGCTAAACCATCCCAGGTCCCTCAGCCATTCCCCATCACTCTGTGCTCCAGGGCCTGCACCAGCTCCATTGCCCTTCCTTGGCCCTGCTCCAGCACCTCAATGTCTGTCTTGCAGTGAGGGGCCCAGAGATGAACACAGGATTCGAGGTGCAGCCTCACCAGTGCAGGGGATGATCACTGCCCTGGCTCTGCTGGACATGCTACTGCTGGCACAGGCCAGGATGCTGTTGCCCTTCTTGGCTGCCTGGCACAAGCTGGCTCATGTCATGCCATCATGAACCCATTCCTCTCTCTGCAGGATGCTGGGGAGGAATTGCTCAGCATAAGTAGTACCAGCCCCAGCAGACAACAGGTCTCCAAAGAGAGAAGGGAATGTGAGCACACGTCTGACCTCAACCTTCAAAGATAGGAAAGTAAAGTGTTGCTAGAGCAGAGAGCACAAATCCAAGAATTTAGACTACTTCCTGGTATTGCTTTAGATATTCAGAGCATCTGCTACCATCAAGGAGGCTGTGGAAAATGAATCACGTTTAGTCTGCAGTTTGTAAAGGAAGTGTTTAGATCAAGGCAGGTAAAGAAAACACCCAGATTCTTACAGACTCTTACAAATACGTTGCCTTGTAAGTCAGCAGCTTGTAAGCATCAACTTAGTAGTCAAACTGTAGTGAAAATGCCCTATTGCATGAACTAAGCAAACTGGTTTTAGTGTTGGAGGCTGGGAGACGGATCTGGCAACCACAGAGGAAAGCACAGCACCTGCCCTAGCAGCAGAACTGATACATCATTACTGAACCACAGGGATACAGTCATTTTTAGGGTGGAATTTATGGGAGAACTAACATACACCTGGTGTCCTGGCTCTCTTGGGCTTTCAGCCTCACGGGTGCTTGGCTGCATTGTGGTACCACCTACCTTGCAGCTGTTCCCTGCTAGCCTACTGTGGTCATCGACAGTGACAAAACCACTTTCTGCATGCATAGAACTGCCTTGAGGAGCAGCTGAGCCCTATGTGGCTGGGGCTGGGCACCCCAAACCCATCTAAACCCCCTATGTAAGCACAGAGCCAGCAGTGGTTCCCGATGTTCTGTGCTGGAGCGTGCCTGGAGCTGGGTATCTCCATGTGTGCAGATGATCAACTGGTGTGAAAGCAAAGCTAGGGATGAAGACCCCCCTGAACAACACCGGCTGCTGCAAAGCAGGAGGACACCAAAGCATCTGTGTGCAGGTGAGGATTGAATTAGAATGGTTCGGGTTGGAGGAGACCTTAAAGCTCACCCAGTTCCAACCCCTGCTATGGGCAAGGACACCTTTCACTAGACCAGGTTGCTCCAAGCCCTGTCCAACCTGGCCTTGAGCACTGTCAGGGATGGGGCAGCCACAGTTTCTCTGGGCACCCTGTGCCAGGGCCTCACCACCCTCACAGGGAAGAAATTCTGCCTAATGTCTAAGACAAATCTCCCCTCTGTCAGTTTAAAGCCATTCCCCCTTGTCCCGTCACTACAGGCTCTTGTCAAAAGCCCCTCTCCCAGTTTCTTGTGTAGGTACTGGAAAATTGCTCTAAGGTCTCCCCTTAAGGAGCCTTTTCTTCTGCAGGCTGATTCTCTCAGCCTGTCTTCATAGGAGAGGTTTGTTTTCATTAATCTTTAGTCTCATGCCTGTGTGTTAACAATCAGGCTAGTACTTCAATTATGGGGTGAGAAAGTACACCCCAAAGTATGTATTGAGCAGAGCACACACTGGTGTGGGAAGAAGTAAAAGCCATTACCTGCTGCTTGTGGGGCCGTCAGGGTGGTTTAATCCTCCTTAAGGTTGCAGTGTAGATGCAGGCTTTGCGGCAGGAGAGAGGATGTGCCAGGGCCGTGGGTACCAGTGCAGTATGCTACTCCATGCAGGGCACAGCTGTCCCAGAGCCTGCTGCCGGCAGCTGAAACACAGCAATGAGCTTGTGCTCCCCTAAAGTGCTTCATTTATCACCTACTTTTTGGGACAGTCGAGTCTCCAGTGCCCTCTGTTGTTCCACTCTCATCAGCTCGATGCCTCACCATTATTCTTACCCACCCAGACTGTGCTCCCCCATTCGCCTCACACAAACCCTAGCAATTAAAGTTTAATGTTTTCAGTCTTGGAAAAACAAATAATTCCTGAAATAAAACCCATAATGGTTGTAAATTGCCCTTCTGGCAGCAAAAGGGGGCACAGCAGGCTGGGCATCCTCCAGTGTGGTTGCAGAGTGTGTGCAGTGGGGGGCCGACAGCCTTTCTGAGGGGACACATCGGTGCTTGTGCACCCCCTGATAGTGAGCCCAGGGTGAGAGGTCCCAGTGTGCTTCTCTTCAGTGTCTTTACAAGAAGGGTGACAGACATTATGGGCTGGGTCATCCTCTGTGAAGCGGTCAGGCGTCTAATGCTGTTCATCAGCACCACAGCAAAGCCTCGGCTGTTAATGACAGTCACTGGTCAGAGATACTGGTGAGGCAGTGAACAGGCTATTGGGACCTTTAGAAACTTGTTTAAGAGCATGACCCAGTGGGACTTTACAGCCATTTTGATGGGTTTGCCGTCTGTTGGCTGCAGCAGTTGCAGTCCTATCTATGGGAGCCAGGTTCTAGCTCCCCTACGATTTGTGCTATTAATTCTTGTCTTCTGCACTCACAGTTCCATAGGTGACAACAGCAGATTGAGCAGCAGCTATGGGCTCCTGAAGGCAGATGCAGATCACATGCATGAGAGGCAAAGGTCTAGATGGAGTTAAAAGGGCCTCCTGAGGGCTGGGAGAAGCAGCCTCTTGGGGAGCTGTCTGTGGCAGGGCTTGGCCATGATACCTCTTGGACTTTGTGCCTTTGTGGCACTAGATATGTCCTGCTTTCATCCTTCACATCAATATGATGCACTGACTTGAAGACAAGGGCAGTCACCAGAGTCTAGGGTGTTTTGTAGGGCTATGTACTCAATAATATGCTGTTACTGCCTGAACCCTCCCTGCTGCCCTCCAAAGGAATATGAAAGAAATAAATTGTATTATTTTAATAATGCAAACAACCTGAAACACACAATGAGATAACACATGAGATAACTTTTTGTATGTGTTGACAATAAGGATCAACAGTCTTTCACTGCAAAACGAACTAAACCAGGGAGACATGTATGGGTCACCTGTCTTCTTGTAAGAGTGAGTAAGGGGTGGAATGGAGACATGTTAATGACCGGTGATTTCATACACCCTTTTACAGGGCTCTGTGAAATTAATAGGATATAAATTGCAATTAACTTGGTAATGCTAAACCTAACAAAGATCTTGTGCCATCCCTGGAGACATTCAAGGCCAGGCTTCTGGGCCTTGAAATCTAGTTTTAGATTTCTCTGCTCATTGAAGGGGAGTTGGACTGGATAAGCTTTGAAGGTCCTTTCTAACCCAAACCATTCTATGACTCTATCGATCTCTCTAGAGAGAAAGAGCAACAGTTAATAACACTGAAGATATATCTTCTCTTGGTGTTGTGTGGTGCTGTTTTTCATCCCTCTTGCCTCCCTTTTTCCCCCTGCCCCTTTCCTTTAGCAAGTGTTTGTCTGCAAGGGGTGGGTTTGATCTCTTTTTTCACTTCTGGTTTTGGGCTGTAGAAGGGCTTCGTGGAACTCCCTAGTCACAAAGCAGTAGCAGACACTATCCAGGCAGCAGTTAGATGTGGCAATACACCTTGTCATGGAGGAGATGTTCTGCGTAACCTGGAGCATGAAGCAGGTAGCTCCAATGCTATCCGTTATGAACCTGGCAAGTAACCCAAAGAAGGCTGGCAGAAAACATACTAGAAATACAATCAGATTTGCATAAATGATGTGAGCAGCTTTCTGGATTGATTTCTCCTCCGGTGAATTGGTGTTCAGGCATCTCTTGAGGCTCCTGATCGCTTCTGTGGAGCAAAAAGTCAAGATTGCTAATGGAAGAATGAAAACGAAGAGCATTGAAAGCAGGCTCAGAGCAGCAGGCGCAGTGGTATCCTTCTGGAAGCAGAGGGTGGATTGGCTCTGCCAAATCAATGTAGTGGCACCAGTTATAATGGAGACCCACAGAAGCCCATAGAGAAGGGCTGCATTTGATGGAGACCTGAAGGTCCTGGCTTTCAAGGAGTGCTTTATGGCAATGTACTGATCAATGGAGATAAATGAAATTATGTAGATGCTCAGTAACATGTTGATGAAATAAATAGATTGTTTCTATAAACTGGCAGAGTTCACCTCTGGTTGACTTACTCCACTGCAAATAAGGCATGAAAGGCAAGGTGCAGATGACAAAACAGCCTGCAAAGACTAAGTTGATTACACACACCCTTGTTTCTGTCCACTTCTTTATCTTGCAGAAGAACACCCAGAGGGCAAGGGCATTAGATAGAGCTCCAAAAAAGAAGAAGAAGTTATACAGAGCAAATTCAATGAGGTGGACATGGTGATAAAGTTCTAGACTTGTGATACTGCAATTGCTGGACACATTCATTGTCTGTTGTGTAGATGTTGTGTGATGTTCGGAGACCTGAAATAGGAACAGACATAGTACCTCTTAATAGATGCATGTCCTATAAAAAAAAAGGGTGTTTAAGTAAATATTTACTTTGCATATCACAAATGTGAATTTGAGTCTACAAAGCCAGCCTTCTCAGCCAGCCTGTAACTGGGATGCATGCTTTGTCAAGCTTTGCTTATGTTTACTCAGTTTAGGTGTATCTCAAAGCACACTTCCAATAGAACATGGCAGACTGTCTTTATTAAATAGTGGTATCTTGAATGGAGGGGTGGTAGCACTGAGAAGAGCCCCCATGGGTAGTGAGGGCATCCTGTGACAATCTGATTAAGCGAGGCTGTGCAGATGAGGTAAGATTACCCTTGGCTTGCTTACGAGCTAGGCAGGGGTTGCAGCGACCAAACCTAAAGCCCCACACAACCTGTGAGCAAAAGCTCTTATACCAGGTCTGCTGGCTTGGGAGACAGAAGAGTGATGTGAAGGGTGTCTTCTCTTCTTTTATATTCCCTTCCCTTCTGTTATATTCTCTTCTCTCTTACGTTCTCTTTTCTTATATTCTCCTATATCCTCTTAGAACTTCTTCTCTTAGTCTCTTCCCTTTTCTTCTCTTATATTCCCTTCCCTTCTATTGCATTCTCTTCTCTTACATCTTTTCTCTTACATTTTCTTCTCTGCTGTTATAATCTCTTAAATTCTCTTCTCTCATATTCTCTGATATTTGCTTCCCCTATATTCTCTTCCCTTAGATTCTCTTCTCTGCTGTCATAATCTCTTACATTCTCTTCTCTCGTATTCTCTTATATTCTCTTCTCTTAGATTCTCTTAGAATTTCTTAGATTCTCGTCTCTTGTATTCTCTTAAATGCTCTTCTCTTAGAATCTCTTAGAATAGCTTAGAATGCCTTAGAATCTCTTCTCTTCTCTTGTATTCTCCTTCTCTTCTCTCCTCTTTGATTCTCTTCTTTTAGAATCTCTTAAACTCTTTTAGAATCTCTCTTCCCTTGTAATATCTCTTTTCTTAGATTCTCTTCTCTTGTTTTCTCTTACATTCTCTTACCTTATATTCTCTTAAAGTATCTTAAAATCTCTTGGAATCACTTGCAGTCTCTTCTCTTGTATTTTCTGGTGGGCTTCCACCCTGCCACAGCAAGGATGGTCTTCCAGATTTGTGGAGCAGTGCCAGGGCCCTGCAGATCCAACCTTCCCGGGGCTCAGATGCTGCAGACAGAGAGCAGCAGGGCCTGGAGCAGCACTTGGGCTGTGCTGGGTTTCTACTTCGTATTCAGTGTGACTACAACTGGAAAGAGCCTGGTGGGGAGGCGACCTGCACTGCGGGAGGCTGATTTCCGTGCAGGACTCTCTTCCTCATGGCATGTGGTAGAGGTGGAGAGGTCGTGCACTTGCACTTTGTCTCTGGCTGCCTACAAACGAGAGCTCTGTATTGACAGGGAAGACCAGAGGCTCGCAACAGTCACTGACACTGTGCAGCAGAGCTAGAGCTGCTTGCTGTGAAGCAGCTCTGGCTACCAGTGGCTGAAGGCAGTTGTTTTCAGAAGACCCAGAGAAAACATGTTACGGGAATACAACTCCTTCAGACGCTTGAAAAGGCAGCTTAGTACAGAGGTTCATTACTGTACTGATAGAGTAAAAACCAACCCAACCCTGATTCAAGTCTGGCAGTCCCATCTGGAGAATATTGACTAAACCTGCTTCATGCAGAACACCTTAGAGTCAACAGCTTAAGAAAATAGAGGGTACAGTTGAACTGAGTTCTTGAGCTTGCTGCAAAAACATACTGTTGTTTCAAGAGTCTGACTTATAAAGGAGGGGAGACAGACTGAAATGAGAGTTTCCTCATTAATCCAGGGTGTGCTATGCTATCTGGTATGTGGGCTTGCCAAACAACCACGTCAGGCTGGTTTTCTGTGCTTGACTAAGCTCTGGAGAAGATCCATGTGCTTATTCAGAAATGGGGCAGGCATGAGGGAATTAAAATGAGCTTTTTTAAAGGGGTTTGATTTAGTTCTCTTAAAGACCTAAAGCTGCTGTAGCTGCTGTGAGAGCTACTCTTACTTGTGTATGCAATGGACTCATTGGAACAGCGTGGCAGTATGTGCATTCCAAATGTATTTCACTTTGATATAATGTGAGGAAGAGAAATGTTTCATTGCTCACGTTAACCTAATTATGTAAACCAAAGTGCTTGTCCCTGATGAATGTGAACTGTTTAAAATGTCCAAGTAATCGGTGGAGCTGTACAGTTCTCTGACTCACATTTGAAATATGGGATTACATTTAAGGGTTTTTTAAAGAAATCTTCCTATTCCTATATGTTGCATTTTAAATCCCTGATTTATTTTGTGTCTAATGTTGTTTACTGTGTAATTTGTGGTCTGTTTTCTGAATGGAAGTTATGCACACCTCAGGACTGAAGGTTGGAGGCTTGTTCTGTGTCATTTTTGTAAATACATCACTTAGGGGATATTGGGGGGTTTTGGTTGTTACTGATTACACTCATCCCAGTGCAACCCCTCCTGTGGACACAGTTAGATGAGTATGAAGTGCCTTGTGCAGGCATAGCTTTATTCACATTTATAGGAATAACCTATGTCGGTCTATGCACTTTCACAGGAATAACTATCTTCTCCAAGGGTTTGGTCTACTGAGACACCTTCATTGATCTAACAGCTCACTGCCACCAAAAAGGGGCTTTTCTTCCCTCCTCCTATGCTCCCTATTCCTGCCAATATGTTCCAGCTTCTTCTCTTGTACCTTTACTGGTCTGGTGCTGGTCTGATCCCTCCACAGGACAAATCAGCGCATGAATCCAGCAGGAAAACTAAGCCGGTTTGAGAAAGGGACTCATTTTCTGCTTGATGAGCTCTCCAAAGGATCAGATGGACATGAGGGTGGGAGAAGCAAAGAAACAGGACTCTGCAGCCTGAGTCCGGACAAGGAGAAGGTGGGACGAGTCACTTTGGAGGTGCTGAGCTGCAAGGTCAGCCCCATCATCTTGCCAAGCCATGTGCTTGGAGAGCTGTGCTGCTTTACCTTCCGCAGGGTTGGGCAGCATGGCTCCTGTGGGCAGACAGCCCTCAGGCTTGCAGTGAATGGTAAACTATCACATTACTGTTAATTGCTTCAAGTTAATGAAACAAACTCAGGTAGCTGCACTGCTGACTTTCCTAAGCTTCTTCCTGTCTGGCCTGTGGGGCGTATTTTCCAAACCCATATTGCAGTACTTTAGAGGTGTGTCAGCTCAGAGAAGATTGTTTCCTAACTGTATGACATCCAGGAAAATATGCGCAAGTGCCATATTTACTCAGTGATTCATTTACTGCTCATATGTGTATTCACATGAAACACATACTAGACTTTTCTGTGGCCTGTAGTACTTGACTTAGGGCATTTTGTGGATAATACTTTAGGCGTGGTTTATATATAAACAGAGAGTTTATGTAACTACATACACTAAGCAGGTGCCTAACAAAGGCAATTCCAGGATATAAGCAAAGCATTTTACATCATTGCTCAAAAATAACACAAACTTTCCTTGGCAATGGAAGCAGAGATGACAAAGAGTGCATCAAAAATAAGAAGACAACCTTAATAGTACATTAAACCTGAAAAGCAAATCTGCTTTGTGATCAGAATGCATCTCCCCTTTTGTCAGAGTTAGGATGGGTATTGTGCATCCAGCCAGCCCAACTAATGCAGATTCTGATTGGAAAGTGCCTGCTTCAAGTCTCATGTCACATTTCTAGCACTTCCAACAATTTATGTGCTTAAGTGGTGATGAACCCTGTAAGAATGCCAAGGAAAACCTTTGGAATTTGACCAAGTGAACAAACTCCTTAATTCTGTAGCAAGAATCTTGCTCTGGTAGACCTGTGTAGTGTTATGCTGCAATATACTACACCCAGAAGAAATGGAAATAAAATGCTCTTTTGTAATAATGAACATTGTCAGGCTGCAATGTGATTATTTGTTTGGGGAGCATTTTGTTTGTGGGTTACCTGAAGATCAGATATAACCATATTTTGGGTTTGATCCTTTTGGAGGGAAGTCAAGAAAATATACTCAAAACACGATCATGAGACTTGATGATCTTAAGGTCCTTTCCAACCCTAACTATTCTATGATTCTATGACAGGAGTTATAGCTGCATAGTCTCGCTTTCTGTGCTCCAGCAGCCAGAAAAAAGCTGTCCCAGTGGGAACAGCTCCCCTGCTCCGATCCCTGTGCTGTGCCAGGGCTCGTGGGGGATGCCTTACTCTGCACTGCTAAGTGAATTCACGCTGTTAGCCCTTGCATCTGACATAGAATCATAGAATCACGGAATAGTTAGGGTTGGAAAGGACCTCAAGATCATCCAGTTCCAACCCCCCTGCCATGGGCAGGGACACCTCCCACTAAACCATGCCATCCAAGGCTATGTCCAACCCCACTTTGAACGCTGCTAGGGATGAAGCATTCACAACTTCCCTGGGCAACCCATTCCAGGGCCTCACCACCCTCACAGTAAAGAATTTCTTCCTCATATCCAAACTTCCCCTGTTTAAGTTTAAACCCATTACCCCTTGTCCTCTCACCACAGTCCCTAATGAAGAGTCCCTCCCCAGCATCCCTATAGGCCCCCTTCAGGTATTGGAAGGCTGCTATGAGGTCTCCACGCAGCCTTCTCTTCTGCAGGCTGAACAGCCCCAACTTTCTCAGCCTATCTTCATACGGGAGGTGCTCCAGTCCCCTGATCATCCTCGTGGCCCTCCTCTGCACTTGTTCTAACAGTTCCATGTCCTTTTTGTGTTGAGGACACCAGAACTGCACACAATACTCCAAGTGAGGTCTTACGACCCCTATAAATCTCCTGACCAAAGGCGATGGGCTTGTGCTGCCTGCATCTGGCACAAGAATTGTTCTTCATTTCCCTGTATCTTTAAGTTGGAAGCTATAGTATGTTTCAGTTTGGGTTTTTTATACCAAGACCACGCTGTCCTGATGAGACAGAGCAATGCTCCTCTCTGGTCACTGTGTTCCCAAGCGGAGGAGGGGAGCAATAAGCACAGCAGCCTCAGGCAGCTTTGCCTCCGGATGAGCCCTGGCAGGGAGCTGGCACCAGGGACACGCCGCCCCTGGGCATGGCAGGCTTCAGGGAGGAGCAGGGGGAGCCGCGCTGACAGCGCCTGCTCTTAGCCTCCAGGCTGCACCCTGCGGTGATGCAGAGGGCTGGGAAAGCTGGGGCACCCCCGCAGGCCGGCTCCTTCCCACCCGCCCTGCAGCAGATAACACAGGGATGGAGGCACAGGCAACGCTGCTGCGGGAATCCCTGGGACAATGAGAACACAGAGCTGGAGCAGATGTGTCCTGTTTATGGAGTGGATTGGATGATGGAGAGGGACTCTTCATCAGGGACTAGCGATAGGACAAGGGGTGATGGGTTAAAATTGAAGCAGGGGAAGCTCAGGTTAGATATAAGGAAGAAGTTCTTTACTGTGAGGGAGGTGAGACACTGGAATAGGTTGCCCAGAGAAGATGCAGCTGCTCCATCCCTGGCACTGCTCAAGGCCAGGTTAGACAGAGCCTTGGGCAACATGGTCTAGTGAGAGGTGTCCCTGCCCGTAGCAGAGGGGCTGGAACTGGATGATCTTAAGGTCCTTTCCAAGCCAAACCATTCTATGATTCTATGAGTGTGCTGGTGGCAGGAGGAGTTCATGGCCCCAGTAAGCTGAGCTCCACCAAACCTGTCAGATTCCCAAATATGTGTGCTGGGGAGCAGGAGTTAACTGGAGCAGGCACCATGTCCTGAGAAATCCCCACCCTGGGGGCTCTGAGTTCCAGCAGCTACATCATCTGCTTGACAGTAAGCCAGGGCTAGGGCCAATTTGTCCTTCAAATAGCTACTGGGAATTCCCAATGACTGTGACAGTTTGCTTGTTTGACTTCGCATATTACATTTGATAGTGTGGGCGATGGGAAGACAATTGCATATCTGTCCTCCTTTGGAACAAGGACGTGAAGCTCTGAAGATTCAGATGGAGAAGAAGCAGTTTCTGCTTGTCTTCTTTTTCATGTCAAGGGTTCAGGTCTTCCCCCTTGCTGCCTCTGTCCCCATGAGTCACACAGGGGCAATGGACCACAGGCAAAGGCTTGTGCTGGCAGAGAAGCTGTGTTTTTATCACTGTCTTGATATGAAATAAGCTGTGTTGTGACTGGGCTATGGCTGGTGTCTTTGGCTCAGGCAGGTAAATGTGGGCTGTCTGCAGGTGAACAGGCTGAAATGGGGCTGGTTTACAAGCAGAGCTTTCTCCATGCGTCCCAGGCTTAGGAAGAACTGAGTGTGACAGAGGCTGTGCTTCCAATGAGAAAGCAAATACAAGGAGCGCAATCACCTTGGCCAGTGGTGGCTTTTGGCCAGGGCCCGATTCCCAGGCTCTGGCAAGGGGTGGGATCCTAGGGCATGGAGTGAAACACCTACATTGCAGGCCAGCTCAAACCACCCTGTTATAAAGCACAACTTTTTCAGCCCATCCTTTCCTCTGCTGCCAAGCTTTATGAAGCTGCACCTAAACTGGGGGATGTGGGTAGCACATCCAGCAGCATCTTTGGTGTAGCAAGGTGGCAGTGGCATTGGGAATAGTAATGGCAAGATGGTGCTTCCTTCAAAACCAATGTCAACAGGCCAAACAGGACAAGGGAGGCCATGTCCATTTACTGTGCGGCAATTAGCTTATACTAAAGGTGAACCCTAAGCTACTTCAGGCAGCTGGAACCAGACAAAGCAGGCGAGGGAATGTAGGGCTGCCACATGCACTGAGCTGACTTAAGGCTGACTTATCTGCTGTGCTCTTACATTGCTGGAGTAAGAGGGCTGCTGAGCTGTCTGTCAGATGTATTTTGTCACATAAATTTTATGGACTGTGGTAAATAAGTGTTGATATTTTGCTGAATTAGAGTGGAACTTAAGTGTCTTTTGCCAGCGGGGTCATGTGGAGACTGCCTGTAGATCTATTTATTTAGTAACATATTTTGGCAAAGCATCCTGTTTCTTTGCTGTAAGCAGGGAGAAGAGAGTACTTAAAGAAGCACAGAACTTCAGTACGAGGTTATCCTTAGGAACAAGTGGTTTGCTACAGCTAGAGCCTAAAGGAGACTCTTACAAGTCCAGAACAGGGCAAAGGAGTCCCCCCTGCAAAGAGTAGCTTCAGGAAGCTGATGTGCCAGGAGCAAATGTGGGCAGGATCAGTGCTGATGGGATCTGCAACCTCATTCACTGCTGTTTGTCCCTCTCCTGATGCTCTGCAGCGCAGGGTGGTGCTTCAGGCCTCCGAGGGCATCCCGCATTAAACCAGCTCTCATTGTATAAGACGTTTCCAATTTTAGGAGCCTTTGAAGTGACTTCCAGAGATGCTGTGCTGCTACTGGTCCTGCAGCTCTCCTGCTGTGTTTTGATCCCATTTGTACATGCGCCCTGCAGGCTTTGACTGCCTTCCAACCACCAGGACTCATTCCCTGGGTTTTAATAACATGGTGTCCCCCAGCACTTTGTTTCCAGGTCTGTGATGTATTACTTGCCATGGGTGCACAGATAATTCAATAGATGCCAGATTTATTGTGCTTTGTGACTCTCTGCCATTTCCATCCCCACCTTTGACATGGGGGGGGGGGGGGGGGGCATTTAAAGGAGTTTATCAAGCTGATGTACAACACTCTGAGATCCTCAGATGAAGCCCAATGCTGGAATAGCCTGTTTTAGCTCTGTGTTTCAGGAGATGTCCCTGAAAATCCCTCTCTCAACTCCATGTGCAGTAACACAGACAGCAGTACTGGTAAGGGGGTCTTTCCACTTCCTATGTGTGACAGATCCTGATCTGATCCAAGTGGTAGTTGCATATACACCAGATAGTAACTAATCTGACACTCTGTGGTAAGAAATGTAGTTCCACCCCTGGTGTAACGATAACGTCAGCTCCTTCTCTACTCTTTATACATTAACAGCAGCACAGATGTGTTCACACAGTGGTGGCTTGTCTCAGTGATGGGAGACAGGCTCCCCTGGCTCCCCAGGCTGAGCAGGGCTCTGACTGGATTCCAAGGCAGCAGATGTGTGGTTTCTGATTGTCCCTGGCTATGGGGAGCACAACAATCCCAGTGCCAGGGAGTGCACTGGGGAGGGCTATAGGGACCCACTGTAAACAGCAGTGATGACAGCCAGGGTGGAAGAGGAAGGAGGTTTTCTTGCTGTTCTCTGTTTCTGCTCTTTGTTCAGAGTTAAAGTCTGACCGACACCCAAGGGAAGCTCTTCTACTTGCCATCATTCCTCTTAAATCCTTCTCTTTCTCCCCTCCATTTGGATTGAAAGAGTTTTTTATTCCCTTGCCTGTTCCCCAAAGTTTCTCCCTTTCCTCATCCCCCGTCGTTGACAGGAAAAAAGTATAATTCCCCAAATCACAAACAGCAGCAATGAACTAAATAAATAACCCAGGTGTACTGGAAAAGCTGAGCTAGGTTTGAACTTCCTCTCTCCAGCTTTATTTCTGGCTCCTTCAATGGTCACTGTCTTCTGCCATCCACCTCTGGGCTTGGGTGCATCCAGCAGCACATCTGGAGTGGTTAGAGTCAGGGTTAGAGATAGGGTTATGGTGCCAAGGGTACCAGGGGTACCCTCGCCTTGCTGCCTCCTCCACTGGTCAAGCTGCTTCCCCCAGGAAATGGGGAAAGGGAGATTATTGCTGCTGTTACAAGGCAAAGACCAGGGAAACCTCATGCGAGCAGAGTACATGAGCAGGAGCACAAAGGAAAGCCTCACGCAAGCACAGTACATGACAAGTACATGAGCAGTAACTGAAGCACTCTCAAATCAGAGCACCCAAAAACGATGCCGTAAAAGTAGCCCTGTATCACATCATCTTAATGGGCATGCTGAATCCACAGGCTGACAAAACTGAGCCGCTCTCAGGTCAGATGAGGAAGTGCTGTGTTTCCCTGGCTGCTCCTCGGTGCTTTTTCCTGCTTTTGGCTTCTTTTTCCTGCAAAACCAGTTCTTTAGGCAGGATTATCTTGGCTCACCCAGTGAATGCCTCACTCCAATTTGCTTCCTGCAGCTGTTCTGTGTTTGGGTCCTCTGTTAATAGACATTTCCTTTTCGCTCCCTGAGGGACTATGATAGAGAGCCTTTCAGGCAAAAGGGATTGACAGCATCATCTTCCCTCCATTACTGAGCTGGAAAGAAAAGCCTCCTGCAAAGCCTATGGTACACAGTGCTTATAGGAAACTCGGCTTGGATGAGGCTGGGGATAGCACAGGGGTGAAATGATGCACAGAAGGACCACGGACACAGGTAGCAGCAGAAGGAGGGCTTGGCCACAGGGACTAAGGGATGCTGGGGACATCTCATGCAAGACTCTCCCTTGGTGCACAGAGAGGAAGACATCTCTGTCAGCTGCCAGAGTCACACAGAAGGAAGAAGGGGGATCTAAATAGCAAACTACAAATCAGGACCAAAGTGTTGTGCCTTCCTCCTCCTTTATTACTCAGGAAGGGCATCGGAACTGAAAGACAGCTTGTTTTTTTTGTGAAACAAATTGCAAGTAACCGGAGGGCTCCAAGAGTCTGATCTATTTATAACACATCCAGTGGGAGGTTTCATTTGCTTATTTTCCTAACACTTCATAAAATATCTGGCAAACTGAAGTAATAAAACCACTTATGTCAAAAAATGCGTGTTTTCACTTCTTCAGTAAGATGTAAACTGCAGGCTCTGCTCACCCTGGAGACCAGCAAGGAAGAGTTGAACACAAGCAAACAAAACCTCTGTGAAAAAACCTGTGGTGCCTTATTTCCTGTCACTAAACCACAGCTGAGGGTACCCAAGGGGTCCAGCCATGCTGGTGGCCTGGCAGTGCAAGGCGCAAAGGGCAGGGCCTTGGCTTGCAGGCAGCAGGTCAGCAGTGGGGTGGCTGCCACCACTTAACTGTCCTTCATCACCTCTGGGTTGCACAAAGGGACCTGTGCCCACCAGAGCACCTGCTGCAGTGCACTCCTTAGGGAAAACCACCTGGGATAAAGACATGCATTTATTTATGTGCACATTTACGTGTATTTTATAGAATCACAGAATGGTTTGGGCTGGAAACAGCCTTAAGATCACCCAGTTCCAACCCCCTGCCATGGGCAGGGACACCACACACTAAACCATGTAACCCAAGAGTCCATCTAACCTGGCCTTGAAATGTATATTGAAAATATATATTGAAATGTAGTATTTGAAATGTACGCAGGACTTGGAGCTTAGAAGCAAGGAAGAGGATAAGAAGGATTTGAAGAGCTATATGCTTCTAACATGCACGTGAATTGTGCACGCATTTTCCTTCTCATAGTCCACAACAAGGCTTATCAGGAACAAGGGATTTTGCACTAAAGGTATTGGGGGTCTTGGTGTTGCTTACTCTGCACAAGAGCAAGCCATAGGGCCAGCTGTGTTGGTGCAGGTTCAATCAGAAAGCCAAAAGGGCAGGTGTAGGATGTTGGCTTCAGATTAGTGCTGTGCTCAAATGGCTTCACTGCAGCTGGGCATTAAGCTCTCTGCCTTGTGGGCCATGGTGTGGTCCATGAACATGGGCCCTTAGTGTCTGGTGAGTCTTTCTGTGGAGGTAGTTGTGCTCTCAGGGTGAGCTTTAGGCCTCCATCCTCTTCTAGATCTCCTGTCCCTGTTGCTGGGCACTCTCTGCCCCTATCTGTGAATCCCACCTCCAATTCATGGGCTCCTTCCTATAGCCTTTCATTGCTTTCTGCAGCCCCTGAGCCCCTGCCACCGGCTGCATTGGGTATAACAGCTTTGACTTTTGTTTGGTTTCCTATAGGGAGCTTGAGCAGAAAATGGAGGGAACAGTTATAAGCTTGTGGTGCTGTTAATGAAGAAAGTCAGTGTCTCCTGGGCACAGTGTGCTTTGTGTGTGTGTGCGCTGCAGTGCTGAGGGGCACTAATGAATGAAGGTGCATGTAACTGAGATTGAGCAGCCCTGGAGATGGGCACAGTGTCTGACTGGAGGTGAATGGAAACTCTGTCTGTGTGTGTGTGTGTGTGTGCATTCTTCGTTGTTGTTCATGTGTGTGCTCTGTTAGGATGTTCTTTGCTGCTGGTCTTCCTTCAACCATTGGTCCCCACACTACCCAATGCTTTCCTTCTCAATGTCTTCCTTGGGCTGCACAACACTGGGAAGCTCAGAGAAATGCTGATGCCCTGAGGGCAGGGAGTTTTAAAGCCCCTGTGTAAGTAGCTGATGATCAAATCCTGGTGAGTTGTTTGTCCGTGTCCTGGCTTCTCTCATCCACCTGACATTTATACCCACACACTCTATTGCTGTTGCAGTGGCTGAAAGAGGTATCTGGTCTGTGTCAGCTTTTATCTGCCTTTTTTTCTTCCTACCATGTGTCATTACATTTGCTCACTAATTAGATTCAGATCTGAAAGGAAATATATGAGAAATTAACTGGCAAGACATCAGCAGCTCCAGGAACTCCATGGGAGAAGAAATCCATTTACTAATGGAGTTAGCGGCAATGCAAAACCTAGACATGGCTGCGAATTACTTGGGCACATGTAAGTCTGGAAACAGAGAAAGGATCCAAGGAAATGGATATCTGACTGTTGAGTGGCATTTTCCTTTCTCATCTCAAGGCTGTAGGTAGGCTCAGAACAGGAAGACACAGTGGCTGCAATAGTAATGCAATGGCAAAACATGTCAGACTCACTCATGGTGGTTCGGGAGCTGCCACTAGGACCCATGCACGGTGCCAGCAGTGTCCCTAATCCCTGGGAACACCTGGGGCTGTATCCTGGGTGCCTGTGCTCCATCTGCCTGTGCTGTGGAGCAGGGATGTGGCTGTGAGAAGCCACATGGCTGCTCCTCCTGGAAGGTCTGTGATGCAGCTCTGATGCCTCCCACCTGCAGATGTAAGAGTCCGCATCTGGTTTTTAAGGCCAGACATCCCTTTCCTAACTGCTTAAGGCAGTTCCTAAGAGCACTATGCTTACACAGGCCTATGGTGCTGTCAGCTGGGACTCCCCAGCTGCCCTTAAGCCAGCGGATGGACTGGAGGCATCCCACAGAGAGATGCCAGGCACAGCCCAAGTGTCAGCAGCCAGCACACAGAAAGCATGTGCCTTTATCCATCTGCTTGAGGTTCCAGCTGCTGGGCTGCAGCTCTGCACATAGAGAAGAGTGTTTTAGCAGGGAGAAATGCTGCTGTCTTGTGATGAGGTTTGTGCTTGGCCAAAGTGATAAAAAAAGGTACCTGCAGGCTATCAGGACACGGTTACACTGCCCAGAACCACCCTTCCAAGTGCTGGCAGCATGAGGTAAAGAGACTCCTTGAATAATGTGGCTGAAAAGCAGCCCTGGATGAGCAGTTCTCCAAGCAGCCCTGCTGTAAGAACAGTCCTGCACATTGTTCTTTTTATCTTGATGATTATAAAAGCAACAGCCAAGTTTTCCTTGGTGTACTGCATTTGGTTATATTCTTAGAAGAAAAAGGATGGAGTGGTGCTGTGCTCTGGAGATAATGGGATGTCCTTGGCTGCAGAATGAAATCTATTTTGTGCTCTTTCTGGCCCCTTTTCCCAGGACAATCTCCCAGCTCAGCCATTGAGGCTCAGTGTGATGGGCTCCAGTGCTATGCATGAGAGGCCAGGAGGGGAGGCAGTGAGGGCTGGGCATGGGGAAACCTTCTAACTGAGCAGCTCTCCCTGGCTGGAACAGGAGTCCTAATGTGGCAGCTATCATGGCATGAGGATCCCACAAGGCACACCCATGGTGTAAGTGTGGCCCAGGACAGTTCCTTCCCCTTCCTATGGATTCATGGAAAGTTCACTGGGACAATGGCAAGTGCAAAGGCAGCCAGGGGGTGCGTTATTGACCCAAGTGTCCCAGATAATCCCAGACCATGCCAGCTTCTTGTACTAGGAACTGGAATACAGGAAGCTGCAGAGGTTTTTAGAACATCCTCAGCCTTCCCTCCGCCCTGTGTGCTGGATTTGCTCATGGTACAGCAAAGGGTGCCCAGGATTACCCTTGCCTTGCCAGGCTATGTAGCATCAGGGTTGGGGGCAGGGGCTGCTCAGGGACAAGGTGTAACTCCAGAGCAACAGTTTAGGGATCTGGGAAAGGCCCTTTGGGATGAGAAAGTTGTGGGACATCATGGGCTTTGGGAACCCAGTGGGGAGGCAAAGATGGTCAGGAACGAGCTGGAGTCCTGCAGGCAGGAGTGAAATAGATGAGGTGATGGGAGCCAGATCAAGTGTTTGGAGTTGCTGTGTTTATGGGTTTGTTTTGCTTTATGAATGGCAAATATGGGTTTGGGTTTTTTCCTTTGCCCTCTTGCTGCTGGACACTGAGAATGACTTTCTTCAGCCTTTTGAGATGCCCAGCTGTGAGGAGAGCAAGCACACTACAGTCCTCCTGATGGAGTTTTCTGGGACACTACAAGGGAAAAAGAGGCTAATGGGAATTGTCTGTAAATGGGAGGGAATGAGGTCTAGTGGACAATTCTTTTTCGATGCATTAGTGCAAGCCTTTATTAGAAAAGGCATATGGAAAAGGGGTAGTTAGGATGGCAGCACAGTGCAGTTACCTACATCTATAAGGATGGGTCAGATGCCTTTAATGTGATTGAAGAACAGAGAGGTCAGACCTGGTTTACAGTGACTTTGGATTATGCAAAGAGAGATTGGACTCCAGGCAACAGTAAGGGGATACAGATAATGCAGCAGGAGCGAAAGAAAGATGTCAAGGAGTCTTTAAAGAATAGAAAAAGGAATTTAAAACAGACTCCATGGAATGTAACATGGAAAATGAGCAAGTGGGAAAAGGGAACGGCAATGCAAATATTAGCAGGCTCCCAAGTCTCTAAAAGTGACGGTTCAGGTGTGTGATGAGCAGCTATTTTCTCTGAAAAACAGAGAAAGTACTAAATCAAAGGAAAAGGAGGATGTATGTACATATGTATGCACTTTGAAAGCCTCCTGCTGAATTGTAAATACCTTTGAATCAGAAAACCCAGGGCCTGTCAGTGGTTCCTATTGAAGTCTGAACATGCATTTTCACTTGTTCACAGCACAGCCTGTGTGTGCCATCACATTAAAACCAGAGAGGAGGAGGAAAGACACAGAAACATCCTGTAGGTAAAACCAACACAACACAAACCTGACAGCCTGAGTAATTATTAAAGGGGATCTCAGCATGGGTAGGCCTGTAGAACAGACTCCTTGAGGAACTGGCTTTTATTACACAGCACTCAATAGATGAATTGTGAGAGGTAAGGTTCTTCCTGCCTTTGGAAATGTAGGGGGGTTGAAGATGTGAAGTCTTATCTACAACAGGGTAGATGTAAGCATGCAGCAGCTGTCCCAGTGCAGTATAGGTGCTGTGATGACGCACTGATGCTGTGCTGGCAGAAGGCAATCCTATGGACATTACTGCTGGCAATACTTGAGGTGGGGGCACCTGAGCCTGAGGAACAGTGTGTTGGGGGACTAGCAAAGCACCCAGAAGCTGTGTGTTTGGGGTGGATGGTGGGGCAGTGATGACTCGGGTGCATCATCAACCTTGACCCAAGCAGCAGAAGAGAGGGTGTAAAGAATCAGTCTGTCACGTAGATTGTGTGTGAATGGATGAGATGCGCTGGGTGGCTTTCCCATCCACACATAGAACTTGTCAGCAACTGCCATTTAGGGACCCAGGAGGGATGTCAGTGTTGCTTTTGCTGCCATGGTGTAGGATGCAGGATGGGAAGTGGTCCCACCCATCCACAAAGCCTCTGCTTATTGTCACAATGATTCCTGATGTCCTGGCCCAGCCCCAGGAAGGTGCCCTCCTCCCTGGCTGGGGTGGTGGGACACATCCTGTTTGCTGGGTCCTGCCCTGCCACCCCAGGAAGCTCCCATGGCTCCATGATCTGGAGGGCCAGGACACTGAGATGCTCTCCTGAACTGCAGGCAGCAAGGAAAAGCTTCTGGCAGGAACTGTGTGGCTGAACCTCAGGTCGTGGCTGTTGTCTGTAATGCAGGGAGGAAAACCATGACAGGAGCTGAGACAGGGTGCATGGAGCAGGAGGGGTGTACTGAGTCTGCAGCCTGAGGAGCACAGAAGAAGGAAGAAGAGCTGCAAGGTGAAGGTGGAGGAGGAAGCAGCTCTGACCAGAACAGTGACCTGTGTTCTCAGATCACTGAATTGCAAGAAGACTTGGAGTGTGATTGGGCAGCTGCGGAGAACAAGGCACGGACCCCATTTCTGGTTAGGAAACAAAATCATTTATTACCTAAAGGTCCAGGGTTGATATAGGCTATACGAAGTACCCGCGTGTATGAGCGGCTAATACAATTGGTTAGCTAACACCACCCACGTGGGTATCTTCGCTTCTTCATTGGTTGATATCTTGCTCACTGGTTGCTTTGATTGGCTGCTTGCTTCTCGTTTCTCCCTTCTTATCTTGCCTACCTTTCTCTGCAATACTCCCGAAACTTTCCCAGCAACATTCCTCTGCTATCTCAAAGCTTTCCCAGCAGCTAGTCTAGCTCAGAAATCCATCACGTCATGGTCCTTTACACCCACAGGCAGCCAGCAGAGAACAGGAGGAATTCTAATGTGAGCCCGATGGGAAACTGGAAGCGTTTCACCAGCAGCAAAGCTTTCTGGAAGGAGAAAAAGGATGGCACTGTCTGAGAAAACAACTTTGCTCTTACCCAGCTTGACCTCAGAGGCCTTCCAAAGCACTGAGAGGAATCTGGTTGAACCAGAACCAGCAGAAAGTCTCTCAGCTGAATAATGTACAGGAGCAGATCCAGAGGGCAAACCTCGACATGTGGCCAAGGCAGGCAGAAACAGTTATACTGCCCTGGAAGTGCAAGGGACAAAGCAGTTATCCCCTAACTCTGTGGATGCTCCTCCTATGTTACTAAGTATGTTCAGCTTCAGTAAGTGGGAGCTGTGTCATTTAGTAATTACATGTCATTATTACATATAGTCGTATTATATGGGCATCTTTTATTACATACAATTATATTATATGGGCAACTTCTATTGGTTTTCATTGCTGCTAAGAAGAAACTAGTGTGAGGTGAAACCATTGATACAGGGATGTATGGCTCTCCAGCAGCAGTGCTTGGAAATCAGATTAGAGCTCTACAAAGCAAAAACCCACTTGCACTGGAGAGTGTGTGTGTTTCTGTTGGTGATGCCCAGGAAGGCTAGAGACAAAGCATGTGAATGACTGGAAGGTCCACAGGAGGCTCATGCTGCAGCACTCCTTCAGAGCTCTACAGTTTAACGGTGCAAACCCTCATGTGGATGCACTGGCATCAGCTGCAGATTCCCATCTATTTACCTTGTCTTTATGGATGTAAGGAGCAAGCTAAACCCAGTTAATGCGTATTGAATCCAGGTAACATCAGGTTCAGAGTTACCTGGCTTAAAGCAGTACCTTGAGGCCAGATTTCTTGTGTCCCCTGCTGGCAGATTGTGCTGCTCAGAGCAAAGGCCTTTGCTGAAGCTGTGCTGCCATCAGCCCCTTGCATGGGGAGGGGAGCTGACAAGCTGATGGGAATCTGGGGGGATGTTGGGGCTTGTTTTCCCAGGCTGGGTGCCGGGGAAAGTGAAGGGGCCCCTGGTTATGTGTGTCCAGTGGAGGCTGCTTGTGCTGCTCCCTTTATAGACAGCACCTGGTGATACTGATGCTGGAGCCCTGTGCAATCCCAAGGAAGGCGTCCAGAAGTACAGGATGTACTGTCACTGATAGACATAGCTGAGGTGGGTGACAGCCCAGGCACAGCAAAGCCCTTGGGGAGACCAAGCCAGCAGCACAGAGTGTTGTTAATAAAACACCATGGTAAAAAGCTGTAGGTAGGTAGCGCTTCATCCCCAAATGCTCCTGCTAAGCCGGTGAATGCTGCCTCTTGGATCCTTCACATAGCACCAGAGCAGGTAACACTGCTGAGTCACAGCAAACCTGCCTTTGATAGCACCCAGCTTTCACCTGGCGCTTGGGAAGGCATCCGTATGGAGAGATGCTATAGAGAGAGAACACGGGATCCAGGAGCTGTAGCTCACTGGGAGAGCACAGCAACCCCAGCAGTGGCTGGTGTCGCAGTGTCACCTGCTGTCGGGGACCGGCAGTGCCACCGCTGGGCTCAGCGCCTCGTTTGTAACCCCTTTGCCACAGAGCGGGAGCGGTTTGGTTCGCTCCCCCCTGAAGATGCAGTAGGTTTCAGGCTGTGTTGCCAACGGAATTCCTTGGTTTCAGTGGGAGTTTTGCCTGCCTGAGGATCTGAGCCATTAATTGAAGGGTCAAATGGATGCAGAAACACCTTCTTCCCACACACACTTGGTGGATGGCCACAGATCATTAGGATGCCTTGCATGGAGCCTTGACCCACATCAGAGAGCAGTTGTAGCTTGAGAAGAGTTTGCTTCCAAAGCACCTTTGAAGTATCTCTGCAGTGATAATCAAAGTAAACATTTCTCCTTTGCAGTTTTCACTTCCACAACATAAGAAAGACACGGAGCTGTTGGAACAAGTCCAGAGGAGGCAGTGAGGATGATCAGGGGCTGGAGCAGCTCCTGTATGAAGACAGGCTGAGAAAGTTGAGGCTGTTCAGCCTGGAGAAGAGAAGGCTGCATGGAGACCTCATAGCAGCCTTCCAGTATCTGAAGGGGGCCTGTAGGGATGCTGGGGAGGGACTCTTCTTTGGGGACTGTAATGATACGACAAGGGATAATGGGTTCAAACTTAAATGGGGGATTTAGGTTGGATATGAGGAAGAGGCTCTTTACTGTGAGGGTGGTGAAGCACTGAAACAGGTTGCCCAAAGAAGTGGTAAATGCTCCATCCCTGGGAGTGTTCAAGGCCGGGTTGGATGGGGCTTGGAGCAACTTAGTCTAGTGTGAGGCATCCCTGCCCATGGCAGGGGGTTGGAACTGGATGATCTTAAGGTCCTTTCCAACCAAAACCATTCTGTGATTTTGTTTATTCCAGTTCTGCTGGTAGAGTGGCCTTATGAGTAAAAGAACACTTTCTTATGGCTAGGATAAAGCAGTGGTTTTATAACAACTATTGGAAGATACCAGTCAAAGGCTGCAGCTATCTCTGACCTGTTTCAGAGCACAACAGAAAGGCTCTTGCTGGTTCTCTTTGCTCTTCCAGCAAAGTTATCTATAACCCAGTCCTGAGCCTGCTTAGTTCACGCTGCTCCCTGTAACAGTGGCCAGTCCCAACCATTGTATTGCCATGTGGCCATGACTGGGCTGTTCAGCTTCGCTTTGTCTTCCTTTGCAGGGCTGTTAAAACCAGAAGATGGTGCCAGGTGAGCAGGACAAAGCTGGGAAATGCAAGATGTGGCACAATCAAAGCCAACGAGCAAAGCAACAGAGCACTTGCTTATCCCTGTGCCCTGGGAACATCACTAGCACAGGTGATGGATGGGGAGAGGGTGCTGGTGAGCCTGGGACGTGCTGAGGGTGCCAGGCTGGATGTCCGCGCTGCCTCCTGGGTGCTGTGAGAGAAGGTGGGATGCTGGGTAGGGAAAGAACATATTAGTGGGCATCTTCCAAAGACCAAGTTAATTTTCTTTAAGGCTCTGATCTCTCTTTTCTGCTAAGACACATGGAAATTGACTGCATTGTGTCCTGCAGCCATGTGGATGTTGGTTTTGTTGATGTAACTAAAGATTTAAGTGTGTAGCTCCCTTTAATGTGATCTGATAGGACATCTTCAATTTGCCAACGTAGACAAGTTTCTTTGATTGCTCTGTGCCTAGTACAGTTGGAAACATATTCTTAATGCAATGATGGGAAGAAAGGGAGGCCTGCATTTCCCTTTGGTGCTCCCCATGTGATCTATCTGGATTGTGTACCCATGCAGGTTTATGTGGTTCTTTTGTATATAGCTAACCACTGAATGAAGTAAGAGTCTCCTGCTTTCTTGACATAAAAGGAGCTATTCTTTCAGAGCACCAGGTTTTACAGGTTAGTAATAAAAGTATTGTTGTGTTTTTAAAGGTAGAGCTTCTGCAAGTGCAGTTCATACACAACATTGTCATGGTCTGCTCCAATTCCACAGAGGTTGTGAGTCTTGCTGTTGACTTATATCTTGCTGTTGACCATATCCTGCTTCACCTCCCATTGCTATCCCAGAAACGAAGAGGTCTCTCATGGTCCTATGTCACATCGGCAGACCCTTCTGGCTGTGGAACACTGCCCTTTGTGAAGCTGTGCCAGGCACTGCTTTATCAAAAAGGTGAGTAAAATGCTGCATCTTACCTTAAAATTCTTAAAGACAGAAAGCTAATTCATAAGCATTGGTCTGCAGGTGTCAACACACAAATTTGCCTGTGTAGATGGGAGAGCTCAGTCTTCTCCATCGGCTGCATTCAGGGATTTCCAAGTCCTGCATCAGCATTTTGCAAAGCCTGCACACACTTGAATGGGAACAGGAAGAGAACACCCACCAACCTCGGATGAAAGGACTGGGGAAAATGTCTTGGAAGAGCAAAGTGGAGACCCAGGAAATGTGTGTGATCCATTCTGGCTTTTCTATGCTCTACCAACCATGCTATCTTGGAGTAGTTCTAAAACCGCATCAAGCAAAGACATGGCTGTGGTGTCCAAACCAGGCGATACCTGGTGGGTTGGCATCCCAAAAGTCCATGTAGTGCTACATATGCTGCACTTCAGCAGCACAGTTTG
The DNA here is from genome assembly GCA_039720435.1 of Amazona ochrocephala. NCBI lineage: Eukaryota > Metazoa > Chordata > Aves > Psittaciformes > Psittacidae > Amazona > Amazona ochrocephala. The sequence goes on along the minus strand of CM077884.1, from coordinate 20,425,200 downwards.
GATTTGAGACAAACTATAATCCAGCCACGGGCCTGCTCCTGAGAACACAAAGAGCTTCTCTATGGGTATGGTTTCTTGTAGCTCTTTTCCAAATGGTCCAGCTCTGGGAAAGGAAAATGTAAGGGTCTTACACCAATGCGAGCTCAGGAATTTAGGGATTTTGCTGTGTTTAATGGCTCTGCTAATTGAGTTGAGTGGAAAGACCATCACCCTCTGCTTCTACTCCTCTTGTTCTCTCCAGGCCCAAAAGGAGGAGGTGAGGGCACAGCCCACCTCTTGTGCAAAGGCAAGCAAAAAGGGGAGGAGGCCACTCTCCTGCTTGTCTCACACGGCCATGGGACCAGCAGTGTGAAGCTCACCCTGTCTTTCCCCCTCCATAAACCCAGCAAATAAGCCAGTATTTCTGAGCCACTTTCTGCTCATTCAGATTTAGGAACTCCACACAATAGATGACACAAAAAGAGTGAAATGGGGTTGAATTTAAGGGTTTTTCAGCTTCCCCCATTCCCAGGTTACCCAAGTTGGGACTTCATCCTACATCATTACATACTTAGCCAGGCAGAGCAGAGATCAGCTCTTCCTTCCTGTTCAGGCAGCTCTGGGGAAACTGATTGTACTTTGTTTGGAAGAATAAACAGCAACCAGCATCACGGGCAGCTTGTTCCTGCTGTCATCACCCATCTCCATCTGTCAACTCCTTTTCTGCCTCTTATGTGTTGGCAAAGACACTCAAGCCAAAGGTCCTTTGGGAGATACAGAGACAATAGAAGGAAACATTTGCCTGATGTCTGATGTTACTGCAAAGGGCTGGCCAGTGCACATAGAAATATTGGACTTAGGATGGAAAATTGCAGGGATTAGACCTGTGCTTTTGAGGACCTATCTGCTCCTTTGGTGCATGCTCCAGTTCTGCTTGGAGTCAGCCTTTCTGAGCAAATTCCCACCCCAAAAGCTGAAGGGGTTTTGAGCTCAGGTAGGGCAGGGTACCAGTCACTGATGCAGTATATGTGAAGGTTACATCTCTGAAAAGTATTGTGATGGAGCACCGTTAGCACAGGAAGCCTACACAATGTTCCATGGTCAGTGGGTGTAAATTGGAAAAGTCAGCCTGTTTTCAGTGCATTTACTGTAGATTTAGTAATTTTATATGTATTCAGAATTACCAGTCAGTCATCCAAGCAAAGGGGTTTGCAACGTAATCAACTCCAGATGAGGAGGACAAGGTATGAAAGGACCAGCCAGAGCTTCCATCCCAGCAGCAACAAGCACGGGTTTACATGAGTTAGAATTGTGGGTATGTGTCTCTCACCCTCTGTTGCACTGACTTGAATTTGTTTTGCAGAGGAACACATATAGGATAGGTCTGTGTGGCTGTTTGTGAAGAGGAAAGACAGAAGAACTAGTTGATAACATGATAACAAGGCACAAACATGCTAGAACAGGAGTGTAAGGACAGATTAAAGATGTGTTCAACAACAGGTATTCAGATGTGAAGAAGAAATTCTGCACAGCTGAGACAAGCTGTTCTATACAGGGGTGCTGAGAGAGAAAAAGGCAGCACAGAAAGAGGTATTTTTCCAGAGATTTGGAACTAAAAGAGAAATATGATATAGGGAAAGCCAGGACTACAGTGCTGCCAGTCTCTTCACATTTGGTATTTGGAAACTGGACAGATACCAGTTGTATCCAGGATGCTTTTCAAACGGACAGTGAGGATACACAGCTGGAAACTTGGAGTTCACATACATGGATAACAGGACAATACAGTGTACAAAAAGCACCTAAAAGAACACTGCAAACAGGCTTAAGAAAGACTTGGTAATGCGCTGATCTCGGGTCCAGAGGTGCCACTATGAAATAATGAAGTGCTGTCTCACTTTTGCTGACTTGAGAACACACATGCAAACTACTCCAGGCTGTATTAACAAGCACATGTGGACCTGAGACTCCAGCAATGCCTAACGCATACCAAGCTAGCAGCCAAATAGGCTCAAGGGTGGCGGGGCTGGGGGAAGACTCCAGGGCACATTCAGCTGTGAGACCTTCTTGTTGTAAAACAAGATGAGCAAAGTGGGGAAGCACAAGCAAACTGTTAGCGTTTTGCTGAGTTCTCGGATCTGAACCTGCTAAATTAATGTTTTAAGTAAAATAGCAAGATTTTATAATATGTTTCCAACTAGTCATTTGTCAGCTTTCCACAGATGGTCTGAAGTATGTACGAAAATAGAATACAAGTAGAAAATTCCTTGTCTAACTTGGAGCATCCTTATGTGCTCTCTCACATGCACACCTTCTGCAAGTCCCGCAGCAAGTCTAAATGCAATGATTTCTTCACCAGTGGTGGTGACACAAGGCTGGAGAAGTGGAAGAAGAAGAAACCAAGCAAGAAAGAGTGGTGCTCCCAGTAAGAAAATGGAGTGTGGAAATACAAGGGACTTGCAAGCGAAAACAAGGGATTGCTGAAGGTGGTGGTAGCGGCACTCAGCATATCTAGGAAGGGGTAGAGGTTGGCTGAGGTGCAAGATGGGGAGACAGCCATTGGGAGTGGGGACTAGTACAGCTATAGATGGTAGCTGAAGCTCTCTAGGCAATGAGATGGTCTCCAGGAGGAGACCCAGGAGACATCTGTGCCCTTCACGTGGGAGGAAGGAGAGGGTGCGGGTGCTGGGGACTCCAAGGTTGACTGAGCAGGGCACAAGGAAGTGTGCCTGGGGTCCTGATCCAGGGGACTATGGAAAGGGAGAAGGTGGCAGAGAGGAAAAGTGACTCCTAGAGAGGGAATAGGACTTCAAAAGGAATTTGCAGTCAATGGCATCAAAATTGGCAAGATAGCCACAGGAATGGGGATGGAGGAGTAAGAGGCGGTGAACCTTGATGGCATGAGCGCAGGAATAATGGTGTAGTGCTAGGGTGAAGGTGGAATTGGCTGTGGTGCTGGCTGGAACTTCCCATTCAGAAGACAAGGAAGAAGAAAGGTGGGTCGGGGAGGGATTTGGGGACAATGAGAGATTATAGTGTGCTTACCTTGGAGGGCTTGATGAAGGACCCTGGAGAAAAGTGAAGATTCCAAGGGGTAAAAGGTGGAGTAAGGCTAAAGGTACAAGCTACTAGGAAGTGAGAGGAGATTCTGTTTCTGGGGTATTGGATAGACAAGAGCAGAGAGTGAGAAATGCTGTTGACTGTATAAGAACCAAAGGGAGTGCAGGAGAGAAGCAAGCCTCTCTCAGACCTCAGAGAAGCTGGCACAGGGGTAGAAGAAAGAAGAGGACTGTGCGAAAGAGTAGCCTGATGTAGTGGGCAGCGGGTCTAAGGGGAAAGAAACTGGAGGAGAAGGCCCGAGAGAGAGGGTGGAGCAAGAGGCACAGGTAAGAGCACAGGAGGTGTGAGTAGCAAGGAGGTGAAGAGGAAGGAAAGGGTACAGCAGTGCAAACAAGGCTCTGTGTGGCTCAGGAGTGCAAAAGAAAAGGGGATACGGGAGTCAGAGAGCAGAGCTAGTGTGAAGGTGGAAAAGGATGGAGACATGGAAATGTTTCAAGGTGGGAGGGAGGGGGAGAAACAAATGAATAGGCTAATTATAACTATTGCAATAATTAGCTGCTACAGCAGTAATCTGACTGTCACCCAAACTGAGAGGATGAGGCGGGGAGCTGGTGACTGAGGAGGCACAAGCAGAGATGGGTGAGCATGATGGGCACAGCAGATGCAGGGGCTGCAGTTCCTATGGTAACGTGTGCAGGTGAGTGCGAGCAATAAGTGTGCAAAGTGGTGGTGTGAGCAAGGCACAGGTTGGCATGTTCCCATGTCATGCTCCTCTGGGTGGGAGCAGAGCCGGGCACCATCCCTGGGTACCAAGATGCTGCCACTGTGCAAATCAGCACAAGACACAGGCATGTTTTGAGGCCAGGCCCCCTCACTGCTGAGAAATGGATTTCTTGTGCTCTTTCTCCTCAATCCTGGCATCCAGAAGCCCAGCACAATGAGAGCTGCTGAGTATCTTGTCAACAGTGTGTGTGTGCTGTAAGGAGAGGAGGCAGCTCTGCAGCTCAATATGCCTGGAGAGGGCAAGGGGACAGTGAGCATCCATCCCTCCGGCAGGTCCCTCATGCCCATGCACCATCTCCAGTGCCCTGCTGCAGTGGCACATACCTCCAGGCACCTATACTATGTAGCTGTCTTCCAGTGCAGTGCCATAGTATGCTAACAGGAGGCAGAAATAGTACCCTGTTCCTGCTTCCTGTAAGTATTTCACAGGCTGGGGCCTTGTTCTTCACTCCTCAGTCATTTTTGCAGATTTTTCCCTTCCTCTCCCACTGTATCTCCTGTAACCAGCCAGTGCTTTAGGTGTGCAGCTACCCCTCAGCATTATGCTGATGTTCTACACTAAATAGCTGGAAGCAGAGCACAAAAGCCAGCTTTTCTGTGCAGAGAAGCAGTGTTTCCTAAATCACTGGCACTCCCAACAGAAAGGATACCCCTACAGGGTGCTGAGCAAGGATGCTGTTCTTTTTGCCTTCAGGAGGCAACTTGGCCTTGCTCAGGCGCCCCAGAGCAGTCCTGCTCTTACTTGGGCTGCATCAGCACTGCATCAAGCATCAATCACTCAAGCATGAGGTGATGCTGGGGGGTTCCGCTGGTTTAGAGCAGTGTTTCCAAGCGCAGCTGCATCCAGCAGCAGAGGGAGCTCTGGGAGAGGAAGAGGAGCATAGGAAGCCCTGGGAAGGATGGAGGCAGGCACGGGCCGGCAGGGCAACTGCAGGTAGCTTTGCTGGCCAGGTAGGGACCTTTTAAACAGTGTAAAGAAATGAGAAAAAAAGGGGCCTAAGAGAGGGAGAAGTGGTTGGAAAGCAACGGCCGTGGAAACAAAATGCCAGAAGGACTTTAGGTATATAAAGACATGCAACAGGCAAGCAAAAGCGTCTGGGTGCTCTTTCTCTTACAAGACTTCTGATAACTTCAGGGTGTCTGGTGCTAAATAGCTACAAGGGGGAGGAGGGTATCTTGGTTACTCAGGGAGTGTTTTCTCTGTACTTAAATGTCGAAAAGGTCTGGCTACGTTTATGGGTTTTTTTCCTGATGAAGCTGCTCTGTGTTGAGCACTGTTCTCAGGTCACTGTAACTTCAGCAAGTTTTGAGAAGTTACAGTGCCATCGATTCACATCAGGATCAAAGCACAGTGGTGAATATTCCTTTGTGGCTGTGTAAATGCAGCCATTAGAAGATGATGGCCATTTCTGCCACATGTGGGATGACAGCAATGCCAACCAGCCACATCACAGTGCTTACAAAGCCAGAGCTTGGCTATGACTCTCTAACCACAGACATCTGAGCAGGAAAATAAAGATCCTGATCTTCCCATCCTTCATTCCTCGTGGTCCAAGGTGCAGCACAAGAGCAGGCATGATTCATTCTACAGTCTCTGCACAACCCAAGGGGAAACCGCCTGCTAATTTCAGTTCCTGATATCAGAACGTATAATTAACCTGACAGAGCAAAACGTTACTTTGGGCTAAGGCATGATCCGACCTTCCTTCTCCTGCTACCTGTTTCCATGTGGCAATAAAACAAGTTGGAGGTGTTTGGGAGGGCTGGGGGAGGTATGGGTTTAGTTGTGTCTATACAGTGTTGGCAGTGAATTCACTGCACTGCAATACATAAAAATAGCTCCAGTGCTTTCTCCAGTTAATTTCTATTTGAGGTAAGCACAGAGAAAATGGAATGATTTGGACATTACAGCAACCTGCTTCCCTGCTGCCCCACGTATGCGCAACACTCCTCCCTTGCATATCTTTGGAGCAGGAGACAAGCAGGTTTCAAGTGAGCATATTGGCTGTGGCTAGGGATCACAGGGATACTTGGGATCTTTAAGGTGTGTCACATTAAGCAGAGAGGGTAGTGTGATGCTAAACTGATGGTAGATATCTAACTGTAGAAGCTCGAGGAAATGGAATGCTTACTGTCATTGTATAAATGGAATGTTTATTGTCATTGTATTTGAAAAAACATTGGGATGAGGACCTCAGAGGTGGAGTTTTATCATGTTTTTAGTATGTTTTCCCTTGGGTAGGGCCTCTAGAATGGAGCAATTGATTTTGTTTGATCTATAATAAGTGCACGTAACAAAGGTGATGCAGTTAAAGTGTAAAGATTAATCTAGCCATTTCAAGCAAAATCAAACCCTCTTAGTGCTGTGCTGGCAAGCCTAGGTTCTGTAGGCTCCCAGGCACAAAAACAGCAGCCCTGTTGCAGTTTTGAGGTGGGAAAAGAGCTCTGAGTCTCTTATTAAGGTTCCCCATTTCAAAACTAGCTTTCTCTACTCTCCTACAGAAAGATTGCTGCTTTCTTTGTTCCATTGGAAAACAGGAAAGCAGAGAGAAGATGCAGCTTGTAAAAAATAAATGATATATTAGTCCCTTGCCCCTTTTTTTCTGCTGTTTTTGCTGGTCTGCCTCAATTTTATTTTATTTTTAATGGTCCAGCTGCATGAGTCCTTAATCTTCAGCCAGTTCAATGACCAAAGATCAGCCATTTCCAGGCTCAGAGCATTTTGGTCCCACATATGTTCTTTCTTTTTCCTTTTGCTGCGCAGAAAGCTCTGTCCAGCTGTGCACCTCATTATGCCCTTGTGGCTAGGCTATTTTAAGGGAACTTCTTCTAAAGGAGTAACAAAATCAGCAAGCTCTGTTATAACTGTGGGATTGGGGAAATGAAGGTTGAGTGCTAGCACAGGTGCAGGGAAGCACTCTGAAGATAACTGGCTTGCCATTTCTCTAAAGACCACCATTTACAGGTTCAGGTAGGGCACTTAGGGCTTGTGTCATGCTCGGAGAGCCATTTCACTGAGAAGCCAATCAAGACTTGAAGAGGCAAGAAGGGTTTTCAGGCTTGATTTGAATAAGGAAACAACAGACTGAAATGTCCTGGGGGGAGGCAGAGAAATCATTCCAGGGGGCTGGGCCGGACAAGCCATGATAGCTGAAAGCTTCTTTTTGTCTTACTCTGCTAATTCTGGTTACAACACGTTTTTAATTTTTATTTCCTATTCAGCCTCCATGCTTAGTATTTAGTACCTGTGGAAAGCGGGGTAAGAGGTGGAGATTACAGAAGTAGCAAAGTGCAAGAAAATGAGAAGAGCTAAGTAGATGAAATGGACTAACTCACCCCCAGACTGCCCCTGTCCCTCTGGCTCTAAAGATCTGAAGGTGGTACCTGGTGTGCTGCTGAGCTGCGATCTGAGTATGAAGATACCATGTTACCAGGCTCTACATTGGACTGACACAGGCTCTATCTCAGGTTGACAAAGCAATACACAAGCTTATCCCTGTTCTTGCCAAATTAAAGCCCCAGTCAGGCACGCAGCCAGGGTGAAGGGCAGGTGATGGTGTTTGCCTGCAGCAGAGCTTCCTGCCTTCCTGCCATCCCTTCCACCTCAGATGATGCTGTATGCTTTGGGAATTTATAGTCCTTTATTCATAAGTACAGAATGAAACAGGTTGGCTATCTACTGGTATATCCATTGGATGAAAAATGATATCCCATGAAAACTAGACCTTCTGTATAATCAGAAGCAGCCAGCAGGAGTTGTCCTGTCATTCCTGCCATCACTTGAAAACTGTGCTGAGCTGCAGTGTGACAACACAGGCTGCTTACCATACTCACCATGATGGCTGCTCCTCTTCTTGTTTCATAATACAAAGGTACTTGCTGAGAATGTGGCCTCATCCCCCAAATCTCCATTCCAATTTTAGATGGCTGCGTTGCAAGTTGAATGACTGACTTTACATTATAGCAAACAGAATAAAAGAATTGGTGAGCATATTGTGGAGCTCTGGATATAATTAGAAGGGGGAAAAACCTGCTTTTTATCTACAACAGTCGTTTTGACATTGTAAGATAGAGACACTCCTCCTTTTTTTCAGGACAAAGACAAGATAAGGAAAGAGGGATTTTTTTCCAACCAGGAAGTTCAGAGACTTGGAAAGAGTTGTGGCTCTGGAGCAGAACAGACTGCCTCACAAAGCCTCCAAAGGTCTTTTAACATAGAGGCTGCTGTGCCATGTGTTTGAAGAGAAGCAGAATAGTGAAGTGCCTTCAGAAAAACATGGTAATGTGGGTCTGGATAATTATTTAAGATGGAGTTATAAAGCAGTAAAGAAAGTTGGTTGGCAGGAATTTAAATCAAAAACAAATGATATATGAACCTAGCATGGTAGGGACAATGTTTTGCAATGCTTTTTACAGTGGGAAAATGTGCTGCTTTGGTTTTGTTGGGGTTGTCAGTAAGACTGTAGCTAATGGAAGATTGTCTGACATAATCTAGTTAGACTTTCTAAAGGCTTTGCCACGGTGTCCTGGTCATGAGGCACACTGAGCTACAGCTCAGTGCAGAAGTGCAGCCCATGGGTGACAGGTTTCCTTCTCCTCTCTGGAGTCCATCACCACTGGGCTGGCTCTCCAAGCAACAGCCTCTCCACAGCCAGCTGCAAACACAAGCAAAGTGGGCCCTTGCCAACATCATCTGACTGCAAGGCTATAGAAGAGCCGCCAGCACATTGCCTAATTCTGCCTGGAAAGCTGCTGTTGAAAGCATGGGGCAGAGGTGGTGTTAATGGATAGGTGAGTGGCAAGTGGTGGATGGCAGCTGAGGAGGGTGACTGCATCCTCAACCCCTTTTTCCTGCACACGTCCTGCGTGAGCACCAGTGGCTGAACTGTTCAGCACATAGAAACCCATTTCTTGGGAAGAGGTGGCCAGTATCCAAGTGAAGTGACTCATATGGATCCTCATCCTTATTTAAATTGGAGTCTTCCCTTTCAAGCTTTGCCCATTCCATGCAGCCAAATTGCTGTGTTTCAGGAGAGGGGAAAGCCAATTCCCTGCCCACATCTCTCTTTAATGTTGCCATCTGTACTTCTTCCCAAGTAACTACCTCATCTACCTCTTAATATTCCCCTTCATCTTAAATTTGCTTGAGAGAAAAACCCGTCAGCTCACTCAAAGCCAGGATGGAAATATTTTCCAGTAGGCTTTTCTGAGGAACCACTGGTACTTGCTGGTCTTGGCACCAGCTCTTCCTTATGTTCACCTTCTGCTTGTGTCCTTCCTGCACCTAGTTTCCTTGGACTGAGCTTGGAGATCTGCTGGACAATGTCAGGCAGGCATATCTGGGAATACACAGGATGGCTGTTAGAGTGAAAGAAAGAAAGAACTGGAAAACATCTTGGAATAAATTGTCAGCTTTTCAATCTGGCCAAAACCATAACTCTCTTGGAGGGCAGGTATTTACCGGGAATTTGTAATGATATAAGGATGGGGTTGATGTTAAGGTGGAAAAATCTGACCTCTTTTGGTTGGTCAAGGCTAGGGAATTTGAAAGATGTAAGCTAAAAACCAGTCATAGAGCTAAATAGGATGAATTCATCCTATGAGGCATATGACTGCATTGCTATTGCTTGTCAATGTAACCACTGATTCAGGTCTCTAAGCCACAGCTCAAATTGACAATATTCATTTATTTTAATTGTAAAGGGCCAACATCAAAACAGTGCAAGTGGAAAGAAGTAATTTTTCCTCTGCTGCCCCATTTTTCTGGCACCTCTTCTATCACATGGAGTAACTTGGGGCTGGCTGACTTCTGCTTCTGAAACAACCCTATAGCAGAATAACAGAACAGCTGGGAAGTAGATCTGCCCCAAACTGAGCTCTTTCAGGTTTTTAGCTCTCTTCCTCTCTCTTTTGTCTCACCTCAGCATCTCCTAGGTGGCCTGAGCCAGAAACAGTGATCTAGAAAGAGCTGCCAGAGAGCAGACTGAGACATGAACCCAGAGAAGACCAAGCCTGAAAAAGTAGCAGAGGTCTCTGCTAGAGAAGCTTTAAAGGAACGAATGCAAAGGATATTAAATTAAGACTATTTGAGTTACCTTTAAAGATACATCACAACAAGGCGAAGGGAAGGCAAACCAAGCAACCCAGCATACCTTCTGTAGGAAGTAAGTCTTTCACACCTGTGTTTGCCCAATCAGAAAGGGACACTAATTGGATCTAGATCTACCCAGTTCCAGGTGTCTTCTGCCTTGGGTCCTCCAGAGCTGTTTGCTGGAGTGCCTCAGCTTGGCAAGGTGTCCTGATTGCCAAGTGAATGTGGATTCAGCTAGCTCTGACCGGCTCTGGCATCTGAAAAGATCTCTTTTCTTCCGCTTGAATCTCTCTGCCAGCTGCCTGTGAGTCAGGAGTTCCCAGCCAGCAGCACTTGCTATTATCTGTTTTCAGTTGCCTTGATGTTTACCAGATTGGACTGCTTTTATCTCTACTAACCCTACATCACTGCCCCAGTGTTGCACACCCCTGTGTGGCTTGGCCACTGGGTCAGAGCACAAGTAAATAAACAGACAATAAATTCACCTTCTTGAGGAAAGAGCGAGGTCTAAAACGCTGGCCAAAAATAACACAAGTGTTGGTGATCTCAGGGAAGAAAATAACTAAAAGGCCAAATGAAGGTATTAAAAAATCAAAGCTTAAAATAACTGACAGCTCATTAGACTAAATCTGAACTCTGCTAAAATTCTCCACCAGATGAAAACTCCGGTATGAAAATAGTGCTGAACAGCTGAGAGCAGGACAAGCTGGCCTGATTTCCTCTGGTCTCAGAAGCTGAATTGCTGCTAAGTGCTTTCATTTGTAACCTCAGATACATCTTACAGTCATTTAGACCAGGTGGTCTGATTAAAAATGCATCTAAAAATATAAAGGGGAGATTCTTGAGCTTTTAAAGGGCCATAAAGCTATTCTGAACAAGCACCTCAGATCACTTCCCAAGTCCTCCTGTTCCTAGAAATCATGGGAATGAAGCGAAATTAGGAGGACGAGCTACTTGCCAGGTCAGTGTTCAACAAGGACTGCAGGATATTGGTGCCTTTTCACTTAAAGAAGGAAAACCCGATGTCCTGGTTCCCTCAAGTGCTCAGTACACATGCAATAAAACAATAAAACTAACTTTTTCCTTTCTTTTCTCAGATAACACTTGAATAACCAAAACACACAGTTTGAACTTGTCTCTGTTTTATTTACCTCATGTACTACAGTTCATTTACCCACACAAAGTGAACAAGCCATCGCATTGCTACCAGATGTTTCCATATTAGGGCCAGTACTGTTTAATATCTTTATTGATGATCTGGATGAAGGCATTCAGTATACCCTCAGTAAACTTGTGGATGATACCACATGGGTGGGAGTGCTGATCTGCTGAAGGACAGGGAGGCTCTGCAGGGGGATCTGGACGTACAATAAGCTCTGGCCAATGAGGTTTAACAAGGCAAAGGGCCAGGTCCTGCAGTTGAGCCCCAGTAACACCATGGAATGCTCCAAGCTTGGGCAAGAGTGGCTGGAAAGCTGCTCATGGAAAAGGACCTGGGCATGCTGATTGATGGAGCTAAACGTGAGCAGCTTGTGCCAAGGCAGCCAAGCAGCCACAGCATCCTGGCCTGTGCCAGCAATAGTGTGGCAGCAGGGCCAGGGCAGTGATCACCCTCCTGTACAGGAGGGCCAGGGCACTGGTGAGGCTGCACCTCGAATCCTGTGTTCAGTTCTGGGCCCCTCACTGCAAGAGAGACATTGAGGTGCTGGAGCAGGGCCAGAGAAGGGCAACAGAGCTGATGCAGGGCCTGGAGCACAGTGTGATGGGGAACGGCTGAGGGCCCTGGGGGTGTTAGTGTGGAGAAGGCTCAGGGGGGAACCCTATTGCTCCCTACAACTGCCTGACAGGAGGGGGCTGGGCTCTGCTCCCAAAGAACAAGTACAGGACAAGAGGAAACGGCCTCAAGCTGCACTAGGGGAGGTTTAGATGGAGATTAGGTGCAAGTCCTTCCTAATGGCTGTTCAGGCATTGGCACAAGCTGCCCAGGCCAGTACTGGAGTCACCGTTCCTACAAGTGTTCACACACCGTAGAGACGAGGCCCTAAGCGACACGTGGTGGCCTTTACACCGTAACCCGGCGCACCGCACAGCCCGAGGCCCAGCACCGCGCTGGCGGCAACCCGCGGGACCCCCCCCTCCCGGGGGCACCTGAGAGCGGCGGCTGCGCGGGGGGCGAACGGGCGGGGCGGCGGAGCTAGGCCCGGCCCTCACATGCGCGGCGCCGTGGGAGCCATTGGGCGCCTCCGGGCCGCGGGGCCGGGCCTCGCCGCCGGCAGCCGGTGCTGTCCGTGCGCCGAGCCATGCGGGTGTGCGCTGCTGGGCGCTGCTAGGAGGCGAGCCCGCCCGGCCCGGCCTCCCCCTCCGCTCCCCTCCACGCCCGCATGGCAGTGCCGCGGCGGTGACCGTCCCGGAGAAGGTCCGCGTCCCTCGGACGGGCGGCTCTCGGGGTCCCTCAGCCCGCGGGGCCGTCCCCGAGGTGAGGTGAGGCGGGCGCGGGGCCGGCGGGCGGGGAAGGAGCGGCATCTGCACCAGCACCACTGCCTCTGCTTTCGTGCGCTTTGCTTTTCTTTTACCCCCTTTCCTACCCTGAGAACGGGTTGGTTCGCCGCGTTGTCTGCTGTCGCCGGTGTGCCCGGCAGAGCTGCAGGCGGGCCCAGGGTAGTGATAGTAGCTGGCTGTGGTGTCTCCTCTTCGGGGTGTCCGAACGCACCCGGTGTGCAGGGCAAGTGGCCAGCCACGGTGAAGGGCCGGGAGTGAGGTGTGCTACCGGGAAAGGCGAGCGCCGAATCCCCCTTCCGAGGCCGGGGGTATTAAATGCATGTTGGGACCGTCGGCTGTGTGCCTTTTGTATGGGGTCAGCTGCTCTGGCGCTGCACCACACGCAGATTGGAGGGGCCTGGAGCGGTCAATAAAGCGTATCTTCAGGGGGAAAACAGCCCTTGTCACAGAGAATCATGTATGGTTCAGCGAGGCACGTCTCCTCCCTTCCCCCTGCTCCCCAGGACGTGGCAACACTGACTCCTGCTCCTTGAGGATCTCTGAGCTTGGCACAGCAGCTCTTCTGTCTTGCAACCTCCATTTCCCCTGTTAGAAGTGCTGCCACTGCTGTTTAACACGAATTGAGGCACAGAAAGCTTGTGTCTTGCCCAGCATCCTTTAGGGAAGCTGGTCTGTGGTCAGTGGGGGGATGCAGGCTGTGCATTCACAGCGCACCAGCAGCCCATGGCAGCTTCTCCTTTTGGTCTCTCCCAGTGTGTAAGAGCCATGAGGTAGGTTACTCAGACTTGAAAATGGAGGACGGTAGTGGTAACCAGCCTGTTGTTTGGTGGAATAAGTCTCGGCAGTGCTTCCTGTAATGGTGGTGCTGAAAGTGATGTCTTACTTGGCTTAGCTGCTAGGGTGGAGAGTGAAACATCTTCAGTGATGGCTTTGAGGTACTTGCTGCTCATAAGCGGTGTCAGTTTCAGCTTTAAGAAAGAGAAATAGTGTAAGGAAGTATTGTTTTTCTTTTTCAGCGTGATGTCTGTCAGCTGTGATGGGAAAGGATCATCTTTTCTGCCTCTAAAAATGGAGATGGTTAATAGCCATGCTCCCTTGTCTGGGGGAGAGGGTTTTAGGATGTGAGAAATTTGCAGGAATAGTGCTGAGATTTCAATCCCACTGCTCTGAGCATCAAAAACCTACTCGCATCCCAGATGGGATAGCAAAGTCCCTTTCTCTGTGTCTTTTATTCTTTTCTTTCATTTTTTCTCCTCCACTTTTTGTGGTGGCAGAGGAAACCCCCTTTCTTCCAACTTAGGGTAAGGATTGATAGTATAGAAGGTTAGTGTTATGTTATTTGCTCTTGATTGCCATCTTAAATTAATTCACCAAGCCTTGCTCAGAGGCCAGGATCCTATTCATTCTTTGTGATTTACAAATCCCCTATAAACCCTTTTATTGTTAGTTGAAACTGATTTATGAGGTCCTGATCTAGGAATTTGCTACTGTGGCAATTTTTTCGGTGCTCCACACCATTTTCTCCTGTGTTTCTGAGCAAGCATTACTTGTATAGTAAACTCATTAGGTGCTTTGTCTGTATTTTACTTAATGTGAACAGCACTTGTCTGTTATTTTTGCTTTATCTGTTTTCTTGCACATAATAAGCAGGGAGTATTTAAATAGGTTCTGTTATTTGTAATCATGATCACTTTGATAAAGATCCAAAGTTTACAAAGGCTAAATGAGGTAATGTGGGGAAGAGAGCAGCATTAAGCATTAATGTAAGATGCAGATATGCACAATAGATATCCATACCAGTCCTGACATCCTTGGGGGGATGGTAATCTGTCCAGCATGTTCAGACCTGGAGGAGGAATTCTAAAGCAGCAGCACCAGCAATGGAGAAAGTCTGCACACTGCCATCACAGGAAGGTAATTATTAGTGGGAACAGACCTGTGTAATAACAGTGCAAAGAGAGTGAAAGTGCTCGGATACTTGCTGTGGAAATATCACCAAGTGTACATTGCACTAACACGCATAGCTGCACACCTGAAACAGCGTTCTTTCCTAGTCCTGTGTTCCTGTCACCTCTGACAAGCCTCTCTTCAGTAGCAGTGGGTAGCTGGTCGTATGGAGATTCCACAGTGTCCTGTATGTGGACAGCTTCCTTGATTGTATGTCTGAAGATAGAGAAAAAAACTAATGCTGTTGGTGGTATGCTTGCAATAGGTCCTGCCAGCGACAGGAGGATAGGAAAGTAAAGGGTATGTACATCCCTGTGGTCAAAAGCGCTTGTGACCATGTGTGTTGTGGCTTAGTGCAATTTTGTGCTGAAATATCCCATCTGGAAGTCAGCTTTTTTAATTTCTCCAGGTGTTCTTTCTGTGTATTAAGGTGCCATTTGGAGTCTGCTGCAGCCCATAGTAAGTGGATTTTGAATTGGGTCCTGTACCCCTGGCTGAGTTTCTTCACCTTCTTGTGTTTTCTGAAGACACCAACTGCTGTGTCAGTTCTCCCTTTTGCTGCTTGGGATGTCTTGCAGGCAGAATGCTGACTCAGTGCCTCAGCCCAGTGTCTCCCTTTGTGCCTTTGCTTTTTCCTGCACCTCTAAGAGTCAGAGGGAAGTTTTGGTCGAGGTACATGGGCACTGTGATCACTGGGAATGAATCAGTGTCCTGAAGCTTTTAATCAGTGTGGGGCTGGTGATGGCTGTTTTACTGAGAAGTAGTTTGAGTCATAAATGTCATGCAGGGAACCCAGTAAACTAGTTTCTCAACTGGATGCAAGCAAAAGGGAGTTCCAGAGTTAGTATTTTACCAAATTATGAGCTTGGAAGGTTTTTCATTTATTTTCAAAGAAAGCAATCTGTGTCTTCCAATTAATATATAAAATTGCTGTAGATCCCTAAATATTCACAGAACACAACTAGCAGTATTTACATGATACTCAAATCTTCCTCTAGAAAGAAGAAAAAAAAATACGTTGTTTCAGTTCCTGCTGTTTAGATTTCTCCATTTCTTGCTAGCTGAAATGATACTACACAGTTGTTCTTGTTTGGTTTGTTTTTTTGCTTTCTTACTGTTTTATTTATTCATTTCTTGTCTCTTGGTGCTGGAAAGATTATATCCTAGGAAAAAAAAAAAAAAAACCAAACAAAACCAAATAAACCCCCCAAAAGCTATTCAGAAAAATGGAGATAATTTCCCCCAGAAACTTTATACTTTAAGACTTGTCTGTTATTTTGCATAACTGACATTTTAAATGCTTTCTTATTACAAGCAGTGAAAAGTCTGTGGACTTCACCATGCGAAGACTTGTGTACATAACTAATTTTCCTCACATGCGTAGTCTCATGAGTATGCACGCATGCATAAGGCTCTCTGGTGTCACAGTAAAGCTGCTCAGTCTTGAAAAGGTTTATTCTTGGCTGTGATGTTGAGATGCTGTGGGCCTAAGCGTGTATTTCCCAGACAAGGACTGAAATATGGAGAAGGATGTTTGTGAAATGCAGTTTTCTAGCAGCTACCAGCATTACATTTGTGAAAGTGTATAAATATCATCTGTGTAAGTGTGTAAAATTAGTGTTTCAAAGCTACTCTGTGCCTCTTACCTTGAGAACACTTTGAGCTACCTTTTTCTTCCAGAAGTTTGACTTGCTTGTATTGGGGATGGGTTTGGCTCAAAATCTTAGTCTAAGCAAATTGAGTGCAATTTTCTTTTAACCGTGTAACAAAGAATAGGTACTGATTGCTTGCCAAACACTTTTTCCCTTCGGAGATTCCAAACAAATTTAGAAAAGAACAAAGCCAATATTTCTAATGCTTAACTTCTTGAGAATCATCTTGGGTTTTGGCATGTGAAAAAGGAAAGTGCGTCACAAGTTGGCACTTTCTAGTACCATCAGTATTACTAATTTCCACATAATCAATTTTAACTGACATTGCTTCAATCTTTGTCTCACCACAGATATCTCTAATTAAAAGAATTGAAGCTCTCTTCACTTCTGTGTTCTCTTCAACTCTGTTCTTCCAGTCTTGCAAGAACAGGCTCCTGTGCCCCTTCAGGAAATGGATAGGAAGAGAAGCTCAAAGACCTTCATGTAGCAGCTGCCAGAGTGTTCAGGGAGATATCCTTGGGAGGAGGAAGTTTGTGTTCTTGGGATCAAGCCAGCAAAATGCCATTTTTGCCCAACACTTGAAGGCAAGCAGTGGTGTGGGAGGAGAGTGTGGCTGCACCAAGGACCTGTTTGGCACTGTTTTAGAAGAAATACCTTCCCATCTTCCTCCTCCTCAAGTATAAATCAGGATATGAAAACACGCTTTTCATGTAGTCTCAAAAATGTTGCTACCTATAATTTTCCTTCTTTCCACTTGAGCTCTTTCCTCATAAGTGATTTGTTCTAAGACTGAAGGAGTTGTGATACTTGAGACTTCAGGAACAGTGATGGTGTAAAATACAGCCACCTTTAGAGGAGGAGGAAAGTTATCTGTTTCTCAGATAATTTGTTTGAGACCCTTTTCTCGGTGAAGGTAACTGGTTAAGAAGCAGAAATAATAACCAGGCTTGAAAGCGTGTAGCAGCCAGCAGTGGGTGAGAATAGCAATCACCTTCATTCACCATGGTCCTGCATTTTGTATTGTGCGATCAATAGAAAAGAAATTGCCTGGTTCTTGTGACCTGCCTTGCTACTTGTTAAGAGTTTTAAAATCCCTCTCTGTTCACTAGTGCAGTTATGTGTCAGTCCCATCTCCTGATGATTTCCCCTGTATGTTGAGACCATGTGTGAGGCTGCCTAAATGCAGGTGTCTATTGCTCTTCTAGGTGTCTTGTCTGACATGGAGCTGGTAAATAGGATGAGACCTACAGCAACAGGACCCCTTCCCTAGATTCATTATGTAAAGATATTTACAGGAAGAAAAAAAAGCCAAGCACAAAGGCTTTTTATGGCCCTTGCAGTGAAGCAGTGAGGCAGGCTCCTACCTGCCTCCATGCAGCCCAATGGCTTCAAAGCCACAGCCAAGGTGAAGGGTTGGGGTTGTTCTTTCTTTTTTGTTTGGGTTTCTTTCTCACTTGGACTTCATTCTTTACAAGTCAGCACTGAGATAAGTTTCTCTATGAAAGGTGTTCCTGATTGCCCTTGGGTTCTACAGAAGCCAGGGCTGCTGCGCCTCTAGTGTTTTCAAGTCTGGCCAATGCCACAGATACCAACATGCCCGCTAAAAGCAGCATTGTTTTTTTCTGGTGGACTTTGTTTGAAACACTTTACTCTTGCTGCAGTGATTTTTCCAATTTGGGATTATAGCTTTTAAGGATAAAACAAGTGCATAGGATGTGTGTATGGCTGTGAAGTCTGAATATCTGCCTGTTCTTTGGCTATTGCAGGATATGAAGGAGAGAAAACTTACGCACTTTGAGCTGGCGCGAGAACTTGCATAAAGAACTACCTTAGTGCAGGCTTGCTGAAGCTGTGTGTGCTGGAGATGGAGGCAGTTCTATAACCTTGCAGTACCTTAAGGTCAAAAGAAAAGCTGGTAACCCTGGGGAAATCTTTCATATACCTTGATGAGCGCACGTGCAAAGTTGATTTTGTCCTATTTTGTCAACAGAAAATATAGTCTGTTACCTGTCTTAAATGCTCTGATTGAAAACCCATGCGTATACAGTGCTGATTTGCTAATGATTGAAAATAACCTTTTGGTGCAAAAGCTTCCTGTGAGTATGAATATTTTATACAGAAGTATTATGCAATAGGCATTTTGTTACCTTCGCAGTCCTGCACAGAGGAGCATGGAGTTAAGCTGATGTCCTTTGGGTTGTTCAGTATGACTTTGTCCACTGAACCAGTGCAAATGTCAGTGAATGGTTCAAAAATGTTTATGTTGCACATTTGTACATAGTGGTTTGTGTATGCTTCGTGGAGAGGGAGGACTGGAATTAGTTTTGGTCTGGCAGCCTGATTCATTGAAACTTGTAGTGAGAAGTGTGAAAGGCAGTGCACTAGCTTGCTTTGTTGTTTAAGCACAACTATGGTTACAAACACTTTCCACATGCATTAGCAATTGCCTTCATCAGAGATGCACAGTGGAACCAGACTTCACGCTTAATCTGACTGCTACTTAAAAATACAAACTGAGAAGTCTCCATACAGGGCTCCTCTAAATGGCTGCCATCCAGAAACTTTCATGGACTTGCTTTCTGTCTAATTAAATTAAGAAATAAAGCCTGAACTACCTAGCTTAGAAAAGGAACTGACAAAAGGGAAACAAAACTTTTCATGCACTTGATTCTTTTAAAGTTTCATGTTTGCTGTTTCATAACCCATACTAATTTCTTTGCTGTTTTTACCTCACTGGCATTATTAGCAGGCAGAAAGGGAAGATTGGCTTGGTGATTTTGCTTCAGTCGTTATTGCTCTGACAACAAATCTGTTGGCTCTTGAAACAAGGAAGTGGAGGAATGCAAATACACAAATGCTTATGTGTGCTGCAGAAATTGAGTTGGGTCACTGCTAGCCCCCATGGAAAGTGGGTAGTAAAGAGTCTAACGGGAGAATAATGAGAGAAGAGCGGACTGAGAATGAGACAGAATTGTGCTAATAGTAAATCACGAAAATGAATAATGCAGTGGTCTGGACAAGACTATTTCTAGTGGTTAAAATTTGTGGTTACACTTTATTTATTTATTGTGTAATTTGATTTAAGGTGTACGTAGATTGAAAGGTGAATTTAAGACTCTCCTTGTTAACGTCAATCAAAGTAACCAGAGCAGACTTTAAAGAAAGGAGCTGCTGGGGCCAGAGTTGCCAGAGAGGAAAAATAGTAGAACATTTAGAAAAGCCAGAAAATAAAATCATGAGAGGCATGCAACAGTGCAAAAGAAGAGAAAAGCAGTGTGGCACAGGAAAGGAGGTAACAAGATGGAGGTAAGTGTGAGTAAATATAAAAGAAAGTCTTAAAGCATGAAGTTGTATGTACTGTTCTGCATGTGGAAAGGGTATGAATTCTCTTTGACATCTCCAGAAGCAGGGCTTTAATGGTTATAGATGAATGGCCAGGTTTGCAGTCGGCTTGAATGCATGTTGCAAATAGAGACGCCTGTGTGGACTTAAGTGTGCATTACAGGCACCTATAAACTTTACGGGTGGAACTGGTACGAGTGTGGTTTTAGCCAAATGGTTCTGCACCTGCCTAATTTGTGTTGTAAAACCATGGTCTGTTCACATGCACAGCAGCCTGGTCACAACCAGTATGCAGCTGGGCAATGTGAGTAGCGCAGTGCTCCTCTGCTGTCTCTTGTGAATGAAGAGAGGGTGGTGGCCTTCAGTGCTCTGATAGCTAATGACTTCTGTCACCTCCTCCATGTTAATGTCTGATTATTTACCTGCTTGCTGCCTGAACTTGCAAGATTATACATTTTTGGCTTGCTATCTGCTAAAGAATGCAATACCAATGCTACCAGCAGTAGTCCCCTCTCCTATTGCTTGTAGATCAAACAACAGGTTACCTATAGCACTGGGAAATTGTGCCTGCTTGCCCAGCAAGGTTCAATTTGTTAATGTCTTGGCTAGATTCTTGCTGTCTGCAACAGAAGGGAGGAAGTGGGGAGAAGCTTGCGCATAGCTCATGGAGAGGAGAAGAGGAGGTGGCCACAAAGGGAAGGAAAGAATTACAGGGAGCTGCTGAAATAAAGGGCTTGTTGGGTGGCATGTGAAAAGCTGCAGTGAGGCTTTCGCATGGACAATGAGCTCTGCAGGGAGAACCAGTGGGATCCTGTGGGCTCCTATGGAGTAGGAGCAATGCCTAAGGTGCTTTCCAAAGGGAGTGTGGTTTTAAAACCAGCTGGAGCAGATTTGAGCTCACCCTACTGATGAAAGGGGAAGTCCTGCCTCCTTGCCCACCCGCCTCTGCCTTTGCCAAGCAGGAGGCTTCTCCTAGGCACACACCACGGGACAGAGTGGGAGTGTTAAGCAGCAGGGTGGCTGCAAATCAGCTTGCGAAACCTCACTCAGCAGCAAAATGTGGTGTTTATATGGTTATGTTACATTGCTACTCCTGACAATGCTTCTGCAGTAGGTTTCTGGGCTGGTTTGGGGTTTCTCTTCTCTGTTGATGGCATGGCATTTTTCCCTTGTGGTGGTTTGTTGTCATTATGCAGCAACAAGGGAGGAAGTTGGCACTTAACCAAAGTGATTGCCAAAAATCTACTGTTGGCTGGGTACTTGGAGATACATGTAGAACTGAGTTGTGTTAAACCTCTAATAACTGGAACTGCCTCACTTATTTTATTACCTGATTTTTTTTTTTCCCAAGATCTCCACTTCTTCCCGCAAATACTGTGGTTTACCTCCTCCATTCTTTATAATAATTTGCTCTGTTAGTGCATCATCTGATTTTTTTTTCACTCTGTGACCAGCGATTGTTTCCATGTTAAATGTAGTCTCAGTTAAGCGCAACAGAAACAGTGCTTTCCTTAATGGAAAAGATGTTTGGTCAAGTGACTGTACAAATGAAGGTGACCACATGTAGGCTACAGCATATAAGACGTGGCTTTTGGAGATTGCACGTGTTATGTGCTAAGTGCCTGGCTGTGATTCACAAAAATTGGTGCTGGGTGATGCCAACACCCCAGTGTAAATGGGGTGTAAATCTTTCCCTATGCTGAAGGGGCCTCAGTAGAGAATGAAAGGGAATGGGTGCCAGGAGGGACAAGGTTATAAGAGAAGCAGGACATGTGCTCCTTATTTAACCTCATTTGTACCCACTGTGCCCCACACTGGCTCTGTAACAGTGGGTGTGTATTTTTGTGTCAGAGCAGATGTTTCTGAAGACGTTGCTTTGTTTTAATAAATTGAGGTTGTCACTTCAGAAATGGGAAGGAGAGCTGGAGGATGAGGCATAAAGAGAATCCAAATGGAATTGGGAACATAATCCAGGGGTGTTTCAGTGGCAAGAGCTGTGGGGAAGACTCCTTCACTGGTCTTGGCTCTGCCCAAGCGTCTGCTTATGCACTATTGTGTTTTATATGAGAATCTCTGCTTTAGGTAGGGGTTTTTGTTTGTGGGTTGGTTTGGGTCGCTTTTAACCAGTATCTTGCAAGTTTGTTTTGTTTCCCTCCATCTCTCCTCCAGGTATGAGCCAACTCATGTGCTCAGTCTGTTCTGGGAAGGGGAGGGTGGTGGTGATGAACCTCGTAAGTCCTTCAGACTGTGATACAGCTCTTGGAAACAGGTTCTCCTGTTCTTTCATGCCTTACCAAGCGTGGTGGTGGTGCTGTTTGGCCTCTCCAGACACCTTTCCTTAAATGCTGATGCATTTTTAAAGAGCACAGTCCTCCTCCTCTGGCGGTGGGAGTTGCCTTTGCCTTCTGCTTTTAAAGGCTGGTTGTTGTCTTTGGGGTGGCTGCCAAGGAGGGGTTGGAGGGCATGGTGACCTCTGCTTAAGCCCTTCTTACCTGGGTCTCTGACCTTGAGGCTAATGATTACAGAAACACCCAAGGTGAATGGCCCTGTGGCTATTGAGAGCGTTTTCTGTCAGAGTCCGGAACATCCAAAGGTCTGTTTGAAACCTTCGTGCAATAGACCTATGTAAAGTATCTGGGCAGAACATTTTTTCCCCCTTCCTTGAGTATTTAGAAGACAACAGACTAAAAACTACTGTTCTGGTGATACATGCTGCAAAAAAGGGGTTTAGTTCTCTTGAATACTGGACCACCCCAACCCATTTGAAGGTGGAAATTCTTTAAGATGCATGTTTTATCTGTGTATTTGGCAGTGTCTTCCCTATCTTCTTTTTAGCAGTAGACACCCAGGAATAAGAAACCTGGAACAGCAGGTTCCTGCTGACCTTTAAAGTGTTCTCAGTGGAAAGCGTGACACAGGGCTTGCTCCTGTGGGCTTCTGAATGCCAGCAGGGGCCAGCCCTGAAAAAGCCTTGGAAAATAAATTAGGAGGGAATTGGCTGTATGTGCTGGGGGGGTCCATTTGCCTTTTATTATGCAGTATTTGGGAGCAGCTCAGGTGGGTGCTTGGCACTGAGCACGGACCCTTATGGCAGAGCAGCTCACTGCTGGTGTGGGGGTAGTGTGCTGGTGCTAAAACAGGGGATGCAGCTCGTTGTCCCTGCTTTGAGCCTTGTCTGCGGAGCATCCCCACACTGGCAGCAGCGTGTAGTGGTCGGTGGTGCTCGGAATGGCTTGGGGCACAGCCAGGGCGGGAGAAGCATGGGAAGGGCAGAGAGGCAGTGCTGGCCAGCCTGCTTGTGTGCACAAGAGTCCTGTGGAGTCATGCCTGTTGCTAGGGGACTCGTTTCAGCTATGAAGCAACAATGGTCTACATAGCGGCTTTCTGGGTGTTTGTTGATTGGAGGCAATTACTGTGGAATACTTGATCTGTAAGGAGGCATACTTAATAAGCAGCAAACTAAAATAAATACTTGTGAATTACCTGCTGGAGTCTGGCTGTTCATTTTGCTGAGTGGTTGCTTTGCATCTGCAAGCTCTGCTCTGCCCTGGAGCCTTTGAGTCACTAGAGGTGAAGGCAGCCACGCTGGGTCTTGGCTGGTGGAAGTGTTGGGCTAAAGGAGGAGGGGGAGCAATCCCCCCCCCCCCCCCCCCCCCCCAGTTCTTCCCCATTTTATCCGTCACGGGGGTAGAAGTGTTTTCCAGAGGTTTTCCAGGCAGCTCAGTGAGTCAAAGTGGGCTGCTTCCCTGGCATACTGCTATAGTGCAGCAACTCAAGTGTCATCAAAGTGGTTATGTGGAACACGCACAACGTGCAGCTACCATGTCACTGGGATCTGATCTAGCTTTCATGGTGATAACAGGGAAGCAGTAGCATAGAAATAGCAGCTCCCTTGGTTAAGTTTGGATCAGCCAGTATATTCAAGAAAATACGTGAGAAATGGCAAATCGGTAGTTTGAGGAATCTCTGCTCTTCAAGAACAGGGCAGCTCATTTAGAGTGTTTCTGAAACGACTAAAATCAGGGTGTGCTCAGCACTCCTCAGAGAGCAGTGGCGAAAAGAGGACTGGCATTCGGCGTCTCAGAGTGGCATTTCTCTCACACCCCACTAGCGTCAACATTTTATTTGGCTGCTTTGACTCACAGCAGTTTGTTTTTATACAGGAAGAGTGCGTGGTGCTTGTCAAAATGAGAAAGTGACCATCATCGCCTGGCTTGGTGTTCCAGAGCCACCTGGAGCCAGTGCTCAGCCCAGCTAAAGCCGGAGGAGGAAGGAGGAGAAGCACAGCCTGATCAGGTACTGAGCCAGGAGCAGGGATTGTCTGATGTAGAGTTGATGGGAAGCTGCAAAATAGTTATAAAAATAGGGTTCTATTCCTTACAGAGTCTTGTGTGGTAGGATGGTGGGCCAGTAATGACAACCGCATCATCTGTGGCCTGCTATAGGTGCATGCTGTATGGTCGAGTTACGTGACATATCTTTGATAAACATAAATGCAGTTTGTGTTTTCTAGGGTATTTGATTTACACATGTTGTGCAGTACAGCTCAGTCTGTGTTTGCTAATAGCTGTACCTAGGCTCCATGTGAGTTGGAAAGAGTGGACTGGGAATACTCCTGACAAATCTTTCAATGTCAAAGAGCAATTTGATGTCTTGAGGAAAGAGTTTTTCCTCAGGTTTATTGTTTCTTCTAGCACGGAGATGTAAGTACCAGCTTTTGAGGAGCACATTGTTATGTGGCAACCATAAGAGCACGGAGAAGTAACAAACTAATGGGTTTTAAGACAAAACCAGCTGCCAGCTTGGTAGCTGTTTTTTTATTTGCTGAGATTTCCATAACCTGTTCATGGAAACAGGTATTTATTCTTGCACACACATCTTTCAGGTTGTCATACTTAAGAAGACTTAGTTCGTCTGGTTGTATGAAGATGCTCAGACAAGTTCAAGGTTTTGCTTTATTGTATTCAATTTATTGGGTTGTTTTTTTTCCTTACATAACTATACTTTCCAGTTTATGTGGAACTCCTGCTCCGAGGACCGTGTCTTAGGAAGACTTTATGCACCTTTACAGATTCCTGAAGATAGGGTACTACTTACGTTGAGTGCTCATGTAACACTTGGGTTGGTAGCAGCCCACAGTTCACTTCTAGAGGGAAGTGTTCTTTGAAGAGGCACAGTGTCTTTCACCTCAAGTGGTGCTTTCTCTCCAGAAGTCCTAGCATCTGTTTGAATTCATTAGTCACAATTTCTTTATTTTTTTATTTACCTACCCAGGTGGAAACAGTGGGGGTTTGTTTAGATGATACGTTCAGAAAAGTATTCCTTACATTCTAGGAGTAATTTCCAACTCTGATTCTATCTTTCCTTGTGTGGCTATAAAAGGGAAGTTCTTTTCTAGCTTGCATTGAGAACCCTTCACTTCTTTGTCTTTAGAAATGAGGATTGGCATTTATTTGATTGAACAACTAGCTTCCTGCTTCCCAGGGAAGAGATAGTGGCTTATTCACCTGCAAACATCCCTCCTGTGGAGAGTGTTTGCTGGGGAATTAAAGGAAAGCTAGCAGCTACTAGTAAAATACAGCACAGTAGGATGAAGAGGGATTATTGAAGCATTACTAGGGAATTCATGGCTGTGTGCAAGACCTTATGGACTCTGCAGACAAGCTGACCTAAATTCTGCAGCCAGACCCTACTGGTTTCTGCATTGATGTGATGTGGCAGGCTAGATAACCTGCAGCAGATCTGTTTTGCTTTGTTGGATGGGACAGAGAAGATTCATATTTGAGTAGAAGCAGAGATAGGGCAGTCTTTATAACTGTACTGAATCTTTATCTTTTTTTGCTGTTTTCTAACCCACATTTTGCTTTTCTTGTGTACTTTTCATGTAGTCAGGATGAGCATCCTTATAATGCAGACTCATCAGGAAGAGTGGAGGGGTTGTTTACTTCTAGATGGGGAAATACATGAGTGGTTTTACTCAGAGAGGCTTTTACAGACGTTTTGTAGTTGAGAGATAGGTTTTAGACAGGAAGTGGTGATACCTATCTTATCAGTAGTGAAACAGTTAACGCACCTGACAGTCATCTCTTGTGGGGGGAATAGGATTAGTATCTAATTGATATAAATGGCATTGCTAGCACATAATGTTTTCAGGCAGTCTGTTTCTCAAGATTATACATCACACACAAAACAATGTGTAAAAAACAGAAAACGCTATGCTGCATGTGTCCAACTGAAGCTGGTCAGTCCTACCACTGAATTCTACTGCTGTTACTTCTTGTAATAGGATTGTGACTTTGCAGTTTAGTTTCTGCTGGCACAGATCTGACGTGATGGCAGTTACTGCTTCCTCCTTTTTGCTGTAGACGTAAGCTAGGCTGATGCAATGCTGTGCTTTGCCTTCACCCCTCCTGTATGCCTAGTTACCCAGTCTCACCACTTCCTCTAGGGGTGCTGCTACAACTACAGCAGGAATTTTTCTGCTGGTGCTGCTTAAACTGGGTCCTAAGAAAGAAACGTTTTATGCAGGCACAAAGATTTAGCAACCACTTGAAAAGCTTCTGCAGTAAGGTTTCTGCTGGTGTGGTTTGGAAGCAAGAAAAAAACCTGATCTTGGCTGATGCAGCTATATTAGCAAAATGTTAAAGTGTGGATAGGGGCTTTCCCAGGCAAGTGTTCTGGCCTGGTTACTGTGATGGAGTGAGTGTGTGTGTGCATATATATATATATGTATGTATGTATATAATATTTGCCTGTAAACCTTTTTTTGTGGGAGTGTGAGCTTTAAGCTCTTTTGATTTGTTTAGAGGAACTTCTGCAGCTGCAGAACCCTGAAGCGCCAGGGGAAATAGTGATATCCTCAAACAGAGCTGGTTTATTTTAGATCATGTTTCACTGATGTGCTTTTGGTTTGTTTTAAGAACAACTTGTCTGTATAAGCTATTTGCTTACTATGTGCACATAAAAAGCAGCAGTGGGACCCCAGGTATGGCAATGGGCTTGGAGAGCAAGGGCTCACCCTTGTGCTTTCCGATGCCAGGCACAGTAATTAAAAGCTTATTAATTGGCAATAAATTAGAATTCACTTCAATCCTCCCCAAACCAATAAACCAGTTATTTTTTTGCTTGCAACAGTGTTATTGCCAAGGTTGCCTCAAGGCAGAAGGAGGTTTTTACTTAGGTGTAGGCATAGATGGCATTTGGACTGCTCTTTTGCAATGAAAAGGACCTTCTGTGTGTCTCCCTCCAATGTTACAGTTTTAATGTCAGCTTATCTTCTTTTCCTTCCTGTCCTCCCAGCAGAATTTTCAGTGTTAACTTTAGATACAGAAGCTGGAAAATAGCTCTGCTTTGGTGTTATATTTCTTCACTGTTTTTGCTCTCATATTTCTTTGCCTGGACAGGAGACTTGTCACAAAAGCCAGTCCCCACATCCACATGTCCATAAACGTTGTTGCTTCCAGCCAGCTTGTCCTCCTGCGAGCCTTACCACAGTGAAAATGCAGTGCTCTCTTTGAACCATCAGTGGATTAATGTCACAGCGCACGTTTCTGTGTGTATAGACCTGTTTGCTACTGGATGTGTACCAAATTCAGTAGGCTGTGGTAATTTCAGCTATGTGTTTTGACACAATATGATGTTGTTTTGAAGTATTTACCTGCACTTGGTTCTCGACTGAAATCTCCAAAGGTATGTTTTGGATAGATGGGAAGAGATTCTCAGTGTGTGGTCACTCCCTCAAGCTTTGTGCATTGTCTTCAGTAGGTGATGCCCTCGTGAATAACGTAGCACCATCGTGGTGCGCTTGTTCTCTTAGAGCCTGGCTGTGAATGCCAGAGCACTGGATCAGCATTGTAAGATTCAGCATTAAAGGGTAAGGTATGCCTGTCCTTGACCATACTTGATTTGGCTTCACAGAGAGATGAAACACTTCCAGCAATTGAGAAACCACAGAAGGGATTGGGCTCGGATTGGGAAAAGTTCACTATTCCAAGACCTGGTTTTCCTTGTTTAGATGGGCCTAACATTGTCTAGTATTTGTACCAAAGTATGAAAAGAACATACCCTAAGAAGTTGGTGACATTATTGCCTGATGTCTCAGACAGTCAAGATGGGTATGTGTGTGTAAGAGTGAGATTTACAAGGAAAAAATGAACAAACAGCTCTTTGCCCAATTATTTTAGTGCTGCTGTGGTTTAGCTGTAATATTGTGTTACTCTGTCCTCAGCTTTCTATGAGCCTCTCCTAGAAAAAATTTGAATTTCAATAAATAATACATTTCTCTAGTTGTATTTATTATTTCAAGTGTTAGAGTTTGCTTGCAATTATAACATTCCGCTTCCTCTGGTGAATGAATATATAAAATCCTGGCCTTTGTTGCTGAGCAATAAACTCCCAAACTTTCCACTTATCTGACTACATTTTATGAAGTAGCTCTTGCTCAGTGTGTTATTGGAAACTGTGGAAAAGTTTTGTGTGAGTAATTAGAATTGATTTGATCAATAAGGCATCAGTCTCATTCCCATTCCCTTAACTCTTATGTTCTGTAGGATCTGGGGAAAAGAAAGTTGACTGGTGATAACATACAGTCAAGATCCACAGCAACGCCAATATTTCCTTTTCCAACGGAGGGAACGGGATGGAAAGTTGCAGAGAAGCTCTGCAGAGTGTGGATGAGTGGGAAGGCAGAAGTGAGTGGTGGTGGAGCAGAGAGATATTAGAAGGGACAGCAGTGTGGAGCAAAAAGCATGGTTAATGGGTTAATGTTATTGGAATGTATTGGTCCACTCCTGGATTGGGCTGTCCTGGTACGTGTATTTAGACAGACAGTCTGGGCTAACTGGCTGTCAGCTTGGTAAAACGATCAGGTTGCCAAGAACTCCATCATCTAAACATCATTTCAGATTTATGGCACATTTGTCCACCTTTAATGTGGGTAATTTAAGATATGCAAACATGCTTTTTAGCACTCTGCCTGTAGTCTCTCTCCCTACAGCTCATGTAAATGGGTTTGGTTTGGTTTTGCATTCTTGCTCTGTCTCTACCAGGCTTCAGTCTGAAAGCAACAACTGAGAAACCTTTTATTTCACTAAAAGGGTATGTCTAGGTTGTAGGGGATGAGAAAATGAGAAGTGGAGCGCTCATCCATACCCACTCACTAAAGCTTATTTCAACAGTCAGTTCTGTCTTTGTTATAATAGCTGGATCTGTGCCAGACTGAAAAGTCCCAAACTTGCTTTGCTTTGATTTTAGCTAGATTTTACATGTAATATTTTAATGAGGTAGAGCTACTTCTGTTTTCCTTGTATCCAAGCTCATCACTGGTAGAACTCGGGTGGGATTTTTCTGCAGTGTCATTGAGTTTCTTTTGCTTGTGTGGGTTGCTCACATAGCTGTTTCAGTAGGAAGACAAACACTTGAAATAGAAAAATATGAGTCAAAGGCTGTCAAGTATTGTGCATATATTCTCTACCTTGCATACTGAAGCTCTGACCTACTTGAGGCCTCTAGGTACTTCTGTAATGTAAGCGTTGGCAATGATAAACTGCAGTGTCTGGCAGGGGGATTCAGTGTGTAAGAACAACACCTGAAAATAGGAACTTTTAATCCTTTCCCTAAAATGAGCCAGTGTCAAGGTTTCTGTTCTTTTGGAGGGGTTGGATGTGGTGCTTCTGGTCAGTGTATGCTGGCATGCTAGTCGGTGGCCAGCACTTTGTTTTAATATTCATCAGCAAAGTGATATTGATAGAGCTGGCTTATTTGACCTGTTTTTCACCGTATGTGTGCTGCAGTAATTCTTTGAGTATATGTATTATTTATCTTTTTGTTTTCAGAAATGGTCCATATAGCAGGAAAAGCCCCACTCACCACTAACATCTGAAAACAACAAAAAAAAGAGCAGACCAGAAAGATAGTCTCTAAACAGCAGCAAAATGAGCTATATTGTGGTCGAGGAGAGAAATACTTGCAGCCAATGGTGCTTGCTAAGGGGAAGAAGGGTTATGGAAACCTGACAGTGATCTTTGGTTTTTTGAATGAGGACAAATGTTGTGTTCTCCAAATAAATGCTGAGTGTAGGTATTTAGTATTCCTTACAATATTAAATGGTGGAGTTTCACAGCTTGTCACAGAAGGCCTTGGAGCTTATTCTTGGCTTTCTGATTAGTCTGATGGCAGATGATGGAGCTAGGCAGGCTAAAGGGTCATGGCTTTTTAGAAAGATTCTCTTAAAAATAACTCAATGACCTTTTAGTGTTGGAGGTACCCCCAAGATAAGCTGTTTCTGAGTGATCAGAGGCCAGAGACATGAGTGTTTCTTGCTTATTCTTGCACCAAACATCAGATAGATGTGGATAGGGTTAAAAGGTTATGTGGATTAGCACTGGTTGAGAATGTTTTCTGAAGCTTGAATGGGTTAAACCTATGTTTCTTGACACTTTCTTTTGGACTATCGTCTCCCATATTAAAAGTGTAGTTAGGAGATGGGCATGTTTTCATTCTGAACAACCGCAGGGCACATGAGGAATGTGCATCTTGTTTTCAGAGCAGTCACAGACCAGTCCTCAGGAGCTGACTCACTGCTATTTTGTAAGCAGGGTTTGCCTTCCTTTCATGCGGTTCTGCATTTTTCCGTTCCCTAATCCATGGTAATTTAGATCCCAAGTATGCTGGTGTCAGAAAGCCTGCATCCTTGAGTAGTATCTTATTCCCATGTGCATGGTGCGTACTTGGCTTGATTCGCCACTAGCAAACATAATTTTTGATAGTTTCATTTCTTTCTAGTTGGGTTTTCATTGAATTATGGCACAAAGGCACTTTCCATACATCTGTATAACATGAGCGTTAATAAATGGTTATTATTTGAGGTATTGTATTTAGTTTGTTTTACTATCTCACTTGTATGGGCTTGTTTTCAGTTCTTTTTCTGCACAGTATTTGCGACTTTCCTGAGTTTCAGATTAATTGTCTTGTTCTATTTGCATTTTAACAGAGCTTTGCTATTGGAATGCCATGGTAGGCTGGGACTGGGAAAAATGGCCCGCTGGAAAGGATCAGAGGGAAGGCCACAACTCCATATGAGCTGAGCATTCAACTTCCTAATATGTAGCACACCTTGCGTAAGGACCCTGTATTCCACAACTGACTTTCAGAATCACTTAAGCTTACTCTCACACCTTAGTAATGTTTTAGTTATGGCAGGTCAGGTATTTCCCTGCGATCGAGAGTAACTTTTAATTACTTTCTTTGACTTGGATCCATTTTTACTTAATGTTTTTCTAACTGGCAGCTTAGGAGGAGGTAGAATGCCAGAAATCCAGCACTGTCGTTCTTATTTTCTAACTAAAAGCTTTGCTGAAAATAACTGTGCAACCAATGTGTCAGGCTTACCTGTCATTTCTTTATAGCTTTGGTTAAAGTCAGAAGGTCTGGTTGTTTTAATTGATGCTTTTGCAACCCTCGTGTGGCTGGAAAACTGACAAGAGTCATGTGAATTTCATGTTACTTCTGCGTGATTAAAATCAAGGGCAGCAGCGTGGGCTGCCGCTAGAAATATTCCCATGAAAACCATATGGGAGAGACAACCCAGCAGAGGTGGTTTGTTTTTTTTTTTTTTTTCCCGATTCTTCCTCTTCCACTGTAGGTCTAAGGCTGAACATAGGGAAAAATGGGCACCATTTACATGGGAAAAGGTGGAGCGATCCCACTTTTCCTGACAGTAGCCAGGAGGTGGTGGAGAAGGAAGAAACAACAGGAAGCTTTTTCCTAGGTTTCCTAGGTGGAGTTTCACATTTGACACTGGTTAAGTGGGAGCCCGATAGGAAGACATAGGGCTGGTAGAAAGGTAGCACCTTCTCTGGGAGCTGCTGGACTTCAGCTTGGGTGTTCCTGCAGGAAACTCCACCCTCTTGTTCTATCTGTGTCTGGTAGGTGTTCTAAGCCTTGATGTCGTCCTCTTGTTACTGCTGGCAGAAAGCTGCATGTGTGGGAGATACGTAAATGTGTTGTAATGTTCTGATATAATTTTAGCGCAGGAAAAGAGCAAGCTCTGTACATGGGTATTGCCAACCGAGCTTCAGTCTTGCAGCTTAGATGCTTTAATAGAGCTGTTACCTCTGGGAAGAGGTTTACAGGGATGTGGTGTATAGGATCAAGTTCTTAATTTTGTAAGCTTACAGAGCAAGCCATGCTTCCATGAAACTAAATTCCTTTACAGACTGTAGGAACTGTCTGTATCGGTATAAAAGAATTTGATCGTTTGATGGCATGATTATTGAGGATTGATGATGTATATTTTCTCGTTTGCTTGCAGTGCATATGTCACTAGGAGAATACTGGCTTTGCTAAGAGTGACTGAGGTGGGCTTTACTTTTGTTTCTCTCAATGTAAAAGCTCTAAATACTGTTTTAGCTGAAGTGGGGTTGGTTTTGTGATTTTTTCCTTCAGGTTCAGTGAGACGTGATCTTGTGGGAGAGAGAAATGAACCTACTAAATCCTTTCTCATAGGCAGGGTTAATTATTGCACTCAGGAGGGTGATGTTCCAGTGGAATTGTAGTCTTCTCATAACAGTTTAGACTTTGGTAAAGAAAGTGGATGAGTCATTGCAGGAGGTTGATGGCTGAAAAGATTGATTAGTAATTAATTTGAAAACAAGAAGGCCTTTCCTCTGTGCCCCAGCTTTCAGCCATTCAAAAGATCATCAGATTCCCACATGTAGCATAGCATTTGAGTACTATGGACATGTTTGTTTTGATGTCTTTCCCTGAACTGCAAATGTTGCCTTCCCCCCCCCCTTTGCTTTTGCTTACATGTTATTTATAGAGATATAAATGTCAAATTTGGCTCAAGCATTTTGATGAGGTTACAGCACTTGGAAAGAGCCAAATGTTCCCATTATTTTGGTGTGGGTGTTAGTGGTCGTTATAGTTGCTTCATAATCTTTTTGAGTTGTGCTGGTTTACTAGGTGCTTCATGGGTAAAGGTATTCCAGTTTTCCAGTGTTGTGTGCTTGTGGGTGCATGTTCATTTGGTTTTCCTCAATAGGTGTTTGTCAGTCAAGGCCTTTTATTTCTACAGGTCTGCGTTTCAGCTGGATGTCCAATGGGAACCCGAGGTCCACGGTGCCTTTTTGCCTTAGTGCTGGGATAGTGTTGGAAGTGAAGAATCCTGCAGACTGCAGTGTGACTCTGAAGGGATGACTCAAAACTGGCCCTCTGAATTCAGTTGAATTAGCATAAATGATCTCTGTTTGAGGAGTTTTTCAACTGCAGTAGGCCCAAGACAGGGGATCAATCAAAACCAGCTCATGAAAGGCATGGAAGCTTCAGCAACCTTTTGAAATCCTTTAATATGTAAATGGCTACCCTCTGAGTGCTCCTCTCTGGGGCAGATCTTTAATACAAGGTAGGTCTTGTGGCTCTGATCCTAGAAGAGGCAATAAACTGTTTTGTCTTTTTGTTATTTAAAACCATGCTGTGTGCAGCACTGTGCATTTTTTTGGTGCCGAATCTTGACTGTTTAGTGCATGGTGAATAT
This sequence comes from Amazona ochrocephala, assembly GCA_039720435.1. NCBI lineage: Eukaryota > Metazoa > Chordata > Aves > Psittaciformes > Psittacidae > Amazona > Amazona ochrocephala. Next base: position 20,392,313 of record CM077884.1, on the reverse strand, counting down.
ATGTCACAGCATTTGTTTGCTGACAGCATGCAAAAAGCCACCGTAACCTTTCTTTCATTCTCATTTATTCATAAGCATGAAGGGGGAATAAAAATGTATAATTTTAACTTGAGCTGTCGCTATCATTTATAATTTAAACCTGGAATGCATCACATTTTCAGCTCAATGGTTATCTTAGTCATTAAATCCTGAATTATGCCTCGGCTATAGTGGCCTGATGAGGCTCCTCTGAAAAGGAGATGGCTATCAGCTATTTGGCACTGAGCTGTAGCTACAACCTTCTGGTGTTGGTGTTTGTGACACTGTTTTGTTAGATATGGAGGGTGCAGCAGCTGAACCTTGCACTTCTCAAGGCCTGAGCCTGTGAAGAGTTCTCTAACTTTCCCAGCTTGCAGATGGTGATACACTTTGGCCTACTTTAACTGTAAGCTTTAATTTGCCTTACTCAGAAGTTAACATCTAGTTGCACTAAAACTGCTGTATAAATTCTTTAATGTTTACCATGTGGTGCAGAGTTACCATGAGTAGAGTTTTTAGAGTGGAAAAAGAGAGGGTGCAGGACTGCTTCTCAAGGATAGCATTGGAGTTAGACTCCAGTTAGGTTTGTAAAAAGAGATTGCTTGACCTTTGTAATAAAACAATCGCTTCTCTTGGCACAGAATATGGAAGGGGAAGACTTTCTCTTTAATTTGTGTTAAAAGGATTGAAAGTGGGCAGTGTGGAGATGATGAAGAAACTCTTGCTGCAGGGAAGGATATGCAATGTTGTTTGTTAAACTAGACCTCCCTGAATGCTTGTCTTACTCCAGTCAGACCTCCTTGTCTAAATGTCATGTGCAGGACTGGATGTTCACCTGCTGGGTGGTAGAGAGAAGACAACAGGCAAGCCCTAGAGGGGTGCTGGGAGGAAGTGGATGATTTCATGGCTTCAAGTAGATAAAACTTGCTCTGGTGGCAGTATGGGCAGTGGAATTTGACAAGAAGTGGGAGGGGAGAAGGATATGTGTGGCTAGGGTGATCCTTCATGTTGTGGAAGGAAGAAGCAGGGTCTGGAATTCATAGTCCTGACATTTTTGGATGTGTGAAGTGAGCCAAAGGAAGCTGGTGGGTGTTGAGACATGACTGATTTGCTCCAGTTTGTAGAGTAGGTGTGGACAGAAAGACAGCAAGAAATCACTGGGCTCTGTTTTAACATGAGAGGCAAAAAATTGTGCAACTGTACTGGTCAGAGGGAAATGTCCCAAGGCACCCTGGCCTTACTCTGTGTCCTGGCAGTGTAGCTGTATTCAGTTCACAGCTCCAGAACTGCTGCTCTGAATTCCTGCCATTGGAAGGAAACCTCCTAACGTAGAGAAGGCCCTAATCAGAAATAGTTGCAGTTACATTTGCTTTTCCTGTGGGATCACTGCAGAAGCCCTGGACGGGTGAGATAGGGGTCAGAGATGACCGGTTTCCTCCAGGACTTAGTTCTTCCTACTCACAGACTTGCCTGTAGTGGAGGACTTTTGGGGTGAGCACTGATGCTGTAAGTGGATTCTTTGGCAGAGTGGGTGGATCTGGTTGTTGAAACTTCCCCAAAGAGCAGGGCTAACCTCCTGTCCTTGGTCCGCAGCATGTAAAGCAAGAGTTAGCATACACAAAGTATGTGGCTAGGCAATGCTTTTGTATTAAACTTTGTAAGAGTGTATATATGCTGCTAATGGCTTCATTGCTGAATAGGTGAGATGTGAGATTGTTCGGAGGTGTTTTCCCTTTCTTTTAGGCTGAACTGGCAATAATCCCTCTAGGTTTTCAGGCTTGGCCACAAGAACATTACTTGTCATGTGGTGTCACATCAGCTGAGGGCTCTTCAGTCAGTAAGCCTGCTTGGCTTTTCTGACACTCGCCTTTCTCCTAGTCTTGTCACAATCCTTCCATCATTAGACTGACTTCTCTTGTATGTTTTGGTTATGGGGGGTAACAAAGCCTGTGAAACATGACTATCCATGAAAAAGAATGCTCTGCAGTTATTCTTCCAGCTTTTCTAATGGGGTCATTTTGCATGTGTACACTTGCATTAATAGCAGTCGTCTTCTAGCTAACAAATACAGTGCCCTGTGAAAATAATGGGTTATTAAGATTGGATGGATTCCTACAGTGCCCTCAGTGCTGCAGCTTTCACTAGCTAGCTGTGCCTTTGCTTGTGTGCACAGCAGAGTTGTTTACATGTTAGGAATATGCTAGAGGCAAGGAGAAAGGAACAGCTTTAATGTGATGCAGCTTAGATGCTCTGTGGGGGAGGTGTCGGAATTGTTCATGACAGGATCAAATGTCAATCAATGTTTCAGGAAGAATAAAGTTACTGTTTATGAATAAATTGGAGAATAGTAAATTACATGCTTTCCAGCCATCTTAAAGCCGTCTATTTCTGATCCTGTCTAGGAAAATGTCCCTCTCCTGTGGTTATTCTGAACCCTAGAGTATAAGTGGTGCCTAGTAGAAGCATCTATCCAGACCACTCCTGTTTGACTCGAGCTGCTTCTCAAAGGCAGCTCCAGCTGCCTTTGGTAAAGAAACAAGATGCCAGCTTCTTTCAGCTCTTCCATGGAAGGCCTGGTGATCATGCTGTTGAAGGGTGCTGCAGGAGCATTGTGGCTACTATTAAATTTGAGGATCGAGGGATTTAATGGCTCCATAGAATAAGAAAGTAGTTACTCCAACATCAAGCTATGCACATGAGAAAATGACTTATCTCTAATTGTAAGGTATAAAAGCTGGAAGGAGGACAGAGGAAACAGCTAGAGAGGACTGGAGAAGAAAACAGCTGAAAACCTCCTCCTCTCCCTCCAGAGCTATTTTTTGTCAGTGATAGAGAGCTGTGGGATGAGCAAAGCAGGTCTGTATCTGCAGCAGGCCGTGGCTCTGATATGAAAGTGTATCCCCAGGAAAAAACGATGAGAGCCTAGCTCATCCACAGAAAGGGCATCTCTGCTGGATCTGAACCTGCCATTCCTGTTCCAGGCTGCTTTGTGTTGTATTCAGGTGATGCTTGAACCCGTAATCAAGGGATTTTCATGTTTTGTGTTAGACTGTGCCCCGTGTCAGCAGGCTGGGGTTCGGGAAAGAGCTTGCCGAGAAACGGTTGGGACAGGGAGGGAGGGAGGGAATAGAGAGGAGTCTTGGAAAACTGTCAGAATAAGAGGCTTTTCAACCTAATGCTTAGGTGCCTGTTGGAAATCCTTCTCTGAAACAAGCCTGGCAAATACACAATCCTGAATTTATTTACCAGCATTCAGGCTTTTCTAATTGTGTGGTTTCTTGTATTCCTCTTGGGATGGTTTGGTGCTGAACCAGCATCCTAATTCATTGTGTTGTCTGGGCCTGTCTCCTGAGGGAGATATTTTGGACAGTTACTCCTGAATAAATCCTGTGTGTGGTTCTGGAGTTAAGGGCTTGTCTTCACATGCCATTGAGAAATTATTTGAGTCAGCTGAAGGTATGACTTTAAAGTGGATTGCTTCACTTGCCTCATGTCTGTGAGGCAGAGTAATGGAGAGTCACTCTGGTTTTGGCAAAGAGTGTCTGAAGAGGGTCTCAAGCGGTTTAATCAATCAGTTCTTTAATTTGTATGGGGTTTGTCTCTTAAGGAGCAATCCAAAGGGCCTTATGCAGACAAAGCCTCAAAGTGGATTATGTTATATAGGAAAGCTGTTCTTAAGGATTTGGGAGGGTTTGTGTGGCTGCAGATATATTACTCGTCAGGAATAGCACTTGCATTTTAAAGTCCCTCTGTACTTTCATCTGAATTTAATATTCAAACAACTCTGCTAACCTTCAGCAGAAGTTACGAGAGGAATGTGAACTGACTTTGGTCTTTGCAGTAGACCTTTGAAACGCTGCTGTGGCATCTTAAAGCTGTCATTAACTGTGTGATGACTGAAAAAACTTCTGGTTCACATATTTAATCTTTCGTAGTGGGTGGAATGCACTTAGGTGGGTGAAACTGCTGTTTCTTGTGAGATATGTCTAAGCTGAAGGGGGGAAGGATCAAAGAAGTTAGAGGAGTATGAGCCCTCCCAGCAAATCTTGGACTTTCAGCCCAAACTGAGATTCTTCCCATCCCATACAAAGTTTTTTTAGGTGTATGTGCAGGGAAGGTAGAATTTGGGTAAAGTCTGGGTAGTAGAAAAAGGTGGAATGTTTTAGTACCTGAGGCTTTTGGCAGCCTGCATAGTTAATATTTATCTCAAGCCTGAGAGGAGGGGACAGAGCAATCCAGCACAGGGAGTGTACACTTGTGGCTGAACTGTCTGTGCAGACTGGTGGTTTTGAATATTTGCTGCCTAATTTAGGGGGAATTTGTAGAAGGTATGGGTAGGGCTCTGCATTTTGCTTCTTAATGTACTGCTTCAGTTCCCATTTTGCTGTTTAAATAAGGAAGAATGACTGAACCGCTGTATGTAGTTTCCCTTAGTCATTTTTGGTTGTGCAAAATAAGTCGCAGTGGCTTAATGTACAGCAAGAATCTGGGTTATTTCCTTTTCAGCTACTGAATGTAAACTTAGTATAAGGAGTTTTTACTTTAACTGAATGCACGCAGGTTTGTGCTTCAGGAGCCATGTGGGACTCCTGGTTATGTGGGAAGTCCATCATGTGTGTTGAACTGCAGAATTGCATCAGTAGACTGCTACCCCCATGCCTCTAGGATACACAGAAGATCACTGTGTGTAAATAGTTAGCATATTTATTGAAGTTGTGAAGCTGGAAGTTTCTGGATGTTTTTCCTACTATTGTGGCAGTTACCAAGCTAAATGTGTTTTTCTTGCTGAATATGTAAGTTTTATGGCCCTGTGAAAGACTGTCTCGGACTGATTCTGTACCGAAGTTTAATCAACTGCATGTGCAAATCCAGGTAGAGCATAGGCGCTTCCACCTTGGGCAGGTAAGGAATGTTGTGCCTACACTCAGAGTGCATGTGCTTCGTACTGCTGAGGAGCACTGCAGTTTCTGTAGTAGTGCCACAGTGGGATAGGGCTGAGGTCAGTTTATTTTGCCTTGTTCAGCAAACAAGCAGCAGATAGCTGGTAGTTGCAGAAGCTGTTTACCTGGGTGAGGATCAGGCTGAGGAGGAAGCCTAAATGTGTTGGTTGTCTAGCCTGGTTGACTCACCAAGTTGGTGACTTGGTAAATGCCTTACTTTTACAGTTAAGGAATAGGAGAAATTAGTACAGATTTTTGTTTAAATGCTTGTTGGAGATGTCCAGAATGGCTAATCAGCAAACATATGGGTCTGTTTCCCATTGTTTTATTGCTTATGAGCTGCTGAACATGCTGTTGGCATCATTGGTAGGTTGTTTGAAGTCTTGGAAATTCAGCCTGTTGCAAGTCAGCTCTTGTTTCAGCTCTTCAGCTGAGACAGCTACTGTGGACTTTGGTATCACACAACTGGTGGTTGCCATGCGACTCCTGATTGTGACCCGGTTACGTACCGGATGGACAAACAGAGAACAGCTCCAAAGAAAATTATACTTGATGCTTCAAAAGAGCGTGTTTGTTGTCACAAAGAGCTCAGTGTTACTATAGGAAGAAAAATGTGAATGGAAAATTGATATGTGGAAGATACCAAATAGCCCAAAAGCTGAAATTCTGGTTTAAAGAAAGGAGACAACAACTACAGTAATAGCCCTTTGGCTTCAGGACACATGTAGACATTTCAAAGCAAAATACAGTAATTAAGGGGACAGTGAATACCTGAGAATTGGAACATGGGAAGTTAAGAAGTAAGTTAGAAAATATGCAGTTAATTCTGTACAGCTGAAGTATGTTGGGGAACAAAGAGTTCCATTTACTAGATGGAGATAATAAAGTAGCTCTTGCAGGAAAAGTAGAAATAGTTGTTAATACTGTTCCATGTTTGTGAAGGTGCAGAATGTGGTACCATGAATGCCCTTCCAACAGAGAATTATATCCATCTTAATGAATAAAGGTTTATTACCTTCTAGGGCTAGACCTGTGTAAATCAGCAGCGTTAAGACTGGATTGCTTTAAAGAGCTTGCTGACAAGTCTGCAGGCTTGCAGGCAGTTTTTAGTAACCTTTGGTATTGAGGGTCTTAGAACTAACTGTGCCAGAGTAGACAGGGGAAGGATAACTGATTTAACCGTATTCCAGCTAGCTTGACAATCCTCATCAAAACACTAGACAATTTAATGCAATATTAAATTGATAAAACATTAGACACTAATACCAGTCTGTATCACTTCAAGGGACATGTGTCATAGCAAACATGGTGACATGCTGAAAGTTTTACTTGGGCAAAGCACCTGCATGAGGTGTAGTAAAGCCGTATCTTCATGGCATCTGGTGCAGGGGCAGGGAGATGGTCCCAACCCTTGCAGACCCCTACTACTACCTATCTCCTTCCAAATACTGCCTATAGTTCCCTTTGTTGGCAAGAGCAGAGGTAGTCAGTTAGGACTTTGACAATACCCCTTTGGGTCTCATGTACTGACATGTAAGTGCTATGTGGTGTTGCAAAAGTAAACATATTAAGAACTGACTAACTGATATTTAAGAGTTAGTCACTGATGGTGAATCATTATCAAATGGGAATGCTTCTAGAAATCTGTTCTAAGGATTGAGGTGAGGCCAGATTCCATTGGGCCTTTTCATCAAGGAGCTGGAGACGAGGACAGGATCTGTGCTGATACAGTTGGCAGGCCATATGATGCTAAGCAGCGTGGTAAGCAAGGATAGGGCAGCTTGTGCAGGGAAATCTGAGTATCCTGGTGAGCTGGTATCAACCCAAAGTGCATTTGCATCCAGGCTGGTGCAAGATCATGGTGCCTGCAGGCATTGCACTTCAATGTCGTTGACAGAATTAGGGAAAAGGCTGTTTTGGGGGTACAGTGAGGAATCAATTGGACTCCTCTCCCACAGGACAGCAAAGGTGTGTAAGTCTGGGTATGTAAGGAGGGGCAATAAGCAAAAGAAGGTGAATTGTGTATGATGTGGGATGTTGAACAGCCTGTTGAAAATGGGGGCCCAGAAAAGAGTCAGAGGAGATAGTTGAAGTCAGGGTGGTGTTCAGGTAGCACAAGGAGAGCCTGAAAAGCTCATTCTGTTGCTGGAACTGTTGTTTCTTGATAGATAAATGGTGCGACTTGATAATTGGTGAGAAGCACCTTCTGAGGGAGAGAATGCTGGGGCTATAAGGCTGACATAAACAGGCATAGTGCAGCGCTGATTGCTGGGAGCTGAAATCAGGCAGTTGGAAATAAGACATACATTTGTAACGGTGAGAGAGCATAAGTGCTGGAACAAGTAAATGACAAAGGAAAGTGGTGGATTCCACCCAAATGTTCCCAGGGCTGAAAGCTGGTCTGAAAGTGTTGTGTTAGGCAAACAAAGGTTTGGCTTATAGTTCTGTGTGATCCTCTGGGCTGAACACAGGAATAATTAAGTGGAGTGGTCTGTGGCGTCCCTCTGGCTTGAGTAATTCATACATGGGGCTATACAAACCTGCAGAACAAAGTGTTCCTCAGGTGCTGAATGATTGAGCACTAACTGGCCTCTCTGATAGAAAGTATATATTGTGTGTATGTATATACGTACATACATGTGAGGCATATACATGGATGGTGCCTCTTGGTGTGGGATATGTAGCTCCTCTCTTATGTATTTTGAGAGCAACAGAAGAAATTGGAGTCCACAAGTGGCTGCCAAGAGTTTCTTAACCATGCATGGTGTCAAACTGGAAAACATGGGTGCATTTCCACTCTACTTGTGCTAGGAAGTGATTCCTCCCTGCAGGGTGGATCAGCTTGTCTGAATTCTGCTCTCCTCTCTCTGGAACTGATCTTGCTTGCCTATAGCCAGTTTTGGAGTCTTTGTGCTGCGCTTCTCTTGCAAAGCTCCGATATTCCTGTTCCTCTTCTTGAAGGAGCATCTAAGAAAATGTCAAGGAAAAGCAGAGTGGAATAGACTAAGCGCAGCAGGAAGCTCACAATCAATGAGTTTATAAACATCACTTTGGGGGGTGTTCTTTTTATAGTGGATAGTTAACCTTTGGAACTTGCTGCTGCATGATACCATTATGGGTAAGAATTAATGTGATTCTAGGAAGTATTAGGCACCCAGGGAATCAGAGTAGCTCCATGTAAATCTGTAAAACCTCTGGTTCTAGGTCTTAAATACATTTTGTAGCAATGGGGTCTAACATGGTGGGCAGAACATTGTATAATTGTTTACTAGGAAACTTCTTTTGCTGTAACATCTGTTTCTAGCTACTTTCAACAACAGGAACTGGTGATTCAGAGATCTGTTTCTATATTTAATGTGAGAAGGAGCGTAGTGCCGGCTGAAGGAACACTGAGGGGGTGTGTACGAAAGGGAGGTGGTGATAAAGGGAGAATGCACCCTGCATGCTAAAATGTGCCATTGTGCCTCTGATTGCAGGGCATATGTGCTGATCTGCAAACAGAATAAACACGGATCAGTAACAAACTGGTTTTGAGCATTCAGCTTTTCAGTGTGTTCATACTTGAGTGGTTTCTCTCCTTGAATTGATCTGCAGAGAAAATGTATGGTCTTTATGTGAGGGTAGTTGTAGTCAGAAATAGGGAGAGGAATGGAATGGAGCAAGGAGATGGAAGATGTGGGAGGAAGAAAGCCTAGCTGTGTTCTTTATCAAGCAAAAGTCTCCAATTTCCTTTATTCACTACCTCCTGACACTCCTTTCTGAGAAAGCTTCTCTCTGTTCTCAGGTTGAGAGTTACAAATGTTTCAATCTCTATTGCTTTTTCTTTCCCTTTTTCACTCCCAAGGTTATGTACGCAGGCACACTCACAGCTTCTGTGTGTGTGACAATTGCGTTGGATGGATACTAATGGGCAGAGGAAAAGGTATAGGTACACGCGTGACTGTGAGGGTTGTTTCGCTACTGCTTCCCTTTCATCATCTCCAAGCACTGGGATAGCTGCACAGCTGCGCTGGCTGTGTCTACTTGAGTATGCTCCCGAGATGTCACTTGAGGAGCAGAGCTCTTCTGTGTTTGTCACTGTGTCCACGCAAAAACACGTATATGCGCTCAAAGAAAACCAGTCGGCTCCCGGATGTGTCTTGTGACCCATCTCTTTGCATTGTCCAAGAGTTTTGGTGGAAAGTCATCTGCAGAATTCTTTTAAGACTTCTCTCTCTCTGTTTTTACAAGAGTATCACAGTGCAATCCAGTAAAAGTTATAAAAACTGAGCAAATGATCAAGCATTTTATAATCTTTGTCTTTATAGATGGGAATGGTTATTTTGTGGTCAAGCCATTAGTGGCCCAAAGATGGGACCAGTGAGTGGGCTTCGTTTGGAGCTCTGAGCAAGGATAAAAGTAACAGCTCAGTTGTACCTCCTGGGTTGCCTGTCTAGCTTAATACAGCACTGATCTGGTAAAGCATCAAGTAGGGATACTGGATCTTTGAACAGAGGAAAATAGAGTGTTAAAATCATAGGTGCCATGAATTAGCTCTTAAGAATGGCATCAAGAAGCAATGTTGTGATACTTTGTAGTTCTTGTGTGAATGCCATATTTTCACCTGCATGCAGTCATTCCAGCACAAGTTAAATACTGTGTAGAAGCAGCTAAACGTTTTGGGTCTGAAACACAAATAATATATTGCAGCAAAAGACTCCTGTGAAATTTTTTACAAGATGGATTTTATTTGCTTAGTGAGTTTTCAGTAGTTCTTCAGTACATGCTATTGTATTGCTTGTGTCACTGGTCTGATCTGGACTGTGATGACTGAGTAACTTGCATCATTTGCTAGCTGTGGAAAGATGGCTTCATCTGTAAGACACGTTTGTGTTAAATGTGTTTTGTAATGTTAACTCTAAATCACAAATATGTTCAGTTAATGCCAGATACAAGCTCTTGGTGTTCCTATCTGCCTACAGGAGTTCCGAGAGTCAGAAGGGATCATAGAGGAAACTGAAGCTACTTTTGTACTTTGTTTGAAGGGGGGGAAGTAATGAAATAAGTTGTGCAGTCTAAGACATGTTGAAAATGGGGACTTTTAAGTGGTCTTTGGGCTTCTACCACGGATCATGCTGCTGGCATTTTGGTTTTGCACACTAGAGGATAAAGAAAACACTAGAAAATCCTTTGGCTTACATCTATAGAGAAATAACTGTGCTTTGCTGCTATGTTTTGGCTGTGTTTGGTTGTGGTAATTTATAGGTTCATATCCTGTGGGTTTTCAGTGACTTAAATTACTAAGAAGAAACAGTTTGTCCTGCGGTGGTTGGTGAGGTGTTGCTGCATTTGGCAGGGGGACCTTGTCTGAGAGAATCAGACCTGTAGTCTGTTGTGGCTTTAACAGTGACAGCTGCCTCAGAGGAGGACTGGAGAAGACTAATAGCTGGTGGTGGCATAACCTGCTTGATTGTGTCTTGCTGACCTTTGCCTTGGACTATAGAGGTGTAGAGTTCCTAATTAAAAAGCTTAAATGTAAGTCTAACCTGGAAAGCTTGAATATTTCATGTTCATCTGCCTGTGCTTTTGCTTATTGCTGGTAAACTTTTGAGTCCGTGTTACAATGAGGGGGTAGGAGGATCTTTATTCAGATCTCTGTTCAAATTGCAGCTACGTACAAACAGCAGTCCAGAAAAGGAGAAGTGATTTTATATAACTGGAGAACTTCAAGTGTGCCATCATCACACAATTGTGTTTTGTGTTTTATTAACTGAAGGCAGTAAAGATTCCCTAATAAATGAGTCACAATAGCATTATAGCTTGTATTTATACAACTTGAGATCTTGTTGTCTAAGCCTGTTGGCCTTTACCTCTGTGTTTTAATTCTTGATGGGGTTTTTGGTTTTGTTTTAAAGCCACTTAATGATTACTCATTTTGTTTTTCTTGTACGTATACAGCCAGTTGTATCTTCTCCCTTTAGGCATGGAAGTAAAGTAATAAAACTTGCTTCTCTTGACTTGACAAAGCAAGTATCAGTGAATATGTCCAGCTTCAGCAAGTAAGCCTATGCAGAGCATTAAGAAGTGTTATCTTCAGATTAAATCTATGTGGAAGCCTCAGCTATGCTCCCTAAGGAGAAGTTCTAATATAAAGAGGGAAATAATCTTATTTGTGAGTTGTGCACCCATATGGAAATAGCAACATTTCTTGCTAACTTATATCTTTCAATGATATCTTTGTTGAATCACTTTTCAGAATAGAGTCCCACATTGAGGAATAATTCCAACACACTACTAATACTTGCACACTTTTTTAGGATGCGTTTACTCTGTGACTTCTGCTGTGGTCGTAGCATTGCTACTGTAGAAGATAGAAGGAGATTTATTACTGTTTCTAGCCCATGACATAGTCTTAAAGGTTCTTACTGGTATAACTGGTCAAGCTCAAATCTTTGTCTTCCTCAAACACTCTGCTGTGTTATACAGTATGAAATCCTATGCAGTTCAGCTGATTTTTTGGGCTGTAATCTTTTTGAGACAGGATTACACAATGTGTAATGCTGTAAGGCTTTGATATAGAGTAGGAAATGGAACCTTTTATGCAATATAAATATTAAGTGCTAGCAGAGTCTTGCTTTTTGTCCAAAAATGACTTTGTTTGAATATGAAGAAACTGACCAAAACCCAGGAACTCAGCGCTATACAAAGAGCAGAGAGCATATAATGCAAGTGTTGTGAAGCATAGTGGCATCTGATGCATGGCATGATGAGGCAGAGAAAGGATGAGTCAGGAGCAGGATTGCCACAATGGTCTGTCACATAAAGAATGTTTTAACCCAAGAGTTGCTCTGCCTCTCGTGACAGAGCAAGCAGCACAGTAAGCCTTTAGCCCCATTTTGTGACAAGGCTGCAACTTTCCATGGAGCCTGAAGAGTGATGTCTGGCTAGCCCTTCCCTTCAAACCTCACATAACAGCCATTTCATGCCTGCTTATGTGTGATGAGCACGGATCTGACTTTTTCTGCAGTCCTTGTGATCCAGGGCTGCTTCACTGTAGATGTGGCTGTGTCCACGGGCAAGAACTTAGAGCTGACAGCAGTAGCACATCACGTGCCTCCTTAAAGTCATCATTTTGGGTCTGTCTTGCAAGGTCAGTTGGTCCAAAGCTTTGTGACAGGGGTAGAGAATGGTCTTTCCATTTGGTTTTCTAAAGCAAGTCTGTTCTGGGGAAACTGCAACCAGGGAAGGATTAAAGAAATGATTTAGTTAAGTTTCTTTAATCCAAAGTTGCTTGGTGGTTTTATGTCTAAGAGGAAGGATTTTTACTATTAGCCTTTGAGGAACTTGAAATGGAGGTTAGAGTTGCTGTTTAGCCTAAAGGGGAACAAAAGCTATTATGGATTTTTGGGCTTTCATAACTTTTAAGTTTAGAAAATGTACTCGAGGCATAATTTGGCAAGCAGAATGCTTGGTCAAAGACAGGCTGTTACAAATCTTTGTAATGAATTAAATGGCTGGTTTCGTTCATGTTTTGGTCTGGCCATGACAAATCCTGAACTCTTAACTGATGGCTTATGGGAATGTAGTCATATGTATATTATTGCTGTACACCCACATGCACAGGCAGTAACCCAAATGTGCAGATGAGATAGCAGGAACATATAAATAAAGTGGTTGGCTAGTTGTCCTGAGGTTCTTGAGTAGACCCTTGTTAAAATAGTGCCAGTCAAACTTATGAATAGATCTGGCGTATCAGAGATTACTCGCATTCAGCTATGACGCGATACAGGTCACTGCGTGGGCAACTTGTGGCCATCCTGTGTTGTTTTTGTGTTGAGTCAACAGTTTGAAATGCAAACTGAGAGCTGAAGTAATCCCTGCTGTCCCCTGGGAGCCTCCAAGCTACTCTGTTCCAAGAGAGGTGTGTTTGCAGACACATAGGACCTGATGCTCTGGAGTGTGATGAGGTCTCCACATGCCTGTGGGAGAGGAATACTGTCTCCCACCACCACCACCACTGCACTGGAACTGGTGTTTTCTGGTGCTGTTACAAGATAAAAGCAACATTTGCTCCCTTGTTCTGTTTCATCTGTGTAAGCAATGCCCTGTCCATCACACATGTCCATAGAAAGACTGCTGGATATGAAGGTAAAGGACAGTTTGCCTTAGGACAAGTCCTGCATCTTCACCTTGTTCTGCACAGGACACCAGGGCAGCAAGGGGGGCTGGACTGCACCTCTTTCTGAAAGCCTTGCGTGGTGGAGCCATGATGAGTGCCAGGACTCTGAAATCAGTGGGGATGTACTTGCACAAGCTCACACTTTGTTTCCCCTGAGGTTTTTGGCATGCTGTTGGAAGGGATAGAAGATGATTTAGCAGAAAAGGACCCTTCTTCTCTCACGTCAGTATGAACCTAGTGCTGCATCCTGAACTCTCCTTGCTGGTTACCTGTGCTTGCACAGAACCTCCTGGGGACCTGGCTGGGGCCTGCTGGAGGATGTGAACATTACCTGTATGAAGCAGTGGCAACAAGGAAACCTGACTGCTTTGTTTGCCTCCAGTTAGAAGGCAACTCTTATTTCTGTAGCAGCTGAGGAGTGGTGTTTGTGCTGCTGTAAGTGATGAGTAACTTGCCAAAGCAAGTTCAAATGGCAAGCACCTGGGGCAAGGAGAGGCTGCCTGCTGGATAAGAAAAACTGCCTCTGGCCCTATTTCCCCATTTGGCCATCCAGGCAGATAGCACATTGGCTGCAAAAGTCAGACAGTGACATGGTACATGACTGCATGTCTATGAATGTGGCTGCCAAAAGTGTTACTGCAAGTGCATGGGGAAGGCTGTAGTAATGGTGGTGAGGTGGTAAGTGCTGGAGCAGGAGTGGCATCTTGTCTGTTGATGAGATAGAATAAGATGTCTCCTTACTGTGTTTTTATTTCCTTTGAGTTGAAGTACATACTCAGAAGGTTTCATTGTCTATTTTAAAACATATCTGGCTGGAAAAGGAAGCTTCACTGTGTGTTTCACTGGAAAGAAAGGCTTCAAGAGCTGTTAATATTTAGTGCCTTACTTTTGAGATATCATCATGCCCAAACCAGTGGGAAGGAGTACGGCTCAGTATATAGGAATGCCGTAACTGTAAATAGATTTATCTGGACATAATGTTAAACCTTTTCAAAGATAGCAGTGCATCAACATGTTAAGTTTGATTATACTTTTAATCACACTGTGATCCTGTTTTCCTTCTGGAAGCCTGATGGGGTTTGGTGTTCTGCTTTGAATTTTACAGCTGCAAACATGCTTGTCATTGTCTAACAAATAATCACTTTGAGATTGCAAGCCTTCAGGGGCAAGGGTTGTCTGGCTGGAGAGAGCCCTCAGTGCAGAGGTTACAATTCCAGATGGAGCATTTGGGTCAAATCGTTATATAAATTTAGCAGTAGTAAATATTTATAGCGGGGGCTGTATGGATCTGCTGGTGTTGGTGAATGGCAGCAAACAGCACAACTGAGCCTCGCTGAGCCTTTTTGCAGAGCTGGAAGCTTGCTTGTTAGAGCAGGAATGCTGCAGTCTTAAGTCTTTTGGGACATTATTCTTAAGGCAGGGTTTTGAATGGGGTTTTGAGAAAATAAAGCATGAAAAGGAAGGAGGTGATGTGAAGCCATCAGCAGGATTTCAAAACAGCAGCCTCCAAAATATGCATTGTGGCATAATTCCTCTTTATGTTGAAGTATTGAGATTGAAGTACACGCCCTGAACCAAACAATTAGGAGACTAGATGGACTAAGTAAATGGCTTACCTCTTACAGAAAGCAGCTTAAGTTTGGAAGAGGAAAAAGAAATACGGTTAAACTTCAATAAATCCCTTTCAGGATAAACGCTTCAGCTGCAGGCATTTTTCCTGGCATGAGACCAGTGGAGATTCTGCTATTGGAAGCTTGGCAGGAATGCGGTAACATTAATAAGTCATACTTCATCTGTTGATCAGAGCTTTACCTGAGAAGTCCTCATTGTTACCCATCCAGCAGGATGTCTGAAGCATAGAAGATCTCTTTGCTTGCTAAAGAGCAGGTAGGTAGCAGGTTGGGAGCAGGCTGTGTGTTGTGCAGGGTGCGGGGACACAGGATGGTAACGGGTGTTGGAAGCTGCTTAGCACTTACCTCAAGTGGTTTCTGTGACATGGCTATAGAGCTAATCCTTGGCTTGAGTGAGGAAGTGTCCTCTTCTCCCTGAGAAGCAAAGAAGCTGTGTAGGAACGTAGTTCGACTATTGTCTGTAAAGAGTTGGAGAGACCGTGTGTTTGAAAACTGAGGGTGCAGTCTATTCATTGTGCTGTAAGCTTGCCCTTTTGCATTTACTTTTTATTTTTATCAAGGCAGCTCTCTGTTGGCATCGTGGGCAAAAGGAAAGGTGGAATTAAATTGTGCTTTTCCATATCCTGATTCTCGGCTGTGCTTGATGGTCCTTCCTACTGCTCTTGCCACAGAAAAGGTCTTGGCAGAAATGGAGGAGCTGTGACGTGCAGGTGTTTACATGTAGCTTCATGCATTGCTGGGTGCTTTTTGTTGTGTTTTGTGTGTTTAATTTGCTTTTGTTGTTTTAACTTTGATTTGTGTGACCTTTCCTGGATGGCTTTTAGCTAATGGATATAATGGAAGTGTCACTGCGGGTACTTGGAAATACAGCACCTTGTATGTGTGCAAATCTTGAGTAGGAAATTTCTGTTTAACATGTAACCCAGTGAGAGTAACTGTTTGCTCTTCTGTCTAAAGAAATGAACCAGCTCAGGTAGGGAAAAATGGAGCTTGTTCTTTAGTTAAAGCAACGTTTTCTCTTCTCGGCTCTACATTGCCATGAGGATGCTGTAAATGTTCCAGTGCAAGGTTGCTGGCATATCCATTAAAAATACAAAGAAGGTAAGTATTCATTGAAAACAACTTACTTTAGTTACTCAGTAAACCGTGCTCCCGTTCTGATGGGGATACAGTTTAGAGATTAAGTAAACCTAGCCTTCAGTAGCATGATTTACAGCGGAGAGGTCATTTTGCCCTTAAGAGAGGCTACATTAAAACCTACAGTAATATGAACTTCAGCAACATGTTTCTTTCTCTTTGGTAGGCACTCCTTCCTATTCTTTAGGTGTGTTTAGGGTGTGTAGTTAAAGGTACTAATATATCCTCTAATAAGATTTCTATCTTTACATTCTGTGGCTTAAAATCACTCAACTGGCAGCTCTGTGCCAAGTTCAATTTCTTAGCGCTTTTGAAGTTGCCCCAGCTCCAAGTGAATCCAAAACAAGATGAGACAGAGACTGGCAGCGTGTGTGGCTGTGGATCAGGAAGGAGGACTTGGAGGAATTGCATGAGTCGCTGAGTGCCATCTCTACCTGAGATCAAGCTATTTCATATAACAAACTTTGCAGCCATGCAGACTTAATAGGTCTTTCCCAGCCTGGTTGATTCTGTGATTCTTTCTCATGTAGAAGCAAATTTAAACACAGCGTCTCAAGGTCTAAACCATTTTTAACTGTCCTGTCTTTCAGATTTCTAAACTGAAAAGGAAATATAATTTTATTAATTTTTTTCTCCTCCAATCCTTTTAATTGCTTTTTAATTTCTTTTTAATTTGTATTGTATAGCTGGGATATTTTTGTTAGTGATAAAAAGCAGCCCGTAGGGGCTAGGGTTACCAAATATGCTTTTATTTTGGTGCAGCTTGCTTTTGCATCTCGACAAATTCCCAAAGTGCTCTGGTCAGTAGAAGCACCAGATGTTTGCTGTGTGTTCCTGTACTTCTGATAGCGGTCATGAAAACACTACAGAAACATCCACTGGCTAAAGGATGGGGAACAACAGATTTCGAAATGGCAAAGGGATTAAATGTTTAACACTTGGATGCAAGCAGCTGCTGAGAGTTACACCATCCAATAAACTAATTGCATTGTACATCTCTGGCAGCACAGGTTAAATCAACTGCAGTAACTCAGTTGTGTTTGTACTTGAGTAAAAGTGCTTAGTGTTAAGCTGGGGGTCTTGCACATGCAAGTTGGGCTGTCTGTTCAAGAGTGCCGGTGTGGGGATGTTTTGGGAGTTCTGTGACATGAGATACCAAGTGTTTGCTCACTGTTTTTACTCTAGTCTGGCTGGGTAAACCAGAAAATGCTGTCAGAAATCTGATCATTCAGCCTTAGAGTTACTGCTTTGATCACTGGTGATGTGCTGCCTTGAGTTAAAGAAGGTATTGTGTACCTGGTGGTGGTGGTAACAGAAGTGTAAGATTTGGAGCACGTGTGTTGGGGCAGACCAAGGCATGTTCTTTGCCTTCATCTCCAAGGTCCGTGGTACTCTGCTGAGGGCTTCTGTTCCGGCAGCTATGCTGTGCAAGACTCATGTTCTCCACCAGAGAAATTGCCAGTGAAATGCCTGGGCATTCATGGTCTCTTACAGATTAAGTTCAGTATCTACCCCTGCTGAGATCTAGCCTCATTAGTCATCTGTCCTGGTTTCTTGCATGTTGCCTTGCTACATGGCATGTTATAACTGTAGAATCACATGTGGTGAACTGTAACAGGTACAATTTTATAATACTGAGCTCTTCAGAGACCCATGCAGAGGGATGCTGAAGGACCACTCTCCTCTCCACTCTTGTTTCCCTCTCCCATCTCTTCTCTCACGCTGTTTATGATCTCCAGTGCTACCAACTTGTGTGAAGCGAGCATGGAGCAGCACTGCTGAACATTCAGCGTAGTACCTCTGAGCTTTTCAAGGTCGAAAGCTGACAAGTTATGTTCTGAAAGATGCTGAGTGCCTGGGGATAAACGTGAATAAAACCTGAAGCTTGTACTTTTGGACAAAGCAGCCTTCTTGTAAGAGCATGGCTCAGCAGTACTGCAGTTGCGTATTTTCTGTACTCTGCAGGCTCAGCACTCTCATGGTGAACACAGAGTTAATGGTGGTGTTAATCTGTGGGTGCTTTGGGGAGCTGGTCAGTACAACACTGGGCTCCTGTTTTGAAAGTCATCTTCAAACAGACCTCTTTGGTCACTTGCAGCAGGGCAAGAATGAGGTATGATTCGACAGTTTATTGTTAGGGAAATTATGGTCACTAATGCTGCTTTTTACGCATCACATCGATTACAAAACCATCTGCGTAGGAGTGGCAGATAGCACTAGACCTTCAAAGAGCTGGTAAACAAGGAAGAATCAGTGTAAACACTTAAATAGCAGCATCCCAAAGTAGGTTAGAGCGTTTGTTACACAACCTGGAAAAGCCCAGCTTGGAAGGGCAGAATTTTTGAGAATAAAATAATAATAATAAAAATAGACTGAATGTTTGTAACTGGATTCTAATCTGACATTGATCATGGAAATCAAGATTCATGTTTCCCTGTCTAATTTAGAGAAGCCTAATATTTCTGTATGCAGCCTGAGAGAAATCAGATCTTAGTACTTTTTTCTTTACCCAATTACTGTCAGTCAGATTAATGTTGCTCATCAAGATGGTGATTCATTAGTTGAGGAATTGATTTACAGTCTCTATCGGACATTATATATTCCCTTTAAGGGGGATTCCAAAATTATAGCTGTGCATTTGGGCAGTGGGATGGATGAACTGGGGAGATGGGTTGGTTGTGGGGGGTTTAGTTTAGTGGTTTTGGGGGGGTTGTTTTTTGTTTGGTTTTGGTTTTGTTTCCTAAATAATGAATATGCGAGCGGTGTTAATGAACCCTCCTTAATCATTTAAGTGTGATATCAAATAAGTGTCATAGTTTTCCGTATATACTTATATAACGATATTTAGTTAAAATGAAAAGCTATTGTAGAACTGTTGTTCCTTAGTTGAAATGTTTTTCTTTATAGGAAATCTCCTTTCAGCTTTGCATTTGTTGCTTTCTCCTTGTTTAGTTTCACTTATCCATTACACTCACAGCATGTCTAGAACACTCCCTTCAGGGTGACATGCAATTAATTTTAAGTCAAATCATGCAGATAAATATCCCATCCCATAGGAATTTGTTTAGCCTGGAATATCAAATAGGCCAAACAAATAACAATTTGCTCAGTCAAGGGGGACCCAGGCAAAATTAAACCAACTCGGATCTTGCAGATTGGTCTAAGACTGGTAGATTTGGTCACTGTCAGATGTTCAGAGAAGAAATAGTGAGTGGGAATTGTCATGCATGGAATTCTTATGTTGAATATGGTTTGGAACTTCCTAGAAAAAAGCAGTAATCGGGAAGTATCTGATACCATAAGCAGCACTTAGTACACATAGTCCTTGTGTTCTGCTGGTAGTTAATGTTCTGCAGTGCCTTCTGCTGCTCAAGCAGCAAAACGTTTCATACAGTAGAGCAACACTCTGCCTATGTTGTGTATTACCGTGGGATGTTTCCTGGCCTTTTCAGGCTCTTGGTGCATGGGCTGCTGCTTCTCAACAGCTATCCAGGGACAGTGCCTCAGCCAACACAATAGGAGCTGCAAACTGGGCTAGGAATAATGGTAACAGTTCCAGCTATATTAGCAGGGACAATTTCCCTCTCTTACTAGATCCCGAAGCCTACTGGTGTCCTGGTTAAACCGCCTTCAGTTTGTCTTAAACTTCATCTCAGAAACTGAATAACCAATGCAGGCAACAAATATGTCTGTATGCTCAGAATGCATAAATCCATTCATAGGCTTTTCTCTGAATGTCTTTATGCATTATTTCACAAGGGCTCTGGGGCTCCTTACATGTGGTTCTGTGGGGGAGAAAAAAAAAGGGATGGTGCCATCTCTTTGATCTTTGCAGATTGTCTGTGGAACAATTGATGTTTGCAGCATCCTGACTAAGAGGAATCTCATAATCCGTTCTTATCACATTAAGGTCTAATTGCCTGCGTTAATAGGCACAGTGCAGAAGTGGAAAAACAAAGGAAGTAGAAATGGTTGGTGGAAAGAAGAGAGTAAGCTATACAGTGGAAATAAACTTAAACCTATGGTCACTTGATCAAAAGCAAGCTAGCAAAGCCTTTTAGCTATGGGAAAACTTCTTTTCTCCTTACTTTCCTGTGGGAAGGGAGAAAACCATTTTGTTCACGGCAACGCTTTTTTCTTTTCAGCTAGAAATGTTTTCTCTATTATTAGGAAATTCTTGACCAGTTGTGGTGACAAGGCTGATTCAAGAATCTTTTTGTTTCCTGAAACAAAGTGGTCTTGTTCCGAGTCTTGGGAACCTGCAAGTGAAATGAGAGGTTCATGGGCTGCAGTTCTGGTTTTATTTGTTTGTTCTAACTTTGGATTTGCTTTAAGTTGAAATATGCTTTTAAAACAGGAGGGGCCAGCGAGTTACAGGGGCAGACATGTTTTATCAGTAAGTACAGGAAGAAGTGGGATGTAAATAAACATTAGTGACATACCAATCTGCTGCTTCCTTTTCCTCTAACTTCTGTATTTAAGCTTGTTTCTTAGGAAATAACCCCAGTATGTCCACTCTGTATCTCAGCATTTGTAGCCTGAAATGTCAGGAAAATTCACTAGGTTAGTCACATACTGAGCTCTTCCTATTAAAGCTTTTCTTTGAGACTAATGAGAGGATTACATTTGGCGAAGTATGACTTCTGAAATTAGTTGTTAACCCTTGATGTTTTAATGGGGGGCTGTAACTTAGAACAATTGTATTGTGAGTGTCAGTGTTTTCTTCTCAGATTCTGTTTTCATTGTAACTTACGTGAGTGCAAAATAAAGTGGTTTTAGTTCTACAGCTCCATATCAAATAGCAATGGAAAAGGGAGGTAGTGCTACACTGCTTTCAGAATGTCGAGTTGTTCTACCTAAAATCTAAGAAAGAAGCAGTTGTGCTTAGAACAGTTTATTTGTCTGGGTTAAAGAATTATCTGCTTCTTTTCCCCAGAAGACAGACTGCACCCAGTCGACTGCTGGAAGTAATGGATAGAGCTGGGAGAGGTTAATGTTACCCTGGAGCATCATCCAAGTTACAGAACTGGAGACAAAGGGTTTTGGTGGGAAAAGCCCAAAAGATCATACTGCAACAGGCTTGAATTAAAATCCGTGCTTATTAAAACTAAACTAAAATATGCTGGTTTAAAAAGGAGGCTGTGTCCTGAAATTCCATATTGGGAAATAAAACTCACTTCTCTTCAAGAACCACAGCTTGCTGGTTTCGATCTCAGCGTGTCAAAACCCCATGTTCTAATGAGCCTCATCAAGGTCCTTTCAGTGCCCTGTAAGCCCTGAAAAGGGCTGAAAATGCATGTTTTCACCATAAGAAATCATTCTTTTTGTTTAATCTATTTTTCTTTTTATTCCTTTTCCTTACTACCTTTAAATAGCTTAAATTTAACCATGGAATAAAGAAAACCCAAACCCACTGCAATGCTGCTGTTCTCAGTAATCCTTAATAGTTTGATTTCTAAGCATTGGCAAAACCGAAGTAAGTTAACTTCTGTGGTTATTAGTTTAGTAAAATCAAACGCCAATACATGTAATGATGGATTTAAGACACAAAATATCACATCTATTTGCAGCCCATCAGTCAGAATGTCTTATACTCTGTGTAGGCTTACATTCTTTCACTTTGTTTTTTAAGACTCGGAGCATTTGAATGTTTTAGACATGTGAGGACAGAAACCTGTTTTCAGCTCCTGGAATTGATTTTCCCTAGCTAGAAAAAAGAGTCTGCCTCTGTTTTATGAGATGCGGTGTTAGTAATACCACAGAGGGGTTTTTGTGTTTTGTAGCAGCTAATCTCTGCCAAAACAGCAGCTCTTCTGTGAGTGTCAGTAACTTGAAAGAAAAGACATGTTTAGAGCATTGAATGTGGTACTTCTTGGTGTAAAGCTCCTGTTACACCAGCCTGCCTACAGTTCTCACAAAGAGGATTACATGGGCTCTGTTGTGCCTCCTAACCGCTTTGAAATCATTCTGTGTCTGTAAAAGACAAGAGGTCTCATAGAGGTGATTTTTAGCTTTAGATTTTTACTGATATTTCTAAGTCTCTACCTGGAACCACTTTGTGCTCTCTTGTTTCTTTTCCACTATTTCAGTTGCTTACAATAGCCACATCTGCCGTGCTTGAGTTTCAGTGCTTTATCCATGTGTTCTCATGGCAGAAGCAAAAAAGCACCATCACCTTCAGACTGCAAAGGAATTCTGCAGGTTGTGCCCCAAACCGCAGTGAAGTAACTTCCCATGTGATCAGCTAGTACAAAGTTGAGGGAAAGGCTGGCCCCAGAGGAACAAGCATTAGCAGCTACCCATCTTTGTCACAGCAGTGATTGCATTCCTCCTTCCCATCCACGCAGGAAAACCTTCTGCCTCTGCTGCTGTTATAGAATCATAGAATGGTTTGGGTTGGAAAGGACCTTAAGATCATCCAGTTGTGTGGTTCTCCTGCCCTGGGTGGTGGCGGTTGTGCCTTAGGAATAAGGAAGGATCTGTCTGTTCACATTAGTACAAATGACTAATGCAGTTCTTCTTCACATGGATGTTATTTAAATGTTAATTCTAGGGCAAGCAGTCATGCTGTGACTCAGTCTAGGTAAGCACCAGGACACGGTAAAGAACATGGGAGTTTGTAGCTAACTTGGACTAAAGCACTGTGTGGCTTTGGTGGCTGTGGGGTGTGTTATTGCTCTGTGTCCTTCAGCACCTCCTGTAGCCACTGCAGCCCTGGGGTGGTGTGTGGGGAAAGGCTTGGGAGCCACGCTGCTAGGAGGCTCCTCTTGTGGAGCTGGGAGTGCTGTAAGTCCCTGACAGCTTGTGTTACTGATGAGAGAAGGAGGATTTGACATTCACTGGAAAATAGAGAGAGATAAAAGTTCCTTCTGCCCATTCCCTGAGGAGCTGAGCCTGAACTTTCACATTTTGGCAACTCTGCCCAAAGTACCAGTTGGGATGAGTGCTGCAGTGGGGTAAACCCTCTGTCTCTGGTTGCCTTTCCCAAATCCCGGGCTAGGTATGCAGTATCCTCCCAGTGAAAGCTGCTGGGGCAGCTTGGGAAGCCAGGGCTGGATTCCTTCCTGTGGTGGAGGAGATACTTTCATCCTGAGCTCCACACTGGGCTCTCCAGTAGTGATTACTGGCCTTTCCTGCACACCAACGCCATGGGAGCTGGTGCAGAGCAGAAGAGAGGCTGATGTGTACCTCTGACCATGGAGGCAGTGGCTGTTGTTTGAGTTCTGCATGTACAAATGTCTGATATCTTCAGAGAAAATAGGCTAGAAATAATCTAACTATCATGTGTATTCCTTGGCTCTGACACTGCCCTTTGTAAGGTGCTGGTCTGTACCAGTTGGTATGCTGCATGGATCTGATGCATCTTTATACAGCCTGCTTTGATCTCCTTGTGCTCTGCTAAGCTGGTCTTCTCCCAGCCAAAGGGAGTCAGGCTTTGTGTGATCATGTACATCCTGTCTCTTCCCCTCTCTGCGTGTACACACAAGCTGTATATTTTACTTTAGAAATGGCAAATTCAGGTCACAAGTTCAGCCGCTAAATGATGATTGTACCACATCCTGCTTGCACAGGAAGCTGCTTTTTAAAAAAGCTGATAAGTTGAACCCTCTAGATTTTGTCAAAACAAGAAGCAAAAGAAGCTATTTAAAGCTGCAGAGAGTTCTGGATTGTCACATGATCGCTTTGCCACTTTGTCTCACAGTGCATGCTTAAAGTGAATTAACTTCAAGTGAATTACAGTGTGTTAACTTAAAGTGAAACCCTTGAAGCCTTCTGTGTTACCTGGACTGACCAGCTTCTGTAATCACCAGGCAGTTATGATAACCTGAGAAAAAGAATCCTTTTAGTAGTACTGTATCAATTTTTTCCCCATTAGGTTAACAAAAAGTGGTGGGAGGTTTTATTTCAGTTGGCTGGGATTGATTTTTCTAAGGAAGGAGTATTTCTTAATTAAATAGGGAAAAATTGATACAGGCCCAATGAATTGATAACTGTTTCTCACTGTAAAAGTTCCACATTAAAAGTTATACCAAATATTCATGTAGTAGCCGCAAGACTTGTGCAGTGGTACTGAAGGGAAAGGAGCTAATCAATCTGGTAAGCATTGTGGATGCTCAGAGTCGGAACCTTCTGAGTGTCTGGGTGTCACGGTGTGATTGTTATCCAGGGTGAAATAACCTGCTCACCAGTCAACCATCCTGATTTTTTGTCTCTGTTCTCTTGTAGGAATGTTCACCCTTGCAGAAGTTGCATCGCTCAATGACATCCAGCCAACTTACCGGATCCTGAAACCATGGTGGGATGTATTTATGGATTATCTAGCTGTTGTCATGTTAATGGTTGCCATTTTTGCTGGAACCATGCAGCTGACCAAAGACCAGGTGGTCTGCTTGCCAGTTCTGCAGTCTACTGTAAATACAAAGCCACAACCCGGCACGTCAGGGAAGGCTGACTTCACCACTGTTGAAACAACCACTGGTCAAGGAGAAGTAACATCAATGGGAACAGTTTCCTTTGGGAGTGCCCCTACTGTAACACCTGATGTACTTCTGAGCAGGGCTACCTCTTCTCAGTATCAACCCACTGAATCAGGCCAGGAGCTGAAAAAGGAGCAGAAAGATTCCTCAGGCCGTAAAACCAATTTGGATTTTCAGCAATACGTATTTATTAACCAGATGTGCTATCATTTGGCTCTCCCTTGGTATTCCAAGTATTTTCCCTATCTTGTTCTCATCCATACTATCATTTTAATAGTCAGTAGCAATTTTTGGTTCAAGTATCCCAAGACTTGCTCAAAAATTGAGCATTTTGTGTCTATATTAGGGAAGTGCTTCGAGTCCCCTTGGACTACCAAAGCCTTGTCTGAAACAGCATGTGAGGACTCGGAGGAGAACAAACAGCGGTTAACTGGTGCCCAGTCGCTACCCAAGTATGTTTCCACTAGCAGTGATGAAGGAAGCCCGAGTGCCAGCACTCCCATGATAACAAAGTCTGGCTTCAAGTTTTCAGCTGACAAGCCAATGATTGAGGTTCCCAGCGTCACTATCTTAGATAAGAAAGACGGAGAGCAAGCCAAAGCACTGTTTGAGAAAGTGCGTAAGTTCCGGGCTCATGTGGAGGACAGTGATCTGATTTACAAGCTCTATGTTGGCCAGACTGTCATCAAGACTGTCAAGTTCATATTTATTCTCTGCTATACTGCAAACTTTGTCAACACCATCAGCTTTGAACACATCTGCAACCCGAAAGTGGAGCACTTGATTGGTTACACCCAGTTTGAGTGCACACACAACATGGCTTACATGTTGAAGAAGCTGCTCATCAGCTATATTTCCCTCATTTGTGTCTATGGCTTTATCTGCCTCTACACCCTTTTCTGGCTGTTCCGAATACCTTTGAAAGAATATTCCTTTGAGAAGGTCAGAGAAGAGAGTAGCTTCAGTGACATCCCTGACGTCAAGAACGACTTTGCATTTCTCTTGCACATGGTAGATCAGTATGACCAGTTGTATTCTAAGCGCTTCGGTGTTTTTCTGTCAGAGGTAAGTGAGAACAAGCTACGGGAAATCAGTTTAAACCACGAGTGGACTTTTGAGAAGCTGCGGCAGCACGTTTCCCGCAACGCCCAGGACAAGCAGGAGTTGCACCTCTTCATGCTGTCGGGGGTCCCTGATGCCGTGTTTGACCTGACAGATCTGGATGTGTTGAAACTGGAGCTGATTCCTGAAGCTAAAATCCCAGCGAAAATCTCCCAGATGACAAATCTCCAGGAGCTTCACCTGTGCCACTGCCCTGCCAAGGTTGAGCAGACTGCCTTCAGCTTCCTGCGGGACCACCTGAGATGCCTTCACGTGAAGTTCACAGATGTGGCAGAGATTCCTGCATGGGTGTATCTGCTCAAAAACCTCCGGGAGTTGTACTTGATAGGCAACTTGAACTCTGAAAACAACAAAATGATAGGGCTCGAATCCCTCAGAGAGTTGAGGCACCTGAAGATTCTCCACGTGAAGAGCAATCTGACCAAAATCCCCCCCAACATCACAGATGTGGCCCCGCATCTGACAAAGCTAGTTATTCATAATGATGGCACTAAGCTCGTGGTACTCAATAGCCTTAAGAAAATTACTAATGTCGCAGAGTTGGAACTGCAGAACTGTGAACTGGAGAGAATTCCCCACGCCATCTTCAGCCTCTCTAACTTACAGGAACTGGATTTAAAGTCAAACAGTATACGCACAATTGAAGAAATCATCAGTTTCCAGCACTTAAAAAGATTGACTTGTTTAAAGCTGTGGCACAACAAAATAGTCAACATTCCTTCCTCTATTACCCACATAAAGAATTTGGAGTCTCTCTATCTCTCCAATAACAAACTCGAATCCTTACCAGCTGCAGTGTTCAGTTTACAGAAACTAAGGTGTTTAGACGTGAGCTACAACTCCATTGCGTCGATTCCAGTGGAAATAGGTTTGCTTCAAAATCTGCAGCATTTCCACATCACGGGCAACAAAGTCGATGTTTTGCCAAAACAGTTGTTTAAATGTGTTAAGTTGAGGACTTTGAGTCTGGGACAGAACTGCATTACCTCAATCCCAGATAAAATCGGTCAACTGCTGCAGCTGACTCACCTGGAACTGAAGGGAAACTGCTTGGACCGTCTGCCAGCCACGCTGGGGCAGTGTCAGCTTCTCAGGAAAAGCGGGCTCGTGGTGGAGGATCACCTCTTTGACGCGCTGCCCTCGGAAGTTAAAGAGGTGTTGAACCAAGACACAAGCATTCCCTTTGCTAACGGGATCTAGTTGGAGGTGAAGTGCTCTCTGGTAGCTGACTTCCAAACGGCACATGCTAAACAGTACGGTGATTGCGAGACCATGCGGAGGCAGGACTGCTCTAGCAGGGTTAGAAGAGGTGTAACCGAGTGTTCAATGTTTGCAGTGTTTTGAAAGATTACTTCCAAGAACTTGGAGAGGATAATGAACCTGAATAATCTCAATTCCTTTTTTTTTTTCTCTCCCCTTAAATTGTTTGTAACATGGATGCTGCCGCTTTTGAATGTTTACAGATTTGCTTGCCTGCTTAAAGTAAATGATTAAATTGATGACCTTTTCTTACTATGCAAGTTGTTCCTTAAGGTCTGGATTTACTTTAGTGCATTATGGGGGGGAAAACACAATCATAAATGTATACAGTATGGTCCTAACAGCACTCAAAACACATTGATGTGTATTGTTAGTGTTTAGCCATCCTCCAGTGAAACCAGTTTGGCTGTGCTTTGAGCTGCACCAGAACCACCATTTTCCTGCATTAAGGTATGTGGCTTGCATCAGGCCAAGTGTTTGCCTTCATTCTTCATCCTCGACACCTCATGTTGTTGGGTAAGATTTCTTCTGTGGTCCAGTGTCTGGTCCTTCACACTGGCAAAGACTGGTCACATTCCTGCCACTGGTCTCTCCCTCAGTTTCCATAAGGCTCCTCTGTCCCACCATCAGTGGGTGGTAAAAGGGAGAACACTGCCACTTGGCTTCCATGTTTGGGATAGTTTTGGTATTTGAACTGGTTTGCAAGGCGACTCGAAAGCCGTCAAACACCACTTTACTGCTTATGGTTTGCTCCTCTTCTGAGTTTTCAACTCAAGGCATTTTATGAGTTCGTGATTGTCGTTTCACAGGCCTTGCTTAGGAACTGGAGTGTCTGTTCCATTTCCTAGACTGATGACAGAGGCATAAGGGTTATGATTTACCCAAATGTGATTTAGCTTTACCACCTATTGTGGTGTGTCTCCCACACCTGAACTTCAACCATCAGACCACCACCATAGGACCACCTTTCTTCCCCACCCCATTCCAAGTAGTTTGATGGTTTTGAACACTTAAGTACTGTTAGAAAAGACTGTGTGCCACAGAAGTCATCAAATAAAGGAAAAAGCAGACAGCAGTGAGCATGGGATTCCTCTTTGGCTGTTTTCTTTGGTGGTGGTGTGTTTTTGGTTTATAACTGAGTTTGCATTGCCAGAACCATTAAAGAAATGTGATCCATTAAATCTGTGAAATCATCAGTTGTGAATCTTGCCCATTTACATTCCATGCGTGCAGAAAAAAAGTACTATGCTGGGAGATGATTACATGATTACTCATGGTTTAAACACAATTCCCTATTGTGGTGCGGTCAGGACTGAACTAGTCTGTAATTCAAGGGACTGTTCTCACACAGAAATCCTCAGGCACAGTGACTTCTACTGTAGCATTGCCAGAGCTGTCCTGACTTACACTACTGTTTAATGAGGGAATAGTTTAGGCCTGGGGGCATTGAGCAGTCAGGAACACTTCAAATACTGCTCTTATGAGGCTTGTTGTTAATCATTTACTATTAGTCATGACTGTTCTAAGCTGTAGGCAGCAGTCTCTATGTACGTATGAATACATACCTGCACTGTATGTTTGTGTATATCAGAAGACTCATTTACGAATAGTGGTTTTACCACTTCTTTTGGGGATACAGCCTGTTTTCCACTTGCCAGCAGGCAGTAAACCTGAGATGTTGACAGTCCTGCAACACCAAGTCTTGGGTTTGGCAGCATACTTGGAGTTACTGATCCACTGGGAAATTCACTGCTAACTGATCCTCAGAGTCTGTGTTTCAAGTAGAAGTTGAGGCTGCAGTGGACTCTTTTCTTTCCCTTTTATTAAGACCCTCTTTCATGTGTTTATTTTTTGCACATAGATCACTTTAAAATTGCTGGACTATGGACCCTTTAGAAAACCTGTGGAACATACTATTGGTGTACGCTTTGTATTTGCTGTTGAGTGTCATTTCAGCTTCCAAGACGTTGTGTGTAGAGGGAGGAAGAGTTGGAGGATGACAAAGTAATTAAAATATTTACAAAAATAGCTTTATTTGTCATCCTTTTCCCCTTACTTTGATAGTGGAGTCGCACAGAATGTGGCCGTGAATTGATCCAGCTTTGGCGTTTTCACATTCTCCTACTGATGTTCAAAACTAAGCCCATCTGAGCTTCATATAAGTATGGTACACATGATTTACACCACTGTTCCAACTAGTTATTAGCCAATTGTACTTCTCTAGACAACTTCCTCCAAAACAAGTATGTGTTAAAAGTTAATTTCAGGCTTGTGATGCTTGCTCAGCATAAACTCCATTCTTGTTTTCAGGAGCGCTTTCTCAGCATGGGGAGGAACTGCCCCGTCGTCCCCACGCTGCCTCCCCCCAGTCCTTCCTCGTTGTTGTGACTGTTCATAATGTTCCCATTTGCTGTGTGTCAACTGACACAGTCTTGCTTTAAAGTTTTGGAAGCTCATCTCCTTTCCATGTAAGGCATGTGAAATATATTTTGCATTTCTTATTTGATTTAATAAATAAGATGTTTGTATCTTCCTCTAATCTATTTTTTAATGGGGAAAAAGCATGTTTGCGTACTAAAATCTCTGATTTCGAGTATCTTATGCCAAGAACTATGATCGAGAAGGAAGAGGTATGAGTTGCTGCTCCTAGTAAATCCTGTATGTGTGGTTTCTAACTAGAGTACTTCAGGATAGGGTTTTTATTCTCTTCCATGTACATAATCTAGATGACCTAACACTGTTTTGATTTGGCTAATGGAGTTTAGCAGAATATATGTATGGCCCTGGAAGAAAAATGACTCTGCTCATTCAAATGAGAGGAAGTAGGAAATTGCCCGTTCTGTTTGCTCCTGCTGCTGTGATGCATTTCTGTGAAGGTCCTTTAGTTTTCCAATAGATTTTCCTTTTGGAAGATGCTTCCTGTGGTGCTGTGCCTGTCCTGAGCAGGCGTCAGGCCTCTTGGTGTGAGGGAGGATGCTGACACTCATGAAAGGCTCTCTGCTGCTAAATAAATGGCTTTGAAGCACTGAGCTGCCCTCTCTCATAGCAAAGGGGGACGCCCAGACACTTGTGTGTCGTGTCTGGTTAGGATCTGCTTTGTGGCCTGTATTTTTAATCAAAACCTCACAGAAATAGCTGTTCTGTACATTTTGCTTCCATGGATGCGCACAGAAATCAGTGGTGTAAGGCCATGTGAAGGCAATGGGCGGGACTGTGTTTCCTTTACTTCAAAGTCATGTTAAGCGGATGAGGTGCTCCTATAGCTATGGTATTGACCATTGATCTGATTTTTTGCAGGGGGAGACTTTGGCTTTCAGACTTCTCAGTTCTCTAGGCAGGGAGTTGTGCAGGAAGTGACAGTCCTGAGCGTAACCCTTCCACGTGGAAAACGAGGCTGCTGTCGGGTCTGTGGGGTGGGAGGTGCTAAAGGTGAGAACAGGGGGATAGGACGTTTAAGATTCACGTTTCCTGTCTCTAAGCTGGGGATTCTTTAATGGAAGCTAAATGCGTGAATGATTGTGAAAAACACAAAGCCTCTAGAATTCAGGTGTCGTAGAAAGATCCAAGAGGCACAGAGGCAGTCTCATCATTAGCTGCATGGCAGAGCCCTGTCAATGTGTGCAGCTAGAACCTGGGTCAAACAGCAACTGCTGATGCTCTGTTTAGGGCCAGCCAAATGATTAGAAAGGTATTAATCTATTTGCTTGCAAAAGTACAGATGAAGACAGACTTCTGTGTGGATGCATTGTGTCCCGAGCAGCCTGGGGGGACTCAGGTTTGGGATTCCTTTGAAAAGAGCTCTAAGGGAGAGCTAGCATCAGTTTGGTTACAGATAGAGGCAAAAAGCTGCATTTTCTAGTGATGGCTATTTGCAACCATGGGGCTGCTCTATCTCATCTTAGGCTGGTGGTTGACATCCTTGCCCTTCCAAAGCCTGGGTGGTTGGTGTGTTCAGGAAGACGTTTTGTGAAGGCATTTAAATGAAAGGTTCCCAAGCAAGTTAGCTGTAGGAACATGCAAGGTGATCCTGAAGGTTACCAGAACTGAAAGAAGTGAGACATTCTGAGTGGTTTTAATCTTGGCATCAGCCACTTGCCTCCAGCTGTGAACTGATGGAATTGCTGCACGAACTACTGCTGAATTGACAGGGTTCTCCTAGTGATTGCCCATTTTAGCACTAGAGAAGAGTTCCCAGTTCAGGCGCTCCACTTGTGCTTATACAATGTGTTCAGCACTTAAACCAAACGCATCCAACACTGATGTTGCAAAGCCCTGAGGGCTTATGCTGTGATCAATTTCGCAGGCCGGCAATCATTCCCTGTGCTGCTGAAGGGGGGGAAAAGCTGTGTTACTGAGTACAGTTGTTTCTGTAGCAAAGATGAAGCTTTAGAATTAAGCTCAGAAGCAGATTTTCCGAGCTGATTACAAACATGCAACCCATTCCACGATAAGAGTCATGAGAGATGGCGTGTTTGTGGCAGAGATGCTGAAAACAGTGCCTGTAACTCAGACACGCATGGGTGCGAAAGTGGCAGCTCTTTAGCACTGCACATCAACACAATACAACTCAGTGAGGAGCTTTCAAACCACACGCACTGTAGTGGGGCCAGGCTGCATCTCTCTCTGCCTTCCCTGAAGAGAACAGCCCTAAGCCCTTTTGCAATTACTACCACTAGGACCTTTGTTGTGTCTTGCCTCCAACAGCATGTTGCCCCTTGATGCTGGAGGTAATGTGGGGTTATTGGTTTAATAATGGCCGTTTGGGAAGAATGCCATCTTCTAAATTAACACCACAGTGGCTTGCAGGATGTCTTCCAGCACTGAGCAGGTCTGTTCCCATAAAATGAGCATGTTGTGCCCATAAACAACACTATGTTGAGTTGGGACTGGGTTGCCCAGACCATTAGGAGAAAATGCATGAACACGTTGCTGTTCTGCCAGCCAGTTCTGGGTAGTTTTGGTGCATTAGGTGATTGTAAAGGCAGATTTAAGACCTTTTCCCTAACACCATCCTGCAGTGTGGCTGGTTTGCCCCAGAGAGCAGAGCTGGGGTGGGAGAAGGCCTGACTCCTGCTGCCAGCACCCCGTGGAGGCCCCCATCTGCTGGAGTGGCTGGATTTATCCTGCTCCTCCTGAGGCATCGCCTATGGCAGATGCCACATGAGGTTGAGTCCTTATAGCTACAAAATAAAAGGAAGGTGGTTGAATATGACCTGTTGCCAAGCAATATGTCTGAAAAATGGGGAGCATAATAGGAGGAAATGCAGAATAAAGGGGGGGGGGAAGGGCTCTAAGAGGAGGGGGGGGCACCGTCCCCATCTGGAAATGTCAGAAGTCATAGAAAGATGGTGTAGAATGTGGAGTGCGAGTTACAGCTGCTCCTGCCTAGAGCCAGGCTCAACCCCTTGGAGCACCCTGTGACTCATTCATTTCTGTGCTGCTGTCCCCCTGTCTCAGACAGGCCTCAGGGTGCCTGTGTGGCTGCTGTGTGCTCCTTCTCCCATGCAAGTATCTGTGATAAGCTGAGCCCTGCAGAGCCGTTACTTCTTATCCCAGCACGGACATACCCGGGGGCTGCCCGTGCCCTGGCTGTGTGCTTGGCAGAGCTCTGCAGGGAAACCCCAGGCGCTATCAGGGTCGGAGTCTAATCTTGGGGCTGCAGCTTCCCCTTGTGATGGGATTCTCCCTTCTCCGGCTGGTGGGTGATACCCCAGTGGAGGCTGACTCTCTGTCCTGGCTCTTGGCCTCCCGTTTCGGGGCAGCCAGATGGAAGTGGTGCTGGGACTGGTTCACCTCCAGCTCTCACAAAGCCTGGGGGAGCTGCACGTTTCCTGCTGTCCTCTGAGGAGAGGGTTTCCACAGTATCCTTAAATTGCAGTTTCCATAGGCATCCCTGCAGCTCCTGTGTCTACAGCCTCCCCTATCTTTGGTGGGAATGGGGCTATGTGTTTCTTGCCATGTTTATAAAGGACGCAGAAGGCACCTAATGATTGTCACATCCCTCTCTGCAGTGAGTGCTTCTTCATGGCCCCTGTACTTTTTTCTCTGCCCTAGGTTAAACCCCTTCCTTCAGCCTTTCATCATGTGGTGTTTGGTTTGTAACTCCTGTTGCTCTCAATCCTCTCAAGTTTGGTAGCATTACTGATGTCTGTAATGGGATGTGGGACCATGGCTCAGGCATGGCCTCAGAGTGCCTCTGCTCAGGGGCAAGTGACTCTGCTGCCCTTGGTTGCTGTTCGGCATCTCTGAGGTCCAGGGCATGTGTCTGAAGGCAGTGGTTGGTCTCCAGCCCTCTGCACTGTTATCATGAGAGGTTTGCCATGCACTTCTTCCCGTGCTGCAGGGTAGCTGCAAGGATGTCCTATGGATGTGAAATGCTGGGCAAGTGGAGGCTCCAGGTGTACAACCAGGTCTGGAGGGCTGTAATGCACAACAGAGCAGGAAATAGATGCCTCTCAGGACCTCAAGTATTAACCCATTAAAACTGGGAAGCGTGCTTAACAAAAGGCAAAGGCCAGCTGGGTTGTAAGTTGGTCGCTGTCAGTGTTGATGTTTGTGTGTATTTGAGACCTAAGAGAATGCCAGCATGATCTGACCCAGGAGGATGCGATGTGTTTCCAGCTACCTTCATACTAAAATCTAGTGAAGTAGATGGGCTTTAAAATGGGGCGTGTGAAATGGGTGTGAGGTGGCAGTGTCCCTGTGAGCAGCACTAGTGTTGGTGAATTAATACTCTTGGTACTTGGGAAAGTTCCTCAAACGCTCAGAGCTGTTTATGGCTGAGTGTGTGCCCCTCTCACTGCAAACATCAGCCTTCAGTCAGGGCGTGGGTGTTCTCCCTGGGTGCTGGTGATCTGGGACCGCAGTGATCCAGGGCCATCCTTGCTGGACAGGTCAGCTCCAGGAGTCCGTACTGGCATCACGTAAGGAGCCTTAGCGTGTCCTCTCTTGGGGACCGTTCTGCTTCCAGTTTAGGACCAGTAGAGCTGCCAGGCTGCAGTTTGGAACTAGGAATGCACTGAAGAGGCCTTAATTAAATCACTTTTCTGAAGTAATTAAAAGACTGCAAAATGATCGTGTAGACAGCAGTGCTGCACCTTGCTCCTCCCCACCAGGAAGTCAGGCTAAGCTTGGCCTCCTCTTCCTGGGCAGAGCAGGTAGGATCCCAATGGATGTCTCTGTGGAAATTACATCCACTGTGAAAGTGCACATAGACCAAGTCCTTGTGCCTGTAGGGCTTTGTTTATCTTTGTGCTTGCACTGATCAGCCTTAGCAACATGTTTAACTCTGAATATATTCATTTAATTAAATGCTTTTAGCATTCATTATGGGGCTGTTAATTGCGGACTTCCCCAGAGAACCTTACCAGCAGATGACGTGGGGTGTGAAACACCAATGAACAGCCTGGGTGGGACTCGCAGTGTCCCAAAATGAGTGTTTCAGCTTTACAGTCTGCTGCTCCCTCCTCACCAGTCTGCGAAAGGGCTGGCTTGGAGGAGACCTCAGAGATCCAGTTTGGTTAGGCTGTAATCAGTGCTCTGAAAGCCTGAAAGCTGCTGCTATTATTAGCAAAATGTTGGCAGTATGATTAGCTCTGTGCAAGACTTCAGTTCAAAGAAGCTTAAAGGATGAACAGATGCAGGCTGGACTTGGGCGTTGTAAATCTATGGCAGTCCTATGTGATGCTGGACAAGGTGTGTGGATGCTGGTTTTCCTCTTCTTACCTTGCTGTGCATAGCAGCTAACTGGCCTCTGTGTGAGTTACTGCTCCTTGGTGTATGGGAGTGGGGCAGGCCAGGGTGGCTGGAAGGGACTGGGATGTGCAGTGGGGCTGGAGCTCCTTGGTACAGGATCTTGGGGATACAACGAGATTTCATAATCTCAAGAGGATGCAAAGGAAGTTCACAGGAGAGAGCTCCAGGGAGCATTACGGAATACATGGAAACCACCTCTGCCATGGCATGGCCCTGGCTTTTGTCCTGCTTTTTGTATGATCTGCAGCACCTCCTCTGCTGTCAGAACAGAGGCTCTCCCACAGAATGGCCTGGTGGAGAGTGAAGGGCTGCTGTGTGCTGTGCAGGCCTCCTTCCTCCCCTCGGGATGCACTGCAACAGCAGCATCTGCTCCTGCCCTGGAGCGTAGCAGCTAGCCACGGGCACAGCTGCGAGTCCTCCATGGAGACAGCTTTATTACAGGCTGCTGGATAGATTCTATGGCAGATAACTCCTCTGTACTCTTCTTGTGTCTTGAGCACTGGTGCAAAAGGACACAGATGGTGCTCCTCCACTGCATGCGTGCTGGGGTTGTGCTGCCTTTTGGGGCAGAGTGAGATGGGCATTTCGGAGCTCTTTGGAGCTTTGCAAAGGTGTTTTTAGCTTAAGCAGAGCAGCTCTTGCTCTCTCCTGCAGTCGCCACGTTTGGAGATGTGGGTCTTGTTCCCTTTTATGAGTTCATGTGCAAAGGCAGTGGCTAAGTAGCTGTCAAAGGCTGGGTTGAAGGAAATCTGTTCCTAACATTGCAGTCAGGCACAGCTTGTGAGATGAATGTGATGATTAGGAGGAGGTTGGAACTGGTCCTAACACATCACAAAGAGCAAAGAAATCCTGCAGTTGAACGTGCTGACTGTTCGCAGGGCTGTTGTGCCTCTGCAAGGCTCGGCTTTCAAAGCTCTCTCACATAAAGGGTTATATAAAGTTATATGAACTCCAGTGAAACCATCCTCCAAAAAGCTGGGATACATCTTAGAGCTTGCTCACTAGCTGGGGTAGAGTTGAACTGTTTCTGCCCTGACCCCTCTTCATGGGCTTCTTTCTGTTACCAGAAGGAAAGCTTAGTTTCGATTCTTTTGGCTTCATATCCAAAGTGATCTGAAGCTTGTTTTTTCTAGATGGCTCCTTTGAAAGCAGAACACTCGGGTCATTGTGCCCGGCAGCTCTGGTTTCAACCTGATGAAAGGTTGACAACAACAATCCCTGCAGGCTTTCTCTTCCTTGGGCTTGGGGTTTGAGTGTTTTCTTCCTAGCAGAAGCTTCTTTGTCACAGTCAGGCTGACAGAGGCCTACAACATCACTGTTGCATTAACAGGCATATGGCATTCGGAGCGGTCTTTTCTATGTTTCTGAATCCCAATTATTTCCCTGTAAGAAACTACAGCCTGTCCTGGAGCTGCTGAAATGAATCATGCAGGTGAAGTGCTGCCAGTTTGAAGCTGTAAGATGTCTGGCTAAATCCTTCCTCCCTAACAAAATCTGGTGCAAAACTTGCACTCACTTGGAGGAATCACTGTACTGCAGCACCCCATCAGTACGTGGGGACTGTTTTCTTCCTGAGAGGAGTTTACTGTAAGTTTATGCTAACTTTAGCAGAAAAAGGCACCCTCTAAAGCTCAGGGCTGTTTTGGAGATGCTGCCGTCTTCATTAATTTGGTGGTTTAGTGAAACCACAGACTTGTGGGAACATTTCCATGCCAGAGCTTCTCAATGGGCTGCTTGTGCAGGTAGGTGCTCAGAGCTGTGAGGGTTGCACAATCCAGCTCTTCAGCTCCTCTAGGAATATCCTTTCACAAGCTCTAAGATCAGGAGAAGTATCTGTGACATTTCGCTTTGGTGCTGTTCTCTTTAGCAATGAAGGACTGTGTGTATGGGATGTTTACTGGGCCAACACCGTAGCTTCCGGCTCCTGCAAGTGAAACTGCCTCTATTTTCGCTGTCTGAGGCATATGCAAGAGCAAATACAAATCCAGTATAGAATGTGGCTCTTCGGGTGCTATTTGGGGATTAATGTCACAAGGATATGAATAACAGGCAAAGGAACATACTTGTGGCTGAAAAATTCCCAAGCTTTATGTTGTCTCTGTCTTTGTCCATGTGGTTCAGCCAGGGAATAGCAGTGAGTGTGCCCAGATCCCGAAGTAGGCAGGGAGAGGGTATAAAGTTGAGGTGGCAGGTCGCTCCTTGTATCTGCTCTGAGTGCTTTGCCGAAGCTCTCCTAGAGGAGAGCCAGTGGCACTCATTCTAGTGGCATTGAGAAGCAGACCAGTAGCCTGCTGGAAAAAGATCCAAGACCATCAATTAACTTTCGTTCCCTGTGCATCAGTTAGATGGCCATAGTATTGATTTAAGCAGAGAGCTAGAACTGACAGAGCCATATTCATGGTTGCTGATATATAGCTTGGCTTTTGTGACTGGGAGCACCTGGGAAGTGTCTTTAAATGGATAGCTTGTGTGTTGTCTTTGAGGAGGGAAATGGTGAAGGTCCATGGAGTGACTGTTGCTCTGGTGCAGCCCTTGCTAGGCTGGATGGGATCCGGGCAGATGGGATGTTACCTTCATTGCTGTGGTCAGTTTACAGGTCTATTTAACTTGCTGAAGAAATCAGGCCCAGCAGGGCTATAGGACTCATTTTCAACAACTATCATTTTCCTTTTCCCTATCCTTCCTCAGATCCTCAGGTGAACAGTCTGAGAAGCTGTGAAACGGATTCAAACCCCACATCCTGCTTACCAGCACTCTGGTTTTTGTGTTTTAAATACGTGGGGATCTCTGACCTTTTCACTTGAGGAGATGTATGTGCCAAAGGAGGATACGATCACAGCACAGGGTCATGTTCCAGTACAGCCTTGGCTTTGGCTGGCCTGACTGGCAGTGACACAGACATCAGCGAGGGGTGTTGAGACCCTCTGCTTCAAGTGTCTATAGCAGTACCCTTCCTAATGTTGCTCTTCACACACAGAACCCCACCTTCACTTCCTGGTAGGTCACTCTGATTCCCTATGCTTCCAGTGCTGAGGAATTTTGCCCTGGGTTTTTTCTTGCTTGAATTGGATGGAAAGTGGTATTTTGGTAGGCTTTTCTGTGATTGCTGCTTTTCTTCTCCTTTTGCTGGTATGTATCTTGGAGAGTTCATCATACATCTTAATGAACTTATGCAAAGGGGAGGCGTTGCCCAAAGGAAAGGAGAAAGTGAGGGGGAAGAAAATACATCACCTTCCAGAAATAACATGAAAACCATTTTATTTTTGCCTGTAGCCCTGAAAGCCTGTTCTAGGTGAGTAAAACTGGAATTATTTGCAGTCATACACTGAAAAGACAACAGAAGTGTATGAGTGTCCGCTAGGCACACCCGCCTCAGTGGGACCCAGAGAGAGTTCTGGTGTAGCCACCAGGGGTTTTCCAGGGGACAGGCACTGGGATGTCCCCTTGCAAATGCCATCTGATGAATCATGCTGTTCTGGGGAGGTTGTGGAGCAACCTTTGGCTCTGCATCTGAATTCCACTGAGCAAGCACAGCGCAGGAGAAATTCACTGTACATAATACAAGGAGAAAGCTAGAGCCGGGTTCAGGCTTTATCTATGGTGTATCCGTTTCCAAACCCCAGTGTTTTGCACGCAGGAATGTGGCAGGAGGCAAGGCAGATCGATGGCTTTGTGGAGCGCTAATCACGGTGCTCGGAAGCCGGCCCTGTGTATCTAGGCCTAACGTTATGCCAGATGCATGTTTGCATTTGATTTTTGCTTCTCATATTAAAGTACATAAGTGCATATCCCTCATGCTGTAGCTCTCTGTAACTGCTGGAGATGTAACTGGGAGAAGAGAGAGAAAAAGGAAGAGAGATATATCTCAGCCGCAGGGAAGATCTGGATCGGAGCCTGTAACAAAGCCAGTTTGCAAGTGTCCAGGGCTGGAGGTGGCTCAGCTGGGTGGTAAATGTCAGCAGAAAAGGGGAAATGTATGAATTTGTTGTGTTCGAATCCTGATTCTGACCTTCCCGTCCCAGAATGCTGAACATACATCACTTAGAAGGGAAAAATACAAATCTTCACGTCTCACTCCTATAGCTACCCCAGATACTCCTTCCCGGTCTTTGGGCAGGGGGTGAATCCATTAACCCGGCAGGAGCTGAGGTTATGTGTCCCTTGGTAGCAAAAATAGGTGAGAAAAATTGCCTTTGAAGGCCCCATCATGCCCCAGTGCTAATTTCTGCCCTGATTCAGATATTGGAGCATGGAATTGAGTGAACCTGTGTTTCAGTGGGATTTTTGAGAGGCAGCCAGTGCGGTTTCAAAGTGCTTTCAAGTATAGCAGAGGAGATGTTGACAGACGCTGCGATCCTCACACTGATGAATGTGCTCAAGATGTGGAGAGCATCTCTACTTTCATGCCAGAACGTGAGACCTGGAGTAACAAGTGTAATGGAAAAGGAGGAGGAGGAGGAGGCAAAAGCTGATACTGAGCAGATGCTTTCTGTCATTTTCTTGGTGAGCTGCTTTGGGCTCAGCAGAAGCAGCTCTCTCCTGGTAAGGCAGAGGAGCAGAGCAGGCAGTTACCAGGGCAAGAAGTCACTTTTCAGACCCTGGTGTGAGCTTCCCAGGGCAGAGCTGGAGGGCTGCGAGATCTCCAATGCCAAGCCACTTGTCTCTCTGTGCCACTCACCTTTGCAGTGCACAAACCTACCCCTGACTCCAGACCAAGGCTCTAAAGCAGGTTTAACAGTGCAATTACTGAGCTAACAGTGTGTGTAATTATCATTCTGGCTTCACAGAAACCAGAATGTTTGGATGTGAGGCTCCTCAGTGAGGTTTGATTCAAAGCACAACAAATGGAAAGCACAGAGAAGCATTAATTCCAGCATTATATTTTCAGATTGCACAAAGCACACACTGCCTGCACAAACCTGATCCAGAAACATGCAGCATGTGCAGGTTTGATGAGTCTGGAATGCTAAAGCATTTGCTGAGACTTCTGAACTCCTTGAAGTGCATAGGAAGTAGCATGTATGCAGACTGAGGAATGGAATGTAGCTATTTTCTCCTCTTATAGAATTTAAAGGATTCTGCATATGTTCCTTCACAAATCTGTGCAGTGATTCCCCTATAAAATGTCAGTAACCTGGAAATAAGCTGTTGCATGAAAGTTTGACTGTGTGCCATGGTGTACACACTATATCATAGACCCAGCAACATCAGATGGCAATTTTCCCTTCCTGCACTATGGGAAAATGCCTTCTGCAGATGTGATATTCACCAACATCACACAACGTAAGGAGAAAAATGCAGGGCGTTCTCATGGCAGGATGTATTGTGCCATGTGGAATTTGTTCCTGGAATGAACTACTTTGGAAACATAGTAAAAAAAAATATGTGAAATGTTATGTCAAACCATATGTTGACATTCTGGTGATTCTGTCACACAACTTGTAGCAGTATTTGCTCTACACCTCTGCAGTCTGACTCGAGAGCATGGAAACCTGAGCTTTAAATAACAGCAAGTTAAAAATTAGAAGAAGCATTGCTCAGAGTCACACTGAAAAGTTCCAGACTAAAGCCCAAGAGAAAAGGCCCAGAAGGTGGCCTGCAAATGCGAATAAATATACCCTCAACTTTATCTTTTCCCCCTCTTTTCACTTGAATTCTGTGTGAGTTCACAGTAGCTTTGAGGATGGAGCAGAGAAGCATGGGCAGAATTCCTACCTTTCTAAACAGTTCCTATATGAAGCTCAATTCCTAAACTCTTCTAAAGCTTACTGGAGAAAGAGGAGATGTGCCCTCTTCTACTGTTTTCCCTAGGAAAGCATTAACAAATGCAAATTAAGAAGTGCTGCTATGTCCCACTAACTGTACAGAGAGAGGTGGCCACATGTCAGAGTGGACATGGCAGCCTGATGTATTTGCTCCTGCAGTAGGGATGAGTGTTCTGTTTCTGAAGGGATTGCCTGGAGTAGATCCTCTCCCATCTGGGGCTCTTCTTTTTAGGATTCTCTTTCTCTTTCTCTATCAACCCCATGGATTTGTCTATATAAACCATAGTCACAAGGAGGACTGGAGACCAAGGTCTTTGCCTTTGAAGTCCTCAGCCACTTGAGCTGTATGAAGTAAATCACCCAGTTAGTTATTTTTTCCCTAGAAGACAGCATGCTTTTTCACATGTCTCTGGACCTTCTTGTTTTCAGTCACAGTAACAGTATCCTAGTTAATGGTGACTTTTATTTTCAAGGGGCACGTATATGAACATAACTCTATACTCTGAGATAAGTTGTCTGGCTGCTGCTGTGTGCTGCAAGTGTTATTTATCTTATGGGTTTTTATCTTGGAACCTCACAGTTTCTCAGACGTGCTGCTTCTATCTAAAAAGTGTTTCAAATGTATGTGCACTGGCCAAACTTTCTAGGAAAACGGTGTGAACAGACCCTTGCTGTGAACAGCATGTTGCTATTTCAGCTACTCTGTCTGCATGAGAGAGGGCATGTGCATAAAATCTACTTAAATACAAAGTTTCTGTGTTTATGCCCTTTCTGGTACATAAGCACCTATACAGAAGGGTTGAAAAATACTGGCAATGAATATGTATGTTTGTGTTATGCATCTTGTTTGGCTTTTTGTTTTTAAGGACAGTGAAGGTTAGGCAAGGGTTTGGCACAGACATCTCTAACATGGAAGCAAATGGGCCCGTAATAGGCAGCAAGAGGAAGTGCTCCAGGACATCGGTGAGCTGATTGACAGTGGAAGGGCAATGAGCAGTAAGTCTGGTTCAGTCTTTGTTCAGTGCACCTGCACAGCTCTGACTCACCCAGTATGGAGGCAAGCAGCCCTACACACCTCCAGCAGCACTTTTCCTGCAAGATCACATCACCACTAGAGCTGGCCTCCAAGGAGTGTAAAGTAAAAGTAAATTGTAAAGCTAAAAAGGAATAAGCATAATTGCTCAGAAGTGTTTGCATGCAAGAAAAGACACCTCACTGATAATTTGCCAATTACCAATAAATTGCTCTGCGAAGATCCTTTTCACTCTAAGGTTGTGTAATGCTGAAGCTGATATTCTCTCTCTATTCCCAGCCCAACAGCAGTTAGAAATCGTGTCAAAACCCAGACCAAAGCCCGAAATGGGTTCTGCTACTCTCACTTCTGTGTTCCACGGTGACCCAAAGTTACAGCAATTACTCTGTCCAGCAAGAGCCCACTGCTGCTTGTCGGATGCTGATGGGGCTCCAGCAGGGCCATAGCAGGGCACGATCTCCAGCAGGTCTGTGCTATGGCACATCTGAAAGCTTCTGCTCTTTCCTGTAAAGGAGCTATATGAAGAAGTCTGTTAAGTTTGATTGACTCAATCTATATTCTCAGTGTTGTTGGGGAGTGGTGGTTGGTTTGTTTTGTTTCGTGTTTTTTTCCCTGTGGGAAAGGATAATGTGATTAGTATGTTTCTGCATTAGGATGTTTCCACTCCCTTCTGCTGAATTTTAGGGCATTTTTTAATTGTGTTGTATAATGCATACATACAAAGGCCATAATATTTCAGATTTGGAAATCCCATATGACAGCTCTGATTTATGCTGGGATGACAGATATAAGAGCCCACTGAAATCAGCGTGGCTCTGGATGGTTACCATGGTTCTTCTGCAAGGCTTGGATGGAATGCTTCTATGTTAATATCTAAGAAGAAACAAAAGGAATTAGAATTCATGTTCTAGAAAGAATCCATGCAGTTTTCATGTTCCTGCCCCACTCTCCATCATCCTAAAATGCAAAGAAAGCAATGTCCTGAGAATGTCAAGTGTCAGTGGAGATGTATGTTAAAAATTATATATACACTGCTGTGATTGCTATTTTAATGGCACTGGAGAGATGTGCTGTTGGATAGGTGTATTCCTATAGAGTTAAACATTATGTCAGTCACTGCTGCTCTAAACAGAGTTAAGGGACAGAGAGATTTCATCAAAGGCCAGAAGATGCCCTTTCCCCCTTACTGTCAATGAGGTAAATCACCTCTAATGCAATGAAATACACAGGATTTGTTAGTGTCAGGTCTCCACAGTTGCTAGTACCTGGTTGCTAACCACCGTTAGCAGCAATTGAGAGTCATTTTACAGAATTTCTTCGGGTTTTAGACAATGGTTTAAATGAAAGAGTAGCAGAAAACACAGCACTTGGAAAGAGGAGGAGAGGGTGTGAGTA
Source organism: Amazona ochrocephala (assembly GCA_039720435.1). Classification (NCBI taxonomy): domain Eukaryota; kingdom Metazoa; phylum Chordata; class Aves; order Psittaciformes; family Psittacidae; genus Amazona; species Amazona ochrocephala. The sequence continues at coordinate 20,349,622 of CM077884.1, read as the reverse complement.
GTTACGGTACTGAACTACAGAAGAACTGTATTTCACAATAACCATGCTGCTGTGTGTGCTCAGAGAAATCGCTGATTGTTCTCTTATCCCTGTACGGCTCTGAAGAATTTACAAAGGGAAGAAAACAAACCCAAGGAAGCAGCGGAACGTGCATTCAAGAGCAGAACAGGATTGCGCAGCGTGATTCTACACTGAGCGGAAACGTCCATGTTTTGGATCCTCGAGAACAAATGAAGTACAATACTGGTCTGTTCCCTTTCTTTTCTTCTATCTCCATTTTGTTTTGCTTTGCTTAGCTTAGGGTTTTTTTTCCTTTTTTGCAGTCCTGCAGGGAGGAAAGAAGGAGCCTTTGTTTTAAAAAGCCTGAAACCAACAGTGGCCCATTGATCATAATTAAGTCTAAAATAATACGCTTAGCTGACCTGTCTGTATTGAATCCAAAAAATTGTATGTTGTACCTGCTAGAGCCCTGGTCTGCCTCCAGATCCAGTTTCTTCTCACTGAGCTTATGATTCTGGGCCAGTATTCTTTAAAAGCCCAAAAATGCCCTGTGTGTTTGCAAGGCTGCATGTGAAAGCACCTCCTCTTCTGTCTGGTGACTGAAGTGCCTGTTGGTATGAGAACAAATTCTTCATAACTGGTTGTTCTCTTTGTCACATACCCTCTTCTCTTTGACAGACTGCTGTCCCCATAACAACCACCTCTGCTGTCAGTAAGTTTCTCAGATTGGTGAAACGACACACAGGGTAGCAATAGTTCTCATCATGGCATACGAACTGTAAGTAACCTTTCCATGTTGTGCAGGGGCCCAGTTCAGAGCTTCCTGAATGCTGTATGAACATCTCTGCTGATTTAAACTCTCATTGGTTTCTTCAGAGGCTGCTTCTAACCTTTTGCAGTGAGAGTTTTAATGTGACAAAACATAGAGGCTTAACCTCGTGGTAGCCTAGTATGTTCTAAGAAGTAAATATGTTGATGGATTAGTCACAAAATAAATGTTTTAGGAGAATAGGAGATTCACACAAAAAAAGAATAAGAAAAGATGACTTTTTGGCATCAAATCCTTTATCCGGCAAGTGTGAGGTGCCTTGGTCCTGCTTCTGCACTGTCTTTAGAGACCTACACCACACACGCAGGCAGCATGCACAGCTTGATCTTTGTTCTATGGGTGAGCGTTCAGGGAAACCTCCCTTCAAGTGTCTCCAGTACCTGTTTGCCAGACTGCTCATTCAGTTCACCAGCTAGTCTGGCGTCGAGTTCATGAGCAGATCACATGCACAGACACGGAACTGTGAACACGATCACATGGAAAACAACTAAACCCAGAACTGAAAAACATGAGACAGGCAGCGGCAGCAAGTCACAGTGCTCAGCCGCACAAGCATATTGACCAGCAGCCTGCTTATATGCAAAACAGTTCTTTTTATTCCCTTTCTCCAGTCCACTTCAGTCTGTTTTGTTCCTCCCTTCCTTGTCTTTGGCCTTTCTCCCAAACATTTCACAATAATCCTGTATCGTTTTAGCAGTCTCCTGTTCAACCCCAGTGTTTCCCTCTCAGACACTGCATTATAAATCCTGTTTCCTTTATGCAATAGTCCCCTTAGGTTGCACCAGAGAGTTTCATCTGTTGAATCCTTCCATAGGGTTTATAAATATTCACTTTTGATAGTCCCCTTGGCAGCCGATTCAGATGAATCATGTATCCTGGGTCTTTTTATTTATTTTGAATAACTATTAGCCAGATATTCTTACAGTGATCACAAATATCTATCCATTCTGCATGATTTCCTCCTTTCAGAACTGCTTATTCAATAGCATTGTCATTTGCCATCTCATTTGGCCCAGCCAAACACATTGGACAGGGGCGAGAATCCACTTCAGCGCATTCCTCAGCAACTCATCCTGCAGCGTGCATTGAGATGAACAGTTCTGACTGCCTCGACTTTCAGGCTCCTTGGGAAAACTGGTTCATTCCCAGCACATTTGTACTGAGTGGTTACCTAGGATAGCCTTTGGATACTGCGCATGTATATGCCATTTCTTTTAATTCCATGTATTTTTTATTTTCCATGCAGCAAAATGTGTTCTGGTTCACAAGAAGGGTACAGCTACACCCAGCAATGCAAAAAAAGGCTGCTACATCGCAAACGTGAGACATATACAGCCCTGAATGTATAGGGGAATGTCTGTTGTATAAATCTCACTTTCAATGCAAGAAACTTGTCTGGCCCTTAGGAAGGTGCATGTGTAAAGGGATGGGTCACAGCTCTGCAGGAGGGCTGTATGGACTTGGAAAGCATGACGTACCAGTGGTAAAGCTGAAGGAAAGATTCTCTTTGGCAAGGAATATACTTCCCTGCGTGTATTTATCCGCAATGCTGGGGGAGAAAAGAGAGCAGAGCTCCCAAAAGAGAGGGACCAGGAGCGAGCACTGCCAGCTGCCGGGCTCTCTGCTCGCTGTAGGCTCGAGTACATTCGCGTCTGCTGCCATCCAGAGCTCGGGAGGGAAACTAGCTGCTGTCCCTCAGCTGGGTTTTCCCTTAATACAGACCTAGGACTCTGGAGGAGTGCGCTCTTCCTGTCCTGCCATGCGGATTTTATTACTTTTCAGGTGGTCAGAAACGGGAGGGTTTTGATGCCATCCTGTCGCCGACCTAAGACCAACAGAAGCCCTGTTTTAACAGCAAAATCAAACCCCAGGAGACAGTGGCTTTGCCCGCCCTTACAACCTGAAAGTTCACCCACAGCCTGTCGTCAGAGACATGTTCCCAGATTAAAACCTATGAGGAGATAAATACTCTGCATGCACTCTTCATGCGTGACTTTACTTCTTCCCCCCCTCCCAGCAGTGTCGGGTGCAAAGTCAGTTTTGCCCTCAAATCCCTCACTGCACAGAGGAGCACAATGTTACCTCAATTTCAAATGGAAGTCTGTGTTTACCCTTAACCTGTTTCAATTTTTCAATGCAGCCTGTTACAGGCGCTGAAACATTTTGTCTAGAGTGGCAGATAAACCGCTGTTACACACCTTAGGTTCACTGAAGAGGGACAAGAGTGGCATTGCTTAAATAAGCGTTTTATTTCATAACCCGGCTTGCACAGCACAGCAGCCTGCCTTGCGAGCTGTCAAGGGCTCCTCACACCCAGGGCTGTGGGGAACCACATCGGGCTCACTCCCGTTAGGTGCTACCTGACTTCTAGCTCTGTCCAAGGGTAGATTTTAGTTCTTGTGCACAGAGGGGAGTGTTTTCTGCAGTGGTTACTTCACCGGGGCTCAACAGGGTGTGAGTGTAAGGGTAAAGGGTTGAGTGTTTCGCCACTAATAATCGCGGGTCACGCCTGACAGGCGCCACTGCCAGAACGCAAAATGGCGGCTGCCAGGCCCCAAGATGGCCGCCGCGCAGCCCACCCCTCGTGACCGGGACGATGCAGGCCCCCGCGCTTCAAGCTGCGTCGCCGCCGGTCATGGGTCCCGTCTCCTCATTGGTCTGCCTACTCACGTGACCTGGCCCCCAGGCCAATCGCCGCCCGCCGTGGCTGCGCCGTCGCACGCAGGTCCCGCGTCTCCTCAGTGTGCTGGAAGGCGCCATTGAGGGAAGGGAGAGTTGCTGTTGTCGCCGCTGTCGTTGTCGTTAGCCGTCTGTGAGAGCCAGGCCCGCCGCCACCATGGACTACGGGGAAGGTGAGGGCGCACTCGTCAGAGCAAGGGTACTGCCCGGCCGCTGCCACTGCTGCCGCCGCGGGGCCCGGCCGTGTCGCAAAATGGCAGCGGCCGCTTTGTTCCGCGCAGGACCCCCCCTTCATCCACCCTCCTCCCCGCCGCCCCTCCCGTGTCGGGAGAGTGGCGGCCGGCGGTGGGAGGGCTGCGCGGGACGAGGGCTCTCCCGGGGGGCGGCGCGGGAGGGATGGGCTGCGCGGGAGGGGGTGGCCCTCGGCGGGGCGAGCGGCGGGGGAGGGCGGGAGGCGGGCGGGGGGAGGTAGGGGCGAGCTCCGTGAGGGGTTCGTGTCAGGAGACTGGAGATCCGACAGGAGAGAGAGCCGCCTCTTGCTGCGGCTCCCTGTCTCTCCCCTCCGGCTCTTGCTAAGAACTAAGTCATTCTCACTGACCCATCCTCTCCAGCTGAAGACAGAGATTGGAGATTCCCAGATACCCCCATGCATTGTGGTGTGAACATGCCCAGTGGGTCAGTCTCAGGTATGAGCTATAAATACGTCTAACCTGTAAAAAGACTTGGGGCTAAACAGTCAGTGTTGACAAAAGCAAAACTAAAAAAAAAAAGTAATAAAAAAAAAATAAAATATAATCAAACGGGTTATTAAAAGTACATGATGTGGTTTGACTGAACATGTTGTTTTCTGGAGGAGTTATGACTGGCTGGGAGCGAGACTTGATTTTCATCTTGGGCATGTCAACATGAACTCCTGCACGTTCCAAATCAAAATAGTGAGATCAAGGGATTGGGAGGGGGAATACAGACTTTTCTCATGATTATGCTTTTTGCATAAATCAGTGTTTTGTTTTCTTGTGGAAAAAGAAAAGCAAGTCTTACAGACTACTGTATTTGATTTTTGTTGCTTCTGTTGTTCATACAGATGTGGAAAAGCAGAACTTGAAGCTGCTTGATATGTGGTTTGGGTTTTTTTGCCTTTTTTTGTTAAGTTTAACATAGAAAGCCTACGAACAGGAAGTGTTCATATTTCATACATGAAATATTTTCACATGAATATGGAATAAATGAGTATGAACTATTTTCATATTTCATATGAAATGTGATATAGCAGATGCTAGCTCTTATTTTTATGCTAACAAAAATACCACATAGATCCAACAAAAACAAATGCATATATATTTGTAAGATTTATTAAGGTTATGAGTTAGTAAGACTCAAGAAATGTTTCGACATCTTCTGCCAGGATGCAAGCAGATACTAAAAGGATGTTAATATAAAAACTTGGCTGTAAGGTTCACTTACAGATGTCATCAAATAAGTGCTGTTGTATCTCTTGATACTCTTGCTGACTGTTACACAAAAATAAATTGGACTACAGATGCATGTTTGATTGCAGTATGATCATTTTGATGATACATTCCTTGAGTCTTAGCTTGCTGCTTTTTTTTTCTTTTTTGCCAATTGTGTTATTTTGCGTTTAGTTTTCTTCATAGCAAGCTAAATAAATGAATGCTGTGGCTCTGCTCTTTTAATCTTCTGTATTGATTCCTAATTAAATACTCTCTAGTTTTTTAGTAGAAAAGGTTTTCCTTAAGTTGCAGTTTAAGTATCTTATTGGATTATTCACTGTAGCCATTAACCACAACTTGCTTTCCTGAGATCTGATAACAATAGTATTAAACTGAATCCAGGCTCATCCTATGGGAAGTAACCAATCAAATTCATGTTGTACAGTTAGATTTTTTCTTTTTGCGTACCTCTGTAATAATAGTTTTCATTGTGATAATTAAGCTTTCTATTATTCATAATTATTAAACCAGTTTAATTGTGATGTATGCTGCTTAATGTCTCGCGTTAATGTTTATGCATGGTACGTACGTCAGTAAGGCATGCATAAAGCTTTGTCTTACCTCCATTCTGTACAGTGGGCTAAAGGCTGTTTTGCAGGGGTCCAGTAGATGGCAATAGAGGATGGATGTTGAGAGTTTTCATCTTTTCCCATTTTTGAGTTGTTGGCACGGTTCTTCCTGTTGGAAACTTCTAGCCAGTGTGAAGCGCTTTTTATTGGATGGCTGATGACTGCTGTAGTTCCACTCTTCCTTGCTGCTGGATGACTTGGTTTGAGACAGATGACATGACCTGTAGTATAAATTCTGTTAATAGCATGTTAATGTTTTGATTACTGTAACTATTGTCTTTTTAATCTGGAAGGGGAAGGGCTTTCGCTGCTATTCCTAAAATTCAACTGCATTGTTGGATCGCTTCCTTGTTTTGCATAGGATTCAATGATGTGTTAAAACTTTTCTAACAAATGATGAGGTTGTGATCTTAAAGCAGGCATGGTGTTCTGAAAAATGCAGTATGCTTGGAAAAAATGTTGCTTACTGTTACACAATGGATCCTTAAGCTTGTTGTGGTCATTGTGGATTATGATTACAAAATATAGGAAGTACAGCTTGTTTCAAGCTGGTACTTATGTTTTTTATTGTTTAAGTATTTTTATTTTATTGAAGTCTATTCTTTAATTTAATATTTATTAAATTAAAGATGCAAGATGTTCTTCATTTCTTTTTAGCCTTTTCATATGCTCCACATGGAGAACACTTGAAAATGATTTTGTTGCTTTGTGCTGTAAATATTATTTCAACATTTTCTGATCGGAATCTTTTTCTTTTAAATAGAGTTCTTTGTACCAAAGGATTCTGAGTCTTATCTACTACATGTTTAACTTCCTAGTCATCTTCCTAAGGAAAAATTTAAAGGATCTCTTTACCAGATATGGCTTTTTGTTTGGTTGTTTTTTTTTTTTGTTTTTTTTTTTTTTTTTTTCCCTGAAGGAATATGTTCACGTTAATGTTTTAATATGTAAATTGAACTTGTCTTTTAGTGTCCTGTTCTTTTTTACTTTAGAAGTAATAATTTTTTTTTCCCCTTTGACATAACTCTTATCCCCTCTCCCTTACCGCAGTACTTTCAAGTATGACCTTTCAGGTCTGTGGCTGGGAGGTTTCTCAACTAGTAAGCTGTTTACCTTGAGATTGTAATAATTAAAGCTGTGTGAGTGATTATTATTCAGCTACCACATTCAAAAATTTGAATACTTTTATTTTGGTTCACCTAGGTGAATATTTACTGTCTGCTTGCACATTTCCCACCTTTTTAGGATAAAGCCTGTCTGGAGAACAGACTGTAGAGCAAAGAAAAGCTTAATTCCCAGTGAAGTGCTCTACTTCTTTATTTGAATGCAGTATCTTTGTCAAGCCCTGGGCATGAAGTATAAAATTTATAAATCTTCAGCAAAGTTTACAGCTGACAGGATGACTGAACCAGGAGGCCAGTGGTTGGAATGATAGGTTAACTGTTCAGCAATCTGGAACAGTTAATGCAATAGTCAGGAGCAGTTCATAACATCACCTTTGTTAGGTCAGGTCAAAGATGTGTCTGTCCCACCTCACCAATATCCTGTATGTTGATGTCTGTCTATAGATGTGAAAGGAATGTAGTACAAGTACCCCTTTGGTATATTTATGTGCCTTCACTGGTTTGCAGCTTGGAGACTTTCTGAACCAGAGTTGTAGTCTGTGTTCATCGTCCTCTGAATTTATTGTCAGTGGATTTATCCAATTTCTCTTGAATACATATAAATATTTAGTAACTTCTTCTCACAGAGCAGTTTCAGGGCTTTTTTTAGGCTTTTTCTGTGAAAAAGGATCCAATGAAGTGTTTAGCTTATTATTTTTAAGTTTCATTTGTTTCAGTTTCTTGTAATAGAAAATGATGCAAGTGATCATCCATCTTCATTTCTCAGTATCTTTTGTGTCCATGTTAAATGTTTTCAAATGTGAGTATTATAATTTGGATAAATGCAGCGCAGTGGGCCTGGAAAGGATGAGTAAGTTGTTCACTGTTAGGGAGGAAGTGGTGGTGTTCTAAAGGCAGTAGTTTAAGGATTTGGGGACTGGCATAGCTTTACAGCAAGGCTGCTGGTGTTAGATATCAAGAACATGGATGAGTAAGGATAATGCTGAGCAAAAGTGGATGTTGGAAGTTAGCCTGTGATTGTAAAACATATTTTAGTATTTGCTGTCATGCTAAAACTTTTAGACTTAACAATTAATTTCAAAGCTGTGCTTCAAACCTGTCTTTGGAACCAGAGTTCTTTTGTGTATGGATGTTTTTGTGTTTTTCCTAGTGGTGAACTTCTAGCGTATGAAGAGTACTGGTTACTGTTTATTACAGTCTAGTTTACTACACTGTAATAGAATTGAGTTGGAGTGGCAGGAATCTTTACAGTATGTTATGTTCTTCTTTGTTGAATGATTTGTTTCACCTCTTCAGCTCTTAACCTAGTTACTTTTGTTCCATCTTGGGGTCTGTAGATAATAGGGAGCAGGTGAAACAAAAGGCAAACTATTGGGTGTTTTCAGGTCAGGTATTTCAGTTTTCAGAATGTCAGTGTCTTTTGATTATATATACTGTATCATTAAAACAAAAAAAAAAAACAACAAGCAACAAAACAAACACAAGCAATCAAACAAAACCCTCTTTGGATCAGAGATTGACCATGGGATCATCCAACCTTAGTTTCTGTGAAACTGAATTTTATTGATGACCTTGCTTTGCTGCAGAATCTTTATTGTATGTTCAGAATATGCAAAGTTGCGATGTGACTTCCATATTCAAAGGTTTTTAAAAATATTTTAGATGTGTTTAGAAACTATCTATAACCATTAGAAGGAAAAAAAAGTCGGCAGATCTTATTTTGCTGAAGTTTCGTAGCATTTGGGCATGCTGAGGACATCTGTGTAAAAGTGATACAGTCAGCTCCAATACAGAGTGTGCAGAATTCTTCTTGTTGACGGTGTAAGAAAGTAAATTACAACGGCTGCCTGGTGCTGACAAGAAGCTGGTACAAACAGGAACTGGAATGTATACTTATTTTCATCACTACAGTGATTTTCATGGAATGTTATGCAGGGAGTGACTGTGTTTCTTTAAATAGGAACATTTTCTACTGACTTCAGGTGAGCTTATTGGCCTGTTCTGGAAAAGTCAGTGGTTTACAGTTGGAGATTTTGAAACATATAATTACTCTCTGGTTAGAGTGGATAAGTCTGTGTGGTTTTGTTTTTATTCTTTCTATGTTCACTATGTTTTCCTTCTCTGTTACCTTTTCTGTGGGGCTTGACTTGACAGGCTTTCTTTGTGTTATCCAAAAGTTATTGTTGGTTGGTACTGGGAAGCAATTTTGGTCACTTGAATGCCAGTGTAGTGCAAATTGTGTTTGCTAAGGAAGGCAGTGAATAATAATTATTATGCATATCTGTGGCACTGTTTCAGTGTTTTGAATTGTGGTTAGTTAACCAGAACTTCTACATAGGACTTCCAGTGTTGAGAAAGAAGTTGGTTCTTTTACCAGGCTTCATTACCAGATATAAAGATGTCATGCAGTGACATCAGTTCAGCTGTGAAATACTAACATCTTAGTTCAATTAGTGAGCTGCGACTCAGTGCTGGTTTGGGTGGGTTTTTGTTTGTGCTAGATGGAGAAAATTCTTTTGTTTGACTGTAGCCTATATATGGTCTGCTCTGCAGCATGACAGCTTGTAACCTTGACCCAGGGTCTCTGTCAGTGTGGGTGAAGGTTTCTTGTGATGTTGGATAGGAAAGCAGATGCCTGTGAGCTGTGTGTATTGTTAAAGGGTGGGAATGGTGTTAATTCTCCACTAACTTCTGGCAGAGTCTGTGTTGTGCTGCTTCATTTAATTCTCTTAAATTAACTTGTGTCTGAGTTCCAGCTGATAGAACAATAATCATGACTTAACCACTACTGGGGAAAAAAGATATGAACCTGACCTCAGTTAGGAGATGCTCAGATGATGACAGACACACAGCTTCCCTAAGCACAGTGTGAAAATTGGTTTGCAACTGGCAGTTTTGTGTTTTGTTTGTAAGCATTGTGAAGAATTTAAACTAGTTTACTTAATAAGACTTCTTGCTTGCTTTCTTTATAAACATTTTTCTGCTCTTTTTTTAGACATGGACCGTGATTATGGGCATGGAGGCTATGGTGGCCCACGATCCATGGACTCTTACCTTAACCAATCCTATGGGATGGAGAGTCATGGAGGTGGAGGCGGAGGAGGTGGTGGTGGTGGTAACAGGTAAAATAATCCCTCGATTGTCCCAAGAATTGATCAAATCCAATTTAAGTTGAAACTGCTGTCTTCTAACTTAAGTGTTCCTGAGGCATGTTGTTACGATTTTGTATGAACACTTTCGTTCTGTCTCTTCATCTTCAGTAAATACTGGCAAACACTAAAGTGTAAGAGCTAGATTCTTGTCATAATCAGCATTTTGTGGAAAAGTTTGACAGTGAAACAACGCGTCTTTGAATGAAAATGGAAAAAGTCTTCTTTTTCAGTAATGGCTGGCAATTTGTAACTGATTGGCCTGACACACCATTTCTGGCATAGCCAGCTAGACCTAACTGGTTTAGTGCCTTAGACTGAATCTATCAACATTCCGTTTTCAAGGAACATTTAGGGTATATGTTCTTTGGTTTGAATGTGCGGTGCTCAAATGATCTTGGTATTGAATCTGAAAGTCATGTCCAGATTATTTCATTGGAAGGTACTGATTATACTCAAAACAGTGTACATGTTCTAGGTTGCTTTGTAAGATGGATTGGTCTCATAAATTCTGATGCAGTGGTTTTAAAGTTGCGTATTTAATTCTAGGATACTACTACTGTTGCTCTTTCAGATAAAAACAGTAGGAAGCAGCTGATTTGATTTAGGTCTTAATATTGTATTTCAAGAAGCATGCTTTCCAGAGTAGTGATACTATCTTGGAGGAAATAAAATGTGAAGAAAACTTAGGCAATCTGATGGTTTTCTTGTGTGCGCCCTTGAATTCTTGTTTGGCTGTAGCCAGACTACTGTATGATTCTTGTCTGTAGTCACCGTGGTGCCACTGGGCAAGGACAGTACTAAGTAGGGAGGCTGGAGAAGTGTTGTGTTTTGCTGCACGGTTCTGTTAAACGTTCTAGTTAAGTATAATTTGCTTAATGATGAACAACAAGATAAAAGTCTGAGCAGAGATTCGGGAATGAGCTGTACCTACCATATAGTAATCTGCATATGATTGAGGTTGAATGACTACTTGAACACAAAATGTTTCTTGCCATGTAACTTTAATATTGTGCATGGGCCTTATTTGTAGATAGTGTAATTTTCTGTGTAGCTTTGGGTCTTCTGAGACTTAACATGTTCTAAAGTGAAAACATTCGGCTTACTGTAGATACTGTTATTAATTTGAGTCTCTTCTAGTTTATGTTTTATCAATGAAGGGGTTGTCTTTCCCAGCTCCTACTGAATCGCCCTATTTTAACCCTGCAGGGACACTAATGTGTTTCCCTTCCGAGTGGTTACAAATACTGATGATTTCTAGCCTGACAATCCTCCCCTTCTTCACCAGACAAAGCAAACTCTGGGTCAGTAGCTGTAGATTTCAGCTCCTTGTTACTCTACTCTAAAATTCCAAGGACTGTTTTCACATCAACTGTGCATGCATTGGGTAGACTTTCAAAATCCTGAGTTGCTAATGGGCTGTAAGTGAAAGAAGGATACACTGACGGTCGTGAACTCTTGACTGGGAGACTGAGTTTTATAGGGAAGATTTCCAAAAAGTACAGATATGAATGGGAGAACATGTGTATTTTTCCTTTAAAACTAGAGCTGTGGGGTGTTTAAGACTCACATCTGTACCACTAAAAAAATATTCTTTTCTTCCTCAGTTCAGAGCTAAGCCGTCTTTTAACTGCTGTTTAACTGTTAGAATACAAGGGCATGATTTTGAAGAAAGGAGAGCTTGACTAGCTGATGAATGTCTGCAGGTGATTATTTTTGTGAGACTAGGGCTGGGCTCTAATGTTTTAGTATATGAATGTTGCTGAAAATTTTAAGTCAACAAAGTTCAGGCATACTGAACTTTAGAATTGTTCCTAGCAAAAATGGCTCAGATAGCTTTCTATCTGGTCATAGTGTGATTTGCCCAGCCCTAATCAAGATTTAAACAATAACACAATTGTACAGACCAGTATAGTAATAAATTTATTTTAGTTGATAAATGTCAACTGATAACTTGTCTTTTGAAATGTATAACATTAGTAAGCTTACTTTTTTTTCTCCTCACTGTGCAACTTTTCCAGGTTTGGACCTTATGAGTCTTACGACTCCGGGTCTTCTCTGGGTGGGCGAGATCTGTACAGATCTGGCTATGGTTATAATGAACCCGAACAAAGCCGCTTCGGAGGTAGTTATGGTGGTCGATTTGACAACTCCTACCGGAATAGCCTTGACTCTTTCGGAGGTAGAAACCAGGGCGGGTCTAGCTGGGAAGCACCTTACTCCCGTTCAAAATTGAGGCCTGGGTTTATGGAGGACAGAGGAAGAGAGAGTTACTCTTCCTACAGCAGTTTTTCTTCACCCCATATGAAGCCTGCACCTGTAGGCTCTCGGGGGAGAGGAACGCCTGCTTATCCTGAAAGTGGATTTGGAAGCAGAAACTATGATGCTTTTGGAGGACCATCAACAGGCAGAGGCCGAGGCCGAGGAGTAAGTACAGAATCTTTTCAGATTCTTTTCACTAGACACTCTTTTAAACCCTTTCAAGACCACTGCTTTAAAATGAATGCACTGTTCGGTACAGTGTGGTTTTTTTTTTGTCTAAGCAAACTGTCATGGTTGACAATGTTGTTTATCCCCTTGAAGCTGTCTTCAAGTAGAACTCAGTCCCTCTTTCTCTTGAAAGTAATGAGTAATAGAAGACTAGTTGATAAGGTTTGCTGAATCTCTCCTTTTGTTTGAAAGGTGAAGATAATAGGTTTGGTCTAAAAGGGATTAAAAGGACTTGCATTTTTCCTTGTAAACACTAGCATCTTTGCTGCTGGTGGGGAAATTCTTGGATATTGTAAAAGTTTAATTCAAAGTCTGTTGAAGTTTTGAGTAGGTTAAAGGTGCAATGTATAAGCAAAAAATAAAACCCAAGTTGTGAATGCTAGAGTAGTTTTTGTTTGCTGTAAAGGAAAATCTTAGTTAATTCTTTAATATGTTGAACATGTGCTTTATCAAACATCAAGTCTTCTTTTTAACTTTATTCTTACACTGACTTGTGTGTTGAAAGGGTGGTGGGGAGGAAGTGGCAAAGGTGGGTGGTTAGCAGTTACAGTGGTTCTTTTTCAAAATTAAAGCATGGGGGACACCATCAACTTGAAATCATATCCTTTCACAGAATCAGGATTGATTTCCAAATGATGTGCCTAGTCCTGTTAATTGTATTCATTTTGTTTTCAAGACTTATGTTCTAACTCCTTTTCAGTGGCTTCCTTTCCAATGTAGGATGTAAAAACTCTGTGACCAAGAAACAGGAAGATTAACTGTACACAAAATAGTGGGTCACAGTTTGGAGAAGTAATGTTTGATTTTAAATGGGCTGGGGAGGGGAGAGAATACAACAGAAGAGAATAAAAGAAATCTGGACAGAAGTACTAACTTTTAAGTTGATAGTGTCCCTTTATCTTGGTTTTATAATCCCAATTATGATTGTTTCAAGCACAAAATGTTCAGTGAACACTTTTCTGCCTGTGCCTCTAGGTGTAAATTATCTTTTAAATTCTTAAGTGTGCCATATTTCTTTGGGAAGCAATTCTTCAATGTTCAGCTCCGCAGCTTGTTTGTAGCTTGAAGTGTAGAGGAAGGTTATTTTCACTGGGTCCTTTAAGTGCCTAATCGTGTGGTGGTTTTGTTCCTGAAAGTCTCCTTCACGGCATTCTTGAGTACTCTAGTTGCCATATGAAAGTTTTGGCTCAGATTTGCACATGGCTGCTAGCTAGCATGTAGCATGGTATGAGAAATAGATTCTAACCTTTATGTTTCTCTGCTGGTGAAGCTGAAAGCATTAGGTTCTTAAGCTTGGATACCATCCTTCCAGAACTCATTTAGATCTGAAAGTTTTGTGCAGTTACAACCAAGGAGCCTTATTTCTTTTTTGTTCTGCTTTTGAAATGTATCTCTTTAGTCTTTTATGTAATAGAATGTAAAGGCTAAGCTACTTGCCAGATGTAAAATGCATTGCACCTTTAATAGATAGACTGTTAAAAAACAGGAATTGAAATTATCCAAGTGCATACTTCATGTCAAATTTATGCGTACAGTGTAAATGTACGTGTTAGGTAGTTTTGTAACTATATGAACTAAATTAGCATGGCGATCTTGTGCATGGACTTATTAAGAAAACTTTCTGGTTTGGTACATTCTGTCATTTAAAATTTGCGTAGGAAAAGCAAGTCATGCTTTTCACAAAGTATGTTGAAGTTATTTTTGTGTTCTTTTAACTTTGATAGTGTAATGTTAATTCTCTTTTCATGTCAGTAGAAATATTTCTGCTTATCCAAGTCACCCATCCAGTCAGTGGGCACTCTTCTGCCCTTTATTAATTCAATAATTGTGTTAAAATTAAGTAGTATGTTAGAGCTTTTGGAAACACTGCAGCCAGCTAAATTCTTCCTCTTCAGATTACACACTTATTCCATGCTTTCAGAGAGGTAGCTTTCATAAACAAGCATCCACAGCACTTTAGAAATGTCCACAGGAGCTCTACTAGGAATAGTAGAAAGGTTTTGTCTTTTAACTGAGTTTTCATTTCTGCTGCTGCCATGTTTTTGTATCACTCCCTCCAGGCGAAGCTTTTACATTAGGAATTTACTGAATTCAGTGAAAAAATTAAAAGAAAGAATGAGCTTCTGTCAGTTAATCATTGTTCCACACTGGCCGATGTTCTTTACTCCATTTTTAAATCACTGCTAATCATTTGGCATAAAGAAGCTTTTTCTTTCTTTTTTTAAATCATTATTTTTAGTGGCTGCTCTCTGAAGTAGGTTGGTTAGCTCTGCTTTTTTCCCCAAAGGGAGAAGTCATGTATCATCTAGAGAATCTGAAGAGAGGAGCCAAGGTATTAGGCTGAGATACGAACCCTGATAAACATGTTCGTTATCTGGACAATGGTTCTGAATAAGCAGAAACGCAGTTTATACATTTGTGTTCGTTCTGCTGGGCAAACATCCACAAAGCCATTGCACAACACAACATTGAGCTGGGAGCTTATATTTCCCCTGCGTTTTTCTCTAGAATGCAGATTTTACTTAGTTCATGGTTTTATTGTACCGACTAAATGTTATATTTCTGTTGATTTAATATACTAATACCTTTCTCTTGATTTCACAAATTTTCAGCATATGGGAGACTTTGGAGGAATGCACAGACCTGGAATTGTTGTTGACTATCACAACAAACCCAGTCCTGCAGCAGTTGCTGCAAGAGGAGCAAAAAGAAAAATGGTACCACAGTCGTATAACAAACCTGCTGGGACATTTGTCAAGAAGCCCAAAATGACAAAACCTATTTTGAAGCTGAGCCAGAAAAAATCACCAAGTAAGTAACAAATGCCAAAATTCTTATGTGTGCTGGTGAGTAATTCTATGAGTTCACTCTTCTACTGCAAAGATAATTTGCTGAATGAAATATAGTATTTTGATGTATTTATATATGTACTGCTGAAGACTCTTTAATTCAGGTTTAATAATGCTTCCTGGGTACATATGTTCACTGTGGAAAATAATTTCAGATCTCAGATTGCCTTGAGTGATGACGCCTGACAAATATTAACATGTGCCTTTGCATGAGACTGGGTTCTGCTGCCCAGATACTTTGATGGATATAAAAAGTAGTACATCAACTGCAGTGCAGCTAAAATAAAAGCATAAGCTGTGGATGTAGAGGAGAGGGGAAGGGAGACAAGCTGAGAACACAGTAAAAACTGCTACAGAATGATTTCTGAATGGCAAAGGGAGATTGTTCCATCTTGTAAATGAAATACCATAATAAGGAGAAGAACTGGAAATATGATGGATACACTGGAAATACAAATTGCAAAGTATTAGTAGTGCTTGGTTTGTTTAGCTTCCCTAAAGATGTTCTGCAGATCTAATAATGTTGATGTTGCAAGCAAAGAGGGAGAAAAGTATCACTGAGATTGGAATAAATTACTTGATTTGAGGGAATTTCAACTTGAGTCTTAAATATTATGAATGTCATGTACAGCAGTCAGATTTTATTTTGGGGAGGGGCTTCTAATAGCCTCATTAATTTGGATCTGAAGTGTTTTATATAATTTGATTTCAAATCACACATGAAACGTGTTCAAAATTACTTTAGCTTGGAGCTTGCAAGGTAAAGGTACAGACTGGGCAGAAACTTCCATGTGAAAGTTGTAGTTACACTACTGTGTATTACAAAACTGTTCTGTTTAATTTCAAGACTACTGTAAAAGTTTCAGGCACTGGGCGTGTAGAACATGTTTCTCTGTTTTTTGTATAGGGAATAATATTGCTGCACTTGCCAGCTTTATTGTGATGGAATGGGTCTGTAAAATACACATCCAGGTATATCAAAGATGGGCATCTCAAAGGTCTCCCTCATAGCTCTTCTTCTTTCAGCAGTTTTGTACTTTCTCCTTTTCTGAACTACCTTCAGACAGAGCAGTTCTAGTTTGTTATGCTTTCCCTCACTGATTTCCGCAATCCAGGGGCCAAAGTACTATTTGATATTGAAGTTACCTTTAAGAAGTGGAGTAGATGGCGCCTACTAGAATGCACATTTAATCAGCCTGTCCTGTGGAGACTGGGAGGAAGAAACTGCTGGGTGGCTTTACACAGTTTTCTAAAACTTGAACTGAAAGATGCTCTAAGCAGTGTTGTGTACGTGAAAACTAAGTGGGTGACAACTAACAGAAAGTTGGATACAATTGCTATACAATATATGTGTGAAAATAGATCTCAAAATTATATTGTCCTTTCTGTCATGGCTTTCTTGTTATGTGGTGTTAGATATAGATGGTTGCTTCTAGAAGACTGATTAGTTTATATTCCTAAGCATAACAGAGTATATGTTCAGTGTTATTACTTAAATATGATAAATTGTAGATGTAGACCTATCCTTTTTCCTAGGTATCTTATTGCCTTAAAATGAACTGACAGTGACACCACCATCACATTGTTTATTTCTTCCTTGCTTTGCTTTTAGGCAGGAAGTCATCTTTCCAGGATTCTACGATAGAGGTAAAGGCTCCCAGAGTTGGAAGATGTTTGTGATTCTTTCAGCAGTTTGCACAATGTACCTAAAGATGAATAATCATTAAACTACAGTTATAAAAATTGAGCACTTAACTATATAAGTGTGTTCTAAATTTTTCTTCACTTTTTTGAACTTGTCTTATTTTGGTGGCAGTCTGAAATCCTTACTGATTTTTAGTGAAAGATACAGCTTGTGCACATAGCCTGGAAAAGGAATTTTAATGTCTGTTTGTAGACCCTACTTGTTCTTGTAATGCACAAAGAGCTGTCGCATGAATACTTGCAGTAAGACATAAGACACATCAAGGAGAGGGGGTGAATAAACGAGGAACCAGTGTTAACATACGTCCTTTGATAAGGTTCAAAGATTAGTTCCCGCATACAGAAAGATCAGTTGCAGTGATATGTAGGAATGTGATCAGTAAGCTAAGTGTGTGTGTGTATGTATCCTGGTTCCATGCTGAAAGACTGGGATGATATTTTCCTTTTTGAGTGGAGATATTAATGTATTCTCAGCCAAGTATGTGAAAGTCTGAATTGGAAGTCAGAGTATTTATGTGGAAGACAGAATTGTGGTTGTGAAACTAATCCTCAAAGACTTTAAGGTGTTAAGGAGAAATGTATTGCTTGAAGTGTTTATACACTGAGTAACTACATAATCAGATCTGTTTCTTCCATTGTTTTATTTGATAATTAAAGTCAAGTCGGAGATTACTGGAAATAATTAGCACTGTCTTTTTCTGGATTTAGAATGGCATTGTTTTGTTGGGTTTTTTTCTTAACAAGTTTATAAATTTGACCTTACTAGGAAATTGAAGTGGACACAAGTGGTGCAGTTGTTATATATGAAGACTTTACAAGAGATGCTTACGATCTTGGATATCAGACTTTTGGAGGTAAGTCAGTTTGCTTTGTCAGGTAAGGTATGAAAGGTATTGTATTTGTGTGAATGATTAGATTTGGTAAGCCTGTATGCATGACCTCTAATTGTTACTAAATAACATTACGTTCTTTTTTTTTTTTTTAAGAGTTTATACATGTAGGCCATGGAGAAGATAACTGTACCATCCATCCCTCCATCCATCACTTTTTTTGTTCTTTACATGCTTGTTTTCTCTGTTTTCTGATCATATCTGTGTGTTATTTTTTGATTTGTTTTTTCTTAAATTAATGTAATGGTCTTCCATACTTACTGCCATTCCATTGCTTAAGTGTTGTTAATCCTACCAGTTCCTCACCCATACCCTATTATTTATCCCTCTAGCTGGTCAACCTTACCCTTAAATTGTAGGCGAGTCATTTTTATGAGTGGGTTTAGTTAACTTGGAGAGCTGCTCTCAGGAACACCTTGTCTATTTCATGTGCTGTCTTAATGAAACAGTTATTAGTATGCATGAAATCAGTTGAAGTATCTATTTAGTTTACATGAAATCAGTTGAAGTGTGTTAACTGTAGCAATTTCAAACAAGTATACAAAGAAATCTAGTGTTAACGCTGAAACTATCTTTAGTCCCCTTTCCCTTTGTGAGCTGCCCTATTGCACGTGTAGCCTGATCTGGTGCTGAGGATTGCTGGAAGTTTGCAGCCAGCTAATCAGAGTCTCTCTTCTTGAAATACTGAAGGAAAGTGGGATCCCCACTGTGGAGTCCTAGTTTATCTGTAGATTCAGGCCATCCATTTCTCAGCTTGTAACAGGATGGGCACTTGGCATTGTGAGCTTGAGGGGCAAGACACAGGCCATTTCACTCCACAGAATGTCATACAGATGCTTTTTACAGCAGTAAAATGAGATCCTTTGCATATTTCCAGGGATGGTGGTAAGACGCTAAGTGAAACTTAAAGCCTGAAATCAGTAATGGGAATTGGCTCTATCTTTAGGATAGGAGTTTTTTTCCTCTCCGGTTTGGAATAGTTTTTGAAACTCTGCTACAAAATGAAAAACCCTGGGGTAATTGGGAATGGGGCGAAAGCTGTCAGTCAATGGAAATGTTCTCAGTACTCGGTGACACTTCTGTAGCCACAGAGCTTTTTGTGAGTCTTTTTTTTGCATTATGCTGCTGTATGTTCCTTTCTGTCACTATTTGGATGGAGTCTGACCTCTTTCCTAAGGTAGAACTGCACCCTGTTTTTCCTGCTCTGAAACTATTAGCTGAATAGTGTTCTGATTGTTTCCCTTTATCTGTAGGCTTTTAAAGCAGACATAGGAAAGGCATAAGTACACTTAGGCAAAAGTCAATGTCCTTGTAAGTCTTTAATGCTGCAAAAGTAGTAATTTATTTGTTTGCACCCCCTCTGGCTCTTTCTTCACTGGTTTATTTCTTCAACTCAAAGTCTTTGGAACATTTTTCTGTGAAGTCTAGTGAAGAAACATAATAAAGTTGCTGAAGTTCAGGTTGGGTACCATACCTTAATGAAACACTGCTTCGTCTCCTTTATGCGAACCTTTGCTTTTGCTTTTGGAAACTGCCATTCTCAGCAGAAGAGAACGGCTTTAGATACTTTCTTTTTATGTAAGGGGGTTGCAGCAATGGTCCTCTAAAACCATGGAGAGTTTTAAATGATGTGTTTCTCACCGTGCATCCCCAAGTACCCTTTTCTGGTCACTTCCTTGAAAAGGCCTCTAATAACAAGGCACAAGAGGGTAGGGTTTGCTTTAATTCTGAATTCCCTTCATTTCATGAGTGCAGTCTATAGCGTAACCCCTTAACTACTAAGTTAAGTTTAAATTGGTTGTCTTTAGAGGAGGAAACAAAACCAAAACTTCTATAGCATTTAAATATGGCATTTAAATATGCCATTGAACTACTTCAGTGTAGGGTCTTTCTCTGCATTCTGATGTGCTTCTGGAGGAGACAGGGAAGATGGAGACTTTTACTGGTTGGGTTTTTTTTGGTGTGTGGTTATTTTTTGTGGTGTTGTTTTGTTTTGCTTTTTAACGTAAAACTTTTAAATCCTTCTGTATGTTAAGATGGCAAAGGAGAAGCTAAAAGTGAGGAAGAAGAAAAGCGCCGAATTGAGGCCAGAAGAGAGAAGCAAAGGCGTAGAAGAGAAAAGAACAGTGAAAAATATGGTGATGGATACAGGTTGGTGTTACCTTCTGTCTTGTGGGCAGTGTTTTACTTCCCCGTTATCCTTCTGTTAGAATATGTCTTATTTCCTCAAAGCCCTTTTGGACTGATTTTTATCAAAATGTAATGAAGAAATGAGCAAAAAAACCTACTCCCCAAAGTCCCCACCCCAAAACAAAATCCAGAAAGTAACCTAAACAAAGAAAAATATCTTGAACCAAAACCCAGCACCCAAATCCTGCAACTTAGAAGACTGGATGTTTCACTGGACCTCTACTGTATCAGAAAATGCAAAATATGCATCAGTGCACACTTGAGAAGCAGATGAGAATGGTACTGCTTTTGAAGTATGTATTTCAGTCAAGTATAAATTAATGCTGATTTAATAAGCTGTTAAAAAATGAGTTTATTCTGGTTTCCTGTGTATGGTGAGGTATTGTGTAGGAAAAATAAGTAGATGGTTCTTCAACTTTTCTTAGTCTTTCCACAGCCAAGTAGGCTAATGGCCAGCACTGTACAAAAGTCTTCTGTATCAGTACAGTATATGATTGTAGTGTTGGTGCCATTATACTAAGGTGGCCATATTTCCTTAAAAAAAGATTATATAGTTTTTAGTTTTAAAATGAGCTCTAAGTGAATTACTTTGGTTATTTGTAGTTAGGAAATCATGGACTGGGCTTTACTGTGAGAAGTCCTACAAAAGGTGACACAAACTAGAGAGCTGTGATAGGTAAGCTCACAGAATAATGTGACTTTTAAATGGTTAGCTTCTGATTTCAGCAGTTTTCATCTTTTGCATAGATAATTCATCTGAGACTAGCCTCATTTATGGTTGGTTCTTGTAGCAGGTACCCTTCATAATGGTGAAATACTGCAATTTTGCTTTTTCACTTAGGCTTCTTTAATGAACATTTCCCTTTCCTTTTCTGATTAGGTTTGTCAAGTCTTTATAGTTTTGCTGGAAGAGGGAGGAATGTTTCTGTAATAGTAATACTGTTTGTTGTATTTCTCTTGCTAGAATGGCATTTACTTGCTCATTTTGCAAGTTTCGAACATTTGAAGAGAAAGAAATTGAGGCACATCTGGGGAGTGCAGCCCACCAGGAAACATTGGACCATATCCAGAAGCAAACTAAATTTGACAAAGTAGTGATGGAATTTCTTCATGTAAGACAACTGCTTTTTGATCTATATAATACTTTTACATTAGAATGTCCTTAGAATTTACTCATGCTTTATTTATCATTGCAGATGACTTTTGGCACAACACACATTATGAAAAGCTGAAGCAAATTCAGAGTCTGTAAAATAGTGTTACTTTGACAATTAAAAGTAATGCATTAAGAAGTTAAAGCAATTAATTGCTATTTATTACAGAGCTATTCTGTTTTAAGTATAGATTCCTATTGGACTATAAACCATCATACATCAAACGTGCTAGAGTTTTTTTTTTTATCCGACTCTCTGTAGGAGTGTATGGTGAATAAATTCAAGAAGACAGCTCTGCGTAAGCAGCAGACAAGCAGCCAAACAGAAAATGCTCAAGCTGCTGAAAAGGATATAATGGAAGGTGAGTAATGGTTTTTATATGAAAATGCATACTGGGGAGCTCTGCTTGTTCTTTTCTCCTTTCATTTTTCTTTGATAAAATCAAAATGATGAGTTTTCAAACCTTTTCTGTTACTTGGTTGGGATTCCTTGCTTTGTTTGTGATACAATATGGAATGTCAGCACAATGGGAGATGGCAAACCTTATTTATGTTTGCTGTCCAGGTAGTGATGTCAGAAAGTAAGATAATGTTCTAAGTACTTGGCAGACAGAATTATGTGGACTTTGTCATCATCTTACTCAGTATAATGCATGAGGAGTGGTGAATGCAGCTAGATTGTGAGAGAGTGTGTAATAAAGCAGTGAGCTGATAACAGTCAAATATGATGGCAGGGATCTGGATAGTGCAAGTACAATAGTGGTTTTGAGGGACACTGACAGAAAAGGAGCTTGATTAATTTCTTGGCTACCTCAGATGCATCTTGGCCTGATTTTTTTTTTTTTCCCCCTTGCTTGCCCTACGGGCAGTTTTCTAAAGCATTTTGTGTGTCCCTGCCTTTCTGTGCCATATCATTCCACCTTATCCTTTGCTTGGGGGATTTCAAAGGATGTGCTAGAACCAGAGGGAACACTGTTTGAGTATTTTACTTTAGGCAATAACTGTGTTTGGATATTACCTTGATTGGAATTTAAATTCTAAAAGCTACTTGAAAACTGGTATAGTCTGTATCTTAACAAACTTCCAAATCCTTTTTGAGTAGAATCATAGAATCGTTAGGGTTGGGAAGGACCTTAAGATTGTCTAGTTCCAGCCCCCTGTCATGGGCAGGGACACCTCACACTAAATCATGTCACCCAAGGCTCTGTCCAGCCTGGCCTTGAACGCTGCCAGGGATGGAGCATTCACAGCTTCCTTGGGCAACCCATTCCAGTGCCTCACCAGCCTTACAATAAAGAACTTCCTCCTTATATCCAATGTAAACTTCCCCTGTTTAAGTTTAAACCCATTACCCCTTGTCCTCTCACTACAGTCCCTAATGAAGAGTCCCTCCCCAGCATCCTTGTAGCCCCCCTTCAGGTGCTGGAAGGCTGCTATGAGGTCTCCACACAGCCTTCTCTTCTCCAGGATGAACAGCCCCAACTTTCTCAGCGTCTTCATATGGGAGGTGCTCCAGGCCCCTGATCATCCTCGTGGCCCTCCTCTGCACTTGTTCCAACAGTTCCATGTCCTTTTTATGTTGAGGATACCAGAACTGCACACAATACTCCAAGTGAGGTCTCATGAGAGCAGAGTAGAGGGGCAGGATCACCTCCTTTGACCTGCTGGTCATGCTCCTTTTGATGTAGTACTTTCCTTAAGAACTGGAGGGCCTGTTTACTTTCATGATCCGAATGTTTTGTTGGCATGGCAATACTTAAAATTACAAGAGGAATTGGATTCATGCACCTCCTGGTTGTGAGGGGAGGCAAGGAAATAAATTAGTTCTTACAGAGGGAAAGTAAATCTGACTGCTTTGGTGAAGCTCTGATTGTTTCTTGTGTCAAAATGTGTATTATTAAGGGTATTAGTTATTGTTAATTTTTTAATGGCATTTTTGTACTTCAAATATTTCAGTTTGATTGTTGTATGATTTTAATTTCCCTCTCTAGACAGGTAGGGGTTCATATATCATAATCACAGACAGCAAACATGATGCCTGAGTCTCATATATAGTCTGTGGAGAGGACCTGGAGTATCCAAGTGCAAAACTTCCTCCTTTAGCATTGCTTTCAGAGAGCCTAGTTTTGATGCCTGAATTTAGATGAATATTTTCATGTGGTTCAATTTAATGTGATTAACAACTGAGAGCTCTGGTTTTATTGTACAAAAACTCTTCTGCTTACCCAGAATAGCAACACATTTTGTGTTAATCTTTTGAATCTTCTTTGGCAGGGGTTACTGCTGATGACCATATGATGAAAGTTGAGACTGTTCACTGCAGTGCTTGCAGTGTGTATGTTCCTGCATTACACAGTTCTGTTCAGCAGCACTTAAAATCTCCTGATCACACAAAAGGAAAACAAGTAAGATATGACACTTTTTAAAGGCAAGCATAATCTAGAAGTAAGTGAGAAGTGTTAATGGAACTCAGTGCAAGTAACTTCTAAGTTCTTGTTGGTATTGTTCTCAGAAAGCTAGAGTGTCCTTGTTACACTTTGTAAATGTAATGAGCATGAATTCAAATTTGTGTGTGTGTGACAGTTGTAATAGGTTTATGATAATTATTCACTGTAAAAATTGTTTCCTAGGCCTACAGAGAACAAATAAAAAGAGAGAGTGTTCTTACTGCCACTAGCATCTTGAATAATCCTATAGTCAAGGCACGGTACGAGCTGTATGTGAAGGTAAGACCCCAACAGGAAAAAAGTAATCAGTAACGTTTGCTATACCACTGTTTCCTCCATACTGGTAAGAATTTAACCTCAGTGCTCTGTCTTCTGTTTTTGCCTACTAGGTAGTTCACAGATCAAGTATACTTGTAACTTATTTTGCCTGTCTCAGATTGTTGTCTCAGGTAACTTCAGATTGTTTGCAGCTGAAATTGGATTTAACAGCTTTTGGTTTAACGTTTGTATTTATGTCTAGTCATTTTTTAATTAAATGCTCTTACTAAGAAAACCAAGCTTAAAGAAAGCATCAGTATCTATAACTGCGTACATAATACTAACCGTAGAGCATAAACCACTTTACAGGTGAGTCAGTCTCTATATTTAGAAGCAAAGGCTCCAGCATGTGGTTTTGTACTAGAGAACAGTGCACATACTACTTAGCTACTTTGTATTCTGTAGAATTTCTAGGATTCATGGAAGCATACAAAAGATGGAAGCTTACGATAGTTTGTTGTGATCAGAGAATTTAAAAGGCATGCAGCCTGTGTTGCAGGTACATGGCCTGAGAAACAAATGTGAATTAATTTTATCAAAATGTGGGTTTCTTTCTCTTGGACCAGCAAAGTGACTTTTTCCGTAGTACCACTGTTAGCTATTTCTGGTAGTTACTATTAATCGGTTTATAATTTTACCTCTGCTCAAACAATAGGCTCTTTCAGGCAAAGCAATAACTGTGTTGTAGAAATATGATAAGGTGCGAGCCAGTGCAGAAGTCAGTTATGGCTTAAAATACCAAATTAGTCATGTCCTCC
Source organism: Amazona ochrocephala (assembly GCA_039720435.1). Lineage (NCBI taxonomy): Eukaryota > Metazoa > Chordata > Aves > Psittaciformes > Psittacidae > Amazona > Amazona ochrocephala. Next base: position 20,324,962 of record CM077884.1, on the reverse strand, counting down.
AAAATTATGTATGGTCTGAAACTGATTCACACACCCAACAACTATTCTGTATTTGTTCAGAAAACGCAGCAAATGACCAGATAGCACAGCCTGGAATGTGTGTGATATTTCCAGTCATCCCTTCTGGTGTTCCTTATGGCCTGGTATGCATGTGCGTTATCCCGTACAGCCCCCTAGTGGGGGACTGGTAAATGGGGAATGGAAATGGCAGTTCATCAGTTGGAAAACTGAGAAAGATAAAATTTGTGAGATTGTCTTCACAGGGAGACTACTGCCAGAACTGGTATTCCCTGGAGAAATTGTTTCTTGACTTTTAATCCGCTTTCAGCAGCACCTGCTCAGCGAGATGTATCAGGCTTCTGGTTATGCAAATCCCTGTCATCCTCATCCAAATGTGTAATCAAATGCAGACTGAAGGAGTCCTGTTTTATTATACAGCATATGATGAAAAGGAGTATGTGGTGCATGCATTTAGTGCCTGCAGTCTTCAAGGAGAGTAGGAAATCCTTGTAACAGCTGAAAATAGCTTCCTTTGAGGTGAAGGGCAGACTGGCTTGGGGAAACAAGGCTCCCTACCTCCCAAACAAAACAGCCACCCTCAAAACAAACAAACCAGAACTCACCCAAACCCAGCATTTGTTTGAAAGGTGTTGTCTATCCTACATATGTAGCATGGAAGGAGGAAATTCAGAGCAGGGGAGACCTGTGAGGCTGTTGCATAGAGTTGTACCAGATTGCAGGAGCAGGTCATCAACATCAGAAATGCCTTTGAGAAAAGGAGAGCAAAATTGCAGGTCAGTAACTCCTGATTTTTTTATGCATCCATATTAATATAGTTTCACATGAGCAAATAAGATGAAAGATTTTTCTGCTGAAAATTTCTCTGTGCATGTTGGGAAGCTTGTTATTTTAACGTGTGGCCTAAAAGAAGTGTATATCCCAGATGAAGTTGAATTAGGGAAAGCTCTGTTTCTGTTGAGGCAGAAGCACTGTCTTTTAGAACCATACTCCACTGAGAGTTAGTAGTCCTTCATCTCTACCACAATCAGTATTTTGGACCCACCTTCCCCCATTGTGGTTTTGTGTGAAAAATTCTGCTTAAGTCATTCCAATTGCCCCACAAATCTGCCCGGTAAATGCTTGGAGAATGACTATTGAATGTGATTTAGGCTGGCTGACTGTTGATTTTGAGGATATGTGCTGTGTGTAGCATTGTATAAGACTCCTCAAGGTTGAAGGGTCTGGCTTATGTTTGACTTAAAAAGAAGGAGTGGATCATGACTTCTGGTCTGAAGTAAACCAATTGATCAGCAGTAACAACTGCTGTTTTCCTTGGGACACCCTGGCCACTTCATTTGAGTAAAATGCCATTTTACGTGTCGTTTATTCCTCTACCCAATGTTTAATGGAAAACCTTTTTAGTCCTTTGATTTAATCTTCCCTGTTCCACAGGTTGTTTGCTTCACATGGTGGTGATTGTATGTGCAAAAGGAAAGCAAGTAGATAGATGCATCCATTTTAAATGAACTTACAGCTTGGAATGTAGCGTTCTAGAAACACTTGGCTATAATGTTTTTTCTTTAACTACATGCTTGTAGTTTGCCCTGTGAGAAGAAAAGCAGATATATGAAATATTTTCATATTTAACTACTTAATTATGAAGCTTTCAAATACGGTAAAGGTGCCTGTCCACTGAAAATGAAAGGATTTATATGGAATTAGCCTAAGATAATCACTTGGTTTTTGTTTGTTTCAGGTCAGTTACACTTTGTGTCTAACCTCCATGGAAGACAGCATTAGTAAATTTGATGATGTGGCTTTAGTGGAGCTCCTGGTCTTTTATAAAGATTACGATATTTCTTATGCTTATGGTCAGTGACTAGAGTTAGGAACAGAAAGGAAAAAAAAAGTTTCCTGAAAAGTACTGTGCCAGAGCTGAGGATTCCAGTCATCAAACCATGCACATGATCTTCATGATCGTTATGGTGACCATCTTTTACACTTAGTCCGTGATTTTTTTTCCCCAATTCCTGTATTTGAAAATCCAATTCAGTACTTCAGTTAACAGCATATTGTTTGCATCCTGTCCTTTGCATGAAAGAAACCTTTCCTCTTAATCTCTTCTTTGTTATCTTCATCAGATATTTTAATCAAAGAACTCTGAAAGGTTTCTCTTACCTTGGCCATTCTTTTAAAGAGCCCTCTGTTTCCCCAGTGTTGGTCTTGTATGGTACCCTTCTATGCTTCCAATATACTCTTTGTATGGTTAGGCGTTTTTAAAATTCTTCACTTCTTATTCTCTTCTATCCATATTGCAAAGAGTGGAGGAAATGTACTGCAACCCACCTGCTAGCCGCTCTGAAACAATCATCTTAGAAGTTGTTCTCATGGGAGACTTCAACCACCCTGATATCTGTTGGAGGGATGGTACGGCCCGGCACAAGCAATCCAGAAGGTTCCTCTGTTGTGTGGAAGACAACTTCCTTCTGCAAGTAATAGAGGAGCTGACAAGGAGAGGTGCCATGCTTGACCTCGTCCTCACCAACAGGGAAGGGCTGGTTGGAAATGTGACGCTTCAGGGCAGCCTTGATTGCAGCGATCATGAGATGGTCGAGTTTGAGATCCTCAGGACAGTGAGAAGAGCGTGCAGCAAGCTCACTGCCCTGGACTTCAAGAGAGCAGACTTTGGCCTCTTCAGGAACCTGCTCAGTAAGGTTCCATGGGAGACAGCCCTAGAGGGCAGGGGGGCCCAAGGCTGTTGGTTGATATTCAAGGCTCACCTGTTGCAAGCTCAGGAACGATGCGTCCCAACTAGAAGGAAGTTTAGCAGGAGGGCCAGGAGACCTCCTTGGATGGATAAGGAGCTGCTGAGCAAAATTCAAAGGAAAAAAGAGGCTTATAAAAGGTGGAAGCAAGGTCAGGCGGCCTGGGAAGAATACAGGGATGTTGTCCGGGAAGCTAGGGACCGGGTTAGGAAAGCTAAGGCCCACTTAGAATTAAACTTGGCTAGGGATGTTAAGGATAACAGGGAGGGATTTTATAGGTTAGGTACATTGGAGATAAAAGACAGGTTAGGGACACCATGGGCCCTCTCCAGAAGCTATCGGGAGAACTGGCTACCCTGGACTTAGAGAAGGCTGAGGTTCTTAATGACTTCTTTGCCTCAGTCTTCACCAGCAAATGCTCTGACAATACCACCCAGGTCTTGGAAGGCAAATGCAGGGACAGTGAGCATGAAGACCCTGGGCCCACTGTAGGAGAGGATCTGGTTCGAGACCATCTCAGGAACCTGGACATATACAAGTCCATGGGACCGGATGAAATCCATCCACGGGTCCTGAAGGAGCTGGCAAATGAAGTTGCTAAGCCACTGTCCATCATATTTGAAAAATCGTGGCAGTCAGGTGAAGTTCCCGACAACTGGAAAAAGGGAAATATAACCCCCATTTTCAAGAAGGGAAAAATGGATGAGCCAGGGAATTACAGACCAGTCAGTCTCACCTCTCTGCCTGGCAAAATCTTGGAGCGGATTCTCCTGGAAGGCATGCTGAGGCACATGAAAACCAACAAGGTGCTTGGTGACAGCCAGCATGGCTTCACTAAGGGGAAATCCTGCCTGACCAATCTGGTGGCCTTCTATGAAGGGGCTACGGAACTGATGGACAGGGGCAGAGCAGTTGATGTCATCTACCTGGACTTGTGTAAAGCCTTTGACACTGTCCCACATGACATCCTTCTCTCTAAGTTGGAGAGACATCAATTTGATAGGTGGACCACTTGGTGGATAAAGAACTGGCTGGATGGCCGCACACAAAGAGTAGTGCTCAATGGCTCAGTGTCCAGCTGGAGACCAGTAACGAGTGGTGTCCCCCAGGGATCGGTGTTGGGACCGGTCTTGTTCAACATCTTTGTGGGTGACATGGACAGTGGGATTGAGTGCGCCCTCAGCAAGTTTGCCGATGACACCAAGCTGCGTGGTTCGGTTGATACATTGGAGGGAAGGAATGCCATCCAGAGGGACCTTGACACGCTTGTGAGGTGGGCTGATGCTGACCTGATGAAGTTGAACCATGCCAAGTGCAAGGTCCTACACCTGGGTCGGAGCAATGCCGGGCACAGCTACAGATTGGGCGGGGAGGAGATTCAGAGCAGCCCTGCAGAGAAGGACTTGGGGGTGTGGGTTGATGAAAAAATGAACATGAGCCGGCAGTGTGCGCTTGCAGCCCAGAAAGCCAACCGTATCCTGGGCTGCATCAAAAGGAGCGTGACCAGCAGGTCGAGGGAGGTGCTCCTGCCCCTCTACTCTGCTCTTGTGAGACCTTACTTGGAGTATTGTGTGCAGTTCTGGTGTCCTCAACATAAAAAGGACATGGAACTGTTGGAACAAGTCCAGAGGAGGCCACGAGGATGATCAGGGGACTGGAGCACCTCCCATATGAAGGTAGGATGAGAAAGTTGGGGCTGTTCAGCCTGGAGAAGAGAAGACTGCGTGGAGACCTCATAGCAGCCCTCCAGTACCAGAAGGGGGCCTATAGAGATGCTGGGGAGGCATTCTTCATTAGGGACTGTGCTGACAGGACAAGGGGTAATGGGTTCAAACTTCAGCAGGGGAAGTTTAGATTGGATATGAGGAAGAAATTCTTTACTGTGAGGGTGGTGAGGCCCTGGAACGGGTTGCCCAGAGAAGTTGTGAATGCTCCATCCCTGGCAGCGTTCAAGGTGGGGTTGGACATAGCCTTGGATGGCATGGTTTAGTGGGAGGTGTCCCTGCCCATGGCAGGGGGGTTGGAACTAGATGATCTTGAGGTCCTTTCCAACCCTTACTATTCTATGATTCTATGATTCATGATCGTATAGTCCTGGGATATAGTATATTAGTGAAGCCATTCAGAAGTTTTCCAATTAGGTTATGTAGGTGGACTTTGGAGTTTTTTTGGGTCAGGTTTGTAAGACCTTTTATAAACATATTGAGTGGTTTCTGTGAACATGCAAGTTCCAAAGCTTTGGTTGTAAATACCAGTTCACAGTCTTAATCTTTCTCTGCAGTTTAAATATTCTAGAGACAAGAAACCCAAAGAATGCATCTCTGGGGAGTAAACTACTTACCTGCTTTTGGTTTTATGCTTTGTAGGCTTCATGAAGTCTTTCTGCAGCAGTTCAGTGGTCTGCCTGTGTTCTTGGCTTCTTTTTCGTTTTGTTTTTTAAAGCCATCTGGGAAGATGGGACGAGTGTGGCTGTCAGAATCAACTAGCATCAAAATTGACTCTGCATCCTGGGCTGGATGCCTCTGATGCTACATCACTGGAAAAGAGCACAGTCATTAGGATCTTTCCCTTGAGGATAGTAACTTTTTCCTTCGTTTTAAGTACTTGAAACATCCATTTTTCTCAGAAAAAAATAGTTGAGGAAAGCAACCTTATTCTTTTTGTTATTATTGTGTAGAGATGTGTTCAGGCAGAAGTAGTGTGCTGAATCCACTTCTGCTAGGTTAGTCATACTGTCTTCACAGGAGTGAAATACAGCAGTTTTCTGTGGTTTGTCCCCAAGAATCAGGGACAGTCAAAAGTCATCTGTAGGAGCATGGAAGTAGTCCTTTTAGGATTGTGTTCTCTAGCTAGAGTTCATCATTGTTCCTAATTTAGACATGAGAGGATCTGAATCTTTCCTTTTGTATCAGACCTGTAAAAGGGCTTCTGATCTCCTTGTGAATTGTTTATAGAGAAAGGTCACCTTTTGTTTTCCTTTGCTCTTAATATGCCAGTCTTCCCTCTGTAAGGTCTACTGATGAGCGCATCTCCAAAGCTGACCAGGTGAAGTAGTCTTCACTCAGTAGTTAGCTTATTTCTGTCTGGTTTCTGAAATCCTTGTTTCAGTACCCGAATGAGATTTACAATGTTTGGCTAAACCTCACAGAAATGGCACCACAAGCTTTGCAGTCAGGGGTCTTTCACACTTCTGTCCAAAAAGGAAAGTACATTTTTGGGGAGTTGCACTAATCCTCACTGAATTAAGGTTTGGATGCTCAGTCTCTTTGTTATTTCACAATGCTTTCTATTGATGTTGGAATTGAAGTGGTTTGGGCACTGATTTTTTTTCTTTTTTTTTTTTTTTTTTTTTTTTTCATGAAATGGTTTACAGAGCTAGCAAATATTTTTGGTATTTCAGTGTTGGAGTCTATAGCTATTCAGCAATATAGTCCTTGGTGTTCTGTAGACACATGGTGCTAGACAGTCATAGTGGATCATCTAAAAGCACCATGAGTTTTAAATGAGATGGGACTTTTCTTGTTTTCATGGGGCTCATATAAGTTATGATACCAGCTTTCTGTGTACTTGACCTTTACCTGTGAGGTTCTACTTCTAATCTCTGAGGATCTACTTCTAAAAAAGCCGAGTTTTGTATCTTAAAGAAGTTGAAATACTACCTTATTCATGAGGTTTACATGTGGCAGCTATGTCTTTGTTTAGGCTGTTAGTTAATTGGGCTCAACAACATCACCACCAGAGTGCTCTAAGCTGGTCATTATAAAGCACATGCTTAAAGTTATCCTGGGACTTGGAATGATGTGGTCTCAAAGAATTCTACTTGTTTTGGGTTATTCTTTAAGTCTGAATTAATGATTTTCCTTCAATTTATAGTATCAATGAAGCCAGGTTTTTGTTGACTGGCATTTGCTAAATGTTTTTAGAGCTTTCTAATTTTATGGTGATGTGTAGGCCACCTGGAAGACCCTAACTGAAAAATGTAACTGAAGCAAAAATATTTAAAGCAAACAAAGGACAAGGGGCCTAATACTCAATTTTTCCTTTTCGATCCTCCTTTAAATGATATTCTTGAAATCCCAAGTCTCATGTAGCTGGTGTGATTTGTTCAGATCAGACTTGCTCTGTAAGCTGTTTGAGCATGAAAGGAGCTTTAGCGAAGGAACTCTTCTATACTTCATGTAGTAATTCTTTATTGTTTATTGGTAAATCATAATTCTTAAATATGTGAAACAAGGGAAAGCTGAGGTGTGTCTTGAACTGATTTATTGTAGAAAATAGAGAAAATATGAAAATAGTGTATTTAAAATGCTGAGAAATCTGCTTGATAATTTGTCTAGATCAGCAATGGAATGAATCTCAGGCTAGTCAATGTAGTTAATTCTGGATTTCTATTTGCTGAAGTTTGCCTTTTTTGATAGAATTATTCAGAGTGAATAAAGATTATCGAAAAGGAAAAGCCGAACAAAACTCTTCAGATTTGAAGCTGTGGGCAGTGGCTGATACACCTGAAGGCTGTGCTGCCATTCAGTGGGACCTTGATAGGCTGTGGAGACCTGGGAGGAGAGAAACCTAATGAGGTTCAACAATGGCAAGTGTAGCGTACTGCACCTGGGAGGAAGAACCCCAAGTCTCAGTACAGGTTGGGGTCTGACCCACTAGAGAGCAGTTCAGCTGAGAAGGGCCTGGGTGTATTGGTGGGATGATGAGTTGTCTATGAGCCAGCAGTGTGCCCTTGCAGCCAGGAGGGACAATAGTATCCTGGATAATAGTGCATTGGGAGGAGTGTGGCAAGCAGGTTGAGGGAGGTGATCCTCCCCCTCTTCCTGACCCTAGTAAGGCCACATCTGAAGTCCTGTGTCCAGTTCTGGGCCCTTCTTGTCAAGAAAGACAAGGAGCTACTGGAGAGGGTCCAGCGGAGGCCACAAAGTTGCTTGGGGGTGTAGAGCATCTTATGAGGAGAGTTTGCACGAACTGGGCCTGTTTGGTGTAGAGAAGAGAAGACTGAGAGGGGACTCTCATTAATGTGTGTAAATATCTTAAAGGTGAGTGCCAGGAAGATGGTGCCAGGCTCTTTTCAGTAGTGCCCAGCCACAGGACACGGAGCTGTGGCCATAAACTAAAACACAGGAAGTTTCACCTCAACATGAGGAGTAACTTTATGTTGAGGGTGGCAGAGCATTTAACAGGCTGCCTAGGAGGGTCGTGGAGTTTCCCTCTCTGGAGGCACTCAAAACCTTCCTGGGTGTGTTCCAGAGCTACAGGTGGCTCTGCCTTGGCATGGGGGTTGGACTAGATGACCTCTAGAGGTTCCTTCTGACCCTAACAATTCTGTGATTCTGTGATTTGAATTGAGGAGAAAAAGGAAGCAGTTACAGTTCTTCATAAAAACATGTTGAAACTTAACCATGTAATTTTAATTGACTGAATGTTCAAGTTAGACTGAAGTTTGTGTGTAGCATGCTTTGACTTTTTCTCACTGCCATTACAACAGTTTATTGGGATCCCAATGAAGTGTTGCTGATTTTAAATCAAATCTGTTTTTATTTTCTCAGAGGGAAAAAACCTCAAAACCAACCAACTAAAACACCCAAGAGCAAACTCTTAAAAAGCTGTATAAAATACCACAGCATTTCTTAGTGGCCGACCTTTTCGTTCATTGAAACAATGAGTAGTATTTTATGTTTCAAATAAATATGAAAGTATTTGTTTTCCATCTTCTGCTTCAGGGTGAAAATCCTTTTGAAATGAACGATCAGGCTCCAGAGCAGCAGACAGAAGAAGAGGAGAAAGCCGATGAACCAGCTGAGGCTGAAGAAGAAGAGGAGGAAGAAGAGGAAGAAGAAAATGAAGAACAAACTGACTTCACTTTAGACCACACCGAAGATAACTAAGAGCAAGAAAATGAAACTATATTAGGGGGGTAAAACAGCTTTTTATTTCTGCTCTAAGAGGGCTCGGACTTTTTAATAGTCTCAAATGAAGCTGTTGAAGATTCCCCACCATATGCATGCATTCCATTCCATGGAGAACTTGTTTATGTAATTCCTCTGTATTTCTGATTTTGTTTCAGACAAAATCAAGGTAATTTTAATTGAGCTTTTTATAGAAAACTGACTGTTAAAGCTGATTAAAACCCTGTGTTGTATATTTTTTTAAGCATCCTATTTTTTTTGGTGTGTGTATTGAAAGTTGGATATAATAATAATTTTTGGTCTAATCAGTTGACAAGAAAGGCAGGTCTGTGGGGTAAATATATTACATGCCCTATGGCATAAGCTTATTATTTACCTCTTAGTACAGAATGAGTAACTTCAGAAATTGTGCTGTTGAGTGTGGCTGTTTTGGGGACTGCATTGCACTCTGTATAATAGAGTATGTGTTATAATATGCCTTGTAGCTTTTTTGTGATACGATGTACCAGTTTGTAGCAATAAAACACTTAAGAAATATTACTGTTTAAAGTGTCCATGGTTCAGTGCTTTAAATGTTTCCCTGCTGACTACCAAATTGGTTTTGAAACCAAATCTTGATTGATACTATGATTGAAATGAGATAAAGTTTGTAATTGCATCATAGTGACGCATGGTATTTATTGCTGACTTTTTCTACATATACAGATTCCATCTACCAAGCCAGATAAGTGCTTGAGCCTTCATAGTGTGCCTAGGGGAAGCATACTTTCAGTATATTTACATGCTGTGCACTGTTGTCTCTTTTAGAAATGATATAAAAGTACTCTTGTTTTTTTTCCACAGTTCCCTCTAATCTAGCTTTTGACTAAAGAGAACTGGAAATGTCTGTTTTCCCTAACGTGGTAACTTAATGGAAGTAACTGTACAATCTCTTGTGATCATTATGAGCAAGTTTGCTCGAAATCTCATCATATATGTAGTTTGTGCACCTTTCTGTGGGAGAACTTTTGTGTTAATTTGCAGCCATTGCTGTATACAGGTGGTATAAGCAGAGAGTGGAGAGAAGTTAGGTAGAATTAAAATACTTCTAACCTCAAATGTGAACTGGTTTGCTTTTCAGTGGTCTGCTGTAGAATTGGATAAGTATTGGGTAAGAGCAAGTATTAAGGGGAAATACTTGATTTGGATATTAGGCTACCAGGAAGTCTAGTAGCAGTCAGCTCTGACGAATGCTGTGCATTGTACTTATTTATCTATTGCTTTTAGCATAAGTTGGAGAGCAGAAAATACAACATTGTGAGGAAAGAGAGGAAATCGAGTTAGGTGCTTTGACCTCTTGTTTTCTGTGTGGTTTGCATTTTTCCTTTTTAAAAAATCAGCATGATGTAGGCTTGATTATTGTACCTGTAAGTGTTAGCTTGGAGGTAAAAGCATGGGTTGGTTGAAAGATGTGTTAAACCTGCAGCTGGTTGAACAGTATCTCCTTTGGAAATATAAGCTTAAAATAACAAAGTATTCCCTACATTTGTAAACGCTCCTTCTCCTGTTCTCCATCTTAAGGCTAGGATTAAGATTCGTATTTTCATTACTTTTAAGGTGTAATCTCCCCTTCTGCCTTATAAGCTGGTCACTCAACTGTTTATGTTCTATTTGTAGATCTCTTACCCTACAAGAGGAAGATTCTGGTCTCTTCCCAGACAACAGGAACTGTATCAGCGTTCTAGGAACTGGCAGGAGCTTTAGCATGAGAACTTTTTTGCAGTAGTTACGAGAACTGAGATGCATAAATATCTGCAAGTGGTGGCTTTTTCATCTTTGTCTATGGCTCCTTTACTGGTTGGAGACAATTAAGTTGCCTCTAGGCAGCTAAGATAAGGTTTTCTACCTAAGATCTTGGTACTTCATTTCCATTGCTGTAGTCATTTTATCCACTGTGACCTCCGGAGCTTTGGACTCTAAGCATTTGTGACTTCGTACTCCTGACTGGTAATCTGACATATAATTAACTTCTGTGTACTGACAGCTGTGACCCAGGAAGTGTGTTCAGTGATAGCTTAAACTTAGATTTGGGGGTGGAGAGGCAGCTGCTGATTGTAATGGACAAAATCTCTCTCCTAGAGACCTAACTTAAAGCAAGGAAAAGCTTGGCAAGTCCCACATACTCTTGGATCTAAAGCCTTCAATGGTGTTCCTCAAATCATGTGAAAGGGTTGAAATCTGGCACCAGGTTAGCAATGAAGGTTTGTTCTGAGTCAAGTAATAAAATTAGTAATATATCTTTATTTTTAAATTAATTTCAAAAATTTTCTTCAGTTTTTAGGCTTACTATATTGTACTTGCTTTTAAAATACCTGTAACTAGGTCCTGCAGCTTGATTCAGCTGCCTTTAAACAGATTTTACTAGTTTTATGTACAGCTAGCCAATGACTAAGCCTTTCTGTATAAATAAAAACATGTATAAACCGAAGTCCAACATCTAGAACAAAAGAGCTTCTGATCTTACTCTACAAATCTAAGCTTTCCTCATCCCATCCTTTGGTACTTCAAAGCTGATGCTCACAGGAGAAGGAGTAAATACCTGGAGGGTGAACTGGCGCATCAAAACCTGCTGAGGCAAAAACATAAAAGAGAAGACTTCTTAACAAGACCCCAAGACCCCCTGCTACCCTGTGATAATGATTTAAAACAAAGTTCTGCCTGTATGCAGAAGTGTGGTTGGGCTCTGTGGTTTTTTCAGGATTGAAGAATACCAACTGTTACTGGAGAACATGGAATAAATAACCTGCTTGCCTTTGTGGTCTCCTGCAGGTCAAACATTTGAGTCTTCACACCCAAGTGTGCCTGTGCTTTTTATGGAGACGTTGCCATCCTCGCTCTTTTTTAAGCCCATACATCTTCCTCGTGGACTCTAGAACGTGTATTCCAAACTTTTTGTGTATTTGTAGCATTCTGTATATATCCAAAGTGTGAAGGTAAGTCAAGGATGTTGGGAGCTTTTTGTGGGGTACCAAAAAAGCTAAAAATGGATAATACAGGGGCAGGAGGAATGTGTGTATTTCTGATTCATTACTGTGAGTATGCATAACCTACTGCATATTTGAGTGAATTATCTGTCAAAGATGAAGAGCGGAACAGCTCTATGGACTTAGGGAAAAGAGCCACGAGTGGCAATGCGCTCTGTTTAAAAAAGAGAATCTTGGTTAATGTGCAAGCCTTTTCAATCTCTTCTCACTTCAGAATGTCATAAGAGATCCTTCATGAACAGCTAATATTATTAATAATAAAAATTATCAAAATTTATTATATTTTCATATATTAAATATATATTAAATTTGTTATCATTTAGTATTTTTATATTAATATAAAATGTTGTTATAGTGATCTAGATCCTTTTATTTCCTCTTGTTATCAATCTGTAAAGTTGCTGCATTATTAAACCATCGGTCGGTAAGGTTCTTTCAAGAGTACCTGTGAATCAGTCTTCCTCTTTTTATACTGAGATGACTAAAGTATGTTAAGGCCTGTTTGACTTTCCTGGAATGTTGTTAAGGTAAGTGTGTAGCCACTACACATGGCAGTGGACAGTTTACAGTTGCCTTAAGATCTAAGTGTGCTTTTGCCTTAAGATCTAAATGTGCCTGATGCTCTCTGGGTACTTTACTGTGTTTTAAAGGCATCCATCTGGAGGCAGAGTACTCTGAGGAAGGGTACTGTGATAGCAGATCGGCAATTTGTTTAGTATGCAGTCACTGTTTAGGGGGAGTACAGTGGCACACTTTTAAGGCCACAGATTTATAAGGCTGGACAGGAGCACTGTTGTGTAGCCATCTTAGCTCATGTCAGTTGTGTTCTGCTTGCTGATCAAATGTCTTTTTGTTAGACTAGAATATAGATTTTTAGAAAGCTGATTTAACTGTTTACACAATTTCTACCACATTTTATTTTAAAAGCCTAAAACTAATTTCAGTATAGTGTGTAGCTCCATCTGGCATTATCTGGTTTTAGCCTTTATGTCTATTGCTGTAATTTTTTGCTTCTGTTGATGATAAATAACACTTGTTACATGCCATGGTAAACAACTTAATTGGCTTGTTCCTCCCCCTCCCTTTTTGACTAGTAAGCAGTCTGTGGTGCTATATAGGCATCTCCTTCCTAAAAGATTGGCAAAAGCTATGAGTGGGGAGTTCTCTGCCAGGCTCAACTATAGGTTTCCCACCATGTGTGTCTCGTGTTTTCCTTTGGAAAAAGTGAGTAGTCAGTTCAGGTTCTGTGAGTCTTCATCAGTGTTCAAGAAGCGCAGCTGGCTGTGGAGGGAAAGCGCTTTCCAATTTAGTTACTAGTACTATTGATTAGAGTTCAGTATTGAACAGATGTAGTTGCCTTCCTTAGTTGAGAAGGCTTGTCTGGTAATGGGTATGGTGTCCTTCCCCAAAGGAGGGATACTTTGTCTTGTGTTCTGCTAGTTCTCTACATGGCAATGTGCAGAATGTGAGGTGGGGTCAAGCAGGGCTGAAGGTCTTACTGTATTCCTTCTTAGAGCTTCTTGTCCATTCCTACTCTCCATAAGTATCATGGGGTCTACTAGAGTAATTGGGATGGAGTAATCTATGGCCTGTCCCTCTTCTCACTTGCAGACATCTGCTGAGTATCTAGAACATACAGGCAGATTCTGTGTTTCTCCCTGACTTTTCTTAGAAATATACATAGGAGTTAGGGCCAGGTCAGTTTGCAGGCCAATGTTGTAGCAGTTCCTAGTGAAGAGGCTGTACAGGATCTCTAGTGCCACCTTTCTGAATCTGACTGACTGAACACCCTCTTGGTAAAATATGACTATCGTGTGAAATGGCTATCTATAAAGAATGCTAGCATTACTTCTTGTGTGCTCAGTCCTTAAATGCAGTATTATAAATGTTTTTTCAGTGAGGGGTTTATTCTTGCCACTGAAATTCTTTCTCAGCTCTTGAAGACTATGAATATTTCTGTCTAAATGTTTATATATATACATTAGCAAATACACTAGCAATGAAAGGAGAGCTAAGGAGAACTTTCGTTCTTTATTGGATGTGGGGAGAAGGGGTAAATAGTAACAAAGGGTGAGGAGAAGGCTGAAGTACTTTATGCCTTCTTTGCTTCAGTCTTTAATAGTAAGACCAGTTGTTCTACAGGTACCCAGCCTCTGAGCTGGGAGATGGGGACAGGGGGCAGAATGAAGCTGCCATAATCCAAAGGGAAACAGTCAGTGTCCTGCTACACCATTTAGGCACACACAGGTTTACGAAGCCAGATATGATCCACCCAAGGGTACTGAGGGAGCTGGTGGAAGTGCTCACTAAGCCACTTTCCATCACTTATCAGCAGTCCTGGCTAACTAGGGAGGTCCCAGCTGACTGGTGATAGGCAAATGTGATGCCCATCTACCGAAGGGCCAAAAGGAGCATCTGGGGAAGTACCTGTCAGTTTGACCTTGGTGCTGGTGAAGGATGTGAAGCAGATCCTCTTGAATGCCATCACACAATACATACAGGACAAGCAGGGGATCAGGCCCAGTCAGCATGGGTTTATGAAAGGCTGGTCCTGCTTGACTAACCTGGCCTTATGACAAGGTGATGACTTAGTGGATGAGGGAAAGGCTGCGGATGTTTCCTACTTTTACTTTAGTAAAAACCTCAGACGCTGTCCTCCAGCATTCTGCTGGAGAAACTGGCTGCTCATGGTTTGAACAGGTGTACTGTTTGTTTAAACATCCTGGAGGTATTTAAAAGATGTGTGGATGTGGCACTCGGGGACATGATTTAGTGGTGGGTTTGGCAGTGCTGGGTAACAGCTGGACTTGATAACCTTAAGGGTCTTTTCCAACCTAAACGATTCTAGGATTCTAAGACTGTCAATATCATGATGTTAAATGATGTCACAAGTGCTATTTATGTACAGCATTTATAATCTGCAAGATTATACCTCATTCCGTCTACTGCTTGTCTGAAGGTAAAACCTTCTGTAGGCTTTACAGTAGCAGTGCATAGCAGTCCTAATGCCGGTGTTCTCAGCCCACTGTGTACCAAGGGGTTAATTTGTTTCCATCACTGGGGATTTGAATTGCTCGTCAGTGCCGAGGTCACTGTCACTGTTAAATGACAGATGTCTTTCTGAAAATCCCTTGCATCTTCCCTTGTGATGTAAAGTTCAGTGACTGCAATAACAGGGTGTTGTTCTTTAATAACTGTTAAATTTATTCTTTAGAGAATTTACAAAGATGTCCTATTGCTCTGGGAGAGCTCCCTTGATGCCCAGCTCTGCATTTTCTTTTTGCATAATGCCTACAGATTTAGAGCCACTGTACTCCCAGTTGTATGGCTTCTGTATCCCTTGTTCAGTGTTGCTGAAATACTCGTAAATCTCCTTTCTTCTAGTGTCTTTGTGCAGCAGCTGGGGTATGACAATAAGGTCCCTGATCTATAATTCCAGACAGCCCCTGAGGGTGAGCAGATCGACCAATCCTCATCCCCAACGTAAGCCCAGGGAACTCACTGTCCCTGGGAGGTAGTCGTTTAATGCTCTCTATTTGTATTCTGCATGAAACTCTTCTTGATGCTGGACTGTTGTTCACTTAGAGAATTATCCAGTGCACAGTATATAAACTCCCACTAGAGATTGAATGCATGTAAATAAAGCATGCCTTAAGTCTAGCATAATGTAACTTTAAGTGAGAAGAAATAGACTGAATCTAAGCACCTTGTAAGGCTGCATTCACTGCTGAGATCTGCACAATGCAGTCACAATCTGCATTTCTATGTCACATGGATAAGAGGTAAGGAGGACAGCTGTATAGGTTTTCTAATGCCAAGGATTTCCTGGCTTGTTATTGAATATGGTGAGAGTACAGCACTGACTTTTTCAAATAACAGCTGTTTTGGCAATACTCTTGTGAAATAGCAACATTCATTTTGTAACAGAAAGAGACATAGTTTGAAAAATGTGATTGATTGACTGACCTTTATGCTACACATGCCTCATGAAGATGTTACTTTGTACTGGCTGTTTTCACACCACCCAAAAGCGTGGCAGGCATTTCAGGGTGTAGACAGAGGATGATCCCTGCCCTACAGCCTTTTGCAATCTCCTCCTGATCTCTAGTTACATTTACTTCATGTATATTATTTTTGCAACTTTCATGTCTGTATAGCAGCACTGATGTGTATTTTAACTATAAATTATTTAGAAAGGCTCTGCTTGAAAGCTAGTACTCATTTTCTCATAAACCTCCATCATCTGTTTTGAACATTGAGATTAATGAAGTGTAAAGGGCTATTTTTAAATAGAAGGTGTTTCACACATGCTGTCAGTCTTTGGTTATGCTTGGCTCATCTAAGCAGCTTTAATACTAACACAATTGTCAGGATAATTTTATGTTCTGCAGCAGCTTTAAAGGAGATAAAACTGCTTCTGTTTAGTGATTTGTTATTTGCCAGAAAAATATGTTCATTACATGGACAACAACAGTGGCATGTTTGATGGCAGTAGCATGCTCTGTGTGAAGCTCCCAGCGCATCAAGGCCAATGGCAAAGTTTTCATTGACAGTGACACAGCCAAGGCAGCACCCAGCCTGGTTTAGTAAGATCAAGTGTTGGGACACTTCATCAACACTACTCTTACAAAACTCATAGTTGTTCTGATATTATAGAAGTACAATTCCATATATGCACTGTGAAAGCTAATCCATAAAGAAAAGATGGAACGTTAATGGAACAAAACTGTTTAACTTTTTATCCATCATTTCACGTTAGTTTCTTCTGCTTATTTTTAAGAACTGATAGTCTTCTTTTCAGCTCCTCCAGAAAGGTAATGGGACACTGGTCTGTCAGACAAAACTAAGAATAACCTGCTTATGGAGGATAAACCAATGGGAATTTGAAGTCATATTTGACTTGTATTTGTCTTCTTTGTAAATATAGCTCTAGATTATGGCCTTTAGCCTGTCCTTCCTCATGAGGGAATTCAGGAAGACAGAAATTCCTGTTAAAGTTTGACTGCCTCTGTCCATAGAGACTGTATTTTTTATTTTAAACAAAGGATTTGGTTTCCCAAATTGAATATGAAAGCATATGAATTCATCCCTAATAAACTAGGACTTGTATTATTAAACTGCAGTAGGCTGTTTGAATTAAGGTGGGGTTTTGTTACCAAATGATCCAAATAAAGGATACTTCAGGCTCTGAAAGTAAACATAAAATAATCGCTTTTTCTTTAGTCTTGCTTAATTTTAGCACAACTCAGTAAGCACAAAGTCCTAATGTGTATAAGAACATGTATATAACACAGTGTTCAGAACACGTGGAGTTCTGTGCCAAAGCACTGTGGTTTGCTAATTCCTTTTACATGAGCCAAGCACTGTGCTTGTTGAAGATGGATATTGCTTGGTTCACTATACTTATGTAAGTGTATGATGTAGTTAATATAGTCTTAGTAGCTAAAATGAACTTTGAGTCAGCATTGGTTTGTGTTTGTTTTGTCCTTGATGCTCTCAAGAGGATTCTTTTAGCTGAAGATTCATGACTGTATGATTTTTTAGGACATTAAATATGGCCAAAATAAGGGAAAGCCTTTGGCAAACAGACCGAGGTTGCCTCCATTTCACTGATATTTTTCAGTCAATCAGATTTCCAATTTTCTTACCAAAAATGCTCAGAAAGACGTCATTAAACTGATTTAATAATGTTCTAAACATTTTTCTTTATGGTTCAGAATGGTTTTCAAAAGAGTCAAGCATTTCATAATGAGATGTTTAAAGTGTAAAAGATAGAAGTTAACACAGGAAGTTATAAATGCAGTAGGGTGTTTTCTGAAAGCTTTGCTCTTGCAAAGAGGTGTTACTTCAAGCAGAAACCAACAGCTTCCTGCTTTACAGAAGTTGTAGCCATCAGAAGGTGAGTTTTGCCTGATACTTCTCTGGGTGCTGTAGCCTTTCACTGCCACTGCTCATCCATGCCATAAATATTTACTTAATTTCCCTGGAAGTGCTCTGAGACAATACGGCAAAATCAGAGGCAGCAGAATTGTACATATGTGTTAGGAGATTATCTTTCTGCTTCCTCTTTTGTTCTGTTCGGACTCTTTTCGTGTCTCTAGCCTGTAGAGGGTGCCATGATAATCATTCTTTCTGCATACTAGCTGTGTTAACCACATGTTACTTCTTAGGTTGATATTAGTATTGTAAATCAAGATTGACTTATTTTCCCTTCTGCCTCTCTGATTTCTTCTTCCCCGATCACATTTGTTTTGCCGCTCATGGTCTTGAATTTCTCATCAAAGTGATAAGGATAGTTCACACAGGACTCATTTCTTTTTCTCCCTCTCCCCCTAGTTGTTCATTCACTATTTTTTCCATCCTTTGAGCCAATGATAAATGGTGCTGGAAGCATAAGTATGGATGGAGAAGCAAGTATTAATCTTTGAAGGAACATACAAAAGTAGCTATCCATTCTTGAGCTCCTCAATGTTCTTCAACTTGTTTCTACTAGTTTTCATGTAGAAACTATATTTAAACGCAGAAGCAATTATAGTGTGCAACACAAGTCCAAACAGATACAACTTCAGTGTACCTTTCATATTACAGAAATTAAAGTGCCTGAGATTTTAAGTGACTAAAATAAGACACTCGGAATGCAAACCAAGAATGTAAGGTTGCATGAGTATTTTCTTTGCATTTCATACTTCTACTCCCTTCATATAAGAGACTTCAAGCTTTTTAGTTCCTGGGACTGGTATTGTCTTTCCAAATGGAGCTTGGCTGTAACTTACTATATTGCCAGGCTCAGAAAGCCAAGCTGATCAGTGTTTTTTGACATGACAGTAAAAGTATACAACTGCAGAATGTTTGTGCAATGTTTCTCTAGTGATATTCCCTAGCAGTATTGCATTTCTGCTTTTAGTTTTGTTGAACTTGCATGATAGAATAGTTGTGATGATACTGCTCTAAAATCCTTAACCATGCTCATAAAACTGCTTGTATCTGTTTCCCGTCTTCTGCATGGGTCAGAAAATAACATAAGCCCTTCACAGGAGAACAGACTTCAGGTTGCTCTGATTCTATCGGTGGAGATAAAATACTTTCTGAAAATCACAGGGGTTAGGTCCATTATGTTGACCTCTCAATTTGGAGAGCTTCTGTGGGTTGGGAAAGGATTGCTTCTCAGAGTTTTTGTTGTGGTATTTCTCATTTCTTCTGTTTTAACTGTTATTTGGGAGCACTGATGATTAACAAAACAAAACCAAACAAGAACACCCCCCCCCAAAACTTCCTTGAATAAATGGTGGCATGAGAAGAAAGTATTGCTTTAGAAGTAACTGAATAGGGGTCAGGGACTCTCTTGTATTTAGCTCTTCCAAGGACTTCTGATGTCTTGTAGAAATTCATTTAGAAATGGTTAAACTTGAACAAGGAACTTAGAACTAAGTTCATAAAGCAGCTGAAAGTATTTTGAGCTTCCAGGAGAGAGCTCCAACCACAGAATCACATACTTCATTGCTACTGTGACGTAATAACCCAGGACTTCTGTTTCAATAAAATGCCTACTGTATACCTGTGTTCTTTTGTTGAAGATGCTGTAATTTAATTCCTATTCCATGAGGAAAAGAGGTGCTCTCTCAGTGTTTCAGTCGTTGTGTTTCTATGGTGGCGCTCCGTGGTTTCCATTGAAAATCTGTTATTTTATGGCATGTGAAACTCACCTGGATTTCAGTTTCTCTGGAAAGCCTTTTTATATCTCTTTCCTTTTCTTGGGGGGGTTGTTCATGAAAAGGAGTTTTGTTGCTTAAAACAAACTCAAACCCTCCCCAACAAAGTCTGAATTGCTGAGTCTGTCTGGCTATCTGTCTTAAAGCTTTATAGTGGAGCCCACTGGTGCAGTTTCCATGCAGCAGTGTGGTTAATAATATGAGATCCCAAGTGAACTTGTTGGAGGCTTTTTATCCTCTGCAGTGGTAGGCAGCTGAGCCTGGTGTAATCCTGAGATGAGCAGTGTTGATTTGTTAGCTTTGCCAGGGAGTAGAACCTATAGCCCATGACTGAGAAAAGGCCTTCTTGCTCCTGTTGCTCTCTGGATAGTGTATGCTCTGCTTATATCTTTATAAGCTGTTCATCGCAGAAGCAGTGCCTCTTCCTCTTGTTTTACTTCATAGTTGCTTTCAAAGAGAAATAACAATGTGGATCTTGCTTGTGTGTTTATATGCCCTATATGCAAGCACTTCATTATGTTTTAAAGTTAACGACATACTCCAGCTATTTGACCTGGTGTGCTATAGAGTGTGGTACAAGTAACTTGAGTGATCTGACTTATTTTAGTAGCTCATTAAAATGCAGTGGACCTTCATTGTATTCCATCTATGCCTACTTCTGGCTGATGGCTTCAGTTACCAAAAAGTGAGGTGATGGGGTGGAAAAGTGTCTCCTTAGCTTTTAATTTCATATAAGAAAAAGTTGGTTTATCCTGCTTGGTTTTAACCCTCATGATAGTAAGGGCATTGTCTTGGTCTCCATGTTTTGTAGAAATGACTAGGACATGGGAAGTGTTCATTGGAAGCTTTTACCACTCTTCAGCAAGAGGAAAAGATACATATACTACTGGGGATTCAAAGAGAGTTTTTCTTCTGGTGTTTCAATTAAGTGGTTATTAAGAGAAACTAATGAACAAACCACAGGTTTAAAAAGGAAGAGTAAAACTGTTCCCATCTGAAATTAACAGCGTGTGACTTGAATTGCTGGAATGATTGTCTGGATTCTATGGTCACACAGAGTGCAACTGTGTGCACAAACATGGCTTGAATTTCTGATGGGAGAGGGAAAGTAAGGAAGAGGTTTTCTTCTGTTTCAGTGATTTCAGTCATGGACGTGCAGCACTTAGTGCAACAGGAGGAAAACCTGCTGAAGCAGGGGCTCAGACTGATTCCTTCTGCTTTCTTTTGCAGGTCCTGCCTTTCATAGCAGAGCAGAACAAATCCAAGCTGAGAAATATAGCCTCTAAAAAGCAAGGAAGGGGACTGTGTGCTTGTCATGGGTTCAGCAGAAGCAGTCATTTTTTTTTCTCCTACTTGGTAGCTGGTGCAGCTCTGTGTTTTTGATTTTGGGCCTGAGAACAGCGCTGATAACACCAGTGTTTTCAGTTAGTGCTTGGTGATGTTTAGGCTGGCCAAGGACTTTGTGAGCCTCATGCTCTGCCAGGGAGGAGGGGAAGCCAGGAGGAAGGAGAGACAGGACACCTGACCCAGACTAACCAAAGAGATTATTCCATACCACAGCACGTCATGTCCAGGATGTAGAAACAGAGAGCAGAGACCCGGAAGGGTGATGAGGGTGCACGGTGGGGGGTGCAGCCGGTGAGGGGTGCACCGGTGGGGGTGCACAGCTTGGTCGAGCTGGGTGGTGAGCTATTGTATCCTTCCCTTGTATTTGCCTTGTCATTATTGTTACTGGTGGGGGTGTACTGGGTGGTCAGGCTTGATATTTGATGGTGAGCTATTGTATTCTCCTTTTCCTTGTATCTGCTTTGTCATTATTATTATTGGTGGTAGCAGTAGTGATTTGTGTTATACCTTAGTTAATAAACTGTTCTTATCTCAACCTGGGGGAGTTGCATTCTTTCGATTCTCCTTCCCATCCCTCCAGGAGCAGAGGGAAGAAAGAGTGAGGAGTGAGTGATAGAGCGACTGCATGGGTTTATAAGCTTAAACCACAACAGTGCTCCTGTGAGACAAAGTGTAGGTAAAGCATGGCTGTTGTCCTGCATGCACTGAACCCAGTACTTAAAAGAAATGGAGTGGCTTTGGCCTGAGAGAAGGTGTGCTGATAGCCCCAGTAATGGTTGATTAAACAAGTCAGTGATTTTGGGTTAGTGTCTTCCAGCTGCATATAAATAAAAGCCTTTAGCAGTCATTCTTCCCATGCTGGCTGTGCATGTCCATATTTAATCATAAGCAAAAGAGCTGGTTGGCTTTTTTTTATATTCCAGATAGTTTTATAGCATTCCCTCATTTAAGCTCAGTAAATGGGGAAAATAATTGTGACTTTTCAAGGTAGATCATGAAATGGTAGCTGAATTCCAAGCTCTTCTTACTGTCTTGTGAAAAGTCTAATACTTATAGGTCATGGTTCTGCTGCTTGTGTCTTCTCCCACAATCTGGAAGCTGAAAGGTAGAGGGCAGCAAAGTCCTATTTTTTAAGGGGAAGTTCAAAACTGTTTCAAGAGAATGAGGTTTTTCATCAAGCTAAATAATGATAATCAGTTTGATGTGTTTGGTCTTTCTGAATTATTCCAAATTGATGTCACATTTTCAATCGGGGAAAAAAATCTTTACTAAAATACAAATAAACTTAAAAGATTCTTGCCTGCAGTGTGACTTCACTGATAGTGAAGTAACTGCAATACAGGAAAACAAAACCAGAATGCATTTGCAAAGCCAATTGAAGGACAGCTTTTCAACATAAGTAATGACAAACTTGTGCTGGTTTATGCCAGAATCTGTAATTACAGAGGAAATGGAGAAATGAAAACAAACTAAAATCATACACAGCTATCTCCCGCTTAGGGAAGAAACAATGAAAGGGAGTCTTGCGTGTGGCTTTGGGTTGATTTTTGGATAAAAGCCCCATTTTCGCCTCATTTATCTCGCTGTGAAAGTATTTATGTTATTCAGTGGTGACATTCTGTTCCCCTGTGATTCTTTAAGTGCAGTTATGAAGTGATGGCATTGAGTTTGAAATCGGTTGCTCCTCCAGCATTAGTGTGTGAGCCGTAAACATTTCACAAGAGGAACAGGGAAAACATTAAAGCAAAAATGTAAGTTAAGTCTTATGAATTCACCTGAAAGGGGGTACCCCATGCAGTACTTTAGCCATTAGTAATGAATGTCGATCATTAATGCAGAAAGTAGAATTTACTTCATTAAATACATTGGAACATATGTTTTATCATTTGGAATTATTATCATAGAATCACAGAATGGTTAGAGTGGGAAAGGACCTTAAGATCATCGAGTTCCAACCCCCCTGCCATGGGCAGGGACATCTCACACTAAGCCATGCCACCCAGGGCTCTGTCCAACCCGGCCTTGAGCACCGCCAGCGATGAAGCATTCACAACTTCCCTGGGCAACCCATTCCAGTGCCTCACCACCCTTACAGTAAAAAATATTATCATATTGTACTGTTTAGCTAATACAGTTGCCTGTTACTAGTATTGCTTATTGTGTACAGTGAGTATGCAATGAGTTTAGGGGATAGTTTGAGACCCACAGTTCCAGCGATGTGCAAGTTTCTTTCCATTACACCACAGGTAGCTTTTAATTTGGCTTTTTTTTATGTAGTGGATTAATGAAATACAGGGGAAAAGTTTACATGGAAAAATCAGGTGTAAGCTTGAACGTAGGGACACTAAGATGCTGTCTGTCCTTTGCTTATTCAAGACTTTGAAAGTATTTTGTGGGCTTATATTGGGAGACAGTATTAGGATTCCTCTTAATTTGCGTGTTTGTTATTTTTGTGTATCTCTGTCAATGTCCTAATAGTGTTTTAGACCTACTGCGTTAATTTCATCTCAGATGTGCAGGGACTCACTGCTGTCAACAGGTACCCTCTTTAAATCCTTCAGAAAGGAAAATTTGGCTTCCACATTCTTAGGTTTACTGTGCTTTAGGGTTTGGGTTGTGTTTTGCTTTCCTCTGTTATTTGTTCATTTACCAGTGGCTCCTGGGAAGCTGTATACTGTACTCAAAATGCCTTTTTGAAGGACATGACGTTTTCATTGTCCTTCCTTTGTATATCATTCCTCTTGCCTTTCTCCCTGACACAATCTTGAAATGCTTATTCTGGCTGGAATGGTGACCCCAAATTGTTGCAGACATTTTAAAGTGTCTCCTGCTTTATCTAAACCAAGTTTTCAGACATGTCACCTTGAACCCCATCACATCTGGATAAATGAGGCAAGTTGCGTCTAGGTAATGTCTTTATTTTAGGTTTTAAAGTCTCATTGTTTATTTATAGGGACAATTTCATATCAGTTTTTAGTATTATAAAAAATGAATGCACATTTGCAAACATTGTGTTGTCACCTGATGATTTAAGTGTTGGAGCAGTTAAGTATTTAAGTAGTGGAACAGGAATAGTGAGTATTTAGGTATTAAAACATTTATTGTATGTTCATTCTTTATATAAATGACAAATACCTGGATCTGCAAAATAAACTGTAAGAAATGTAGTAACACTGTGCATAATGCACTCATTAAAACCCGACAATCCATACATCAGAAAAATAACAGTACAAAGTGGGTTGCATTGTGTGAAGTTACAGATACCTGAAACTTGAATCTTTATGCTGTAGCAGCATAAAGCAGCTCTGAGACAAATGGGCTGTTTTAATTTCTGCATGGCTAACATTAGGAAGTATGATTAATGAATTTTTAATGCATGTGTTGTTGGGTTTGGTGTTGGTGGGTGTTTTGTTTTTACAGAAGAGAGCAAGTGGTTAAAGCAAGACTTAAAGCGTTGTTGCTTTGAAATCAAGGTAGGTCTGAGGCACACATTTCTGTGATGGAATTGTATCATCTAAAAATAAGCTAAATTGAAAGGCTGAGTCGCACTTTACCATGGAGCATGACAAAAGCATAGCTAGTATAATGTGCAAAATATTGCATTTTTCATTGGCAGGCGAAGTCTGTAGTGCTGCTGGTAAAAAACAGATTGACATTTGGTCATTATTTCTTATCAAGGGTGTTTTACTTGTAATGCTATTTGACAGCTATATTCTAGGTCTGACAGCATTGAACCAGCTTAATTCCCACTGAACTGCTCTAAATACGTGGTATTGCAATCAGTTTAACAACCCCTGGAGGCAATAAAATCTCTCCTTTGAACACACACAAGGGAAAGAAATCTAAGATTTATAAAGGGCAGCAAGTATTCAAGATAGGGGCAAAGTTTATGTGTGAGCCTATAATTGATGTTTCCTTTGTTGGAAAAGAAAGCTTGAGGATGCTTTAAGAATTAATCTTTAACAAGTTCTAATCTGCACTAACAAGATCTGCTCAAGATGAGTGAGAGAGAGGTATGATACCGAGTGTTTTGTCAGATTCAGCCAACAGTGGAAATTCAAAGGTACTGTGTAGTTCAGGAGCATTTTTGAGCAGATAAGGAAACTTCACAATTAGATGTGAAGTCTGCTAGAGCTCTCTGCCGCAGGTGAGTGAGTGCAGAACTTGTAACCTAGCCTGCTTGTTCCCTACCATATATCTAGGTGAGTATTCCTATGGCCGCAAGCACTTTGTGTTATCTACTGAACATACAGGATAGGTGGGAAGTTGCTTTAAGTTTGTCTGCTGCTTTTGTTCTTGCAACATGTGATTTGGCAGATGAGGCAGTGACAAAATAAGGGTTAGATGCTATTAAATCATATCTTAAATTCCAAGGGATACCCAGTGCTTTAAAAAAATACTGCATTGGATATCACCGATCAATTAAATGTAGTTGCCTCTATGGTAAAAGATGGTATCTTTGTAAGAACATACACTGATAAGGTTTAGGAATAGGAATATAAAACATTTTACTGAATTGGCAAATACCCTTTATGTCTTTATGTTCTGCTTTATGTCCAGAAGACCTCATGAGAAATTTCTTAAAAGGCAGTTTGCAGCATTGTTGCCAAAAGATGATGGCCTTCTCTGGATTAAGAAATAACTTCTTTCACAACCTGGTCCAGTGGAAGGTGTCCCTGCCCGTGGCAGGGGGCTTGGAACTAGATGATCCTTAAGGTCCTTTCCAACCCAAACCAGTTGGTGATGATTCTATGATTCTTTCACTATCCCCTGAGACACAGAGGTCTCTCATGTGAACATTGCTCTCCTTGATCTGCTCAGTTTGTAATACCTGAAGCAAGGTGTCCAGGTGACGGCCTGATCGTGACCCTTACATAAAGGGAAGGAAGGACTGGACCAGCAGAGGACAAGAGAATGCGAATGTGGATTGCTGTACTTCAGTAACTCTCACATTCATCCAAAGGAATGAGTATTATGCAAAAATATGAACCCTGCCATCATGTGTCATCTTAATAAGATACTATTAATGCCATAGGAACATCTCATTAAAATGTACACAAGAATCTTTTCCTTGCATATGTAGAAAGAGCATTAGGAGAAAAGGATTTTGAGAACCTTCCTGGCTTCCATTTGCAGAACTACACAGTGCAAGCTTAAAATGTAACTGTCTGAGAGAAGTGTTTGTGTTCCGGGTTAGCATCTGACCACTACTTTTATATCCGTAAAGCATCAGTCGATATGGGGAGCCCGGGGATAGTCTCCCTAGTGAAAGGATGAAATGATAGTGTTATTGAACAGGGCAGGAAATCTCCTCTTATCCTAACTTGTGAGGAGAGCTGTAAATATGGAGAAAATTAGCAACATCTTCTCTGATAGCATCTCTTTTTTTCTGGTATCATAACATTGGATCCTGGAATTGTATGTTAGGTGGTATCTGCTATGGCTGTGACAGGCAGTGGAAATTTGAAGGGGGAGCTGTCAGGCTGTCCAGTCAAAGATTCAAGCAGTGTGCATTGGTACCGCGGACAGTGTTCCAGCATGAGCAGGTTGTTCCTGAATGTGCTCTGTTCCTTGTTCAGTGCTGCCATAGATTGACGCACACAAGACAGGGTTCTAGTAATTTTCCATTTGATTGTTTCTGCAGAAGTTAGAGAAAACTTACCTGAAGGAATTTGTCAAATATATTTCCTTCTGGCTCTGGTGGATCATCTTGTCTAAGTTATCATATACTGTAGCTTTCTTTGTTGCAATAGTTGAGATTTGGGGCTGTCAGTCTGCCTCAATACTAATTCATTTTCCTCTAGAAAGGAAAGTAGCCTTCTTTTTGAGAGTTATATTAGCTGGCACTTGCCTTCCTGTACAGGTTCAATCCAGTATTGTAATGGCAGCTTAGATGGTTGCAGGTTTAATGCAGGAATTGTTTGCATTTAATTTTTATTAATCAACTATAAATCTGATAGTCCAGAGAAAGTGGCCTTACAGAGTTACAGAAAGAGGCCACCTCAGTGTCTGGGCAATAAATAGCTTCTGGTTTAGTGTGGAAAAGGGGAAGAAGCCAAAATCTCCCTGGCCTGTGGTGAATAGGTATTTACAGGGCAGCATTTCTCTACAATTAAACTTCTAATGTTACTAAGTACTGGTAAGATGGTGCAGATAGCTAGGCATATCTTCAAGGAATATGGGAATGATCTTTGCTCCAACTAATGTCAATAGAACTCAGAGTTTTTCTCAGATAAGAAAATGTCAGATGTTGGTATCTTTCCATCTTCAGTTCCAGTTAATAGGTATCGTCAAAAAATATTGTATTCAAAGGTTTGACTGCATTCTGCCATGCCCTTAAGTCACTGTACTGCTTTCATTTGAAAAGCTTTTCTTACCCTACTATGACTCTTGGGTTTGCAGACCTTTAATTTGGTTATTTAAGGGAGTGCTTTCATTTAGCTCATAGGCCAGTTGCTGAGTGTTGCTCCATGCAAGCCCAGCTGTGGAATGCTCTTCATCAAATCATTACCATGATTATCAAGTATGTATTTGATTTAATTTGGCCAAACAGGCTGCCTATTTTCTGACTTCTCTCTTAGTGCTCTTATTCTACTTTCGAAGGATAACTTGGCAGTGTGGTTCTGTTCATGAGCTTGTTCATTATTATAACATTTGTTAGATAATTTTCTTCTCTTTATGAAGCAGAGAGTAAATCATTGAGACCCAGGTGAATCTGTCTTCAGTCAAGTGCAGTGCCTTTGTTTTTCAAGTTGTTACTCTTACCAAAAGACAAAGATCTTTTAAAATCAGTTGATTCAGTGTTTATTGCCAGTAGAGACAAATGTTAAAACTCCTGTCAATACAGGCTAGTGTAGAAAGAAACAAACTTTGCTGTGCCTTTCTTTTAATATAGCTCAAATATCCCTTTCGTGCCCAACAGCTTTGCTTTATTCACACACGTCCTACAGGAACAGAGTGTCTTTTTCTGCTTGACAGTAAACTGTATTAGCAAAGAGCAACTGTAGTACTGATATAAAATTTACTGTAAGGTACTTATTTTTTTATAATGCAACACTTAGGTTATTCCAAAAGGTTTTGTAGTCTTTTACTTCTTACATAGCCAAATATGGGGGGGGTGGAGGGAAGGTAGATTGTGAACAGGTCTCTACTCCGTAATGTGAATGAGAGAGGTTCTAACCAAAGTGATTAAAACCAAATTAAGTAGAGGCACTAAATCTTTGTCTCATAAATGAAGGTTTCAGTAGGGTGAAATTGCATCTCATTGGTCATAGAATGAGTTATAAATGAGGCAGTGAATCCAGTGGATCATTTCAAGTGACTAATCTTAGTCAACCAGTTAAGTGAAGCTGGCTATAAATTGGGTTAATTACTGTAGCTTGAGTTTTAGCTCAACAGCTCTTAATTTCAACTTTCAAAGGCTACACAAACCAATTTTGTACTCTTAGATTATAATGAGCAGTCTTTATTCTTTAATCAGTTCATCCAGTAGCTGGCTGTCTACTCTAACATTCCTTTGAAGTATGGAGAGATCTAACATAATTGAAGAAATGTCTAACTACTTGACTCTCTCTTTTTTAATATAAAGGAATTAAACATTAATCAGACTTGTGCATCTCAATTAAGCCAATTAAAATTATCACAGAATGTAGTGCACAGAGCAATAGGTAGCTTTAATGTTTGAATACATTATCAACTTTTACCTAATGTTCCTTATTTAAGATGTTTGTTACTCAAAAAGGAAACGCATGCAACCCATTAAAGAACACTTACCATTGTTTCAAAAGAGTTTGACTAACTTAATTCACTTTGTGTCATCGCCTACATTTATGCACAAGATATGCTAGAATTGGTTGCATTTAGTTAAAAGTAATACCATGGATTACTTTAGGTCTTCCTATACCCATCTCATTTCCATCTATTTATTTGGTGCTGATTGGGCTTTTTTGTAAGGAAAATTTTCAGCACTCTACCTAGTTTCTGTCACAGAGAAGCATGGCTTCGGCTTCACTGGCTGGAGTCTATACACAAAGTCCATATAATTACTAATAATTTGTAACAAGTGTTAATTGATAAACAGCTCCCTCTGGTAGCTTAATTAAAGCTGTAGGAGAGCAGGGTGATTTACAACTGGGATTGATCTCAATTAGTCAACAAAATCTGGGTAGTCTATTCAAAGGAGGAAGAAGAATTTAGCCTAGCGAGGCTTTGGGGATTTTTTGTCTCGTCTTTTTTGTTAACAAGAAATCAAATCACAAGGTATAGTAATGTTTTCTGCAGTGATCTACCCGCTGTATCCTATGCTTCTCTTTTACGCTCCCCAGCATTTGTTCTTTCAGTTGTTTGTTCATTGTCAGGTTACAGAACAATATTCAAACATTTCTTCTCATTGTACACAACGCAGTGAAGAAGTCATTTCATACCGAGATGTACATTTTAGAATAACACCCCCAGGAGACCACAAACTAGAGAATGAAAACCATTTAAAATATGTCAGGTTTTGATCTTACTTAGAGATTTGTTTATAAACTGGCATTATGCAGCCTTAATTAAAAGATAACACAGGAAAGATGGCATTAGGGAATAACTGGAGATGTGGAAGCACACTGATCTTATAAAGTCAGCGGCTCTGTTTCAGGATTCACTACTCTTTTATCATTTGGACTGATAGAAAATAATCTATGAGTACTTGAAATTGCCCCTGTGGAATAAAAAAAGAGTGTCATCTCTGTTTAAACTAGATCACAGACTGGCTGCAAACAGCTGCTGAAACATTAATTAATTTGTTTGCAAATAAATCATGGATATGTACTAGCTGCAAATACTGATAGAACAAGTATAAATGTTGTGCTGCTCAGATTACCTATAGGATCCCTGGTTTGCTTTCATTCTTTAAGATAGCTTCATATACACCAACAAAGCTAATGCTGAGACCCAGTAATGTGGAAGAGCAGAACCTTTTTATTAAACTTGTCCTATAGATATATAGATGTGCTGAAATGTAAATCAGTTTCAGTGCTTTAAAAAACACACAGCCATTTTACATTTGTGTAGGACTGAGCCTCATTTAAGAAAGATTTGTTAATCAAAGAGAATGAAATATTTTGGTGGAGGCAAATGAATGTGAGTTTAGCAAGTTTGCAGCTAAAAATGTGGCTTGGTGATTTCAGCTGTACAGTTCATGTTCCTCTGTATCTTGAATGCTCTTTTGGCAGCTGTGTGGCATCCTCTATACAGTCTGTGTTATTTGGTACCTGCTTTTCATATACCATCAAGGATGCTGTTTAATGCCCATGGATTGTTTAAAGAAACAGGCTAAATCCTAGCCTTGTATCTTCACTGACCTAGAGCCCAGGCAGATGTACCCAGACTTGTAACAACACATGCGCATCCTTGGGGCTAGCCTTGTAGCTATTCAGCCCTTCTCATTGTAAGGGCAAATCGTTGACTCTTTCCTGCGCTGCCCTAGGCTCTGCATATGGTAGGCAGAGAGAAGGAAGATGACGCTGCAGGCCTTGCCCCCTTGACGTAAGCTTTATTTTCAAGAGTGGAAAAAATAAAGGTTAGATTCTGCCAAAGGATGAGACTTGCATATGTAATATGAGCAGTACAGGGAGGCCTTTGGATTCTAATTACTAACCTTCAAGTGGCAGGCTGCTCTGTTGCAAAACACATCATTGTAGAGGTTGGAGGATTAGGCAGGGAAGGGTCCATGGCCTAAATTGTGCATCACAGTGCTACTGGGGCTGTCTTACATACAAAGCTTTTTCTCTGCTCTCTTAAAAGATTTTGTTTTGAGTCTTTTCTAACATGGAGGGTGTCATTTTTAGTCTTTGGAAAATTGTTTGCTAACAAGAAAAATCACATTCTGACAGGAAAACTTAAAGCCAAAACCCTGGGGAAAAATCCCAAAACTATTCTGTGGAGAGTTAATGGTGTGAGTTGATGTGAATTTGATTTCCCTCCTCCTTCTAGGGTCTGTGTTTTTTGTAGAGTAGCTGAACTGTTACATCGAAGATGCTATTCTAAGATCCCACTATCCAGATGTTCTTGTCAGTCAGAGGGATAGGTTTTCCTAAGTTTGGCTGGTAATTGAGCAGTCTTGATCTTTAGGTGATGGCAGTGAATTATGCCTTAAGATCCACCTCTTCTGTAGATAACGTAAGCCGTAGCATTAGTTCCAAGAGCAGCCTTTGACTTCAGGGAAGGTACTCCTGCAGAGCACTCCGCAAATACTGTTAGCACTCAGGTATCTTCTCCATGCCTACTTTCACGCTGATAGAGAAAGTTTGAGATCATTTAGTCTTTATACTTAACTACACTTTTGCCCTTTGCTTGGGCTCTCTGAAAGCACTGGCTAGAGCATGAGTCCTTTCCAAATTTGAAGCCTGCTGGGCCTTTTGCAGAGGTTAATGTGACCACTACAGGAAGTATCAGGGTCGTGTTTGTCTCATACCCCTGCCCCAAAGGTTTACCCACCAACTGCTCCAAGTTCAGCTATTTAGCTTCTTGTGGCATAGTATTTCCACTGGCCTGACTCTTCAGTAATAGTATCTACCTAGAAGCTTGACTTTCATATGTTTAAGGAAAGAAGGAAAAACTGGCTTTATTTCCACCAATGACACCAGCTTAGTGCTCTTTTTGTGGGAGATCTGAACCTTTGGATTTTCCTTTGTGGAGTGTGGGAGAGAGTGTTCACCGGAATATGCAGGCCAATTCCCTGGGGGTAGAGGTGTGCTCTTACAAGTTAACATGGAGGATGGTGATGGGTTCAGGAAGCCAATTTATGGTCTGGGACAAACTGCTCTATTGGAGCAGGCAGAGAATCTGGAGATAGAGGTTTCACTGATGGTGCCTTTGGGAGAGATCTTATTAATGCTTGTATATTTCTAACTGGAAACTAATGAAAGCTGCAACCACCACAGTTCCTGATCAAATTAGGGAGGCGCAGATTTGAGGAAGGCTATATTTTAACTGCTACTCTATATACAGTCATTTTGGATAAACTTTAAGCTGTCTTGTACTCATAGCAGATAATAAACTCAGTGGGCAGCCTGGGATGAGCAGAGCCCCAGCACCACTAGCACAGGGGATTTTGACTTGCTTGTCTGCCGTTCCTGTTTACTATACACCATTAGAGTTTTTGGCTGTTACGGCGGTTGGATTCAGATATGATGTCTCTTGACCTAAATACAACATACTGTTTATGTGATGTATGCTGTTTGGAAGGTGGATCTTCACTGTGTGCTTGCCATTTGGACTCTCCAAGCTATCAGCTCATTTACAGGGTGGAGTTTAAGTGTTTACCATGTTATCTTGCCGCAGTCCTGACTAGGGCTCCAGTGTATAGCCTACAGGAAGGAGCCTCTGTTTTTACTGTCTTAGGTTTTTAGTATTTAATGTAGTCAAGGAACAGAAATAAGCCACAATATTATTGGAAGGCGTGATGCCAGATTAAGAATCCTGCTTCCTGGAACAACTCCCTTAAATTGTTCTGGTGCTGAAGTTCCTAGTGCCAATAGCACTAATTATTCAGCTTCTTTCCACTCTTTGGTTCGTGCTGAAGATACTCACTGGGCTCCTGTATCACCTTGTTGTTCTTTGCAAGGTCATAATTTAAGCGTAGCTTGGCACTCCTTGCCCTAAAATTGTGTTGTCTTCTCAGAATTGCCTCCTCCATGAGTCTCTTGGGGCTGCTGTTTTTGTGTGTTATTGTTTGGGGTTTTGGTTATGCTACCCCCAGTTTTTCTTTTCCCTTATGCATATGAATTGACTTAAGACGCGACTTCAGGTGAAGCTGAAGCAAGAGTTGGGGTTTCGGCCTGGTAACTTCTCAAGTTACTGTGTGCTGCTGGTTTCTTCAAGAGCTTATTCACCTCTGTGATCAGTTTTAGAACACTTGTTTATGTACTTATTTCCACCCAGTGTCCCCAGCTCCCCTCTCTTTTCCTTCTGGAAGCGCGGGAGTGCCCCCATTCTGCAGGACCCACAAGTTGTCTGGAGGGTGTTACTTGAGGCAGGAGACAAGGCAGGGACTCTGGAACATGCTGCCAGACCATGAGGAGCTGCACTTAGGACCTGAATGCAGCCTGCCCTCTGGGTTTAGCTGCTTGTTGCAGCTAATTATAATTGTAAATTTGCCCTTAAAATCAGATTCTGTTTAAAGAGCAACTTTTGCCTTGGGGCAGCCTTGTAAGCGGAAAATACTTATCCAAAAAGCAGTTTACTTGGCTTATGATTTCCTGTAATCCCTGTATTGTTCTCTAAGATATTTGTATTAAAGGGAAGAATTGCTTTGCACAGCCCAGCCTCTTCCCTCTTCTTTGTGCCTGATCTTATACAGCAATCATCACCTTTTGTTTTATGGTATCACAGCCAGTTCCCATAGAAATGGCTTGTTGCTCCCAACCTTTATGTCTCCCAGCAGGATCTTGCCTTTCAAGCTGCCGCTTCCATGGAAGAGAGGTTGGAGCACCGCTCATCAGGAATTTAGGCTCTTGGTTCTTTCAGCATAGGACAATTTAGATACAATCACTTTGCCCGCAATTGCAGCTTATTGTGGGCTTAAACATGAAATTTATATAACCTTGTGGCCATGCTACTCAGTAATTTGAGGTCAAGAAGCAAAGAACAGCAACATGCTTAACAGAGGGGTGCCCTAATTGCTTGCCTGTCTGACATGCGGATCACTATCCAAAACTGGGACAGGGTTATTTGCCCAGTGATGTAAAGTCCGGTGCTTCTTTGGGATATTTAAATAAATCCGAATGTGTGAAGCTATTTGTGCAAAATAGGCCATGGAATAATTGAGCAGAGCAACTGCCAGTCCTTCAGCAGGTCTGGAAAACAGAGCTTCAAGCTGCATGGGTTCTTGCTGGGGAATGAGCCACACAGCTATTGGCACTCATCAAGAGGAAGTAGAAGGAATAACTAAGCTTAGCTAACCGTCCTCATTATCCCATCTCTTCCTGATTCATAAAGAATGAATTTCTGAGCAGTTCTGGCTCAGTTTCTGTCTTTGTTTTCTGATTAATAAGTTAAAGATCAACTAATGCTTTCAGGGTCAGTCAGAAAACGAAGCCTGCTAGGGTTTAACCATGGGTGAGCTGATATCAGTTTAAGTGTAGTGGGTTAAAACTGATGTAAGCTAACATGAGACTCACTTACGTAAGTGTGAAAGCGTACCTAGACGGCAGTTCAGTGAAGGGTTTGGATGGGAGCAAGCTGAGAATAAGTTAACAAAAACATAATTAAAAAGAATAAAAAGGCCCCTAGAATGCCTTTATGTTCCAAAATGCCATATGGTCAATTGCTTGGCATCATCTTCCCAAGTATGCTAGCAGTGCTCTACAGGTTGCTTAATATCAGTGCCCAGACAGGAGGCAAGGGCTGAAATAGCATGATGTGAGAAAGGGAGCAGCTTGAATGCTTCCATCCACGTGTTAGCAGTCAGGCAGCACTGCTTTGTCATTGCTTCAGAATCCGATGGTTGTGTGGAGCTGTCTTCTGTAAGACTTGATTAGGAATTTTTGGGATGTCAGTGATGGAACAATGTTTTAACACTGTCCCCCTTAGTTTGGGTGGCAGGATTTTAAGGAAAATCTCTTCAGGTTTCTTTTTTTTCTATCTTATTTGCACAATGAATAGTCACCATTCTTTGTCATGGGGGCCAAAACATTCATCAAGCTACATAAGGATAAGGGGTAAACAAGACTCGTGATTTATGCCACATACTCAGAATAACGCAGGGAAACAATGAAGGATATAATTGAAGCAAAACTCATTTCTGTTCTTGTGTAACATTCTGACCAGAACAGTGAAGGACATCACAAATCCATTCATTTATTCCAAAATTTGCAAAACAAATCCCTTCTTACATGTAGTATTTGTACAACATGAAATTATTATTCAATAAGTTGACATTTTAAACCTATTACCGCCTAAACCCATCTATTACTGAGCTATTCAGAGCACTAAGTTAACATTTACCAGAACATTCATCCTCACATCATGGGGAGATCAAGCTCAAATCCTTTATTTCATATTCAGATCTTGTTGGGTCAGGATTGCAAACTGCTACCTTTCTGATACTTTACCAAAAAGCCACTCTGAAATCCACAAAAGAATTATTATCAAGTTACTGCAGTTATTCAGCTAGATGTTGACTTTGATATGTCAACTCTCTGATCTTTAATAGAAAATTGATGGTCTTGCACTGAGGGTCACTCATATGCATGACCAGGATAGGCCAAGGTTTGCATTAAATTACACCCAACCTTGCATTCTCATTCTCTGGCAGGCAAAGTCAAACAAAGCCAAATGGATCCCTTGTTAGTTTTGTTTTCTTCATTGTTTTCTGTTGGCGTATGGATTTAATTCTGTAATGGGTGACTGCTGGGCACAATCTGCTTTATTGATTTTCAGGGGAAAGTTTTTGTGAGAGCACCCAGAAGTACAATAACATAAAAGCAACTGGTGCAATGCTTGTTTTGTTGCAGTATGTGTTTGCTCTAGCACTTATTCCACAACTGACTTTGTCACAAGAAATCAGGTTAAATTTGTGTTTCCAGAACTTGCTTCCCCCAGCCATGGGCTGCAGTTGTCAAACCCACTGTGGCTTTTCTGGTTCCTGTATGTTTTGTACCTGTGGAGACTGCAATGAATCATGCAAACTTTAGCCCTTTTTAGCGCTGCTTTTTCTCAGTTCATATATTAATTTGTGTGATGAAGGAGCACTATGTGCCAAAACCAGGATACCAGTGGTCTGGGACTGCATTTGGGGTCTCAGCTTCTAAAGTGTCAGCTGAAGCCACAGGGGGTTGGGTGAGCTAGAGCTCTGTGCTTAATTTCCTTGATGTCTGTGGATGGCAGCAACGAAAGGGAATGAAGGGAAAGAAATGTATTTTCCATTTAAAAAAACCCAAGCAACAAAAAAAATCAAACAAGAAAACCTCCCCAAAACTGTTCTTCAGCTTCCATTTCCTGCAACTGCTATTCAGAGCAGCCCTGCAGAGAAGGACTTGGGGGTGTTGGTCGATGAGAAAATGAGCATGAGCCGGCTTCAGTGTGCGCTTGCAGCCCAGAAAGCCAACCGTATCCTGGGCTGCATCAAAAGGAGTGTGACCAGCAGGTCGAGGGAGGTGATCCTGCCCCTCTACTCTGCTCTCGTGAGACCTCACTTGGAGTATTGTGTGCAGTTCTGGTGTCCTCAACATAAAAAGGACATGGAACTGTTGGAACAAGTGCAGAGGAGGGCCATGAGGATGATCAGGGGACTGGAGCACCTCCCGTATGAAGATAGGATGAGAAAATTGGGGCTGTTCAGCCTGGAGAAGAGAAGGCTGCGTGGAGACCTCATAGCAGCCTTCCAGTATCTGAAGTGGTCCTATGGGGATGCTGGGGAGGGACTCTTCATTAGGGACTGTAGTGAAAGGACAAGAGGTAACGGGTTCAAACTTAAACAGGGGAAGTTTAGATTGGATCTGAGGAAGAAATTCTTTCCTGTGAGGGTGGTGAGGCCCTGGAATGGGTTGCCCAGGGAGGTTGTGAATGCTTCATCCCTGGCGGCGTTCAAGGTGGGGTTGGACATAGCCTTGGATGGCATGGTTTAGTGGGAGGTGTCCCTGCCCCTGGCAGGGGGGTTGGAACTGGATGATCTTAAAGTCCTTTCCAACCCTAACTATTCTATGATTCTATGTAGACACCACATCAAATATGCCTATGGAGACTTGCATGGCATAGCAGCAACTCCTGGTCTTGTCTGTAGCTTCTTGCAAGGTACTTAGGTTTGCTGTTCAATTCTTGATCTTCAGAATAATGACAGAAGATGAATATAAGTCCTGTCTCACTCAGAATGAAGCAAATTTCTCATACCAAATCATGGAAGGTGATCACAGATTTGGACATACGCCTGTATGTATAATGGCAGTAAAGAAAGTCCCCTTACTTTCTGGGTGGAAATTGGCCATAGCAGTGGCTGGTAAAGGCAGGCTTGTCTGGGCATTAAGAAGAGTGTCCATTTTCTCATATGAAAGCTAGAGAGGGTCCTGGACAGAGAAGAATGGCTTTTTGAGGTCTCACCATTTTCTAAGTAGGCTGATCATGAAAAGACTCCATTTACACAATTTGTGTCTATTGTTTGTGCTGATTTTATGGTGGTGTTGTTTTGTTGGCTAGATTTTTCAAAGCCTCAGCTGGGAGGCAGCCACCTCTCACTGAAACACAATAGGATCCAATGTTCAGAAAACCTGGCTGATTTAGGAAAACAAGCCTCATTGACTTTCAGCGGGGCTTACATGCTTAAGTCTCTTAAATGCTTCTGAAAATGCCAACCTTAGATTTGAAAGCCAACCTTGGATTCCAAGCATATGTGTTAAGCACTGTCACAGAAGCAGGCTGTTCTCAGTGCACACTGCAGGACCGAGTTGTTTCACAGCAGATGTGTGTAAGGCATTTAGTTGTTAGAAAAAAAGGAGTCAGCCTTCAGGTTTTAAGGAGACTGTAAAGCCTAATGTGGGTATTAATACAGCTCCTAATGCTGAGTTAAGAACATCAGTGAACATATAGGAATGATTTTTAGGAATAGCCTTTGTTACTGCTTTGATGTGTATCTCCTTCATCAAACTCAGAATTAACTTTGCTGAAGTCAGTAGACTTTTGCACCCTTGTAAGTGACTGCAGTCAGGCAGCCCTCTGACTGTATATGCTATTATAGAGCAAAACATACAGATTATAAATAACTTCACAGGGAGACTGGGTCCACTTTATCTGTGCAGTAATTCTTCTGATGTGCTTTGAGTTACATCAGGATAAATTTGGCCCACTGAGATTAGTACAAAAAAGCTGATAGTGTTTCTTTGCTGGAAAGGTGCGTATAAATCCCTGTATCTCTAACTTTGATCAGCTTAACACTCAGCTTTCTGTGTGAATCCTTTACCTTCTCTCTTATTTCAGAGCAGCTAATGCTGGCAAATGCCTTTTGGACCTACAAAATTACAGTGCTGTGCAGTGGAGGTGCTGTGAAACTCCCAGAGCATAGAAGGGATGCTCAGATCAGACTTTCTCTTCTTCCTTGTGTATGAAATTGTGCAGACGACTCCTTCAAATCTCTCTTTTCATTTTAGAGCCTGATCCTGTGACCCACTGATTCCTCTCATCTCCCTTTAAAGCTAATGAGAGTCAGAAGTCCTCGTCACCATTCATGATGCAGGATTAGGCCCTTAATTATCCTTGGAAATAGTCGTTCCCTTCTGGGGATGAAGCGGTAGCATTGTCAGCCTTACCTGGTGATGGTGATATCTCTTCATGTTTGTCTTTAGATGCGTGGCCATAGATCCTGCTTTGTCAAGACAAGGGAAATGCCTGTGCCTGCCACCCCCCCAATATCATACACATTATACAGGAACGTATGGCACCAGCCTGTTTTTCGTTTGTCCCTTAGGAAAGAAATGATAGTATCCACTCTTTAAAGTAGCTCATCATTTAATACTTCTGTATAATTAGGAAATGATGTTCATCTGACAAAGTACATTCATTAAATAATTTCAAAATAAGCCAGAGGCATTGTTTAAACCTAGTGTCAACATAAACTGCAAAAAATGTGCAGAATAGTTAAATTGTAGCCAAAAGTGTATGTTAATGGAGCCAGAACACTAAATGTTTTTTTTCTGCTTTTTAAGGCATCGAACTATCTTTTAGTGCAAGTTCTGCCTCACAGCCAGATCTGGCCCCTTCTTCACCCTAGCCCTTTCATCTCCCTTTGTTCCATGTCTATGCTGAGACTGAGATTTTCCCACTTCTCTCAGTCTTACTGTGGCTCTGAAAGATGATTGCCTTCCGGTGAAGCCCTTTCCCCTTCTTCTGTACCCAAGCTCCATGTTCAATGAACATCAAAAAGCCTTATCATACCCTGATGGTTTAAATCTTTAAACAGAGAGTAACAGCCTGAGTACATCCAGACCCCTCACATCCTATAGTCTTGTCACTATGTGTTCCTGCAACAATTACCAGGAGAGGGAGGCTGTGGAGTGAATCAAGTAGCGTGTGTTGTCTCCCTGGACTCCATGCTGATGCTCTGATCAGGACTTCAGCAAAATTCTGTTTGAAATGAGAATAGACTAATTTTCATCAGACTCTTCTCCGAGGAATCCCATGTGGGCTAGCATGCCAAGGGTCATCATTAGAAAACTGCCTTCAAAAGAGCTGAGCTTTCTTGTGGCAAAGCTATCTCCCTTTACTAAATTTATAAACATTTACGTAAAAATGTGTACATTAATTGTTCAGTTTCCTCCGTATTGCCTGCAAAGGGATGCCCAAAAAACGCACTGGAAGAAAATAGACTTGTAAAAATAGCCCAAGTAAGGACAAAAATTGTCCTCGTTTTGACTGAAAATGCAGAATACAGTGATCAAAGGCTGCTGTAACTCCCAGCTGTTCAAAGGGACTTATAGTACAGAAAAGAGAAATCAGATGTGACCAAGAATAGAAAATAACTCATTAAGAGCTTAACTAGATGATGACAGGTGAAGCCATCAGTTGCTTAAACACTGTAATGTTTTTTTCCAAGCAGTTTCTGTTATTTTTTTCTCCCCTTTTTGCCCCTTGGAATTGATTTATACTTTCTAGAAATA
Organism: Amazona ochrocephala; assembly: GCA_039720435.1. Lineage (NCBI taxonomy): Eukaryota > Metazoa > Chordata > Aves > Psittaciformes > Psittacidae > Amazona > Amazona ochrocephala. The sequence continues at coordinate 20,285,577 of CM077884.1, read as the reverse complement.
ATTATGAGATCAAGTAAAGTTTGTCTGCTGTGCAAAATAAACACATACACAAGCCACTGGGCTGTGGAGTAATTAAGACATCGCTTTACTGCACTTACATTGTTGTAAGCATAGAGAAATTACCGAATTCGTTTTACACTTCCCATTTATCAGTTTTCTTCTGAAGTAGTTGCAGTTCTTAAAAGGCAGAAGAAGGATAATGGGAAGTCTGGAAGAAAAAGAATGATCTCTCGAAGTTTTAAGCCTTCAGACATAAAGAAAAAGTCTTTTCTTTGCCTTTTGAGGCTTACAAGCAATGAATAGTAGGTGGATATGATTTTCCCCTCATTTTTATAGCTATTGTTTAGCTACTACAGTGTTTGTAAAATACATTTAAAAAAATCTATATAATTCTCTTAAGCAGCTTAAATCCCTTTTCACTTTCCCCAGGCAAAACCAGATTCACTTGCATGGTTTTGGGCTCTGACCTTCACAATGCTCATCTCCCAACTGTAGTAGCCAGTTTCTTATTCTTTAAGTGCTAGAGGAATCATGAAAAATTCAGGCACTGGGTTTCCCTGAGACCAATCTGGTGGCTTTGTCTTTGTGCTAACTGCTGCTTTCTATGCATCATTCAAAAGGTACATACTGTTGTCAGCCCCTGAACTGCTACTTGGTGTTAAACATGAATATTTGTAGCTTAGCAAGGGACTAAATTTAAAAAAATTAATATTTGACAGCCTTTGAGGAGGAATTACTGGCATGAAACTGTACGAATGAAAGCTGGAATTGGTGGAAAAGGCAAACTTTCTTCACTGGGGCAATTCTAACCATTACAAGGCTTGTTTTGGAACAGCTCTGATTGCTGGGCTTTCTTATGGATACCCGGGTTATGATTGTACCAAAGGAAATAGGCTGGTGGAGTTGGGGTTTTTTGCCTGTATGCTGCAGGGGAAAATTCATTCTGTGCATGGGCCACTAATCTTGCCTGACCAGAAAGCAGAGAAAGATGGTGTATGGTTTATTCCAGCTACACATCAGAGAGACATCCAATGGTAAAATTGCCTTTTTCCACATTTCTTAATTAGAAATAGAATCGGCTTCAACGAACAGAATCTCTTATTAGTAACAAAAAGAATTGCTAGCTCTCTAGTTCAAGTGGCATATCTGCATAACTTATAGCCTTAAGAGCTTATAGAGTCACTCACACTCCTGGCAGAATGCCTTTTACTCTGCCATATTAATGAGTTGTTCTAAATTTAGTCTACTGTGACAAACTAATATTAATACAGTATTTTATTGCCCAGAGCATTGTTAATGCATAAGAATGAAACACTGAATCAAAGGGAAGGGGAAAGGAGGCAAGATTACTTAGTATGATTGTCAAGATAGAAGATAATCCAACTATGTAGATATTAAGACTTAAATATAATACTCTGCTTATAGATTTATATTATGTGAAACATTTTCTATTATTTTAAATCCTTGCAGTATTAGTTTCCTATTTTCAAGGGTTTAGAACTCGGCCATAAAAATTCACTCTGGGCTGAAACTTGGCATACAAGGTCTTAACCTGGGAGCACGTCTTAAGGAAATTTCAAACAAATCTGTATTTGTCTCTGCTAAAAACGGGACAACAGTCAACATATGGCTATTGGCTTTAAACACTTCCCTTTTCATCCCAGGTCTCAGGAAACAATGGGGACTAATAAGCAAAGCCAAAAGAAGTCTTTAATAAGATTTATTTGCTGTTTTTATAGTTTGGGGGGCTAGGGGTGTTAATTGCAAAATATTAACAGGACAGCATATTGGACAGGCAGCGGCTCTTTGCATGTCAGTTTCTCCCGCTGAAATCAGGTGGAGTTTTGGCACTCTTTCAAGGGGAAGTAGGATTGGGTGCTCTGCTTGGCAGCTATTTCGCAGCAATGGTTTTACCACCTCAGAATAGACATTTGCATGGCTACTATTTAGATATCCTTTTGTAGGCAAAAAAAGACTTGATGCAGGGGTTTTATGCGACTCGAAGAGCTGTGTGTTATAAACATGAACATGCATATAGATGCATTTCATCTGTGCAACCCAAAGCCAAGTCTGAATAGAGCTGATCCATCTCTTGTGTAAATTAAGATGAAGAAAAGCATATGACCCTCACTGATGGGAGGGGCTCTGCTCTAAACTATGCCAAGTATGTAGGATGTCTGCCAGCATGCTGCCAGTTGTGAGGTGCATCACGGATTTCCATTGTAAACAGTAGGCAACAGGCAGCAGCCAAGCAGATGGGGAAGCATAAGGTCAGCAATGAATTGTATGAGGTGTCTGCCTACAGAAAGCCATTACTGCAAATCCACCATGTATGAGGAGGGATGATAAAGTTTATTGACTAGTTAATGGCATAATAGAAATAGTATACAAAAAGTAATTTTTTTATGTACTTTGGATCTCTGTCCCAGATATTTGGGAGATAACATTTAACCCCTGATTTGGCCTCTCTTTTCTCAGGCTTGTGTGGACTGGGGAGTTTTAGCTCCAGGGATAAACAGATGAGTTAAGGAGTCTTGCATAGATATGAAACTTTGAAGGTCTGGAATATGCAATTCAGGTGCATAGCAGGTCTTGGAGGAAACCAGTTCTTTCAACCTCATCTGAATTGTGCTGCAGAGCTGTCAGGATGGAAGTTATCTTTGTGCAGGTGAAGAAACAATCCATTTGACACTCTTCTTAAAGAAATATTCAGACAAATGGATCTATTTTATGGCTGCTGGTGTGACATTAACACAGGTTGCTTAAACTGAGTCCAGTGCTGTTGTGATGTGCTGTTTCAGAATACGCAAAGCACCTGAATGCTTGGTTGTGGGACAGGAACTTCCTCTGTGCACTCTAACTGGTGCTTCCGGGAGTAGCGGTGTAACTTCCAATTGGTGCTATGCAGGATGGAAAAATCTCTCTAACTCCAGAGACGTTGGTGTGGACATTATGGAATGAATCAGCAGGACTCTTGCTAGCACAGACACCATGCACAAACTGGGATTTTAACTGGTCAGGTAGGAAACAGTAAGTGTGCAGGAAAGAGCAGAGGAATGAGGAGTGCTTGTTGTCCAGTTCTCCGTGCTCTCGGAGGAGGGTGAGTATCGAGCTGGGTGCATGGGTCTACTCACGGCCCAGCTGTGAAGCTAACAACAATAAGTTTCATGGATAGTGGCAAATCCATGCCTGACTGGGCAGGGGGAATGGCAGAAGTTAGGTGTAAGCCACACAGCAAGGGTAACAGTGGTGTAGGGGTCTGTAGCTCGCTGGAGGCAGATGGGAGTGAGCTACTTCACAAAGTGGCCAGAGTAATTTCCAGCACAGCCCTTGTTTTGCCACCGATTCAGTCTCCATAAGACTCCCATATGTTGACAGAGAATCACAGGCTAGAATTTACCTAGAGCCAATATAATTTGGAACAAGATCACCAGCACTGGCAAAAGGGGCTAGTTGCCTTGCATATTGTGTTGCTCAAGTTGTGCATAGCCCCTATGGTGGGTAGGATGCAGCCAGGGCTGCTTGCATCCCATCCCATAGCATTGAGAGTCTTTCAGCAAGAGCAAAGCCCTATTTATTCAGATTTGCTTCATTGTGCAGGATGCCAGTACTTTCCACATTAAAGAAATTACAGAGTTCATTAACCTGCATATGCCATAATCATGTCTAAGTCTACAGTGCAGTCTGGATTCCTTTTGGTGGGTGTTTGGGGAGCAATGGACCAGTGTTTTCCTCACTCTATGTCAGTACTAGCTCTTTACCAAGCAGAGGTAATGATCCAGCCAGCTATCTTTATCCCTCGAATCCTGGTCATATACATATTCATAGGGAATATGTATATGACCATGAGGGATCAAACACATTTTGGGGAAGGAGCGTTATTAAAAACTGCCTTATTGCCCAGAAGGCAGGATGAAAGGAAGGCAAATACAATCTTCTGTCAAAACTGAAAATGATTCCTGCATTTGCTTTGCACTCTTACAGAAACAGAAAATAGATTGTGGACGTTTTCTGTATTTGGATAATATTTTTGTCTATTTTTAATTCTTTGTGTCCTGCTGGCTTTAATTCCAGTCATGTAGCTGTGTTCCTACATACTCCCACGAAGAATTCGCTCAATGGAGTCACGTCAGAGGTCTAAGGACTGGATGGCCCATGCCATATGAATGAGCAGTCACAGTGCAGTGTTTCTGCACAGCACTTTCAACAGCTGTTTGTGTGATATAAACCCCTGATTTTGATGCACCTAGAAGAGAATTTAAGTGTTAGTGATTTGTATTCTTCATGAATGAATCTGAAACATATTATTTTCAGAACCAGATATTATCTTCTCCCTCTCTCCCAGTTTGTTTCTTGTTTCGTTTTGGTTTGCTTTTATTTACCATTTCTGGCTTTTTTCAGCTGTAGGTATAAAGATAAAACCAAAGGAGTCAGACCAACAGTTTCAAAGATGTGCCTTGGCACCATGCATCTCTGTTGTGTAGTGTTCCATTTGAGAAGCTTGAAAGGAGACTTTGAAGAGGTAAGTGCCAAGCATCTTCTAAAAGCAAGGCTTGATAAAGCTGTATGAGGGCAACCTCCCAGAACTGGATGCTGTTAGATTTGCCAGCTCTTCTGAAGTCTTGCCATTCTTTGGCATCGTTTTCCTTTGCAGAGAAAATCTTCTTCGTAATGTGGAACTATAAAAAGAAAAACAGGAATCTCAGCAGCTGTCAGGATCTGGCTGTTTCCCATGCGCAGAATGCTGATTATAGAATCATAGGACGGTTTGGGTTGAAAAAGAACTTAAAGATCATCTAGTTCCAATGCTCCCATCTTCTGAATTGGTACGTTACTAAGATAGATTGAAGGATGAGGCTTCAAACTTATTCAGATGACTGCCTCCACACTGAAGTGGGCAGAGTATCTATTTGATAGCAGTGACTAAGAGAAATCTTTAATGTTATGTGTTTTATTTCCCATACTTTTAATCAAATACAAGTGTTGTATTTTTCAAGAAAACACTGGGGGCACAGTCTTGAAGAACTGCTTCCTTATGACCCTGTTACACAGAGTCTTTTGGACTGCAGTGATAAGTGCTGGGTTATTCTTTTATTGCTGAAAGGACTTGTTTAGCATATGCAATATGCAAAAGGAGCAAAGCTGAGCGTTACTATGTTATTACCAGTGTGCACTTACAAGGAAATTATCCCATGAAAAACAAACCCCTCTACTTAAATGCTACTCATAAACTAGAAGGCAACTAATTCTACCTTAATGGGTGAAATTGCTACTTGATGGAGAAATAAAACCAATACTGTTAAAATATTGAGTTAGTGTAAACATTAACAGGTTGGAATCTATTAAATGCATGCTACTATGGGACCTGGAGAGGCTTAGTTTGTGTTGGCTTTTTAATTATACCTGGGGTTTATGAGAACTTCCATGCTTTTTTCTGACTCTGTCAGAGCAGTTCTTGCACCAAATGATGAGAAGGAGAAGCTTAATTTTTATGTAAGCAAGTGAAGCATGGGAGATATCCTTTCCATGAGAGGAGAAAGTATAGTGGTAAGCATTTTTCGCTGGTCTTTTATTCCCTTACAGGTATCTATACACTGCTGTTGAACTCTTGTTATGTTACAGGCTAATATAATGTAATTCCAAGCAGGCTCCCTTCACGATGATGGAAAGTCTGATAGTGAAACATATTAATAAAATTAGAGCATGCAAAATATGTATGTCTGATGGAGGTTTACAATATGGAAAGATGCTGGAGATGTGGAGGGTACAGAATACATTGTAGTGGCTAAATACACTGAATGCTTATAAAATAGGAAGGGAGACAAAACATCACCAGCAATAATATGACAATGTCAGAATTGCTACTGATGATCCAGACATCTCATCTGATTCCTTTGTCTCAACTGGGAGGTACTCCAGTTATTTTAGTGAAGTTTCTCATTTAGACCATGCAACTGTTGTACTCTGTGTTCCGCTGCCAGCCACGTATTCACTAGAGGGCAGCATTTGATAAAATGTTTAGAAGCAGGCTCTTTCCTCACAAGTGAAGGAAATACATGCAGATCACTTTAATAATACTTAATAGTGTTCTCTGACATAAGTTTCCAGTTCTGACTGTCGGGCTAGAACCTGGAACATTGTTTGGCTTGACAGAGCCTTGGGCAACATGGTCTAGGGTCCCTGTCCATGGCAGGGAGGTTGGAACTAGGGGATCTTAGGGACCTTTCAAACCCAAACCCTTATGATTCTATGATTCTTTTCCAACCCAAACCATCCTATGAATCTATGATGAGACTTTCTGAAAGAATTGTAAGGACTTATTCCACTAATAAATATGAATTGCTTTTAGATGGATATATTATTTCAGGTTTGTAGACATCACACCCTGCAGCCTCTATCTTCTATCCTTAGCCTTTTAAATGTACATAAATTAATATTTTAAGTTCTTATATGTAAAAGAATAAAACATGAATAGGTTCACTTTTCTATTAGCCCTTCCCTTTTATTTTTTTCTGTTACTACTGCTTTTCAGCTGTCCTGGCAGTATCATTACTTTATTCAGCTCAGTTGCTGCAGCCTCAGTAGGCCTTATGGCCAGGCACCTGTGGAGTCCTGTTGTGGTACTAGAGGCAAAACCTTCTCTTGTGTTGGCATTGGTTCCCTGATGGTAGCTGGTTTGTAAGGCTTTTCCAGGGCTTCCAGCCCTCTTGAACAGGCTAGCAGCTCCACACATCCTCCTCAGGTCTAGGGATAAAGATGGCTGGAGACAACGTACCTGGACTGACCAGATAGGAACCCTTGAAGAGGTGTGATTTGATACTCAGGGTTAGATAAGCAGGTATTTCCTGATTAATCACTAGCCAAGAAACGCCTTTTTGCTTCTCTGAACTAGGTGCATCAAATGAAAAGTGACTCCCGCCACCAAGCATTAAGGATCTATCTGAGGAGGCTGTGTCACCCTTGGGTTTGTCTCTAGTTGTGGGGGAAGGAGAGATTGTTAAAAAGGGCAGTTTAACTGACCTAAGACTTGAAATGCCTTCTGGAGTTGCACATCCTCTAGAGAAAGCATTTGAGTGATGAGATATCTAATTCATATGTGTCTAAAATTAAGTGGCGTAACCTGGACTCCACAGCTGCAAATGCACTTTAACAGTGATTCCAATGCATTTCCCTGGTGAGCAAGAAGCAGATATGACCAGGGTTTGTACTGGAACCATTATGTGTGCTGGGAAGCGCTCTGGTAGTTTAACAGACTTCTCAGCATTGACTTAGGTGCACTCTGTGCATGACACCTTTGCTGGGTGCACAGCTGCACAGGCAAGGTGAAAGCTGGATCCTGAGGATGCAGGTACTCAGCATGCATCAAACATGCCCAGGACACCCCCCTCCACCCAAGCTCAGAAGCTGAGCTGTGGTTAATTGTGCTGTGCCTCTTGTAGTTGCTGCCAAGTGGGTGAAATTCTGATTTCTTCTTTTAAGCTGTTAGTCTCCAGTACTGACTGCAGCTTTATAGTTAAGGATATTCCTGTTTAGTTAGCCAAACAGGACTAATTTTGATGATGGGAGACATATAAAAGGAATATTGTTCTCTTTAGAATTACATCTTTCAGATGCCAGGTAAATCCAGGAGGCAGTTAAAGATTTTTTTCCCCCTGTGACATTATCACAAATGTCACTTGATGCTTCAAGACTACTTAAGCAAAATAAATTCACCAGCCAAGCTGGACGGTGATGTTTGTATCATCATATACGTTTCATTTCTATCTAGTGAAGTGATGCTTTCACTTAAGATGTGCTGCTATAAAGAGAGAGGAAGGAGCCGCTTGTAAAAGCCCTGGTAACTAGGGGTCATTCAATAAACTCTTCAGTCCCTATTTGTATATCCTGACTGGTTAAACTGTTGCTGGTTGGCCAGTGAAACACTGCAGTGCTGCTGAAGAGCATAGTCAACTCAATGCTTATAGAAAGAAAAGAAACCATTTACTTTACATCTTAATCTTGGTGAGAACATAGATGAATGTCTCGTGGTGCAGGGAGACAGTAGTACACATGTACACCAAAGGCACAGGCACAAGCACTGTGCCTTCATTTCATTTTAAATGGTTCATCTGGCTCACTCTGAAGCCTGAAGTTGGACCTACGTATTGATCAGTGCTGATTGATGAGGTATGGGGCAGAGCTGTTCTTAATATCACAGGAGGACTGAAGTTTTATCTTATCCTCAGTACTTCCTGAGGAGCACTATGCCCTCCCTCACAGTAACATCATTCTGTTCACAGACTTTTGGTGTCCTAGAAAGACACCAAAATGTAAATGGAATTTCTCCTTCTTAGAGCCAATGCAAAACAGATTCTTCAGGATTGATGTTCTTCCTGCTTGTTTAAGAATATTCAGCTAGTCCTTTAAGCAACCTCCATTGTATGCTACATGTTACCAGATAACTCAGCCCAGGAGCTTCCTGTCCTGTTGTAAATTATCCATAGTGATGTGCCGTGTTGCAGTGTGATCAGCCAGGCAATTTTATCTCGTCAACAAAGCAAGGAGAATAGAGTCCTGGTGTCTTCACCAAGGTGAGATACGTGAAAAGAGGTTAGTTGAAGTGTCTTGCTCCTGCTGTATGATGATACCTTTACATGAATGCTGGTGATCCCTGGTAACTGGTTGCCTCTGTACCCTAGAAGGCAGGAAGCAGTAGCATCCTCTCAGTCTCACCCTCTCGTGAGGTCCCTTATGCCTTCCTATCTTTCTGCTGAACTAAGGGTAAATGAGACTCTAGGAGTGCAGATCTCGTTGCCTTCCAATAGCAAAATGGGAGACGTGGCAGCAGTTCCCAAAAGGGAGGAGCCCCTAGTGCTCATGTTCCCATCTGCTTGCATGGGGAGCCAGCCCACCTCCCTCCTTCCCAGCCACAAAGAGCACTGCTGAGACTGCTGCCAGGCACTGGCAGCTTCTGGATTTACTATCCATGGCATGACTCGTGGCAAACTGTTTGCTCAGGACTGTGAGCCCAGGCTCTGGCAGGGACTACAGTGGTAGTTAGAAGTGATGAGCATGTTCCAGTTTGTTGTTATGGTGGAACTGCAAATATTCTTAAAATGGAGATTGGTGTAATCGCATGCCTTCAGTACAGAGGCCTTTCTGTACTGGCCCATGCTGTCCATGCCTAAATACGTCCATACTGTTCAGTTTTAATAAACAAAAAGCAAAACATGATATACAAAGGAGTCCCAAGGAACATCATGTTTGATGCTCTGTGGTTTGTTTTTTCCTTTGGGCTGAGGTATTTAATTCACTCTTTTACTTAGATTGCAAGCTCAGCTGTACCAAGTATATGCAACAGTCGTTTCTCCCCTTTTTATTACTTGTCAGTGTTTTCTGCAGTCATGTACTCTTGTTGCTGACAGGATGACAATTGGCTTAATAAACCATCGAACACATGAAAAAGCTCATTTGTATAGGTATTATAATTCTATAATTTCACAGCTTTTTACAGGGCGTCACCGACCCCTGGGAGGAGATGTACACAGAGGTAACTTTGACAGGCTTTGACCTGTTATTGGGGAATTCGTGGTGGGTAAATCTGTGATTATGCTGGTAGGATGAGGACTGAACACCTCTTCTTCCAAGGCAGCCCTTTCACTACCGAAGCGGATTAACAAAAGAGGCAGATGCCAGTGACAAAGTGCCAATATTTGTTAACAGATGTGATCCTTGTAACGTAGCATGTGTTCTTTATTTGGCACTGCTTGACACCAGGAAGATCTCTGTAAATAAGGTGTCATTAGCTACATCCAATAGGCTTTCCTTCTAAACTGGTCTTTGGTTAGTATCCATACTCTGGTTGAAACTGGCATTCTACCTTGTGAATGGGCACTATGCCACTCTGACAGATGGGCATGACAGTAAACCAGCCAGGGAAACACTGAACTTGTCCAAGTTGAGTATTAGGGGCCAAACTGTCTATCTACAAATACAACATGGCATGTTTGTCTTATTGTAACTGGTGGATATATTATTACTACTTGAGCTCCTATATGAGTAAACTTCCCCGTTCTCAGACTTTGCTTTGATCACTTTCAGATGTTAGTTCTAGAAGAATGAAGACTGCTGCTTAAAACAAACAAAAAAAAGGTCTAGGAAAGAGCTTTCTTTTTGGAAAGAAACTTCCATGTTTAGTAAAGAAAATACCGAATGGAGCCAGTCATGGTTCTTGTGAAGTAGGTTGATGCTAGTTTTCTATTTATGCTGACTTCCAATGAAGTATTTAGGTGAAAATGTTCCACACAGTGTTTCCTTCCTCCAGATTAAACATTAAAAAAAGGGTGAATAGGATATTTCACTGTCTCTGAATCTCTGTAGCAGAAACAAGGTCTGTTGCATCAGTGAGAAGTTAACTGAGTTACTTGAGGAATTACTTGCTCTGATGTTTTTAAGAGAGGAAAACACAGATGCTTAAGTAATGTATATTTAAAGATTTAGAAATATAAAAAGGTAGTTGTTATGAGAATTTAAGGCTTTTCTCTGTAAAAACATGCTATCACTATTGCTGCTCATAGAATTCCACTTACATTTTCTGGCAGATTAAATTGGTGTATTGTTCTAGTTAGGACAAAAATAGTAACTTTGACGTAAAAGTGAGAAGAGTTCTGCAATACTTTTACAGCAGTGTTTATGCTTTGTAGAAATTGTAGCAGGCATGACTTGGACCTTGAATGTCTTTCTGCAGCCAAACTGGACTTTCTTCTCATTTGTATGAAGAAATCTCCTGTAAGTGAGGGAAGACCCTGCTTTCTAACATCATCAGTGCAATTCTGCTGGTTTATGTAAGGCTACGGTGTGTTTTTAGTGCAGTTTTGCTATATCTGCATATCAGTAGAGATTGATCAGTCAGATCTGTTTAAGCATGCTGAAAAATCTCTCAACCTTGGTGTAAAACACGGGGGCTAGTGCTTCCCCTCTGAGAGATGAGGGATGCAGCAGGAGCAGTGGTCAGTGAACCCCTTGGCTAGGTAGCAGAGGTTGTAAGGATAACACAGGCACAGACTGCTCTTGTCACCCAAACTCTGCAGTATGGGCACGTTTTCCTACACTGGAGAATTCATGAGCTTCTGTAGCCTTTGATACAGATGCATATGGTAACTTGTTGCCAATTTCGAGCAATTAGGGCATACAAAATGGTTTCCCTGTTAGGAATGTTGCATGTGCTATGACACTAATTAGGGGTTTCTCTCCTTTACATGCATGCCTGTCTGCCATTAATATTAATGGCAATTTTGCCCAAGCACAGGGGAAGGCAAGACCTGTGTAACTGTGACTTAAACTTTTGGCTAGGAAATTCCCTGTGTAGTTGTCCTTGGGAACACAAAATTCTGGCTTCCAGTTTCCTAAACCTACCTGGTGAAAGCTGTAGTGTGTAGATCCTAGTTACCTTTTTAAGGGGGTATTTTTATTAACTCTTCCGTGATTTTTTCCCCTCTGGTTCTCTGTGGTTTGTCCCTGTGGTTATATTATAAGCTTTTCCAGCTACTGAAAAAGCCACATTTTATACATATTTAATCAGGTTTGGTTGTTGGTTTTTTTTCCTCCAATGAAGCTTCTATTATAGATTAAATTAAAACAAAAACTAAACCCAAACAACCTTCAGTGGTTATATACTTACTCTGTTTTCTTGTGAGGAGGTGCACTGTGCTATGTTCTAATAGACAAAAGGAAAGAAACAAATCTGTTCTTATTTTCAGGTACATGCTATGGGGCCTTAAAACTCTACTGCAGTTTTTGGTTTAATGCAGGTTAAGGTGAAACCACTGCAGGTATGCAATGTTCTGTGAAGGCACCCTAGCAAGGCAGCTCCAAGGAAGCAAAACAAAGGATGTCAGACCTTAGGACCTCCAGCTGACTGCCAGGGAATTGCAGGGGTGAGCAGAGGGAAGCAGCAAGGCAGAGGCTGGTGCAAGGCAAGCCTTAGGAAGAGACAGCTTGTCCAGAAAATGAGAAGACTCTCAGACAGTAGTCAGTCCTGCTCAAAAGTCACTTGAAATTAAGACACTGATTAATAGGGTAAAGGATGGAGGCTGGGATAAGATCAGTCTCTGTCTCTTAGCAAAGACCACCAACAAAAACATGGCATGTATGTCAAGGACAGCAGATGATGATTTACAGCTACATGAACCTACCATAAGAAAAGATTTTATTTGGAACAGCCCATGCTTCTAGCTACGCATACATTCCGATAGCTGAAGTTGATTGTACAGATTTACTTTTAGGTGTAGATGTGCCGAACTCTTTGTTTGAACTTAGCTTTGGGGATACTTGAGCAAACTTTTCAGTGGTCTAAAAGAGTGAGGCTATGAGTGAATTACTCCAGCTTTACAAGTCCTTTTACCATACAGCTGATCTGGAGGAGCTGAGCTGAGAACAACCATATAAGCTGAAAAGCTTATATGAAATGAAATGAAATTAAAATCCAGAGCCGTGGGTGGTAATTGAAGACTGAAGACATGAGTGCTGTCATATCTTTGTTCAGGGAAAAAGAGTCTTTTATGCAACTTTATCTGTGTGAATTACTTTCCTGACAGAGCAAATCATGGAACAAAGTACCTAAAGGGGTACCCTTTTTTGATTATATCAACAACAAACTTTAGAATTCCAAATAGTAAATCCCCCCTCAATTTCTGGCATAAAGAATGAGCACAACTGTGCCACTGGGTCCACCTGGAAGACAAGATCTGTTGCAACAAAATAAGAGTAGAAATAATTGCTCTTGCTCTTCAGAGGGAGGGTTTAAATTTATTAACATCAAGATAGTCTCTGAAATTTCTCAGTGCTTCATTAATTCTTGAGGCTGTGAAAGCTGAAAAAGGAAAGAACATCTGCATTAAATGAGAGTTTTATAAATTACCTTATAAAATGCACCTAAAAATGTAGTTGAAGGCAAGGATCCCAAGGCCAGTCTGCTTTCTTCTACATTCCTCCTCAATTACCTTGTCTCAGAGTTGTACAAAATGTAACTGGAGCAGTAAATATCTCGTATCAATACATTTTGGGGTAGGGAGGAACCCAAGAAAAAAATGTGTGTTTATAGATATACAGCTGGGAGAGACAGAGAAGAGTATATGTGCTGTGGAACCCAAAAAAGCAGAAGATGGGCTAGTGGTGGTGTTCCAGAAATGTCATCAGAAATAGCCACAGATGTGAGATTCTGAGGGAGGAGGTTTATAACAAGGTGAAATGGTCTGAACAACTTCTCATCTCGAATCTTATGACCACAGATCTTAACTATCTTAACTAGGGATTGACATATTATGGTTGCTTTGTTCTTGAAAGCCAGGGATGCTGTGTACCTTTGTGAACAAAGCCAGGGATGCTGTGTACCTTCCCTCCACAAAAGTTGACCCTTGTTCATTTCCCACCCTCAACCCCCCTGCACAGAGTGTGCATACTGTTGATGCAGGGATGATGGCAGTGCTGTTAGCATGCCTAATAACTGCAGTGAAGATGGGGTGCCATTGCATTTCATCCTGAATCCAAAAAGTGCACAGGGATCCTGGATTGCACTTGGTTTGCTCATTGAGTCTTGGGCTACAGTGAATTAATTTCAGTCCTTCTTGGTTTTGTTTTGGGAGGGGTTCTGCTAACAATTCCTCGTTCCAGACAAGGAACAGAGCAGTTGGCAAGAAAGAGAAGATCATGGGTTGGGGAAATGAGGAAGCAAGTCACTTAATCCTGGTGTGAGTTTCTGAACAAATGCTATGGAGAAGGTAAATTGAGCTCAACAAAACATTAGATTAAATTCATTAGTAATTAAAAACAACAACAGCTGCAGTCTAAAGAAAAATGCTGGAGATCTGTAAAGCTTTGCCATTAAAATGTATAGACACTGACCCTCTTTAAATTCATAGAGAATGCTCTTTGCTTAGCTATAAAGGTTTAATGTAACTTAGCAGATCTGAGTTACTTCAGGAGAGCTTTAATGCTTGGCAGGTCTCTACATTTTATTTATGATATCAAAGCTGCAACTCAGATTTTTACTCAGTGGAAGACATAAAAGAGATTCAGAAGTCATCCAAATCATCTTGTAATTAATGTTACCATGCACGCCCAAGACATTAAAATGTTAACAGTGTTAGAATCGTGTGCTTTGGAATACAGAGTGAGGGCTTTATTAGAGAGAAATACACTGCAGATGTCATCCACCCTAATTGAGGACATTGGGTTGCCTGCTGCTTGTTCTTATCACTGGTTCAGGGCTTTTTTTTTTTTTAATTAATTCATTTTCCTTACTGCTAGAATCTGCTCTCATTATTAGTCTATCTTGTCACTCATTTGCATTTCAAGTGCTGGGACTGTGGGGTACCAGCTAGCTGCCTTAGAAGAACACTTCAAGGGGTTACTCTATCAAATAGCAGCACAGTATCACAGTGAATTTGACATCTGGGTTATCTTATTCCCAGATGCTCCATGGTGTCATTAGCAGGATTAATCTTAGCTTTAATTTCATAATGATTCTTATTCTAATATATGTGAATGAACACAAAGTCTCTTGACTCATTATCACCAATTTACCCAAGATATGTAATCAGGCTCTTACATTCACCAACATTTATTTTTGCTAATACATCTAAAATTGTAGATTAAGCAAATACAGTTAGTTCCAGCTGAGTGAATGCCTAGTGAGGTAGCAATGTAGTATTTATGCTTTAATTAAAGTATATTAATGGTAATGTCTTTTAAGTACATACTGACCAAAATCTTTCTGCTGAAAACAATACATTTATCATTCAAGTGATACCAACTTGTACATTTAATCACAACACATTTCTCTTGACTATTTATTGTTTGCAAGCACTTAGAAATGACTCAATCTCTTCTTATAGTATAATTTTAACCTTTAAAGATCAGGGAAGAATGTTTTATTCTTAGGAAAAAAAAAATCCCTTGACTTCCCATAGCAAACAGCATTTAATTTTTAAGTTAAATTAAAGATTAAACCCTACTACACCTTTGCTGTAACTTTTGATTTTAATTCCTGTTCCAGCTTGGACTGTAATACAGAATGCAGGTTATCTTTATAGCTAAGCACACACACAAGATACACCTCCGCATCATCCAGTTTCACACTGTAGTGCATTCCTTCGTGGCAAGGAGAAATGTGAATGTGAAATTCCTATGCACTTTTTCTACAGGACTAAGTTTTTCATTTCCCAGCTGTTGTAGCCACTGCAGTGAGTAAGTAGCGGTTCATTATTGATGGATAAAATGTTCAAACATTTAAAGAAATGAAAGTCAGCTTTGCATTTTCAATTAATTAATTAAAAGCACTGTAAATGCCAGCTTGTTAATTGCTTTGCACCTGCAAGCCAACACAGGTTTGATGCACTCTTCCCTTTGAATATTAATTTTTTTTGCATGTCTTCATCATGCTTTGGAAAGTCTCCCCTGCAAACATATTAGTAAAGAGTAAATATTGAATCTAAGACAAAACTCACGGCTTCATCTTTCACTGTACACAGAATAGGATTTAAAGGAGGATTTAGATTTCCAAGGCTTTCTAATTAAGTAGTGATAATCAGGCTTTCTGCTGAGGGTCACTTCCTGGGAGTAATTTGAGTTATTAAAATGCATGTTTTTATTTGTTCTGCTTTGCGAGCTAAAACTGATCCCTTTTAATATAGCAGCAAATATGCAAATTGGTGTTTCATTATATTATGCAATTTATGGCAATCTTCTCTAATTTACTGAAAGGGCAAGAGCCTGACCTTGTCATTCAAGGTTTTTTTTTCTCTGGTAAGCTAAACTAATTATGTGGCTCTTTTTATGAAACTCTGGAAGTATGCAGCACAGTAAAAAAATGTGACAAATTTACCTTGATTATTCATCAAGATGGCCTTCGATTTTGCTTGAATCCTCCTGCAGGGTGATGGATAATTTAAACTTATATATGGGAGCCAATTTTTTTTCAAGGTTTGAAAATGGCTTCTTTTTCTTCTTTTTTTTTCTCCACAGAAATCCTGGGAAGAGCATCTAAAATCATTGAAATAATAAATGTCAGGATTCGAGCTGGGGACTAGAAAAAGAAAGTTCATTAAAAACACTTACATGATGTATTATGAATTGATATTTCTTTACGCTAGCCTTCGATACAACTTTTCAGCCAGGTTTTTATTAGTGATGTGATGTTCTGCATTTTCACCTCTCTTTTAATAACTTTTCTTTTTAGATTTAACAAACTCAGCATTCTTTAAGCTCATTTTTGCCTTCTCCAGCAAGAAGCGTAAAGGAAGTTCTCTGACAAAGCCAGGGAAGCATGGCTTGGTCTTCAGAGACTCCCAGGGAGGTTCTTCTTCAGTAAGTACACCATCCTTGCCACCCTGCAGGCTGATCAGCCCTCTCAGTCCCAGCAGTATTCTGTTGACTCTTTCTCCTACTCCATAACAGCCCTACAGTCATGGGATCATTTTGCCGTGTTTTATACTTTGGCTGCTGAAACTGACTGGAGTGATGGGACGGGACCAGGAGGGATGCAGGAACAATATTGTAAATAGGAAAATCCTGAAAGTATCACAATTGGAGTGGTTTTGAGAGGATAGCTTGTCAGAGCCCTGTACTGAGACAGGAATGGGAATATCTGGCTTGTTCCCAGCAGGTATTTATCCTATTTGTTCTTAAAAAATCTTCAGTGAAGATTTCACATCTCAAATACACACTTTATTCCCTAAACTGACCTGGATTTATTTTCCTTTTCCACATTGCAAATCTGGCTGATTCCTTCCTTCAGATTCTGCAAAGACAAACAGGCAGAATTCCTTATGCTGGAAGAAAAGTTGTTCTCCACCAGGGTTTAATCCATGAAGTTGAACACAATTTCCCCTTGACCACGCTGACTACTATAACATTGCAACCATCACTTCCACTAATGTAACCTCTCCTGCTTGTGCTTAAACACAGATGTATTTTGTAATGTAGATGAGTTCTTAATACTGTGTATCAGCTAGAAAAAATGCAGCTTGTAATACTATGTTTGAACACTAATCTCTTGGCTATTGCTTGGACTGCAAGCTAAAGCAACAGTGTTCACTGTCACCAGTGGTTAAAACTCACTCTTTCTTAGTAGCAATGGTCCAGCTTCTGTAAGCAAAATGTTCTAGCTTATGCCATGTAGTCTGCATGATGGTCGGTGAAATTAGTCATCAGGTGAAAACCAGATTCACCATTCACTTTGTACGGTGAAGATCATCAACAATATCTACAGCCTACTTTAATATAATTATGTTTGGGCTTTTCCAGATCTTGTGACTTTAGGTCTCTCTTTATTCAAGGGTACTATAGAAGATCAGGCATATATGCTTGCATTGGAGGGCAATATTCCAACTGTGACAGTGATTTGTTTGTTTTTTTTCAGAGCAAACATGCTATGAAGCAATGGATTTCACTGCCTTTTGGAAATGAGGATGAAGAATTGACATCTTCTGATGAGGCGATCAATTTTGTTGATGTCAAACCTGAATAGAGAGATGGAAATCCTTTATACTGAGCAATAGATGAATCTGTTAATGACTTAATTCTCAGGCACATAAGAGTCCTGCCAGGGCTGACAGAGAATAACTCTCAGGTTCAGGCATTTTAGTTCCATTGTCTTATAATTGCTGTTTGGCACAGGGCTCTTCTCCCTGTTCCCAAGGGGGGGTCAGCAGTATGTGTGTCTGAGTGGCCAGGATTCCTAGGCAGCCGTTTATGCTGTGGCTTTGATAGATAGAAATAGGCAGTAAGAGTTTATTAGTGAAATATCATTGTTGGGAGGGAAAAGGGAGGCTGATACCTGTGAATTCCCTTGCTGATGGATGAAGAAAAACTAAAACTGGAGTAAGAACAGTGGCAATTCAGAGATAATAATTTACTCTGGAAACAAGGTGGAAATATTTGCTCATGTTTGGCAGGTTTCTTGTTTTGCTGTCATTTTGATTGTGACTGCCAGGAGTATCACTAGCTAGAGGAGAAAACTAGCACTGGATTTAAATGTTTCATTGTAATGCCCCTTCCTAAGTGAACCTCCATTTAATGTTTAAAGGGCTAAAAATGCTGAGTATGCATCAATAAAACAACATAGTTTTAACTTCTAATTAAGTTTTAACTTTGAATGCTCACAGATGTCAAAGCCACTACTCGAATTAGTGTCTCTTTTTTGTTATTTAACAATTAACTAACTTATTTGTAATGAGTAATGAAGAAACTGGGGGAAAAAGCAACTTGCTGCCACTACAAATCTTATTGCTGCCCCTCTGTTATACTTTAAACAAAATCAAGTTATGCATTTATTCTAATTTAATCTCCCTCCCTCTGTTCGTTAGGATGCTCCTAGGGTTTGCAGAGTATAATGTTCTGAATGCTTAGTACTCCCAGGCAGGCACGGTAAATCAGGGTAGCACAGAACTTGTCTCCTGCTCTGGGTAACCTGTATTAAGAAATTCAGGTCTATATTAAAGCTGAAGTGTCTATTGCCAAGGGCTTTTATAATTGTGAAAGTGTTTACCCTGTTTGCATTACTCTTTATTTTTCCCCCAGAACTTATTTATTTTAATAACACTTTGGAAGTTGCAAAGGTACTGGCAGCATTCATATTAATATGTTGTTATCACAAAAGATAGAACTCTAATTGCAGGCACTTAACACAAAATCTGTTGGTGATGTCTTGAGCAGAATGATAGCATTTAATCATTTTTATCATCGTAGTGATGATGTTGGCGATGTTATTGCTAGGGAGTTGTTGTGTATTTATGACAAACTCTTAATTTCAGGGTTTAGAACTTAACCATAAAAATATGCTCCAGGCTGAAACATGACATACAAATTCTGAGTGTAGAGCCGAATGTTGTTCCTAGTTTCAAAGCAAGCAAACCATAAAACAAGCTCCATGTGAGTTTTTAATAGGTATGAACTGAAACTCCTGCCAGAAAATGACCTTTTTTCGCTAAAGATCTTTTGTTATTTTTCTCACTTAACCACCCTGCCCCAAAATGCACACTCCAGAACAAAGGGGGGAAAGAAAAGCTTACCTTAACGTTAAGCTTTCTGAGTGCTTTGCCTCTAAAACGCAGTGGTGTGGAACTTTGTGAAGCAAACTTTACCAAAGGGGGGAGGGTTGTTGCAATGGAAGCTGCTTCTAGTCTGAGCATTCCTTTGAAAATCCAGGATTTTCTGTTGTAGTAAAAGATTTAATGCAGCCCCCTAAAAGGTGGAGCTATTTTACAGAACTGTTGGGGAAACAGGAAAAGAAGAGGCAAGCCAGTATTTCTTGCCTATAAACATAGCAGGCTCTCAGGAAAAATGAAAATCCCACGAATCCCATTAAAGCCATCAGGCTGATCTGGTACATCACAGCAAAGAAGTTGGACTTAGTAAGAAAGAAATTGTGACCTAGCCAAGAGACACGTATTCACCTGAGACCCTGGCACTTTAATTTCACAGGGCAAAGTGGCTTCTTAGTGCAATGATACATCTCTCTGTGAAGCCTGTTAACGCACCAGTCAGTAAGGACTAGAGAGTACCAATCTATCTTCCAGCTAACTTTTGCTCTTTATCAGCACCATTACAAACACAACACTAGACAAGTATAGCTGGTTCTATATTCATGTGTGCTGGGAGTGCCCACTGGGAGGTCATGCAACACAGAATGCTGTTCCTCTGCTTGGTTTTGATGGCTTTTTCCACTTGTTAGCCAGCACATGAGAGGACAGAATCTGTCTCTGCATGATGTTAGAAGGTACAGGTGAAATGCAAAGAACCACTTCACTGGAAAGTTGGCAAACCAAACTGGAAGTATCCATTCGGTGCTGTGGGACAGTATCATTGAGGAGCGTGGACTGATGTGGCTGCTGCTGGTCCCCTACCCAGCCTCAGAGGAGCCTCAGCTGTGTAAGGCCTTGTGGCCAAGCAGCACTATCTTCAGGGCCCATGGGGGTCTCTCCTATGAGCCTCCCTGGGAAATCAGCAGGTTTCACTGGGGGAAGTGATACTCATCTTCTTGTTCAGGCTCTGGTCTGAATATAGATGTGTTCAGGCGCATGGTGACAGTCCTGTAACATAATTGGTGCATGGTGCTCTAATAGGTTGGATATGTTCCCTGTATTGCTTCCTCTTCCCTCTGGTAAATAGCCATTTGGTCCATACCTCTGTCCTCTTGGCAGGATGGTTGGTTGTTAAAGTAAAAACGTGTTTAGGTTTTTTCTCATCCTGTTTAATGGTTTATCATCTATACCTTCAAGATTAACTCATAGCCTTTCCTCATTCCTAGGCATGTGTGAGCTTGTGCAGTTGTGCAGCTTGTGCTGTGTTGCAACCAGTTAATAAGAAAGATACAGAAGCATTGCTGGATCAGAGACAGAGAATTGCAAGAAGCTGCCAAACACTAGGCCATACTATGAAATGTGTTCTTCTATATTTTTCCCTCGTGCTGAAGAAGTTTGGGAAGGCTGAATGCTGTAAAGTTACTGCTATGTGTGCTTTAAGCACATGAATCCTGAACTGGAGTTGAATCTTGTCATTCATGGAAGCAAAGCAAGATAAAAGTGATAAGTTAGAACTTTTTCATCCTAAACTGAATTCACTCAGAAATGCTGCTTTTCCTTCCCTTGCTGGCACTTGTCACTGTGTTCTTCGTTACTACTTGTAGGCTGTTGGCCCTTTGTAGCAAGGACCATCAGCTTCTGTGTTTTTCATTAGTCCAGACTGGGGAATTAGGGCACTTAGAAACAGAAGAAGGAGGAAACTCAAGGAAAAAGTGTATTTTTAAGGTCATGGAAACAACAGAGAGGACTGAGACCCAGCTCTAAGAACGTGGTCCTCAGTTAATGGAAATAGGTTTAATTCCTTCCCTCACGTTAGCAGTGCTTGTTAGACTTCTCTTGATGATCTTAGGAAATTGCTTTCACATTTAAGGTAGCCGTATGTCCCGGTATATGCTTTGAGTTACTGCCTTAAAAAGAGTTAAAAATACAGAGCATAAACTTTGCTGCCTGGTATTTGTGCTCAGAACTCTGGACTATTTTCTCACCAAGCAGTGAGGACAGGAAGCTTGTTTTTCAGGAGGAGAGGGGGAAAAATGCAGTCATTTATTCATTCCCTGTGGAGCAGTCAGTGGTCTGCTCCTCTGAATATGCTCTGTACCCACAGCTCTCACCGAGGACCATGGATTGCCACATAGGAGAATGAGAGCAGCATCTGCCACCTACAGCTGTGGCATCAAGAGCTAGTCTCACCATCATCATCTTTGCTGCCTTGCAGGGTACTGCGGAAGGGTTATCAGCAGTATAGGCTGGATTTCCACCTGGGTGGATATGATGGCAGCACACAGCAAGCATGGCCCTCCTCCTGCCTGGAATTTCCCAGGTACAAGTATGTTGCCAAGGCTTCTAGAAGGTGTGGAGCCTGCTGCTTGTGTTCTGCCTGGGTATGATGGACTACACCCAGGCCTCTGGGGGTGTATTTCACCTCTGTGCTCTTGAAATCCTGGAAAAGCTTATAAATTCCTTGAATTTCTGGTGGAAAGTTTCTGGGTCAAAGATGACACCCCTAAAGAAACACAGAGGTAGGAGTCCTTTCATCAGATCCCTCCCAGAAGCCTGCAGTTGGACAGACTTTCCTCTTTCTGTTTTAGAGCTGCTCTTCTCTTTTCTGGGGTCTGTTGAGACGTGACAAAGGATTCAAGACACAAAACCTCAAATTTAAACACATCTGGGAAGACACTTAAAAAACAAGAGAGTAAAAAATCGAGAAGGAAAAATACAAGAAAAGACACATCCAAATCAAGGTTCATACTCTCATTTTTCCTATGTTATACCTTGCTCTTTTGGGGGGTGGGAAAGGAAGGTTTAATACATCCAGAATGCCAGTTCTGTAGCAAAGCGATTCAATGCTGGAGAGTTTGCAGGCAGAATTCAACAGCACAAAGGTTTTCAGAAACTATTTTTCTTTCCTTTTTTTATTCCTTTTCCTTTTTTTCTCCCCCTTTTCTACAGCAGTGATTCCCAGCCATTCATCATAAAGCACTAGAAATCAAAGAGCAATATTCACGAGCCTCCTAGTACAGTATGTTAAACCCTGATAACTGTCAGGAAGAGGCTGTCTGAAAGGGAAGAGCCAGGTAGCAACACAGAAAACAAAAATACATGTAGGGAGGAAATGTACTGAGGAATAAGAGAGAAAATGTGCTCAGCAGAGGGGGCCATGCAACACTCTTGCCTTGTATTTGTCATGCTGCCATTTTGTTAACAAGAGAGATTACACCAGTGTAAATGTTTTAAGTTCTGGAGTTCCGTTCTCAAAGAACCCTGGAGTGACCACGTATGCCAGTGGTAGGTACTGCTCTTACAAATTGCTTGACTGGATCTGGAAATATGTTAGCTTGAATGTATTCAACTGATGTTTTATGCAGACATCTTTCAGCCTAGGGCTTGCCTAGGAATGGTTTTCTGTGAAGATTTGATATTCGAAATGTGAGCTGTTTTCGGTAGATGCATAGGAAGTTTAGAATACGTCTCTGTTCTCTGGATGGAGTATTGTGAGTCTTAGCATCAGATTTTGAGACCCACTCAGTTGTGCAATCAAAACTCCAGTTCAATGGGCTTTCTTTCAACACTACCCTTTGGTGGGAAGCTGCCATAGTGCAGATCTAGAATATTTCTCAATAGGAAGCAAAAAGCATGTGATTTCTTTTATTTTGTGATTTTTTTTTTTTCAGTTTGAGTGAATATTTGTATGTTGTCTTCTGCAGTGTACTCCTGGCTCAGACCTTGGCACTGTTGAGGCTACATGGCTGGTAGCACGTGAAAGAGAACCGGGCTTCCCCATAGACCTCCCAGAAGAGCACGCCTCAGATCTGCTTGGTGAACGTCCGTGATGTAGAGGTCAGTCTCCCTATGCTTTTCCTTTTCTCTGACCGGTCCAATCTGGAGCTATTTCAAGTAATTTTCTCTATTTCAAGAGCATGTTATGAAAGAGTAGAGTACAAGTGTAAAAGAAATGACCATACCACAGTGCTTTGATAGTGACCAGAAATTTGTGATAAAACCAGAGATTTGTGATAAATAAAAGTTGAACCCATCATTATGCATGGTAAATTCTGCTGGGGTTTTTTTGGATGTCCCATAGTCACCAAAAATAGAGAGCAATGAAACTCCTGATCTCTAGAAATGCTTTCAGCTTTATGCCTCTCTCTGTAATTAAAAGGACATTAGGATATCCTCAGCCTATCAGTATTAGTTGTGGGAGTTGCTGTAATGATGAAGAGTTGTGGCCATTCCAGAAACCTTGCTTGCACCTTCGCAGATGATATTCAGAGAATTTGCAAGAATAAGCCAGTTTTGATACCCTCTTGTCAGTCTAGATTCTTTCTATTCTCTAAGAGCCTAAGAACACTATTGCTTAGTGGAAATGTTTTTGATTGATGCCTGTTTTGATGCCTAGCTTCTCCTGTGCCTCTCGTCATTGCATGTGTCAGCGTCTAGCTAGTTAAGAGAACATGTGGAAAGTTTCTTTCCAACCTAGGATCATTTTATTTCTTAAACCTACTAGTAGGAATTATCTTCTGCTTTTCTGGGAGATAATATTGCTTTTAAAACAAGCTCATCATCCACTAATCCATTTTCAAACCCTGTTAGGCAATCTGGGTTAAGTAGAGTATAACAGAGTTATCCTACTGGATTGATTGTGTAGAGTTAGATCTTTTACATGTGGGGAGCCCAAGACCCCAGGGTCTAATAGTAGTATTGCCTTCTCCATGAATAATTTATTGAATCTGTAAAGACTGCGTTCTGTTACAAAGTGTAGATTAGAGGGAGGGGGCGGCTGTAGTTTTTTGGTTTAAACTTTCACTGCCAAACCTGCAACATGACCAAACAGATGTTGATGATGAAACTTAAAGTTCTTTTAAACCTGGAGTAAGCTGGGCTTAGCTTTTCCATGGCTATTGTTCTCCTGCAGCTTCATATAGTGATGGCTTATTCAGCAGCAACCAAGTTCCTATTCTTTTCCACAGATATCCAGAGCTCAGTTAGATTTTGCTGGTACCAAGCGTGTATTTGAATCCTAGTTCTGGTTTGGTATCATAACTCACAATCCAACCTTGCCTAACCATTATCCCTAGCATCTCCTACATATACCGTAACTTGTACTGTATGTGCCCATTGTAGGTCTTGAAGTATATCTCATGCTCTTGTTTCTAAGCAAGCAAAATTCAGTTCATGTGGGTACTGAAGGTGTTTGAAAAACAATTTCATAAATCTGTAATATTTTTCTGTTGTGATAAAAACATAAGAAAAAGAGCAAACAAAACCGAACAGATGTTACATGTAAACACTGAGCTGGATTTTTCTCCACTCATACCAATAATCATGCAAGTAAGAATGTTCATGTTTGGTTTGCATTTTCTATCTAAAACAGGTGCAAGTAGATGAATCAAAGAAATAAAAGAGCATTTCAATTCCTGTGTTAATAGCGTTTTAAATACAAAAAATACACTTATTCTTTGTGCTGATTTGCTTGTCTTTCTTTCTAGGGGGGTGAAAATTGCGAAATGAATGCAAGGATCCTGTTCTTTGTCTCCTGCCATACTCCCTGTCTGTAACCTTTTCCTTCCCTCCAAGGCACCTCTGTTATGTGTTTTTACAGCTCTCACGCTCACAGATTCGTCCTGGTAGCCTGAACAGCTGGATGGCAAATGCATTTCCTGTTCTGTCTTCTCATGTCCCAAAACCTTCAAGAATTAAAAGGGGGAAAGAAGCTATTTTCCCAGATTGGGACCAGTGCCTTTTCTATGTCTTATGTTAGTTTTTTTTATCTCAAATCTGTCAGTTACTCTGGAGTTGATCTATGTCTCTGCCAGCCTTTCTCACTGGTAACTTGCCTTTATGTAGTTCAATCTGTATGAAAACAGGAGACTCAACTTTATTCCTGGTGTTTCCCAAGCAACTTGGCAAGGCGGTACTCTTGGATGGCCCTTTCTGTCTGAATTTATCCAGAAAATCTTCTGTTGCCTCTGATCTTGATTATTTTGTTTCTGCAAGATCCTGCTGTGACCAGTATGTAAGTTTTAAGTAGGTGGAGTTGTGCTTCTCAGTGTCAGATAAGTGACCTCTTCAATTTCTGTCCATGAGTACAGCCACTTGAGCTGTAACTTACCTCCATTTACACTTGTTTTCTGTCTTTTCCTTTCTTACTCCTCATTTTTGTTCTCAGAAGGTGCAAGTGGTGTTTACTTAGGCTTTGCAACACACATGAAATGCTAAACGCAGCATTATTTCTAGGACCGTGTAGATGAAAAAGCATGGTTTAAGGTTCTGTGTTTTTCTCCTTTGAACAAGTAGAGGAATTATTTTCTCCTTAATTCAGTAGTAACTTCAAGGTATTTCCTTAAACTGCCCAAAACAAGCAGGTAAAGAGATAAAAAACAACCCACCAAACATGCTTTGTAAAAACACAGGGCACTCTTAATGCGAATTGTTTTATACACATAACAATGGGTGAGACAACCATGAAACAAGTTTAATTATAATTAAGGCATTTACTCAGGAGAGTCCTAGCACAGAACAGCTTTGACTCAGTTAACTGGTAAATTGTTACCATCAGGATTAAAAACCTACATAGTGCAAATATTGGCATACTAGAATGCTGAAATTGAAATCTCTTATAGTCATGCCTTGGGCCACAGAGGATACTTCTTCATCCAGGGCAGGATGTCAAGAGGAGGTGGGAGCTCTCTCATGAATGCTGAATATAATTCAAAGGAACTTCAGCTCCCTTTGCATGCCCAAGGCACAGCTGATGCACTGATTTGGTGTCTTGCCTCTAGGGAAGGCAGGTTGTCCTGCAGTGGAGGTGTAGACACTGAGTCCTAAGCTATGCAGGAGCTAGGAGCCAATCTCACTCAAATATTTGACTGGACCTGGGGAAAAATGAATTTATTGCCAGTTAAATAAATATTTAATTAGTAACTTGGGTAGTGAGAAGCAAAGACAAACACCTTTTTTGAGACAAAACACCTCTCCCCTTCCCCAGGCTCAGCTTCACCTCTGGTTCCTCTGTACCCAGCCTGAATGGTGCATTGGGGATGGGCATTGCAATCAGCCCATCACAGTTTTTCTCTGCTTTGCTGTGCTCCAGAGTGAGCTTTCTAAGGACTGAAGTCCTATCAGGAGTGTCTGTCTGCTCCAGCACAAGGTCCTCCATGGGCTGCAGTGGGTATCTGCTCTGCCATGGAACATCTCTTCCTCCGACCTTGGGGTTCCCTCCTTTTCTCTCCATGGGCATCTTCTGCCCTTTCTTTCTATCAATATGCTTCCCAGAGGTGCCCCACGTGTGGCTATGGGCCTGAGCTATGGCTGTGGTGGGTCAGTTGGAAGTGGCTGTGTCTGGCACAGGGCAGCCCTGACTTCAGGTGCAAGCTGCTGATAGGGTTTTTTTCCCAGTTCGTTTGTGAGTAGCAAGCTTTGGTTTCTCCAGAAGAGCCCCCAGCAAGCCAAATGTAAAGTCCTTTTTCTTTTCCAAAGGAGGACTGAGTTTCCTGCTGTAAGAACTGTTTCAGCAGAGACAGGTAGCTCATGATAAATTTAACTGTAATCTGCTAAATATATGCTAATGCTTGGCTTTCAATGTATGAGGATTCATGTCTCTTACCCATTGGTGCTAATTATCTAACATACATTACCATAAAGCTGGGACTCCATGAGGTACGTTAGTGCTTCCTAAACTTTATTTCAGACAACTTTGGAGCTTATTCATCTGTAGGTGATTTTATAGCTCCTGGACACAGCTCACACAGAGTAATGTGGTTCCTTCAGTTTTCTCGGCAAAGATGACGAGAGGCAGGCCTGCTGGTCCCCCACTGCTCACTCTGGAGGAATGATATTCCCATCACAACTCCTGCTGTAATCACTTCTACTAATCTTGCTCTCCCTCCTTCCCACATAGATTCTCCAGATCATTACTCAGGTTAGCTCTCCCCCGCCTGCCAACCAGTCGCAGGATTCAAACAACGAGCCTCAAATTATGCTGAGAATAAATGGAGATAAACAGCGAACCCAAGGAGACAAATAAGACGAACACCTTGAAAAGGAACCAGTAAGTGAAATAGGATGTGACAGGCTCAGGAAGATGAGAGGGAATGATTTCCTGGAATGCAGCAGCAATTTCGTGCCAGCAGCGACATGCTGGCTGTACTTGACCTTCAGTAACCTTTATCCCCGTCTCCTACTGCTGCTCCTACAGCTTCTCAGACTGGTTCTTCCCCCTTTGCTGCTGCTCTTTACAGTTTCACTGGTCACATACCTTGTCTGACTGGTACAGACACTATGTTTTCTGAAATGGGGCTCTTCATGTGATGGTGCCACAAACTCTATGTCCCCCCCACACCTTCCTGGAGTGGGATGCAGCCTAGGGTCTCTGCGGTGGTGTGTGGAGGGAAGTCCTCTGTGTATCTTCTTGACAGGTTTGACCTGACTTTGTCACACATGGAAATTAATGTCTAACATTAACAGAACGATCCCTCAGGGAAAACTGCTTCTTGAGACCTTCCAGGTCAACCTTGGGTTGGCTGGGAATTTTCTGGCAAAATGTTTTTTTCCCTGGAAGGCATCAGTTCCTTGAAATTAAAGCAGTTAATAGGAATGAATAAATGCCAATAACTTCTTGGAAGATTTTCCTGGGGGTTAAGCATTCAGATTTGACAGATCTGAAGTGAGACAGAAATCACTTGTCTAGTTTGAAATATTTCGTGAATAGAATCACAAAACATGTATTTCAAAAACTGAAATAAAGACGAAATAGTTTAAATATTTGGGGAGTTTCTACTGACATCGTTTGCAGCACGCAGTTTTGCCTGTTTCAGGTCAGGAGGGCAGCGGCAGAGAATCTTGACAATACTGACAGGACATGGCTTTGGATAACCACCCTCACCCTGGTCTTGTTCTTCCTTCCTTCCATAGCAAAGGATTTGCCATGTTATGTGAAGCTATTGTCAAGCAAAACCTCTTAGCAAAGACCACCAGTAGCTTTGGAAGGCAGTGAGTATCCCCAGTCCAATCATGCTCAAAAGTATTTTAAGACAGACGGTTGCTTTTGTGTTTTAGCTGTGTATCAGGATAGCAGTTCCTTTTGGCAATGCATAGAGGCCAACGGCAATAACATCACATATCTGTGTGACTACTTCCTTACATATTTGATTCAGTGTAGTACATCTCCTAATCCTGTTCCTGAAATATCACTGTAGCTGTGTTGTTTGGTCTCAGTATGCTCTTGTGTACTCTCATGCAGTGTATTATCAAAACACTTTCTGTTACTAAGAGCAGTGTGTGTTTGTGTGTGAATGTATCTTTGTGTCTGAAGCACTCCCCTCTGTCTCTTCTTAGCCTGTTGGGAGAAGAGTTTGATTATTTTATAGGATTTTGCTTTGTTTGAAGAAATTATAGAGGGATGTTCAGCTGGAAAGATGAGGTTTGCACTGAAGTTCACAAGTGAGTTTATTTTTCTCTCCTCAGGGAAGAAGGTCCATAGTCCATCTCTAGCTCCTCCAAAAGTCATCTCCTTCTCTCCGGAGTGCCTTGCCTGTTTGCTGTCAGATACACTGTCTGGAGGAGCACTGCTGGCATGGGAGGTGGTGATCAGAGAAGAGGAAGGAGGTCTCGCAGGTAGGTAGGGCCAGTCCTGCAGCGCACTTCAAATTTCAGGGTAGTGACCTCGAACTCGTCTCCGCTCTGCAGGGAGCCTGCATGGTGAGCCAGGGCACTGAGGTGAAGTGTTTGCTGTGACCTGCATTGCTGATCAGATGAACTGTTATCTGTAGCAACGCTTGGTGGTTTTGGGGAATATAGAACTTCACTCCTAGATCTGAGCTGGCATGATGTAAAACACCACGCAGTTTGCCACTTCAGCAGACCTGTTCATTTACTGAAGGTATTTTGTGGCTCTTTTTTTCCTCTCTCATTTCTCTTATCTTCACTTAAGTACAAGAACTTTTTGTTTGCCCTGTAATGCATTAATTTCTTAGAGCTGGTGGAAAGTAGTTAATTTATACCGTTTAGGTCCACAATACTAGACTCTATTACTTAGAGTGTATTACTTAGAGTCATGGAGTCCAGTAAACATCTGCTAGGTTTACCTATCTGTTAGGGAAACTTAATAGTAGTAGTATACCAAACACTGTCTCTCTTAAGATGATTTATTTATTTTTTAGAGAGATGAATGGTGTGACATTTTTCTTCTGGTGTTCTTGTGAAGCTCCTATTCACTTTCTCTATCCATCAGTTCACATGAGGCCATGCTTCAGTGGTGTAGTTACCTTTGTGCCTCTGGCCAAAGGTCCCCAAGAACCTGCAGCCTCATGGAGCAAAGTGTTTATCTGATACAATCTTTATTCTGCTGGTTCCACTTTCTTCAAACATCATTGATGGGTTAACCTGATACTGGCAAATTTTAGGCTAGAACAAGTACCATCTTTTCTCTCCCAGCTGATGTAAGCTCAAAAAAGTGTCACTAACTCTGTACTGCAGGCTTTTGTGACCTGAACAAAGAAATTATTTACCTGCCTTAGTCTGGCTTGAATTTATCCTGCTGAGGGATGCAGTAGAGCAGTGATGTGATGCCAACCTAATGAAGTTTAACCATGACAAGTGCAAGGTCCTACACCTGGGTCGGAGCAATCCCAGGCACAGCTACAGGTTGGGCAGAGAAGAGATTCAGAGCAGCCCTGCAGAGAAGGACTTGGGGGTGTTGGTCGATGAGAAAATGAACATGAGCCGGCAGTGTGCGCTTGCAGCCCAGAAAGCCAACCGTATCCTGGGCTGCATCAAAAGGAGTGTGACCAGCAGGTCGAGGGAGGTGATCCTGCCCCTCTACTCTGTTCTCGTGAGACCTCACTTGGAGTATTGTGTGCAGTTCTGGTTTTCTCAACATAAGAAGGGCATGGAGCTGTTGGAGCAAGTTGAGAGGAGGCCATGAGAATGATCAGGGGACTGGAGCACCTCCCGTATGAAGATAGGCTGAGAAAGTTGGGGCTGTTCAGCCTGGAGAAGAGAAGGCTGCGTGGAGACCTCATAGCAGCCTTCCAATATCCGAAGGGGCCTATAGGGATGTTGGGGAGGGACTCTTCATGGGGACTGTAGTGAGAGGACAAGGGGTAACGGGTTCAAGCTTAAACAGGGGAAGTTCAGATTGGATCTGAGGAAGAAATTCTTTCCTGTGAGGGTGGTGAGGCCCTGGAATGGGTTGCCCAGGGAAGTTGTGAATGCTCCATTGCTGGCGGCGTTCAAGGCCGGGTTGGACGTAGCCTTGGATGGCATGGTTTAGTGTGATGTGTCCCTGCCCATGGCAGGGGGGTTGGAACTAGATGATCTTAAGGTCCTTTCCAACCCTAACTATTCTACAATTCTGTGATGTGCCTTTAGTGACTGAGGACGGGATCACCACCAAGGTATGTGTAAGAGACTCACCAGTTGTGGTTTTGTGGCTGGCCTTACAATATTAGCATTTGCCTTAAAATTTCAGCTGCAGCATTCATAGGAGTGTGTCCAAATTCAGCTTGTGCTTAAAAATTGTACTGTTTATCCCCCCATGGAGCTATGGGCTTAGATTGAGGGGAAACAGGAGGGTAAAAAGGCAAGATCGCTTCCATAGTGTTTTGTGATATCTTAACTAACCACCTCCTGAGTTTTGGATGCTTGACTTGTTATTTTTGAACTCCTGAGGTTAGAGGGAATAGGATAGTAAACAGAAATCAACACTAACTTGTGAAATCCCACAAAACCCTCCCAGAGTCACGCTTTCACTGATGGCAAATCAATGGTATAAAACATTTTCACAGGGTGTCAGCAACTCATTATTTTACACTCGTGTATGTTGCTGTAAAATTCAATGAGACCTCAACTTTTTAAATTAAATATTAAAAAAATAACTATTGCAGAGAGCTCATCAACAGCAGAGAGGTTATTTGCAGTATTCTTTGCATAGAATATATGTATATTATCTTCACCTACTGTGGCATATCTTCTGCCATGCTTGTTATGTGGCTCTAGACTCCCATTAACTGAATCCCTGGTGAAAAGCCGTTTCCCTACATTATATTGTAATGCTCTTGTTAATGATAAATTGATGAAGAGCTGCTTTTTTAGATTAGGTGAGTGGTCCTTTGATAATGGGGTTGGAATCAGGCCAGAGGTTTTATACTACTTTGCCTGCAGGGTGATAACCAACTAAAATATTCCTTTCTTGTGTTCTGCTAGAAAATGAGACAGTCAAAGAACTTCAGCTTTTAATTTTAAGAGAGCAGTTCAACACTAGTTTACATGGTGGGTATTTTTAGACTTTGTCTTTATCTTGCCCCATATTTCTAATAAATTATTAAAGGAAGGTACTTCTCATGTAATTAGAGAGCCAAGCACCTTTTAAACAAGATCAACTTCTGTACGTTTGAATTGACTGGTTTCGTTTTCTATGGCAAAAGATCACAAGGAAAATACTTTTGCATGTTTCAAAGTTAAGATCAATTGTTATCCTTTTTGAGTTTCAAATGCACTAGATTAGTACTTTTGCTGTAGCAGAAAGCTGTTAGAATATTTATGGGTTTTATTTTTACATAAAACCAGAGATTTCCTATTATTTCTTTCTTTGGGCAAGGACTATGCAATGCATTCTTACATCTGTGGATATTTTTTGCTATTATCATTAATGTAATTGAAATTAAGTGGAAGTAAAGTATAGCTCTAAAGTGATACATCTTTAAAGTTTCCAATCTTGGCTCCAATGGTCTTTCTCAGCTCCATATCTTGCCCTTAGGGCAAAAACCATGGAGTGTGCATTCTCATCTCTTCTGATCATGATTTGACAAGGTCATGCTTTGGTAGGATTGGGGCTGCCTATTATTATCTTAATGTTGCTTTAAGAATTAGTGGTAACGGAAGAAAACGGAGGGAACAGTGGCATTTTAGCACACTCAATAGATGTAGGAATCTCTTTGCTTATCTTGTGGCTCCATGTTGCGTGATAAAGGAGAATGCCTAATGGAGATACAGGACATTTAAGTGTGAACTTTCTTAATGGAGAAGATAATCTTAAACTGCAATTTCAGTAAAATAGTTTTAGGCTAAGGTGACAAAATTGGACTCTGGATTTTGATTGTCACATTCAAATTTAGGTGTTTGATTTTGTCCTCTATGAAAAACAAAGATACAAACCAAACAAAACACCCTAAAAAATAATGTGTAGCCTATTTTAGAATTTAGAGTTTGGCATTTCTATTACCCAGAGTTCTGATGACAAGAAAATGAGCATTCTTTCCTGTTGAGGAATTTCTTCAGCCTTTCAGATGAGGGCAGACCTAATCTCACTGTAGGAGAGCAGGTTTAATCTCACCATAGGAGAGATTCCCAAATCCCTTATTTGCTGTCTGCTTTCCAACAAGCATTTGTTGTGGTTGTCAGAATGGAAATTGTGTTCTACACTAAAATTTCTGTCCCTCAGCTGGGTTCACGTTCTGCTTTCAGTTCCTACCCCTGCTAACTCATCAACATTTAGTGTCAGATCTTCCGCACAGGCTTTCATTTCCACCTCAGAGGGAACTGCCTGGGATCCTGGCACCACCTGGTATATGGGAGCCATTTGCTTATGTGTCCCTGTACAAAGACAAAGAGTGTATCAGGCTCCAGCCTTTATTGGGAGACAGTCAGTGATGATGGAATTACCTGACGGCAGCTCTGTGGAAGGTAGGAAGAAAAGGTGAAGGGTTTGGGGCTGTTGTACGTTTTTTCCAAGGATTCAGACAATTCTTCCTGGTCACTAGCATGGAACAGTGCCTCTTGAGGCCACTGTACCCCATGCGAATAGATGCATTGATAAAAGAGGAGTCTACATGCTTTAATTCTGCCACCTTTGTTTGGTTTTCCTCTTTTAGCCACATTTCAGGTACAGCTTTCACCACATTGTTTTGTCAAGGACATGATATCTATGTTGCAATTGGGGAGGTAAAAGGCAAAAGATGTGTCTTCAATGTTTTAAAAAGAAAGGAAAAATCCTATTTGGAATTCATGAGTGCAGTGTGCGAATACATAAAGGCTTTCTTCACCTGAGAGTTTGCCTTATAGGACAAACATTACCCCCAGTGCCCCTGCCCCTGCAGGGGAAAGGGTGCAGGAATCTAAATATTATGTTTAAAATGATCCAGGTTGTAAAGAGATAGAGCCCAAATACCTAAAAGACAGCTTTCCTAAGTTGATATTTGTTTCAACCTGTGAAAAGAACAGTGGCGGAGTGCTTGTTAAAGGTATATTTTCTTTTAAGTTATATGGAGAGAGATGTCAACTATTTACCATAAATATATTTATACATTTGAATATATAAATGATACTGTTACTTACCTTTAGTAGGTTTCCCACTGACAGGTATGCTCAGAAAACATCTTTCACTAAACCTGAAATGTTGATATAAATATCTGAAGAAAAATACTAATCACAGAATACATTGAACAGACTTACTGATCTTGTATACCTGGAAAAAGATTTTCAAACAGACTTTGTCAGCTCAGCCTTGGCATTCCTTGTCAAACAAAAGCATGCCTAAAGACACATTTCAAAAGCAGACAATGCAGCACTTGCTAACCTGCAGAAAATCGAAAAGGATCAGGGAGGCAGAGAACAAACAGAATAGGTAAGCAATAAGAAATGGAACACAGTTCTAAAGAGCTGTTTCAGAGAGCCAAATATGTTTAGAGAAGCCTGCATCAATAATTAAACATCAGTAAGTAAAATTCCAGTATACTTTTTTACCAGTATTGTTTTAAGTCTTGTAATATAGAAATGAAATTATTGATTCAGTATCAGTAAGAAAAACATAACTAGTGGTAGGGGAGGAAGAAGTGGATGCAGGGAAGAGAATGAGACAGGAGTATTTTTAGCACAGAGATGCTAGTCTGGAATGTTAACTTTTCCTAATAGAAAGTCCACACTTCACTATTCGTCCATTGCAGTCAGCTGAAAATTTGGGTCAGGCAGCTGTTATGTGAATTGACAGCAGCTATCTGATTAAAAGTAAAATGCTTTAAAAAGAAAAAGGGAAAGAGATGGAGAGAGGAGAAAAGGCTGTGCTGTGTCACATTCACGCCACTCATGTTGCTTACGTTGTGTCACACTGTACAGTGACTTGATGATACATAACACAACATGACATGAGTCACAGTTCACTGCTATCCACATTACACTTCAGGTAGTTTGGCATAGCTCTAACTTTTGCTTTACTCTCATTTTATATTCAGTGCACTCCACTTAGACTGGTTGGTTAATGCAGACAATTGCTATACACTCAAAACTAGAGTTCCCTACCCAAATACATTTTTCATTGGATATTAAAGTGGAAACTTCAGTGGATATCTTTTACACATCCATATGCAGCTGCTTTGCTCAACATAGGAAGGGCATTAATAGCAACTTACACCTGAAAGGGAGGAGTTAAGGGGAGTTTCCCATAGGAAATACAGCTTGTGTCTGTGGCAATGACTTTCTGAGTTGGAGAAATACTCTCTAAATGGAAAATAATTAGACTTTTTTTCCTGCCACCAGAGACGTTCCCAAACCAAACCCTCATGTTAACCTCCCAGCCTTTCCTTCAATTTCAATTTGAATTGAATACCTTTCTGTTTCAGGAAGATGTGAAATATCATTCCAAATCTGAATTTCTAAGCAGTATGGAGGAGGCTGAACCAAAACTCCACATCTCCGAATGCTGAGGACATGGGTAATTAGAGATCTTCCCTGAGCTTTGCACTTCAGGTCTAGCCATTTTAATTGCATGTTTTCCCAAAATAATAGTCTAATTTCTTTGTGGTCACCCACCTCAGACAATAGACATCAGCCTTGGAGCACAGTTAAATTGTACTACTGCTTCCTGTGGCAGACTTTTGTCTATTTGTCATAGCATCTTGTGCACATTGCCTTTGTTCTGATCAGAAGTAGAGAAGAGCACAAATTAACAGGCAGCATTGATGAGTTTGCCTCATTTTTATTGACAGCATCCTGAAGTTCTAGATCCACTTAGCACCTCCAAAGAAGTGATAAGTGATTTAGCTTTTTGGGGACAAATTGGTTCTATTAACTCCAAGTGCCAAATTTACCAAAAATAACTCATTAGCTGTGCATTATGATTCACTAGGGTGCTCTGCTCTTGGCTACATCCCAAACCCCACGTTTGTGTACCAATGTTCCTATTATGGGGTGTGAGACTTATTAATGGTATACCATATGCACCACTGCATTTTTTTTCCACTCTACAAAGCGGCTTTCCTACACAGATGAGAAGTGACCAGATTCTGAAGGGTTAAACCTATTCTAATGTGATAAAACCTGAGAGACCACAGCAATCAAGCTATCATTCAGTCTCAGCTACTCACTCTCCCCTTTCCTGTGACTGCTACTTGAACCTAATATTCCTTCCTTTAATTTAAGAAGCAAAAAATGGATCCAGAAGAATTCAGTTACAGACTTGGTTTCTGCTGATGAGTGTTTGCTGGTGAGCAAAAGTGCTCACTGCATTCCCTTTTGCAATAGCTGTAATTCACAAACTGTTCCTGCCCCCAACTTGCTTCTCACACTATGATGGATTGGATTCAAGACTGAGGAAAAGGAATATCTGATAGTGTGGTAATGTGACTTTCCTGTGTATTGAAGAGGTATTTTAGTTACACAAAGATCCAAAAGAAACGCAAAGGGGTTTTGTCTTCTCATCTCTTGTTTGCAAAGGCAAGGCTGAAATTCCCCTTTTACGCTGCTGTTCTGAATACTGTTGGTACCTTCTGCCTAGAGAGCAGAGACAGAGCATCCCCTAAGAAGCACACCCAGTCATGAAGAAATCTATGCTTATGGTCAATCAAGAAGGTGTGTCTGTGAGCCAAGATAAAACATCCTTTCCATGATCCAAGGAGCAGGCAGGCAAACCCTCTTTCTGATCCATCTAGGGATGCAGCAAGGGTGATGGCTGTGTTAGTGGGGCAGATGGGGCTCTGATAGTCTTGTCCCTGCTCCACTATAGGCTTCCCATGTGGCCTTTGGTTGGTTGGTTGGGGCTCACCTGCAATGGCATAGTGTGGTACAAGTCACACCTGAATCCTGCACCTGGCTTTATTGTCCCTTATTGTTCACCAGGCCCACTGTGCAGCCATTCTTTCTGCTGTGGACTGGAGGGTGGAACTCTTCGATACTTCTGCTGCTCTGAGTCAAAAGGCTTTTACTTCTGCTTCTTAACTCAGTAACTGGAGTTTTACCTCCATGCTTCCCCTTCCCTATTCTCCAAGCACTTTGACTATTAATTGAGTTTTCTAATGTAGTAAGCTGAAGTTTTTCACCTCATAAATGATTCATCCAAATAAAGTGAAGTTATTGAGCAAAAGTTAAATTGGGCTTTAATTTGCCTCGGGTCTCTTTTGAGCCATCTTCTTGGTTGCTCGTAAGGAGCAATGTGGAAAGGCTTCTCTCTCTGAAGGAGGTTTTCCTCAAGATGCTGTTTGCAAGAAAATGAAAGAACACATACTGTTGTTTGGGCATCCTGACAGCTGGTGCCAGGTCCAGGAGATGCCTCTCTTCTGAGGAAGTTAGTCGCGCCATGAACGTTTCTTCTATGTTTACTCAGGTCTGATGGCTGAAGGGAAATATGGGAAGAGCCTGGGAGAACACCTGTGGCAAAATCCTGGTTCCTTCATTTTCTCCAGTACCCCTACTTCAGTCCTGTGGCCAAGGGGATGACAATGCCTCTTCCATTTTGCAGATAATTCTGTGTTTAATGATTCTGTCACTGGCCTTCCAAAAGGGCAGGTGGCCTTTATCCTGTCCTCTGAATCCCAGCTATACCTGCAAGTGAGGACCCTGTAGGTGTGAGTATAAAATGTGCTGCAAAAAGAGATGCAATATCTAGAGGAAAATAGTTACAGGTGAAGGGATCAGTCACATCCTAACTTTGACAGGCTTGTGTGAGCAGAGGCTGTTTCAGTATCGTGAGGCAGCTGCTTCTCATGGTGTGGCATGTCATTAGAGAGATTCACACACAGACTGATGCTTCAATACCCTGTCACCTTTGCTTGAAAAATAAGGTCATATTATTTGCAAGATAATGCTGTATTCATCACTTAATATTTTATACAATTAAAATATTTAGCTAAGTAACAGAGTGTCGGGGTGGGGGTGTTTGTGTATGTGTGGGTATAAGTATAAATAAACAAGTATTAATGGTGCAGTAGCACTGAATAATTTATCCAGACCAAATTAATTATTTTCAGCTTCTTAGTCTTGAAAATCTTAAACTGAATTCCTCAAGTTCTTTTACAATGTTCTTTTCTAATAAGCATATTACAGTAATAGTGGCTGTGGTATCATAGCTAGCTCAAGGTTACAGTGGCTTGCCCATTTTCCTCACTTGGGTCAGCTAATCTAATGAATGATCATACTTCTGTCTGTAAAAGGTGCTTCTTTTCTAATCAGTACATTTATTTTCTATAGGTCTTAATTTCTGATGGAAGTGGTACAAATGTTTAAGTGAAAATTAATAAAGAGCCCAGAGCATCAGTGAATTCCAGTAAACCCCCCCAAGTCTCAAAGTGAGACCAAGTGGAAAAGGGAGGATGGACTGATCAGAGACAAAGTGACGTGAGTAGCAATAATAGTAGCAATATAAAATGACTTAGAATGTCAGTACAGAACAAGATTTGCCCAAGACACTGCTGTAGCACCAGAGCACAGATAAGAGCTTGCAGTTTGTGTAGTTTGCCCATGCAGTGTCACTATAATCAGAGATTCCCATCAGGGTATAGTAACCCTTTGATTTTGATTTGCCCCTCTGCTTCAGTGCTTGCCTTGGGCCGCACCAGATCCATCTGGCTACCTGTCTTGCTTTTGCCACCCCTGTCATAAGGACTCCTGCCAACTGCTTGTCTCTCAACATGCTGCGTTTACTACCCCTGAAAGCAGTGCCTTCTGCTAGTCAGGGAGGGAGAGCACTGAGGAGCAGTGAACTGGCAGATTGACAAATAAGCTGAGACTGACCCAGGGCTGGCACCCTCCAGAAGTCGCTTATATTTTTGTGTTGGGCATGATCATCTCTAAGTGTGGCCCTGATTCCAGCTGTCATTTTAGGTCAGATGCATAATATCAGTTTACAGAACAAGTGTAGTTAAAGGACCCTCATCCATCATAGCCAGATGGAGGGAAAAATAAAACACAAACAAACAAAGTAGGTATCAGCAATGCTTGGGATGTGCTGTGACACTCTGGTGCTACTTAAGCACAAGAAGCTGGGCAGTGGCACCAGTTGAGATGGTAACCTACACTACAGCAGTTTCCTGGAGAAATTAATCTGAGTACCTTTTCAGCACAAAGATAGAGATATTAACTTCACTGATGCAAATTGTGATATATTTGCAAGGTAAATACTAGAACCAAAAGTACCAAAAAGCAAAACACACTGAGCAAACCTTCCATATGGGCTGTTGAGAGACTTCTCTCTATCAGGAATTAACACGGATCTTGTAAACAAGATATCCTCTCTGTGAGAAGGCTGATGCTAGACAAGGCAAGAACTAAATCATTTATTCCTTCTTGACATCACCTTAAAATAGGTTGAAATTACTCTCTTTACAGAGGAAGCAGAAGTTATTCTTTTTCCTCCTCTATGTATCTTTCATCCAGTTCTTGTTTTTATAGAGCTTCCCTGGAACAGTGGACTCATGCTGGACAGGTCTGTGCTTCCCTGGCAAGAGGAAATGTATATTACAGCTTCTCTGCTTGGATCGGTCCCTGTTTTTCCCATCCTTTTTGACTGTCAATGGCCACATACTGCTGGAGTACACTTCAAATGGCCCACTTATCTAGGAAATGCTGTGCTTACACTCTGAGATACCCCAACGTAGCTTTTGTGACTGATGTAGGGAGGTAAGACAACTCACTTCACCAGTGCAATATGGATTCTTATTAGAAAACTGGGTGGGAGCTTTGGTCTGTGGCAGCACATTTCCTTCATTTGTGCCTGTCTTCTGCAGTCAGCTGTATGTCTGGGTCTCTCAGGCTAGAATTGGGCGGTGGTTACTTACCTCACTCCGTATGACTGTACTCCCTGTCATATATTGTCAATAGGGAATAGTTAAATCCTGAGAAATTAAGACAATTTTGAATGACAGTAATTACATATTCATTCTAAGGTATTTGTTCTATGGCTCATAAGGATTGGATCCTACCCTTGGGTTTCATGCAGGAGGTTTTAGACCATTCTCCTGCTGTCTTTTCTCTTTTCCCCAGAAAGCTATTTCAATGCCTGCAGCCCTGCTACAGTCAGGTAGTGATTAGAATATATTGTCATATCTTGTAGCTTTGTCTTTTTTCCATTGTTGTGTCACACAGCTCACCTGCCAACTTGTTTCTTGTTAATTCAACCCTTCTCATCTGCTTCTGTTTCTACACTTACTTGTGGGGAGATGAGGTGAGTGGGATTGAATAGGAGATAGCAGCGGTAGTTGAAGCAAGATGAAAATGAATGATATTTTCAAATCCTAAGCAGGGCTGCGGAGGCTAATAATTACATTAAAAAGGCCCTCTGCAGGTAGGTGCAAATAGGCTAGTCTAAACAAGTGCCACTA
Source organism: Amazona ochrocephala (assembly GCA_039720435.1). NCBI lineage: Eukaryota > Metazoa > Chordata > Aves > Psittaciformes > Psittacidae > Amazona > Amazona ochrocephala. Next base: position 20,245,934 of record CM077884.1, on the reverse strand, counting down.
TTTTAATGTGGGCTGTTCAAGACGATGTCATTACCTGACTAGACTGCCACCTTTCACCTCCAGCCATTGTGCTCTGTTAGATCTCACTAACAGGGAGAGTGAGGAACTTGTTTGCAGGGGATTTGTTGTCTCACGCTCAGAGGCAGCTGAGAGACTTGCCAAATGACAGGAAGACGCTTACATTCACAAGGTGTGATTGCCTAAGTGTTTGACTGTGTCTAATTAGTTTGCCTTTGCTGGTTGGTAACTCCACAGTCAGAAGCAGATTGACTCTGCAGGCTTTAAGCAAAGAGGTCTGATTGGTGTTATTATCATTTGTTTATTTAACCCTCCCACTCGCCATGAAATATTTCTTACAGTATGGCCTTTTCCTCTGTCTTTAAAAAAGGCATTTTTATGGCACATATGATGATGAATAGTGTTTTCGCCCATCATCTCTTCACAACTTGTAGCTATAATTAGATTTCTTTTAATTATCTTCAGAACATGCATTAGTATTAACTTTCTGAGCTGTGAAATATGAGCAGTATCTGATTACCTTCAGAAGCAGGTGATGTTAGCTTATTTTTATCATAAATAACAGAGATTCTGTCTGCCTCTGGGTGTGAGTGCCTGTTTGGCCAAGTTTCTCTGGGGATAAAGAATCAAAACGCTAATCTTTTTCCTTAGCGAGTGATTCCTATAATGAGAAGAAACTGAAAAATCCTTATAATAGATAGCCTGCATTTACAATCAAGAAGGGTTCTTCGACTATGAGTGAGCACAAAAGCACCTTTCTTTCTCAATGCTGTTCTGCTCTGCTGTATCTTAGGGGTGAGATTCTACTGTGCAGGTTCTAGGGAATTCCCCATCCTACAACTTCCAGAATTATTGGGCACAAGACCCAATTCTCAACAAAACCTAAAAGGTCCAAAAGATGAATCCAAGGAGAGAAATAAGTTTTCTCTGCAGGGAATTCCTTTGCCTTTCTACTGGCGTGTACTTACAGGCAGCTTTTTAACTGTGCACAAAAAACCTGGATTTGGAGGGGTTTGGTATTCTTGGTGTTCCTCCCAAAGATAACACATCCTGATCTGAAGAGGAAGAAAAATGTCAATATCCAGAGTCTCTGACGTAGCCTTGGTTGGCTTTTCCTAAGGTCTATTTTGTTTTGGTGCATTGAATGTTACAGCTTTGAGACATGCAAAACTCAAAGATACCAACATATGTCTCCTTGTTTGAAGGGCAGCTTACGTTTCTAGCTGTTCTGCTTGTTCCTTTCTGAATTCTCTCCATGCTCCATAGTGAGGATTTCCACACTGCCTGGGAACTTCCTTTGGTTTGAGTACCTTTTTTAACTTTTAACTATCAAATAGACTGTTTCCTTCAGCATTTCCTAAGACAACCTAAGTTGTCCTCAGGACTATGTCAAATTACAGAGGGATTCCAAAGTATGCAATTGAAAGAAAAGGTCATTAATCTCTCAATGAATGGATAATGAGATTGAAGAATCAGTTACAACAGGGCACAGAATAAGCAGTCTGTCTGGGATCCGTACGCTGCATTTCGGGGCAGCACCTCTTTGGCTTATGCAGCCCTTTACCCTTGGGGAGTGAAGGATGCAAATGGAAGCTGCACCTCTGAGGGCACAGTTTGTGATTCATCTGAGAGATGTCATCACGGCTGTAGCCAGATGCTCTCAACTGGCTGTTGATCTGAGCAGGTCCGAACAGTGTGTTGCATAAAAGGTCAGGTAACTTACATACACTAATATTAGGGATCAATGTTTTAGAAAAACTCAGAATAGTCTTTAATCTTCATTTTAATCAGGAAGTTAAAGATTTTATTTCCCTGTAAGCTGAACAAGTTCTCTTTCTTACAACCAGGCCTCCCATCAGACCTCTCCCAGATATATACCTGCTCCAGCCATCATTAAAATCTGAGTTTCAGGACTACTTTGCAGCAGTAGGGACCAGTCCGGGACCCCTCCTGAGCTTGCATGATATGGGGCAGGGGAGCACAGAAAAGAAGCCAACCAGTCCTCAGTTTTGCTGTCTCCGTGGAATGGCTTTCAGCTAGCTCCTTCTGTGAGACAGAAATCACCAAGATGCCCCTTGAATTCCCATGTGATAACACAGCATGTTGCTGGGTACCACCGGGCCAGACTTGACTAAACTTGTATAATTGTAGCATCACATAGCTTATCCTAAGTCTTGAAAGGTTTCTCAATAGCAGAGGCTATAATCTCTAAACCACTATTACAAGATAGCAGCAGAGGGAAAATATAACCTGTCAGGTTACCAGATTAAAAATAAAACAAACTGATATTTTCTAGAGCTTTTACTAATTGTCACTTCTCTGTAACGTTACAAAACTCCCATGTGCAAATGGACTTACCGACAAGTTTCTGTGTACATACCAGCACCCTGGCTCTACTAAGCCCCCTTATCTTAGCTTCACTAATTTGCCATGTCAAATTAGTGTGATGAAACAAATTCTAATTACACTGAAAGATCACTTAGAGCATTAGCACTGCTGCTGCAGTCTGTTCTTGCACTGTCTTATTTGCATGCTAATCCAATGTGCCTAGGTAGATGACAAAATGAAATGTCTTCTAACATGTTTATGAGGTTTTCCTAGGGAAGGTGCTGACTCAGCCTTGACAGATGCTCCCATAGGCAGAGAGCTGGAAGGAGGAAATAGGAATCACATTGCTCAACCTAAGGGAGGATGTTATTTTTCTCTTTTTGACTTCGCAGCTTGTTTGTTTGGTCCATTGGGAAAACAGAAATCATGTTTTCATTTTAAAGATAAGCCAAATAATGACATCAAGAGTCAAGAAATATAACCATGAACCCTGTTTGATATTTCTGTAGCATCAAAACACGAAAAACATAGGGAAAAGGAACAGTTTAAAAGGTAAAATTAAAATAAATTCTTTAAACTTGTCCTGTAAAAGAACAGTTGAGCAGAATTCCTGATGATAGGAGTTATGGAATGAGAGCATGGGTTAGTGTATTTGTAACTTCTTCCTTCTTTCTCAGTGTGTTTGATGAGTTTATGCTTATAAATTGAGAAGTTTGTTCTTCGCCTGACCAAGAATACTGATCTGTAAGTATGCCTGGCTGCAGAATTAACCTGCATCTGCCTCCTCTAAATGTGCATTTACAAACACTGAGGAAGCTCATTGTATGGAAAAACCCCAAAACAGGACTCTCGGAATGTGATTTGCTGCTGGCATTATAACTTCTATTCCATTGGAAACACAAAGCCCATGTTAATAGGTTTTGCTTCACATTTTAAAGCCATGGGATTGAGATGTAGAATCCTGAAAAGAAGGGGAAGGCACTGCTTTACCTTTTTTGTGTGGGCCTGCTCAAATCATTTTCCCACTTGTCTTTACATGTGAATGATTTCTTGCCCTTTTTTATCACAGCACCATGCACTGGCCTTCCTGGAGATCTTCCTGGGAGTTAGCAGGGCTATCCCTTGCTCTGTTCCTAATTGCAATGGGCAAATTCACAGGGAAGTCCTGGCTTAGGTGAGATCTTCAGCACATTGTTACAAAAGCAACAAGCTGCTATCCTTGTTCCACCAAGGTTCATGGCAGGACTCGATGATTCAGATGCAGGTTTAGTGTGGAGTACAGCTAAAATGGGTGGAGATTGCTGCATGTCTTGGTCACCCTGGGAAGCGTTGGGGATGAAATGAACTGAGTAGGAAGTAAACATGTTTGATGTCATGCATAGGCGCATATTTGCTTAGTGTACTCTACACAGGCTGCAGTGTGACCGCTGAATAACCTCCGCTTACAGCTTTTCCCATATGAAAGTGTATTGGAATAGAAAGGCAAGAGCTGCTTATATTTGCACCTGCAGAGAAAACTTTATTAATTTGTGTGTAAGCATGTCACATAACATAGGAAAAGAAACTTCACAGTAGAAAAGTCATGGCATTTATTACCATGCAATGAAAAATACCCGAGATATATTCACACACCAGAAAATTAACCCAGAGCGGCAGTGCTCTGGTAGAAGGACACCTTTACTATCATAATGCCACAGAGGACATTGGTCGTAGGTGAGTAGTTGAGTCTGCAGATAACTGAGAGAGTTTTTGATGTGATTCTGTAGTAGCTGTACAGATGACCTGTGTGTGGGATCACATGATGAAATGGCAAACTGGGACACATCAAATAGGAAATGTATTCTATTTTCATTCTAGTTTTTCACATTTTTCATGAAATGCTAATTTTACTACAGATGCATTATTTATGAAACTCAAAGGCTTTCTTCCCCCCCTCAGTGCCAGAGGGATTTTACATGTGTAAGCCCCATTTAGTGTTAATGGCAGGTACCAGTGTACAAGCTCCATTCACTGGGACGAAAAGAGTCTAGCACACCTAATTAACTAATACTGAATCACTTGCATAGATAATATTTCCTGTTCACCGGTGTTTAATATTCTGGGTAAAAGCACAGTCCTGCAAACAGACCTCAAGTTTGCACATCTAGCTGAAATATGTAATAGGAAAATTGACTTTATTGTTTAAATGTACACTGTTTGCTTCCTTTTTCTTCAAGAACAGCATAGCTTGTATGATTCAATAGCTTACACCTATTGGTGCAAAGCAGCAGATCAGACATGTCACCCTATTGCTGTATGGGTAAAGTCCAGGCTCCATACCTGGGCTTTCAGTAAGCAGGAAGGAGCAGTCCCTCAGTATCAGAATCTCTCCATTGCCCTCAATGAGCATTGAGAATGGCTCTATGTCCTCATTGCTACTCTGAAGACCCTAAAAATCCAGCTGTTTTCATGAAAAGTATGGCTCTTCCTCCTATCAGCTTCTATAGTGATGTATCTTACCACTAAATACTAGTTGATAACCTACAGCAGTGTTGTACTTTTATATTCAATCCTACAAGATCTTTCTCCCAAGGATTAAATCACAGCCTTGCTTTCTTTCCTTTAAAGCAGCTTCCCTGATACCATCGTATCTAGTTTTTCCTCTTTGTGAGGGGTAGATGCTATCCTAGTCAAAAGAGGGCTAGCTGAAGAGCTGTCACTGTAGCTACAACACTATAGGTCAGCCAGAGAAAATGCTGGCTTCAAACACAGTGACAGAAGACAGCTCAGTTGTGGAACCAGGACAACATTCAACTTCCCTTTGCCCAGGCTGTGTTCTTTGCAGAGCACAGTAACAGGAAATATACACCTGCCATATTAGGGGTAAAGAAAATCATGCAGTATCGACTAAGGTGTGAAAGTGGGTACATGAGGATCTCATTTGCACCCATAAAGTGGATGATGAAGAAAAAGAAGTGCAAGGTGTTCAAGTTTCTTACATTAAAAGCATAATGTGCTGCTTTCCAAGGCGCTGTGTCCCAGGATATTAAATATGGGCTTGTGTAAGAAGAGCAAATTGAAATCTTTTTGAACTTTACTTGAAGTTTGGGCTACTGTGGAACTTCTTGGCTCAGTCCTCTCTCTCAACAGATTTACAATATCAGGGTTATGCTGTAATTGGTACCACACTGACACATAATGTAAAGTGTTACCTACATTTAAAACTTGAAAATAGTATTTGAATTCCATATTCACAGGTAATAAGAGTTCATCTTCATGGTGGGGAAAATGAGTTTCAGAATGACAGCTCCTAACCTGGGTTTTTTTCTTTCCAGTTCAGTTCAAATGGTTTCCTCAATATGGGGATTATTCTGCAGTCCTTATTCAGGCAAAGTCCTCCCTGAAGTCTTGAATATCAACACAATGATAGCCATTGAGAAAGGATTATTGTTATAAATATATCTTTGTCTTTTAGTCTCCATGTTTCCAATGCAATCTTTATCAAAAGTGCTGCAATAGACCATGCTAATACCAGCAGCATTATGCTATGTCTGTAATTCCATGTAAAACATTGCATTTAAATATAGCAATAATTGGCATTTTGACCTTCTCCTTCCCAAGGATTGCAGAGCACTTCCAAAAGGTAAGTTTATTAATTCTCACAGTAGCAAATATCTGTCAAGGCAATTATGTCTGGACAGGATCCAAAGCCCCTTTGGAGAACGCTTTGTTATAGTACCATTGTGTCTACACATTCCAATTTCTTTGGTGGATTTCCAATAGAAAGTTCCGTAACCCCCAGAAAAAGAGACTCATTTTTTTCAGCCAGCTCTTCTCTTTACCCTTAGGTCATGTTATCTCTGAGCAATACGGTAAATCACAGGAATTTGCTTTTGCAGAATCTTGAATTGACATTTAAATTATTCTCCTGATTCAGATCTTCTGACAATCTGGCAATAAGGTTGACAGTTGAGTCCAAATTTGCTTATTCTGTGGCATTTGCGACAATCCCTGTGTGAGTTCTGCTCTTTTAAAGACCAGATTTCCTCATGATCTTAGTCTGGCAGCCTCTGTGGTGGGGATCTGTTTCAAGCTGGAGAAAGCTCCCAGAAGTGGGCAATCTTTCCACTGTGCCTGCTGTGAAGCCTGGGAAGAAAACCACATATATTCCCTCATGCTTTGTTCTTTTCTTAGAAACAAGTATCTAAAGATGATGGACCACAATCTGATGCCTGTGGACAAAGAGGGAAGGGAGAGTCAGCTCTGATCATCTTTGTGCTAGAGAGGTGGGAAAGCATCAGCTTAACCTGCATCTTCACAGATTACATGGCCTCAGAAGATGCGAAAAGTCTATTGTTGGGCAAGAGCAGAGATGAGTACATTCCTTTCCTTCCTTCCCCTTGAGAGTTACCATTGTGGGCAGCTGGCAAGCAGCTGAGCTGTGTCTCTTCACAATTAGTCCATCAGGCACGGTAAGTATCTCACAATCTCACCGCCTTCTTCATTGCATGAGTGAGTGATTAATGAATGAATGGGTTTTGGGGTTTTTTTACAGAGTAATTCAAAGCTGTAGTATAATCACTTAGATAAGATGAAGATCCTGTTCAACTTTTTAATAAGAGTAAAACAAGCATTTGCTTGCTAGGATATGATCAGGAAATACATCAATACATAATATAAGTTGTTCTTCAGAAACTTTAGAAAATGTTACTGGTATTTGAAGTGCCACATACTTTATGTCTATGATCTGTCTTTGGCTGGTATACTGCAAGGTTTTCTGTTTCCATAGATTAAAGAAAGGCAAGAGAAGGTAAAAAGACATACACAGAGCTAAGAGACACTGGCTGCATACGTTACTGCTGTGGCAGCATTGTGTCTTTCACATGTTAAGCACCAAATGAAGCAACAGCTAACCAGGAAAAGGTATCCTATTCCCTTTGAGTGATGCAATCCAGACTACTGCTGTATAGCAAATGATTATGTATTTTTCACAAACTGTACTGGTGACAAACGTGAGTTAGATGTAGCTGAAAAAGAATGCTTTATTTAAATTCACATTAATCAAAACTTTGACATTGGGCATCAAAAATGGCATTTAAAAGTTGCATAGAGCTGTTTTTGTGGTCGCTCAACTTCTGTCATTCTCAGATTCAGTGCTTGCCTCTCTCTTACCAGTGAACGTTGGCTCATAACAAGGAAGAGCCTGTGCTGCAAATTTATAAAGAGTTCAGCTTAGAAATGGTAGCTTCAATTAAATAATATTGCATATATCAGGATGAAGAGGGTGTGGATGTGCCATCAGAGATTTACTGCTTGTTCTTACGCTCATATTATTTTCTAAGGATACTAATAATGTGAGCCTTTGGACTTTGGTTGCTAATTGTGGATGGTTAAGTAACTTGATGGCTTCCAAAAGCACTGAAAGGCCTGTGTGTGTGTCCACTATCAAGCCAGGTGATTTCATCAATGTAAATTCCTGAATCTCCTTCCTTTTCAGAGCCTGTCATAATGAACAACTCAAATAGTATCAGGCAGATATGAATTTGTGGAGGAGCATAGGAGATGGCAGAAAAATGACACCTCCCTATCTTGAAGTAATTTTTAAAGCAGAATGGAGCCAGGTACACTGCAATGAGTGATTTTTAACTAGATCCTCCTTCCATGAATGTCCATATGCGAAAGGGCAATTGGTTTCAAGACGCAGCTGCACATTTATTGGATATTATATACAAAAGCCATGGAAAAGCACTTGCTTAGGCTGCCTCAGTACCCCATATCACATTTTTGTCTGTGGGAAGAGAAGTGAGAGTATAAATGAGTAATCATTTGATCTAAACAGGGACACAGCAGTATTTCCAATGTGATCCAGGCCTTCGAATGGCCAACTTCTTTTTGTCTGCCTTAGAGGAGCTGTGAACATCTCATTCAGGCATGTGCACATAAATACAGCAGCTGTCATTGCTGATGGCTTTGAAGCATTTTGCAGTCAACTGCTGGCACTGGTGGCTCCATGCCAAATCATGATGTGATTCCGATCCTGAGAAATTTTCATGCAAGACTGGGGACAGAGGTCATGGGTTGAATGTAATGGGCTGACATGTATTAAGAAAGATTAATGAGCCTGGCCACAAATTAATTGTGTTCTTATCAGATAATCATCAGATCTTGCTGACACTTTCAATTTTATGAAAGAAGAATATGTGTTGGGGTCTGTCGTGGGCAGCTATAAGGAAACAGAGTATTTATTGTTATTTAATGATACAAAACATAAGTTTTGTCTGGTGAAAATCTTATCAAGGGGTTATTCCAGCTGAGGGCAAGGCTATTCTTCCAAGTTCCACATTAACAGGGAAAGGAGCTGCAAGAACTGTCTAGCTTTATTATAGTGTCAGGAAGAAAACCAAGGTAGTGCAGAAATAAGACAAAATTTGTTGTTTGCAACTGTGATCTGAGAATAGTGAAGCACCATAGGGGTAGTGGTGGGTTACAAAAGATGCTGCCAAGAAAATTGTGTTATGACTCACAAACTAGTAAAGATTTAGTATTTTCATTCAGTTAAATGCTGCTAAAACATGAATCTAAAGAGGGATTCTGCTCTATAGGGTGATTTCCTTTTAGCCAACAATCAGAACTTCTTCCCCAAAATCCAGCTGTTTCTTCCAAACGTTTTTCACTGTCCTGAGGAATCTGAAATCATAAAGGGGCTCAGGAAATGTATGTGCATTTGTCACGCCTGTTCCATTGCTTTTTGTCTCGTGTGGGCTGTTTGGAGGCTTTTTAATGAGTTATATACTAGAGTATTCAGGTTGCTGACTTAAGCAGTTACAAGTCAGGAGATAATAGAAGCAGCAGGTTATTGTGTTTAAAAATTGTATCGAAGAGCCTGCAAGTAGACAATTAATGGGTAGCATATGAATGAGGACATTTCTTCCTTTTTCAGTGCCTTTTCTATGGGAACAGCCCATAGCCTGGGATGAGTGGGCTCAAGTTCTTGTGTCAGATTGGATAAATCTGGGTGAGTGTCAGCATGGTCCATGAGGTTAGTTTGGGTTTACTGAATCAGATCAGAATATTTTGGCAGCAACTGGTATGCTTTTCAGATTTGTAGGCAGCTATTTGTGGGAAGTGTTTCATCAAGTATTCCAAATTTAAGCTATTTACAAACCAAAGCTGAATGTTCTAACAACATAAATGACAGTGGCAACACACAAAGACATGTGAAGATAGATATGCACGGTAGAAAACTGGCTACTAATATAAATGAGTTAAAAGCCAGGCCTCAACAGACCACTCCAGGGGCACAAGTCCACCATAAGTTTTGGAATAATTCAATGAGAAAAGAACCGGGCCAATCCCAGTTCTTCCTGTGGGAATATTCTCAGGAGCGTCAAGAGCACCTCCAAGAGAAGAATATGAACAGCGTTCACAATAAAACTTGGGAAGAGAGTGGGCATAGTTGTCCTTATTTTGTACCTGAGCTTAAGTCACTTGTCAAGTAAAAAGCTGGGTTTTCTCTCTATGTGAATTTTCTCTGAGAAAAGGCAATCCTTTGCTGAAAGAAATCCCATATGCTTGAGCTTAAGCATCACTTGGCTGAAGTGAATGAAGGTACGTACACCTCTGTACCTGACAGATCAATGACATTGGGATACTCAGGGTTCAGTGCCAATAATTGCTTGGTGCATCTGTATTAAAATAAATACATGAATAAAGGCTTGAATTGTGACATGACGCAAGTATCATTTAACCAAGTGCTCCCTGAAAGATATAGAGCTTCCCCTTCTCCTTCTTCAAGCTTTAGAAGTAAGTTTTACCTCTGCGGTTTCTTAGCCTAGTGAGTGGGATTTGGAGGGACTCATACTATGTTTGGGTGTTATTATTTATCACCATTGTTCTGGAGTCTCAGCTAAAAGGTGTAATAAGATGGCAAGTCCTAGGGTGATTCCTTCCTCTCAGAGCCTGGCATAATGAACAGCTCATATAGCATGAGGCAGATATGTATTTGTGGAGGAACATAGGAGATGGCAGGAAAAGGAGTGAATAAAACAACAGGGTAAATGGAGTATTAGTTGACCAGTGGAACATCTGTGGCACAGACTGCTTTCTTTTTTTGCCCAATTATTCTCATTTCTCTTTTCTGCCTGCAGAAATTCACTAACTAGAATGAGAACACAAAGCCTGTATGGCAAATACAAATCGACACAGTGCCACTGGAGCCAATAAAGCCTGACTGTTTTACACTGGTTGAGGAACTGGCTCATTTTGTTGCAGTTCTCATTGTATAAAGAAGCAAGCCATGATTTAAATATAAAGGGAATTTCAGTTGTAATGAACCCTTGTTTTTACAAGATATGTAGTACAGTACATGGAAGTGTTTTACCAGCCTGCCTTCCCTTCAGGAAAATGATACTATAAGGGTTTGATACGGTCAGTAGGTTTGGGTTTTTGTTCTGTAACATTGCCCACTTTGGGGTTTTATAACATTCACAGCAATGCTTTGAATTTTTATTCATCACCATGTATAAGACCATAGCTTTTTACTGCTGCTTGTTAGTGTACATTTTGGACAATGTTAACATCATCTCAGATATTCAGGACAAGTGAGGAACTTGGTTTAAGTCCTTAGGAGAAGCTAAAAAGACTATTAGCAAGCCGAGTCCATAAAAAACATCTGTTCCAGTCATGCTGCTGATTTTTTATTAGTCCTTCAAATCCATAGAAAAGATCTCTAGAGCAAGAAAAATGCTCTAGTGTGGAGTGCAATTTCCAATTTCTTAGCTAACCTGATTTTGTTGATTCATACATATGCATGATTCTGTACTGTTCCTGAATACAAACGAAAAAACCAACCCCTTTTGGGTTGTACTTTATTTATTTTCCTTGAAATGCCCTTGAAATTTCATTTGCTCAGTGAAACCAAACAAATGATTGCATACTAAAAGGAAAATGAAGAGTAGCAAGCTAAATAATTTGTAACATCAAATATTCCTCTTGCTGTGGTTAACGTTCGCAGTGAGGGGAAACAGGCAGCAGTAAACAGCCCAATGTATCTTAAATGCAATAACTAATATCAATGTCAAGTGCATGAAGTGAAAATACCTTAGGATATGCTTTCACAGTCCTGCTCTATCGCTGCTAAATGGAATATGCTATATAACTATAATAGCAGTCATACTTGTCATATTTCTCCTGATCTCTAAGGGAAAATACCCATGGAGCCATTATGTGGCTTACATCTTTTTCTAGTCAAAGTTGCATTTTGATGGGGGTCTTTATGGTGGTTTTTTAAAGTTTACACTCTGAAAGCTAACTTATCATAATTTGTATATCATATAGCCTATACCAAGTCACACTCCTGATAATTAGGGACATGCCAGTGCTCTGTTGTGCACATTACTGCTAGCTAGCTGTATAGTAAATAACAAAAGATTACTTTTGATTTGGGCTCTGTAATGCTCATCTGTATGAAAAAAGGCAAATAAGCAAGTTCTTTTAACCAGGATTTTTGACAATGACCCTATTAACCACACTGAACAAAAGTTATCACTGGTGTAACTCAAACAATACCAGTGGAGTAATAGCAGGGATTGAATTTGACCCATTTTAACTAAAATTTGCACTCATTTCCCTTAACACCCCAGGCAGAGACTTCATATGGCGATGAGCACTTTTCACCATGTTCCAAGTGTGAAATGTTGCTGAATGTAAAGTTTGTAAATTAAAATGGGCATTTTGGAGTCAGTAGTTGTCAGTAAGTATCCTGCTGAGAAAACGGTATTGTTTGTGATTCCAGCACTTGTGTGGAAACACCCTGACAAAGGAGACTGTAAGTCGGATCCTTTTCTGCTGGAAATGTCTTCTTTTGGGAGGAGAATCATAGAATCACGGAATGGTTTGGGTTGGAAAGGACCTTAATATCACCTAGTTCCAACCCCCCTACCATGAGCACAGACAGCTTACACAGACCATGCTGTTGAAGACTGGGTCTTTGGGTGCTGTTGCTACAGACTGTGCATTGCCATACTGTGGTCCCAAGGAACATTCCAAGCAGGATATAGCGTGCTGATTTCATCACAGCATGTCTTTCCCTTGACCCCTGTTTTGGTCTTTGTTCTAAAATAGCAGCTTCTGCTCTTTACCCTTTTGTACACTGTGATGGTGATACCTGCTCTGTTACAAGGTGAAGAATTTCCTTGGTGGACAATGCAGTTTAATTCAAGGGGGGAGGTCCTGATAGGCAGCAAGCACCTTGACTTCATCATTTTCCTTCTACCTTTCAAAAAAGTGTACCAGCGTGGGTCAGAACTTGTCTGTAAATCGTAGGGGTTGACTCAATTAGTGGGATATTCTAAATAATGGTGGAGGATAAAGTGATATTTATTTGTCAATAGACAGGAAGGTCGGTGAAATACACTTCCAGAAGAAAATCCTTCATGTTCTGCCCTGTTGGAACTGATGGAAGGAAGCTTTGATGAACATTTCTCTTGGCTGCTTCTGTTGTGGGGATATTTTGGAAGGTAGCTGGGAAGGGAGGTCGCCAAAGACTACATCAGGAGTGATTTAGGCTAGCAAAATGTTTGAGAGAAAACTAAGACCTTTGGATAGCTTTCTTTGTCTTCCTGGCAAGGTGAGGTTGGCAAAGCACATGATAAACCATTCTAGTCAACTTTCAATTGGGTGTTTCTGTGATTTTCCCTCTGCCCAAGCCCTCTAGTCCATGTAAGCCCCCTGCACATCTTGACCCTAGAGAAGGGTGTATAAAGAGGACTCGGGGAACAATGTAATAATACACTGGTAATATAAATTCTTCCGCTAAGGCTACCTATTTATGCCTCATGGAAGTGCATGCTCCTTTTTCTACACAGTGCTACCATTCCTGTGTGATGTAGTTCAATATAATGTTTGTTATATCTGGCTAAATTGTAATCAATAACTCAACTGTTTCTCCTGCTAGAGGTCTGTGAGCTGCTTTCTGGCTGTGGTGTCAGCCTATGGAGTCCTTACATAGAGCGTGGGAGCATCTGGAGAAATCACCTTTTCATAATGTAGCAGCAATAAGTCATCATTTGTTCCACTTATATCAGATCTGCTCTGCAAGTCTGATCAGAAGATTTCTCCCCAGGGATCTCATCTTGCTTGGTCACTGAAGACCATGAGAACCACACAAATCGGGTGAGCGCAGTTTGACCCTTGGTAATTAAGATCACTTACCTTAATATGTTTGCTAGTTTGAACAGAACCAAGCACAATGACTTAGGACATTTACAGGGTTGATTTACTTCATGCATGAAATACTGGAAGACAATATGAAACAACCTGTTAACAATGATTCTGCTTTTGAGCCCATTCTGTTTCTTTATTAACAAATTATTGTTTTCTTTCTAAGGTGCTCTTTGGGAAGCGGACACAGCAGACAGGGAGAGATGAGTTGGTAAGCTAATCTCAGCTTTTGAAAACTTCTGTGAAGAGACCATGTTGCACCACCACCATCATTACACTTGGGTCCTACCTAAATGAAGTAAGTTGTATCCAAAACAGTAACCAATCTTTAGTGCCTAAAAATAAATACCAAGTTCAGGAGAAGCTAATATATATGTCAACCTGAACTTGAAATTCTTGTGAAAAAGACTTGGCCTCAGAGCTTTGGAAAATAAATATTTTTGCCACGTGGCAGTGGTTGTGAAGTAAATATGTCCCGCTGCTCTTATCTTACATCCTGTCACATTAATGTTTCAGAGCACTCAATATAAATATTAAAACTAATAGCTTCGCTCTTCAGCTATTACTCCATCATTCCCTGAAATCATCATAAAACATTCAAAGCCTTTTAGAACATTTACACACTTGAATCTGATGGTGGGGAAAGGAGGCTTAACAGAGCACAGCTTGCAAGCTTAAATAATAGTGGAAAGCTGTTTATGGAGTATGCTTTATTTATTCATCATTTCAAGTAAAGTTTCATTTTTGATGGAGAGGAAAAAATCAAAGTCTACCTGTCAAGGGAGAAGGCTGAAGTATTGCTTTTCTATACTGTGGACTTGTGTAAAGAAATATGGAATAAAAAAGAAGTTAAAAAAATAGAGCAGAGTCCATGAGAATCTCAGTCCAAGGTCAATCAATCTTAGGACTGTGGGTACGTAAACAGCTAATGGATTGTAAAGACACATAGCAGTGTTATGAATTTTTAACGAGCAACTCTTCAGCACAGACCCCTATAAATCAATGATGACTTATTGGCTGGATCAATTATGCAAACGTTAAAACATTTAATGACAGGTAATGAACAAGTCTCTGGAGCCCACCAGTCAACAGTGTTTTGCAGCTGTAGTTACAACTACTTAAGTGAAAAGTCTTCAGGAAGCCTTTCCTTGCAGTGATTTAAAGCTAAACTCTAAGGTGGTGCTGAAGTAAAAAAGCATGGTTGCGTTTCTCCTTGTATATAACCTTTAACAGGTTGGCAAGTGGGCACAGTTGTTAATATGCTTGTAAACATGTATATTATTTTTTTAACCAATGATATGCTGTGACCTTGGGAAACCTCCTTTCCCAAACCTTATTCTGCAGATTTACTACAAGTTCTGTAGATATAAATGGTGCAATTTTCAAAGGAAAAAAAGGTTTGGGTTTGTGTTAGCAGACTTAAGAGTTATTTTTTATAACGCTCTATGTTGAAAGTTAAGAAAAATGTCAAAAATTAAGGTTAAATAAGGGGAATGATAGACTTTATCACAAGTAGCCAGCACAAAAGAAGGACTGAAAGATGAGTGTAGGCTGAATAATATGAGAGAAGTCTGATGGAATAACTGGTGGCATTATGGTGGTTTAATTGCCTCTTAAAATTATTATCCAATGAAAGATGAAGGATTTTTTTGTGGATTTTTGAATTTAATAGTTCTTTTAAATTTTAAGCATTAACCTTTCTAGCGGTGATAATTCTTTAGATTACAGGCAAGTCATAAATTAAACACACCATTCAAGAACAGAAACAGGTTTATAAGCCCCTGATCCAAACACCACATTTCTCTATTAACTTAGATAAAGCTTTACTTGGATTGACTGAGGCCTGCTAGCTGAATCCATCAATTGAGCCTCCTTATTGCCATTTGCTTTACTTTGCCAAAGCCAACAAATACAAATGAAAGCTTGGAAAAGAGTTTGATTTTTGATCTGAAGATTCAAAGTTTAAGTGTTTTGCACAAGTGGTAGAATTATTGTATAATGAGAAAAATAAAGTTATTCTCAGCTGTATTCTTTACAAGGAAACTGATCAGAGAGCATCCTAGTATCCTATGACAATGTATTCTCGCTCTTTAAACTCACCAGTAAGGTCCTACCTCTTTCATGTTTGCTGCTAGCAGCAATTCATGAGACCTCCTGCACTACCACCAGCAGCTTTTGCTTGGGCTGAATAGCATCTTACTCTGAAAGTTGCTCTGGCAATTGCAAGTGAGGTTTGATGTGAATAAGTGCATACTAGACCCAGCAAGAAGAGAATTTTTGCGTTATTTTCATGCCATGCTCGAGGTTTGGGATGAGACATACAAGGGAAGTACAGTCATGAGAGATGGTAAATAAACCAAAGAGTCATCCAGGAATCTAGTAGTTCAAAACAACTGCAATTTTATAAATAGCAAGAAAGATTGGTACAGCTCTGCAGACTTATGGTGAAATGAGGAGTGGCCCAAATGTTGACTATCACTTCCTTTTCCAAGTGGGAAATGGAGAAATTGCTCCTCCTGGTTAAGGAGCTCAGTAGAACTACTGGGAAAGATGTTTGGTGTGGCCAAGCTTTTATTCTGGCATCCTGCATGCTGGCAAAACAGGGCATTTAAAAACCAGCAGATGTCTTGAAATTCATGCTCTTGTTTCTCTAGACTTTTTAGCTTCTTCTTGAGACTGACATTATGCTCCTGTCATTATTCTAAGTGTTACAAGTTATATCAGTATCTCCAGCAGCTTAAACATACCCTGTGTGGAAGTTCTGCATTTTTATCTGTCATAACTATCAGTCAGTTTCCATATTTAGGGTCTCTCATTGGCTGTAAGCATCATTTGTACGTGCACTGCTAGTGTGATGCCAGCTGACACTAGAAGGAAAGGATTTAAAAGTTACTACCAATGAAACTGAGGGCAGTTCATGTGTATTTCAAGGATGAGCTTACTGCAGAGCACTGATACCCCTTTTAAATGTAGATACCTTGGCTAGATGGCTTTTTTTAAGGAGCATGCTCAATAGACAGAAGTAAGAAGTTGACAAGTGAGATGCTTGCTGCTGAAAGGAGTAAATACCCATTCCTACTTCTTTCTTACTGTGTCCAAGAGAAGGAAGTTACCCCTTTGATGCTATTTTGCTTAATTGGTCACTGCATGTGACAAAGCAGTGGACACAGCTCGACTAGTGGGTTTCTGCAAAGACCTTAGAGTCAATACTGAGGGATTGGGGGGGTTTATTACTCATCAAATTAGAGCTGCCACTTTAAAGGAAGATCTGCAGCAGTTGGTGGAAGAAGCAAAAAACTGTTAACATGATGTGTTGATCCTTTTGGCTGCTTTCATTTGACTTTGCCTGATACAACTTCTGAGTTTTTATCAGGTCTTTTTATATTGTTCTCTTCCTGATTGACACTCTGAGGTTATTCTAAAACCTTGGATCAAGTAAGGGAGCTAAGATGTAGTAAGCGGGTTCTTTCATGTTGGAAATTCATTGTCAGATTTGCTACATAAAACAACCCCTCATTTCACAGAAGAAATAACACCATCTCTTTCAACATCTTGTTTTAGGCTTCTCAGCGTATTTCCTAAAAGACTGATGGACAAGATAATTTGACTGACACCAACCTAGTTTTTCCTGACATCCTCTGCACACACAGAATCTGACAGCTGCCTTCCAACCATCTCTATGTCTCTGAAGTTCCAGTAAGTGCTTCTTCTGGGCCCATCTATTCTGTGTGTTGCACCAGTGGTGGTCAAAACCCATGGAGCTGGCATGCCCTGCCTGAAAGGGTGAGTTTTATCTTGTGTAATGTAGCCATGACTGAGTAATTGGAAGTGAGCTGCACAGAAGTCTGTGAGTCACACATCTGTAATTGTTGTACGTCTGTATGCTAACTGCAGAGATGTTTTCTATATGACTATGTGATAAAATAACCAAAATGCCTTAGGTTTATGTTTGTGTACTTTTGAGATTCTCTGTCTCCACTATGGGCTGGTGATAGGACAAGAGGAAAAGGCCTCAAGTTGCTCCAGGGGAGTTTTAGATTGGACATTAGGAAAAATGCCTTCACCAGAAGGGTGATCAGGCGTTGGAACAGGCTGCCCAGGGAAGTTGTTGAGTCCCTGTCCCTGGAGGTATTTAAAAGATGTACATGTGGCATTTAGGGATGTGGTTTAGTGGTGGACTTGGCAGTGTTGGGTTAATAGTGTGACTTGATCTTTTCCAACCTGCATGTTTCTATGGTTCTATGATGCGAGATGTAAACGAATTCACAAAGAAGTCAGTACCATTATTAGGGCAAAATTAGCTCCTGTAACAGAAAGGCAATGCAATTTCTGGTTCCAGAAACTGGGGATTAGTTTTTCAGTTAAGAAATATTATTTTTACTTGTAATTATTTTTTTCCGATATTCACACTTTATGATCTCAGCAAAGAAAGGAAAGAGAAAGTAAAAAGAAACCCCAAAGCGTGTGTGGGAGCTCTCACTGGCAATAGTTTTTGCCTAGATCAATCAAAGAATTGGAAATCTTAGGAGAAACATATAGAAAGCAAATGTTCTTGAGTGATTTGCAGCTTGATTTTCAAAGCAGTGAGTTATGGGTAAGACTATTTTGCTTGCAGTCAGATGTTTATCTGAACTGAAGCGGAATGCTTTGCCAATATAAAGATATTTATTTGCATGTGCACTTTTTTTGCTGTTTTTAAAGAAGTTGTCTCTGGGAGTTCATTTATGAAGTTATTGACTTCTTGATAAATCAAATTCTTTCCTTCACAAAGCTAAGAAGCAGTCAAGTCTCCAGTGCTCAATTTGGTGATGCTCAATGTGTTTATTTTGCCTTTTTGAAAGTACATTTTTGTGCTTCTTTATCTACTTCAGAAGTAAGTACATTAAAGCAGGGGTCAGGAGGTGCTGACTGTACTTCACAAAAGAAACAGTCATGTGGAGTTGCAAGAATTTGTTGAGGTCAATGCTGATGAGAAATTGATAAAGTAGATTGAACAGTCTACTGGCTATTCAGCATAGTTTTCCAGTGCTCTAATGAAATTACTGTCACCCTTTTGTGACTGTTATAGGTGCTCTCTATCTTCCTATGTGTGCTCTCGATCTTTCGGTTCATCGGAACACTGTTAATCTTGATTCTTCCCTCACTGTATACTGCCAAATTAAGGAACTGAGGGAACAAGCTGAGAAGAGCAAATTGCAATAGCAAAAGTTCTTTTCCCTAACTTTTCCCTCAAGTTTGCATATGTTTTTGGACATGAACATTGCAGCTAATGTTAAATGAATTCAACATAGAAAGTTCCTAATACACAACACTTAGATAACAAAACTCAGGTGTTTTGGTTTCACCTTGCTAATGGGTGCACCTTTTTTCATTTGCAGTACTCTTAGCCTTCTAGACATCTTCTCTCCCACACCCTTCACAGTGCCAAGGTTTGCGAGTCTCATTATTCCATATTATGAAGTTTTTGTACTTTTTCTGCAGCCTGTATCAGTCTTTCTCTCATTTCTCCTCTGTGTTGGAATCATCTGTGGTGAGTCTGTAAGCATGCAGCCTTACACTGCTTTTCTCTCAACTCTCCAGTGCAGCTTTATCATGTGGGGGAACAGATGCTTCAGACTGAGCAGTTCTCCAGCCAGCACAGGGACAAGTATTGAAGAAGAGCTTATCCGTGAACTCCCTAGAGCATTACAAGAGTTCATAAACTTTCAGTCCCATAGTCAGGCAGTGATCTACAATGTTCCTTTGCCATTAGCTGCATATGCACAGATGTGTTGCCCCTTGCAAGAGAGGACTCTCACTTTCAACACCTACTTCCTCAGGGGACTGGAGCACTTCTCGTATGAAGATAGACTGAGAAAATTGGGGCTGTTCAGCCTGGAGAAGAGAAGGCTGCGTGGAGACCTCATAGCAGCCTTCCAATACCTGAAGGGGGCTTATAGGGATGCTGGGGAGGGACTCTTCATTAGGGACTGTAGTGAGAGGACAAGGGGTAATGGGTTTAAACTTAAACAGGGGAAGTTTAGATTGGATATGAGGAAGAAATTCTTTACTGTGAGGGTGGTGAGGCCCTGGAATGGGTTGCCCAGGGAGGTTGTGGATGCTTCATCCCTGGTGGCGTTCAAGGTGGGATTGGACATAGCCTTGGATGGCATGGTTTAGCGGGAGGTGTCCCTGCCCATGTCAGGGGGGTTGGAACTCGATGATCTTGAGGTCCTTTCCAACCCTAACTATTCTATGATTCTATGATTAGAAATACTACATGTCTCCTGTTTTAATAATGGACAAAACACCCACCCCTGCACATTACTGGGATTTCACCATCTCTTTAAGTTGGAAGTGAGCTTGCTCATTGGCTTGCTGGGTTTCAGGCCTAGCATGCTCCTGGCTGTCTTTATACAGAAACCTGCAGTTCTGAACTTGGGTCCTGGAGTGAGAATTCAATTGCGCTGGGGAGGTTTCATCGTGGGAGCAGCTTGGAGAGCAAGGTATTTGAGATCTTGGTGCAGTTCCTGTTCTCCTTCAACACACCAGCATTTTAGCCAATATAGAACTTTGTGAGTTTGGCATTATGCACAGCTGAGTAGACCATCCGGGGTATCCCCCTTCCTCAGTATGCCTTTTGTATCATTGCATCCCCACAAACACATCTACAGGTCTTTGGGAGGTGACTATGTCGCATAAGATGTATGTATGAGATGAAAGATGTGTTATGCTTGCTGTCACTCAGAGCAGTGGTGCTATAACCATTAGCTCTTCTGATGTGGAGCATGGGAAATACATGGCTGCTAGTACTGGGTGATTATGGTATTCATGTTAATGATGACACCTCTGTTTTAGCTGGAATTTCATAATTGCATAAAAATGAGTGTCCTACATGGCTCCTGACTCACATAAGGACAGCTTTGTCCTAGCCTGGGAGAGGGTTAAAAGGGAAGAATAATGTCATGGAAGAGACAGGACTGAAAAAGGGGTGTGTAAAAACACATTTGTCATAAGGTCAGACATAATCTTCTGCAGATGAAACTTCAATCCTTTTATTACTTCAGGTGGGATTTTGGCTGTCTTTCTTGAATTCTGTAATTTATTGTGTCTCATTGAACAACTTTAGTCAGGAAAACTAATCCTTGAATAAGTTAGTGGCTGAGTAATCGCAAACACTGATTTATTTTCAAACCCCTTTGTGAGGTGAATAGTTGAATAGTATAATCCTCATCTCATGCTCTGTTGCTGAGACCTTATGCTCAAAAGTGTCTACAGAATTTTTTGGTGCCCAGCAATGCCTTGATTCACTGTACCTGAGAGTCTGTCTGATCTTGAGACACAGCTGGAATGACCAACCAGTCCAGTCACAAAGAGTGACAATGTGGTCTTGCCATCTCACAGCAAAAGAGCCGCTGCAGTCAGTCTGTGCAAAGATCAGCTGTAGTCAGTGGACAGAGTTTCTTAGAAGATCTGGTTTATCTGTTCATAGCGCAAGTGCGCAAGTAAGAATCATAGAATCATAGTATAGTTAGGGTTGGAAAGGACCTCAAGATCATCGAGTTCCAACCCCCCTGACATGGGCAGGGACACCTCCCACCAAACCATGCCATCCAAGGCTATGTCCAATCCCACCTTGAACGCCACCAGGGATGAAGCATCCACAACCTCCCTGGGCAACCCATTCCAGGGCCCCACCACCCTTACAGGAAAGAATTTCTTCCTCATATCCAATCTAAACTTCCCCTGTTTAAGTTTAAACCCATTACCCCTTGTCCTCTCACCACAGTCCCTAATGAAGAGTCCCTCCCCAGCATCCCTATAGGCCCCCTTCAGGTATTGGAAGGCTGCTATGAGGTCTCCACGCAGCCTTCTCACCCCTGGAGAAAGACCACCACCAAAATGAGATGTAGGTTGGATGTGTTGTTCTAATGAATTACCTTGCTGAGCTACCCCTTTGTCTTGGTGACAAAGACATCTCAACATAATGCACCATGTAAACTACTGTCCTTGACTGTTTAAAACAGGCTCTTCTTTTCAACCCAGAATTCATCTGTCTCTTTCTGGGTATGAGATTTTTTATAATTTCCTCCATCAAAAACTGTATTTCAAATAGCCTTTTTTTTCCCTAGATCATTACTAGCACCTGATGCATTTTTAGTAACTATGCATAGACGCAGTATGATCCAGTAGTGTGTCTATGGGAACTTTATTTTCCTCCTCCCTTAAAGTAATATATCCTTCTTGAAAAGTAGTCACACTTTTCAAGACTACAGATCAGTAGCCACTTTTGAGCATAATGAGGTAATTCCTTAACCTTTAAGACTTTTATAATCAGGGTAGTTATAACAGAAATACACCACTGAAACATGGAGGGAAACCAATCTCAGAGAAAAATGGGCTGGAGCATGAGCTGTGCTCCCATCAGTCTCTTCCATACACGCTATATACAGAGCCTGGAGTACTCCCAGTGCAGATGACTAGATAAGCATGCCTTCACAGGAGGTGGCTCCAGGAGGGAGTAAAGGTGGTAAAGAAATAAACTGCTATTTCTCATATAGCAGTCAAAGGAGATTGTAGTGGCCACTCTCTCAACAGTGACTAACCTGGGTAGTAAGAACAGAAAAGACATGGAGTGAGAAGGAAAGCAGGCAAAGCAGGGCGACTACCTCAGAAGTTAAGCTACATAGTGGGAGGGGGAAGAAAACAGTACGGGCTTTTATATCCTGTAACTTCTCAGTAAAAAGATCCCATAGTGGAACTCTGGATTAAATGTTGCTGTTTGGAAACTATTCCCAAAGTAGTAATTGAAATTTCCCATCTTGTTACAAAGGATGCAATAATTTCCCTGGAACAAGCCGTATGCTGGAGTTGTGCAGTCGGAGCACTGCAAGGCAGCTACTTCTGCCATTCCTGCAAGGCAGAAGTGAGAAAAACATTGTTCATTTAGGCTTTCTGGGAAATGGCTTTTAGTTCCAAAGCATGGAATCATAAGGTTACCCATTAATGACGAAATGATGATACATTCATTCAGTTGACAACTTGGTACGGCAAAGCATGAAACCTTTCACGTAGTACGTTCTTTGTGCAGTGTGCGTGAGGAAGCAGCAGAGTCTCCTCTGAGGGGCTTGCAGCCCTGGGACCTATTCCTGCAGTAGTCCATGTTTACTCATCAAATGGGGAAGCACTCCCAGTACCAGTACATGCAGTAAGTGTTTATACAGTCAGGCCATCAGTAGTAGATCTTGACTGGAGATTTGGGGAGAGCTACTTTCTTTACATCAGCTCTGTGAGATGAGTATTAATCTCCTCTCAATTCCAATTTAACATTAATGATAATCTGATCTCTAATAATATGTTGACCTCAGTCAATGATGACAATACATCTTTATTTCTCATTCCACTGACTCACTGACTCCTTTCTACCACACTATCATTTTCCAGGGAGAAATGTTAGCATTTAAGGTCAGGCAGGCTTGGGTACTTTCAGGCTAACATGGGTGAAGATTTTGACAGACATCAGTTTAGGAAAAAAAGAGCAGAGAAACATGCAGATTTGGAATATGCTAAGTATGCAATGTTCTTTTGCAGGACTCAGGAATCATGGAATGCAGCACAAAGAATTATTAGTAATCTCTGCAGGAAAAGATCTCACAGCAAAACATCCTTCTGTGCAGAGAACCACCAGCTAGCTCTGAAGGACTCTTGCTGGATATCCAGTGTCTCTGAATGGCTCTTGCTCTGCCTGGCTGATCAGCTGAGATCCCAGTCCCAGGTCAGTGCTCTTTCAGTATGTCTGTACAGCCTGTACTGTGCTGTTCAGATGTACTCCTGGTGATCCAGCTATCAGTGCTGATAATGATTTAGAGACAAGGGATCAACTCTTGCATATTAAGCCCAGAGGCTCACTTCTTCATTTGTGGCTATGACTGACTTGCATGAACCTGAGTTACTGATGTGCCACCCAGAGAAACTTCTCTGATCCTACCTGGGTTAAAATGTCCTTTCTTCTTATCAAATTGGTACTGTTTCCAGGTTTGGTCACTCATGCAGGAGGTAATTTATACAGTTCAGAGTGGTTTATTTTTTATCTTGGGTGAATCAAAATTTGTTAAAAATCCCTTTGTTTGAGGTCAGGTGGAAAATTCTAACATAACACAAGATATTTCTCCTTTATTTTTATAGGATTTGAAACATTTTTCCCTATTAATATAACTGAACTACATCCTATAATAGTATGAAATATTTGTAGGACTGGTTCTTTTTGTAGGGGTTTTTCCCCCCAGTAAAAATAATTAATTGAAACAGGGATGTTTTTCTGCATCCCTATAATTTTGTAATACTACAGGCAAGTAATTTTCATCACATAGTTCTTCCTTATGCCAAGCAAGGGTAATATCCCACAGCCGAAGAACATGATGAGCCTTAGTTCATTGATTTCTGTAGCATGGTTCAGGAATGTGTCATATTCCCAGGAATATTGTGTAAATCTGCAGGGGAATATCCGGAGTTAACACTAAAGGACACTAAAGAAGAGCATCGTTTTGTGTTGTCAATAAAATCTAAGTGCATGGCACTCTCTGCTGATGCTTTAGTTTCACAGATTCTTGTCTGGAGCCCTTTCTAGGTCTAAGTTTCTGCAGGACTACTTGGATTTTAGCTGACTGACTTCTATTTGACTTTAATGGGAGATTTGCTTGTTAAAACACAGTGCAACATTTGGAAAAGTTCCTTACATTGTCCAGACTAGCATTATTTAAAATCTGTCCTTGGCAATGGCAAATGATGTGATTAATATTCAGTTGTTGCAAGATGGATTCAAACAAGGTGGAGTGAGGGCTGTTGTTTAGCATGGTTCTTGGTTGTTAAGGAAGTAATAAACCTTCCTCGTCTCTGATGTTAGAGCGGACAATAACCATTAACTGATCAACAGAAGAAATGTCAGGTGTGGAATCAATGCTGATAGGAAAATATTTCATCTGTTTACATTTACTGATATCACTGATAAAACCTTTGATCCCATTAAGGATATAAACTCTTCACATACAGTCGATGACAAGTGTGATGAGCTAGCTGAGCTCCACCAGCCTCACTGTGCTTAGTGAATGTTCAGCTAAAAAGGGATCAGATTGACTCATGAATTTCAAGATTCCAAGGAAATTACCATTGTGAGGTGACCCAGTTTTCTGATTAGTGTCATGGAAAGACAGGTCTCACTGAGAAATAAACGTAATAATGTCAACCATGTGCTGAAGTTCTTCTCTCCGTTATACACATTCGCTTTCAAATTGTTTTGTCATTTTAGCATAAACTGTATCACTTGCTTTCATCTGAGAAACACAAGCTTAGCATAGTTCTGTGCAGAAATCAAAGATGAGCATGGAAAAAAGGCCCCTCTTTGCCTATTGAATCATTGATCAGACAAGCACAGCAGATATTTGCATGGACCCTTAGTAGTTAGGTCTCAGTAGCTGCCTTAGATAATTGTTGGAAGCGAAAGAAGAAAAGAGCAGCTGACTTAGGTATTTCATCCATTTTTCCAAGTAATTGCAGACCTTCTTATAGGTTGCCCTCTCACGTCTATCCTCCTTCAAGCACAGGGGGTCACCAATTGATACTGTTGAGGTACTGTTATCCCTCTGGAGCCATCTAGGTCAAACCAGGCATAAGAAATCATGAAATGAACTGCCTTCCTTTGTTAATAAATGAACACATTGAGGGGAAATTGGCTGGCTGGGCCAGCAAGAGGTTGAGAAAGAGAGGGGGAAGCAAGTCAAAGGTTCAAAAGTGCCATCAAATGGCAGTGGGACTGATTTCACGCTGTATTATTCTCTCTTCAGAAAGCCATTTGGCTGAGTTGGAAAACACATATGCAAATACTATGAACTCTAAAAGATTTAGGAAGTTTTCACAGTGACCAGGCTACGGTCAGTCACTGGCTGTTAGTTGGAACCACAATGCTCCTGCCTTCCTATGTCACTGAAGGCTCATCATCCCTACTCAGTTTTTGGGATGCAGCCATCCCTACCTCCATTTCTTACCCCATGTCTGTGACAGTTTTTTTTCATCTCTTCCAGTGTTTCCAGCTCTCTTTTGTCTCTTCCTGTTTCCCTGTACAAGTGCAGAGAACTTTCTTTGCTGAAAAGAGACCCACGTACAACCAAAGAATGTGAGGAAAGCTGCCTATACAAAGAGAACGTCAGTTCTGTCCCTCCCCATTGAACATCCTGTGTACTCCCCTCAGGACTCGTTACAGTCCGGTGGAGAAGAGCCAGTGAGTGTGGCCAGATAAAGCAAAGGAGATTTGTCTCAGTATGAACTAGGTGGGAAAGTCATCCTTGCCTCATGATCATGACAAATAGATTTATTGCAAAACCAAAAGCAACACAATTTCATGTGTTTTTCTTAAGAAGTCTTAAAAGTCAGATGAGTTGAAAAAAGGGGAAGAAAATCTCTCCAGGTTTGGTAAGTGAAAATAAAAGGAGGGAATCTAATAATGTACAATCACAGCTCTTCTTCAGTGTGTCAGCAGCATCTGTTAAAAAATACAGGACACCTGAAACTGGTGAGGAGCTCTTAAACCCTAGCTGAGCTGCAAAACCAGACTGCATCAGAGAGCTGGTGGCTTCAGTCTGTTGAGATAAAGTTTTCCTATTAATTGCTGAAGTAACAGTGCCTGTGGACTCTGGTTTCTTCCCCTTTTCCCTTTGCTCCAGTGCTTGCCAGGTATGTTAAAAACTAATGTTCAGTCTTCTGAGGTACTCATTGGCTTTGACCAGTGTTATAAGCCACCTGGTGATGGGCTGTAGTAGAAAAAGCAGTTGCCACTGGAGGTGAGCACAAGGTGAGATAAAAACTGAACAAAAATATGGCATTGTTCTTTTTAAACTGCAAATTTAAGTCCGAGGTGTGAACAGCATAACCTTCAAATAATAAATGTGCAGACAAACCTTTCGGATGTACTGTGAGAGCTATTTTGGAAGGCATAACCACAAGCCATGTGAGTTAAGTGTAGTGATTGCATAGATGTAGGCTGCCTTAGCTACATGTCTTCAGAATGAAAGCAGAGCATTTCATGAAAAGCCTCATTTAATTTCACTGCTGAAGCTACTTCTGCTTTCTGAGGTTCTCCCAACATCTCACCTCAAACAGAAGATAGGTTAGGAAATGTTTTCAATTCTTCTTATGGCACATGCTTTTGGTGGAGATTTTCCTACACAAATTAAGCAGCTCATTTCTGTATGGTATAATATGGGTGGCAGAGGGAAGGAATTCCAAAGGAGCCAGCACCCTCTTCATGATAACCAAATAGGCTACCACTGGTAGAAAGAATCCCAGCTGGTTAAACTGCCCACATTTCTCTCTTAAGTTAACAGTAGAATAGCCAAGTAGATATCATTCCCCAGATGTTACAAGTGCTCTGAAATCTGTTTGAAACTATCTAAATACTTTACACTTCTTATGAATTCATATCCTGATCCCAGAAGAGGATCCAGTGCGCTCACCATGGACTAATAAACATTTAGAAAAGTTAAATTACTTACAGATATTTAAGTATCATACAAATATGTGTAAAGTGTAGACACTCCCCAGCATAAAACCCAACATGCAAAGGTCTTTGTCTATGTAATTGCATTTTGGTTCTCCCATTTAATGAGGATTATTTTTTAACCTCTCCACTTCCAAATAGAACTTCAAATTCTATTGTAACAAGAGTGGAGGAAGAGGAATCTTAAACCAGGGACATTTAGTCACCTGCAGAGTAAGAGAAATTGAAAAGAAAAATGGATTTACTGCCTTCTAGATCAGTTTGCAGGCAATTTGTTTGAATTCATCTTACATGAATTTCTGCATAGTAGTAGTCTGCAATGATGCAAAATGGTGCTGGAAATCAAACTCCTTCTGCAGCATGGAGAAATCCTCTCCCTGAGTCCTTGTTATTCTCTAAGTTATCTGTTTTCCCTTCATTTATCCTTTCATTTTGTGCTCTGCCTTCTGACGAGTGAAACATGAGGGAGTGGGAAAGAGCAAGCTTTGTGTTTCCACTGCTTCATACATTTGTGAAGAAGCAGACCCACATCATAAAACCAACTGAAAGCCATGGAGGTACCTCTCTAAAAAATGTAATGGACTGTACTGAAAGCCTAACTTTGACTGATGTGAGGTTTGGGACTTTATCCAGGTAAGAATTCATGCAGCAATGAGCACAGATAAGGCAGATGACCCAGAGTAGGGCCAAACTGTTTACCAGCAGATGTGTTTTTGAAAATCTTCCTTAACTGGTCATGGCAGCGGAAAATACCCTGCTGTTAAACGCATCTGCAATCCGCTGCGCTCCCAATCCACCTACAAAAATTCTGACCTTTAAAGAAATGATGGAGAAGCTGGTGATTTTTTCCATGGCATTGAAGCTCAGTCTATTTTAGGCTCCAAGGCAATTGCAGCCCTTTTTGCTCCCTATTTCACATCACTTTTAAGTCTTGTTCTGGCCACTATGAACCCTTCAGCACTTCTCCCTGTGCAATCACTCGAGTCAAGATCTGTGATTTGTGATTTGCAGATGACATGTACATTTCTTGGCTGAAGGCTGTTAAAGCAGTTTGCAAACCTAAGGCAATAAACTGCAGGGATGATTTTGAAGCTCTCTATTGCCACACTAAATTGCCATTCTCATGCAAATGAATAACAAGTTTTTCTAAGATGGAAAATAAGCTATTGTACATTGCCAGTATTGTGAATTTCTGCATTAATATTTTAATGGAAGAATTTTGTCAATTTTCATTATATCTCTTGTGGAGATGGGTAACTAGTCTGTGTATCAAAGCCAGTAATGCAACTTGCCTTATAGGAAAAAGAAGAAAACAGTTTCTGCATTCACCAAGTCTAAGTCCTTTAATCCCTTCAGTATGGAAATCTATTAATTGGGCTGAAGAAAACAGTAACAGTTCCTAAAGTGTTAACACAGTTATTTATACATTTCTGAACATCTTCAATTTAAATATTTATAAAATGCATAGTAGGAAGTATGTACCTTTTAGAAAACTCAGTTTCTATGTCATTTTCTTAAAATATTCACTTCTGTTCCTCTTAAAAGATACCTAAAAAGAAAACCTGCTGGATTTTAAATGACACTATAAATGTACAAACAAAATGTAATCTTAAAGAGAAAATAATATGATTACCATCAGAAGGATTACTGTGGTTCATTGTCCAGAGAGCAGGAAACACAAAATGATTGTTTCAACTACTCAGCCTTAGCTTGCAAGAAACCAAATGTATTGAAGTGCTTCAGTCTTAATGTGCAGCCTAAAGTCTACATATTGTATAAATTCCTAATCCTGTCAAAATGCAAGTCTGGAGATTAGCAGAATGTATAATAAATGTGTCTATGTCATTACACATAAAAATAGTATTGCTAAATCAAGTGTGGCCCTTTATAAATGTAAAAAAGCCCAACTTAAGCAGATTTGCACTTTATAATTCTACAGCTCTGAGGAGAAAAAAGCAAGCTCAACTAAAACAGATTCCCCATTTCTCTGATATAAATCAGTTTGCACCCACACACAAAAGCCATTGGCATAGATTTCTCTAGCAAACAACTTAATATTTATTGAGATTTCTTGTACATTTAATTATTAATGTCAGCAGCATTGCAGTATTTCTATGAGGTTGCTATTACTGACCCTGTACCTGTTGGTTTTTCCCCCTTCGTGTAATTTCCTCTACAACCATGAAAGCATAACACTTACCAATTATTTTGTGTGACAGAGACAAAAAGACTTATGGTTTTGTTGTCTGTCACTAGGTCTTTTATTTGTCAGCATTTCAGGGCTTGACTGACTGTTCTACAAAATATTGCTTAGTTTGATCATTTTATACTTGGTGCACTAGGTATCTTAATGATAAGCATATATAGAACTACCATTTCTTAATTAGTGCAATGAGTCTTGTAGAAAAGTTCAATGAACCCAGAAGAAAATACAAGCTACATTATACAGTTCTTTGTTCAGCAGCTGATACAACCTGGACACAGGAGTGCTACCCTTATAAGGTGTGGTGATTTGTGCTGTTAAGGTAGAATATTACAGGCACCTTCCTATAGGAGGGATCTTTTATTGCATTAATTCTTTTCTCTTAATGAGATAGAATAACTGATAATAATAAAGATTAATAGGGAATAAATAATAATAATAGAGAAGTCAAATTACAAACCTGCTTTGTTGTATATATTGTAAATACGAAGAATGTTAGGAATAATGTATGATCTCACTCTTTTTACTGAGTTGTGGCACTTCTGCAGGATCTAAAATGGAAAATAAGTCGTTAATCATCTTGTTGGTGGAAAAACTGTTTTCAGACATCTTTTTCCTCCCACATCTTTTGAATAAACCAGCCAACCAGAGAACTCCGAATAACTGAAGCCAGTAGAAAGCCGCAAGATGCAGCGCTATTGAGCTGAGTAAAACTCTCACTGACTTCAATAGAAGCAAATTCCTCCCCAACATTTTCAGAGGTGCCTGGAGGGTGCACATCACCAACTTAAGGAATTTTAAGGAGGTGTTTCACACTGCTTGAAAATCATCTCTTTCAGATGTGTCTTATCCAGACGTTGAGATGTAAAAATAACTGGTATAGCAAGCATTAAAATAGGGCAGCTCCTGATCCTTAATGATGAAAATAGGTCTGTTCCACCCTCTGTGATCAGCTGGCAAGTTGTACCAGTTTTGCATGTTCTTAAGTGTACTGATGCAGATTCTGAAGGTCTTACATGCGCAGTAACCCTCCAGTCACTGAGGGCAGTGGGAGGTCTGCTAGAGTCAAGCCCTCAGGACTAGGCATAGAATTTTATCTTAGGCTTACTATTTCTTTCACTTGAAGAACTAAAAATGGCCAAAGACCAAACTGTATCATTTACAGCAGAAAATGAAATGTCCTGGTAATCTAAGTCTTCAACTAAATCAGGAGATCAGGAGCATCTCTAGCATTGAGTATCTTAGACAGGGACTATTAATACGTTTATTGGGCAGGACTGCCTCTGGGTCTGACACAAAGTACTGAATGTTAAAAGCACAGCACTATAATCTCTGTCATTATTTTCTCATTATAAATTCACTAGGGGACTCTCAAAGAGTCAGGTCTTTCCCTTTGTGCACGCCAAGAAGCTTCTTCCTATTGCTAGTTGTTTGGGGAAAGAGCACATCTGCCTCTCATCTGCTGTCTGGGAGCAGAGGCATTACCCAGCCCAGCGCGCATCCTGACACCTTTCCAAAGATCCCCTGATTCTTCCATGCACAGATCAGCAATTCAGTGGACAGAAGCAGGGGCACCCCTAACTTGTAGAGATCCACTTTCAGCCCTACTCCCACCCTCCTTCTACACCAAAAGGCCAGCGAGCACTGTACCTGAAAGCAAAGTGTTGCAGATTGTCTCCTGCAGTGCAGAGGGAGACAAAGAGTGGTAGGTAGCATAATACTGCTCCATAATTTGTTATCCCAGGAATTCCTTGTGTTTCAAGTTGCAGTATGGCTGTGGGAGCTGTATGGTGCTCATGTGTTCAACAAGGAAAGAAAGCCACATATGAATCAGCCCTTACTCCAGGTCAGCTTCAATCCGTTCTGTCTTTTTGTGCCTCCAGTGGACAAGCTGTCAGGGTCCTTAAATGACCTTATGAGAGAGATCCAGATCTAAAGGCAAATCTATCACCTGTGCTGTATTGGGGGAATAGGTGGGAGAATCCTCAGCCCCCCCCCAGTTTTGTTCCTGTAAGGAAGCCAGCCTTTCTGGATAAGGGTCAAATGGCATGCTGTCTGTGCTAAATCAGGGCAAACAGGGCTTTCCCATGCAATTGCTCTGGAAAATGGCAGCCAAACTGAAATCCACAGGAAAAGAAGAATATTTATAAGAAGTCCTCACTTGCCAGTAAAAGTAGGATTAGTGCCAGTGACCCTATACTGACAGCATAGGATTCAGGGCTTTCACATAAGAATACGTATATGTAATAAGCAAACAGAACAGCTAAATCATTAAAAGGTGACAACTGCTTTAGCTTTTCTGCAGCCTGAAAGTCTTCATTAATGACCACTGAAGCCAACAAAAATATTCCTTCTTTGGGTAAGTTTTGGGTCTGACTGTGTATTTTTCTTTTATTATAGGAAATGCTGCCATGTCACCAGTACCTCTGACAAGCAGAGTACAATAAGCAACAGATTTACTGGGAAAATACTTCCTATCTCCTAGAAGAAGATGGCAGTTTTCAAATAATGATGCATGATTCAGATTTGTTGGTAAGTAATGTACACTGGGTTTTGCATTGAATCTATCACTGAATACACGTTTATCATGGTAACAAGAAAACATCATTTAATAGCGCTGCTAGTATTCCTTTTCAGGATATATATTAGTAAACATAGTTTCTTAAATATCTACAGTGCATCTTTGTGTGTTGTATTTATTGCAATATTCATTAAATAAGGAAATGAACAGCAATCAGAAAGTATGACGGATGAAGAAGGAACTGTAGCACTGAAGAATGGTCTGGGGAATAGCTCTGATATGGTGATTGTTTTCTTCCAGCATGCTCTTTAGTATTGCCTTTTACCCCAGAAAAGCTTTCAGATCACAGCTGCTTCTATATTGACGAGTACGGGGAACAGGACAAACTCTAGCTGTGAATGTTCGATCAATCTTTATATAGGTAAAATTGCCACTCTCCAGCTGATTTATGTAATGATTTTAGTTTGTGCCAGGAAAGCCATATCAGAAATCCACTCCTGTGCAATTAATTGTTTAAATCAAACACACATCCTTCCTGCACAGGATGCTTATGCCTAAATTTTGTAGGAGACAAGACTATACTTCTTGAATAAATGATGCAGAAACTGGTTGAAGTTTACTTTCTGTTACCCAGAGGCGATAGCTGCTTCTTGCCTTCTTCAAGTGTAGTCTATTTAATCTCCTGGAGTGTAGGAAATTATGTTCAAAATCTCTGTGATCCTCTATCCCTAGTAAGTTATGCAAGTAGTGGCAAGTATACACCATAAGTCTGGAGATTATATCTGTAATGTGTGGCTACAGACTGTTGATCAAGAGAGCCTGGAAGAAAAACATTATTTTCAGGTGTGAAAAACCGTCACCTTTATCAAATAATTTCTCTGGCATCTCTCCCAAGGCATTGTAGCCTATTTAAACTTGGGAGGTTAAGTTTGTAGCATTCATTATGACTGAAAATTTAGTTCACACAATCATGATGTTCTCTTTATTAAGTGTTACCATTAAACAATATTAAAATGAACATGATGTGGTTGGCCTTTTGCAAGGTTCACGGGATATTTCTTTCTTTGCTTTGTCTCTTAATTGTGTCTGCCTTTAATATTCTGATAGGCAAGCTAATGTTGCTGCTGTACACCTTATTTGCCACATATTAGCTGATTTATCTATGTGTATCTTACAATTTACAGTTCTGTCTGGTGCGTATAATTGAAATGCTTAGGGGTAATGTAAATGTCTTTTGACAGAGCTATGGCTTGAATCTTTGGTTGGTAGGTTTTCTTGAACCTCAAACCAAATCAGACATAAATTCTGGCAGGTAGGCTGGCAGTTTTACTGTACCTAGCAAAAACACATTCCGTGCAATTCCTCACCCATGTCATTAGGTGAATTATTAGGTAGAATAACAAGTTTCAGAAACTCTAGCAAGAGATATTAATGGATCAAGATACCCATACTAAAAATGGCTGCCTCACCTACTAGTCTTCTCCCAGTCTGATCTTGGTTTATTTAGTACCTTCGATGCCAGTTCATCGCTACCCCTTGGCAAATCCTTATTCTCCATCTTTTGAAATAGAGTCATAGAATAGTTAGTGTTGGAAAGAACCTTAAGATCATCTAGTTCCAGCCCCCCTGTCATGGGCAGGGACACCTCCCACTAACTCATGTCACCCAAGGCTCTGTCCAACCTGGCCTTGTACACTGCCAGGGATGAAACATTCCCAACTTCCCTGGGCAACCCATTCCAGTGCCTCACCACCCTTACAGTAAAGAATTTCTTCCTCATATCCAATCTAAACTTCCCCTGTTTAAGTTTGATCCCGTTATCCCTTGTCCTCTCACTATAACTGTTCTTTTGCTAATAATTTGCAATATCCACTGTTACGACATGTGAAACACTGGGCATGGTATTGACCCAGCCATGCTTGCACCTAGCAGTGGGTTAGGAGTCCGAAAGGGGTCATTCAATTGAACTTTGGGGAGACTCCTCATATAATCCCAAGTGCAGGACTCTACATGCACATGGTATATGTGTCCAATATGGGAGGGCTTCCCTACTACTCATGGCCATAGAGTGACTAGAACTTCAGGAATTTCAGAAGGTGCCAGGATTTGTGCTGGAAGGCAGGTTCCTGCTGCCTCCACACAGCCCTGCTGACAAGCAGAGCTTGCAGATGTATGAAGATGATTCTCTCTGCATCCTTCCAAAATGGGCAATGCTAAATGTGTGTTCAGAGATGCTTTCCCATCTTCTTGGTAGGGGTTGAGTTGGCTTCATATTGCCTTTCACTATGGACTGTGCAGTCCTGACACAGACCAGACACAATACAGTCCTGAAGTATTATCAGACAAAATTGATGCAAAGTCATTTACTTGGACTGAAATATCTTCAGAAAGCACCATGTTCATTGTGCAAACTGTGTTCTTCCCTCCAACCATCCATGAAGTAAGCTGAGTGAGATCTGGGCAGCAGTTCAGGCAGGCTCCATTACTGCAATTTGGGTGATAATTTCTAATTTAGGAAGCAGACTGTTGATTATTACTCCTTTCCTTTCTGCATGCAGGTCCTTTCCACAGCACTGAGATATCAATGCTCTGATTTTCGGGGGCCCTGCTTTCAGCAAGAGCTGCACTTCTGAAGATCAAGACACAGACTCTTTACAACAGACTAATCCAAGGTGACAACAAACAAACAAACAAACCTGAAGGATATGGGGGTTGGATCTTTCTATGGAAAAAATGAAGAGGCCTGTGTCATTTGCTCTGCCACTCTATTAGTCACAAATCCTATTCTGGTTAGAGAGATATTGCTGACTTTTAATAGAAGTGGGAGATGGGTTAGAAACATGAGCATCGAAAGGCTTTTTGAAGATTGTCAAGTGCTTGGGGGAGAAGCAGACATTCAGCAACATCAAAACCTAATGTGATTCTCCTGAAAGGCACTCTGATGCACTGGAAATACCACATCTCCACTCCTGGGACCCAGTGCAGTTATCTAGGGAAAACAGAATGATTTCCAAACTATTGACTTGCCAGTAGGGCTGCATCAACGTGGCCTGATGGTTTCCAGCAAAAGGCTCTCAGTAGTCTTAAAAAAACTGACAAGTTATAGAGCTGTTTGTTGCTGTTCATGAACCAGAAGGGTATGGGAGATCAGCTGCCATGAAGAAAAGGTTGCAGGTGTCATGAAAGCAAGTGGAAGTAGGCTCTGCTTTGCTCACAAGACTTCTTTGCTGAGGTATGACAGCTATGGCCAAACCATTTACTGCCATCAAGAGGCAGCTATGAGAGAAGAATATGAAATATGCTGTTCCTTATCCAGGAAACAGAGTGTTTCCCAATGACCAATTTATTATTTTCACCCTGTCCAGCAATACAGAAGGGTGCATTAGGGATCTGCCTTTCTTTGCTCTGAATAACTTGAGTCAGGCTGCAACATATGAAATAATTGAGCTGACCAGAATTTACAGCTCTAGGTGGAGTTTCTTCTTTCTGTTGGGTTTGTGAGTCATGACAGTAAGTGTTGCCACGTGGTGCAGAATGTACATGCTCATTTCTGTCTCATTTTTCATTTTCGCACTGTTCCATGAGTCAGATCAGCTCTAGCACGGTCCAGGTCTCTTAGGCAAGAGTCTCTACAATGATACGGTATCACCTTTAAAAATCAGAGCAACAGACAGATCATGCGAGCCATGCTGTTTCATTTTTCAGTCTTACCTTCCCACAGTAAGTCCCACATGGCTTCCAGAGAGGCCTGCCTTGTTTAATGTGGACTTTGTTGGGCTGTAATTTATTTTACTTAATAATTTATGGCTACATTATGTATGTTAGCTGCACTTGTCTAAATAACAAGGGTTGCAATGGAAGACTGCCTGTTCGGCTGATTATTTCTTGTTACTTTCTGCATTTCTTAAGGTGATTTTATGATGAGCTTAGATTGCTTTTTATTGGGGTTGTGTCTAGCAGGAACTCTGTGGGACAACAATATGTATAGGCATAAGCAGAACTTAAATAAATGGACATATAATATTGAGAGTGATTTCAGGGGGATAGGGAAATGTTCTAGAACTGAGTGAACAAAAGATCACTCCAAGCTAATTATTTAGTAAAAAGTGCATTTGAATCAAAAGCTCTTTTTATTTCTTACCGTCACAATTTTGAGACTCTTGCCATGTCTTTTGGATTCTATTTTTCATTCATAAAAATAAGACAATGTATAACATAGTAAAAGGAAAATTCCTCAGAAAAGAGAAATGGATTGGAAGATTGGTTTCTTTTCTGACACACTCCCTTGTCTGTCTCCTACTGCTCACTAACAGCTCACAGCCATGGCAGACAGCTCGCAGACCAAGTGCAGCCTAACCATTTGAATATTTATTGATAGGGAAAATACCCTGAGCACACTTTTAACATGGTTTCCTTGGACATCAATGGCTCTATAAGATGTAAATACATTCTTAATTACTTCAAGTGCTCCTCCTGCCCAAGTGGTTCTTTTACATGAAACACATCTCACTGGTAATGAGCACAAATATTGCTAATGGACTGTCAAGGGCATATTGTGTCATCTTCTTGTTGCTCGGTACCACGCTGGCAATGTGTACACTTCACTTCTTGTTCAGTTCAGGAAAGTTCCTAGTTGTTTACCCCCCAGTAAGGGAGCTCTTCCTAAATGAGGACCACCACAGTCTTATTCTGACTGTTCCTGCATTTCTTGCAGTCAGTCTTGGGCTCTCGATGTCACTAAGAGGAGACAAAAGCACTTTGAAATGTGTTATAGCTTCCATTTTTTCCCAAAGGAAATACTTTCCCAGAAAATTCTTTCTTTTTCCTGCTCCCCAGTTCTGTCTCAGAGGCAAGCTCCATTTCTGCTCTTTAGCATCTCTTGGCACTGCTGTCTCACACGTCTCCATGAAGGTCTGAGCTTGCTCATTCAGTTCTCACGCTGTAAGTTGGATGTTACATGTTGAAAACTTCCAGTAGGAGAAGCCCAGCCCCTGAGATACTGGGGAGGAAATTGCTGGATTTGGAACAGAGCCTGAATGAGACCCATGGTGGGGATATTACCATGAAAGGAGCTGTAAGGTGTGAGAAATAGAGTTTGCAATTCTTTTTCTGAGCAATGGGAGACTACTTAGAGGCTACAGAGTGAAAGATGTATAATTTAATGGGCAGGGGAAAGAGAAGGGCCACAGTGCCTGTTTTGAGAGTTGTAGAGGGAGGAAAATGGGAAAAAAGGAATTCTCTACCCCTACACTGCTGCATGCTGACTTAGAAAGTGTGCACTGACATTTTAGAGGTGTGTGCAGCTTTCTTGAAAGCCTGCATGAGGGCAGATGATAAAAAGCTCTGAAACCTGCTGCTTGAGAGGCTGAGATCTAGGCCTGGCTCTGCTGCATTGCTGCCTGCAAAAACAGTCCATATAATTTTAACCCTTAGACTAAACAAAGCATGAATAGGCTTGGAATGAGAAGGGTGCATCTGAGTAGTGATGATGGCTCTGGAACAGTCTCCAGCTGGGATAGTGAGGGGCAAGCACAGTTATTATATTCAAGGTGCGGTTTCAGTTCTTTGAAAGGGATTGTATGATGACTGCAATGAATAGCAATTGACTCACCCAGAAAGGTCTTTGTAGCCTCTGATTATTTGTCAAATAGGCATACTGCTGCTACTGTAATTGTGGGAATATGCACTCACCAGCTGTGAAACCCACAAGTGGTGCTAGTAGCGTGGAAATGTCTATGTGTAAGAGACAATCATGCATGCTGCTACCACAAGCTTGAGGGGAGCTGGAGATGTGAAGGGGTCTGAGCCTGGTTTGTTGCTGCTGACATTCCTTAATGTCCTCTGTACACTATGTGCTTTATCAGAAACCCATTTTCTTCCTTTTCACTCCTTGCTCAAGAATCCAAGAACTGTTTGGAAGGTGGGCAAAGCAATAGGGAGAAATGAATGAATCACGGAGTTGGTGAAGACTTTCTCAGCAGTTCTTCTGATGCTTTCTCTCAACCTCAAGAAGAGGAATATCATGGGAGAAATAACTTTGTCATAGTCTTGCAGTGACCCTTTTAATAGGGAGGATTATGTCACCCTATAGACTATGTTGCCCTGGCCAGTGACCTTGTCACCCCTGTTATGGTCTCTTTTGCTTGCAGCAACGATTCTGTGGTTGGAAGTTCTGCAGTGTTTCTCCTGGGGTGTGACTAGTTCACGCTGCTACAGCCATGGCACTGAATGTGGAGAGATGACTGTGGTAACAGACGAGTCAAGGCAAAGAAAAAAGACCTGTGGGGGGAAAACCAAAGCAAAAACTGGGGCAGAAAGGCAACTGATCTAGAGAACTTGGCTGGGTCCTTTGATGCAGACTGTATCCAGTGCTGGAGAGCAAAAAGTGTTTCAGAGAGGAAGTAGATTTACTCTGTCAGCTGCTGTGCTATAATCAGGTATGTATCTCATTTACTCTTCCCTCTTCTTCCCCTATCTGCAGATACATAAACTTGGTAGTAGGAAGTTCATCATGCTCCACAAAATTAGCATATCTGTAATTTATATGCCTTTTAACTTCTGGTTACATTTCATAACAGAAGAGCTGAGGGTCCCAGCAAATCATTTATGATACCAGAAAGCTGTGGGAGAAGATTGCTTACTTCCTAATTCAGTGTGACCCAAAGAAGTGATAGAAATAACTCAGGGCTAAGTTGTTTCCTCTGGAGTGTTCTATACTGGAGTGGCCCACAGCAATAAGTGCTTAAGTGGCATAAGGGAATAGAGGAAGAGTATATAACCAGAGATGATATCTTTTCTAATAGCATTTTTAAGAATTAAAGAATATGACTCAGAAAATAGGATAACTGAAGCACAATGAGCTAGAAAAGGAGCTTTCTCATTAGGGGACAGACTAATGAAAGACTAAAGTTATCATGCATGAGTTTTACATGGGAATGATCTTTTTTTTAACTCCCTTTTTTTTGGAGATTCACCAGCCTCTTCTGTGCTTTCCATAAGCTCAGAAACAGTCATCTTGTCATGTTTGATGTGGACATATACTAGTTTTGGGTGAGAAAAAGAAAGTATAGCATGTAATGCACATCCAGCAAAACCATATGGGGCAATTATATCCCCTTGGCTTATGACCCTTCAGAAAGCATAAAGCAGTTCTTCAAGGCGCTCTGTATCTGGAAGTATCATGTAAAATACCTGAAGGAACATTTGTGTCCTTACACAAATTCATTTTCCTAAACATAGAGGAATTTCTCTAACAATTTTGGAACTGTGCATTAGCACATAAGAATCATTGTTGTAGGAGCACTCAATCTGTTGATTTTACTTCCATGGTGGACTCTTTACAGTCTGTATCATTTCCACTCCACTTCACTGATGGTGGAAAAGCTTTTTTCATGGTTTATTTAGCAGAAAGTCATTTTGATTAGCAAGATGAGTAATACTTTACAGCTGTTTGCAATTACTGCATCTGTTCTATCAGTGGATTCAACTATTGGACGTTATATTGACAGGGCCATGAAACATGGTAGAAATGGGTACAAGAGGGGACACACTGATGCACATGCTCACTTCATGGGTCTAGTCATGTTAAGAGAAATCAAACAGCATGTTAGGCTCAAATCTGTGCCACAAACTCAGAGCTGGATTTAATAACTTTGAAAAGCAGAGTTTTCTGTTTGCAGGTGGTGGTGGAGATTTAGCAGACGTTTT
Organism: Amazona ochrocephala; assembly: GCA_039720435.1. Lineage (NCBI taxonomy): Eukaryota > Metazoa > Chordata > Aves > Psittaciformes > Psittacidae > Amazona > Amazona ochrocephala. The sequence goes on along the minus strand of CM077884.1, from coordinate 20,206,430 downwards.
GTCCCAAGCAGCTCGGTATAGGAGATACATGCTGATTCTACTCTGCTAAAATACAGTAGAAGTTTTGCCATTCACTTCAAAGAAGATCAAAACTAGAGTCCACGCAGATGGAAAAGCAAAATGAATTGTCTGAGAACATCTGGAGACTATGTACAGTCTAGATACACTTAACTCTATGCCTGGAAGCTTAAAATAAGGTACAGGGGGTTAAATGCTTCTGACCTTGTTCTTCCAAATATGCAGCTCTCATCCATGTTCTATCTTCTAAAGAAGGGCTTCATTTATTTCAAAACTTCAGGTAAATTTTTGACTTGTATTTTCCCAAGTAAATCACTTTGCCATTCTATAATTCCACATTAGTGGGAGCTTCATGCAGGGGAGAAGTCAGATACTAGGGAAGCTGGATGAAATAATACCTCTGTCAAGGTCTACCACAATGGAGTACATCCTTCATTTAGTTGAAAAGAGGAAATGTGCTGATGTCTGGGTCACGTTATGATTATAAGTAAACTCAGTAATTATTACAGAAATAATGACTTAATGGCAAACTGCTATTCCCACCTCATGATTTTCTAATGGGCAGCATAACATTTCTTCCCTGATTTTAATATTTCTATTTCTTTGTGTTCCACAGGCTGCTTTAAACAGATGTTTTTGGTCCAAGACTTTTCAACTGTATATGTATGCATATATCTTCAACTGAGATGTCTATGAACATCTCGGGGCAGAAGCTGAGCTTGGCTTCATGAAATTTCTGTGCTCTTAGTGCAGATGAGTAGGCAATCTGGTTTAACAGTTTTGTTACCATCTTTCAGGATGAATTTCAGAGTCCTTTGGATTTATCCATGCTCAGGGCCTTCTTGGAAGCCTGGTAGTTCAAGTGAGTGAGTTCATGCCTCCATAGCAATGAGTACCTTGAGAATACTGATTTCACTGCATCATTCCCCGTGATTTGGTCCTTTCCTCCAGACCTCATGGCTGGTTGTGTTGTCATTCGATTTAACATCATTTTCTCTGGTTCTGAAGTATTCAGTCACCTGTGATTGCAGGAGCAGTGTCTGGCTTCGTTTGGTACTTCTTTAATAACTAAACAGAAATGAGGTGTTGCTAGGTGTTCTGAGCTAATGTTTTATTTACTGGGATAAATTAGGGCCATGAGACAAAACCAGAGCTCCAGTTTGTCACTGGCTGTGGGGTGGAGGCTTTGTCCTGGGTATAGCTGAGATATTCCCACAGCAGCACTGGAATCCAGCTCTGGGAACAAGCTCTGCTCGCCGCTCCGAGCGCTATACACATGCAGCTCCCTCTCAGGTCAGTTGTCATCCCAAACTGTCATCTTTTTCCTCCGATTGCCAGCATGCTCTCTCTTGGCAAATAGTAGTTGATGAATGTCTTTACTTCAGGGACCCTGGAAAAAAGGGTGTTTAGAGGAGTTTTGATTTCCCACTAAAATTGGGTTGGGATGGCTCTTCTGTGTTATTAAGCACACGTACTGTCTCCATCCTTGGATATGGTAATAATAATTTTGTCTCAGCATTGCGCTTAGAAAGATTGATATTGTTTACAGTGCTTTCTATGGGTTTGTATTGTATCAGAGTCCTGACATTCATCAGTGAAATTTTTGTGATGTATTTGCTTGTCCATTTCTTTAGGTTAGACAGAAATGAACCAGACAGATTTTGATCTATCTCTATACATGAGACATCTTGATGCCACATTTCTTTCACCCATTACAGACTACTGAATGTAAGTACATTCTTATAGCAAGGATTAACGCCAATTCCTGTAAAGGACCTTACTGAAATTTGGTCTTTCTCATTTATCGGCAGAACTGTCTTTTCTAGAATACTCTTCCCACATCTGAAGCAACAGCTACAACCTATAGAGGAATGAGTCCTCCTTGGTTATAAAGCAGAAAACTGTACGTGAGTGGTCACTGTGGTTCTCCCTAATACTTTGTGAAATTACTGATATTTAAGGACTTTGTATCAGTGTCTCATTGCATATTTGCAGGTGATGGAGGAAACTTTTTCTCATCACACAGTGAGGCCCAAATTCACCTGAAGATATAAACTAATCCACCTTACTTCCCCCAAGGAGGATGAATTCTACTTGTACTCCAGCCTTTAGTGTATAGCTGTAATTGCTTGAATATTTTGAAAGCCACAGAAGTGAGAGTAGATAGAAAACATGATAAGTCATGATTTTCAAATGTGCTGTCATGGAGAATCAGACTTACTAGTTAACAGAATTCAGAAGAAAGGACTTAAATTGATGAAATTTCATTTAGTGTCTACATTTTATTTAGAGCATATTTGTAATGTGGCAAACTATTCTAAAATCTGGCTGAAAATTAGAAACCTTTTGCAGAGAGAGAGAGATCCCTGTAGCTTCAAAATATAGGTTCAGGTGCATTCACGGTCACAAACAGCAGTACTTACACTGTACTGTTAAAGAGTCTTTCCCAGCTTAGCTTGATGGGCATGTTGATGCAAGTTTGACAAAGCAATCATGATTCGGTTTTGCTAGTGATGGAGATTTTAACAGTTGCTTGAAATAACTGATAATCTGGTACAAGAGAGTTAAAGGATTACTGCACTGTGTTTCATTTGACTAATAACAAAAGCAGTTTCAAAACTCTGAGAACCATGCTTGAAGTACAGTGAAGAAGAATTGTTTTAATGAGTTTTGTAACAACTATTGAATTGTTTTTTCACTAATACCATACTGTTTTCTGTTCTCCAAAAAGAAAAACAGGGGAAAATGACCAGATGATTCATTTGTCCTTTCTAATACTGCTCACATACAGGATGGGAGACATATGGTGAGAAGGACTTGTGTATAGCTGAGGAGGACATAACTGAGATGACCAGAAATCTCCCATGGAGGTAAGTTCAAGAATGTCTAGATAGAATACAGGACAATACTTATTCTTTCATGCCCCTCAACATGTCTTTTACGTCTACTTCCATTCCTTCTTTCTTGCTTATCTGTGATAGTAAAAGGGTATAACTGCCCTTTACCTATTATCTCATGTCATGTGTCACATATCACCCTGCTTAGGAGCAAATTTCACGTAGGAACTGTCCAGTATGTGTTTGCCTGTGCAACCTCCAGCATTTTAGCTGCCTCTGCAGTTCCACAACTGAAAACAGAAAAGAGGACTCAGAGGTCCCTAAGAGGATACAGTTGTTTCCTGCTACAGAGGCTGAGCTCAGGCTGCCCTAATGATTCAGTAGGGATGCCAAGGCTGTCCTAACGGAGTGGTATACAGGCAGCCACAGAGTACATTCAAAGGGCTTCTTGCAATATATGTGACCTCCTCAGCTGAGCTAATGTGCTTGGAGGAGTTGTGCCTTCTGCCTATCAAGACTCGCACCAAGTCACCCAGGGAACCTAACCTGCACGGGACATCCATCCTTTCTGAATTTAGCATTGCAGCTGAAGGCTGAGGTTCTATGATAGGAAGGGGGCAGAAAGGATCTCACACTCACCCTATGTTAGATGCGTGCGTAGTGCACGAGCAGACCTTGTGCAAGACAAAATTCCCCCAGTCAGGATTAAGAAGCACCATCTCGTGTTTCATCTTGATTTTCTCCCTCTGCTTCATGCTTTGAGGTTTTATTTTCTTCTCTGCTGTTTTTGGAGATTTGGATATATGTGAAATAATATTCCATCCACAAAGTTTTATCAGTGTCAGGCAATGTGATTTTTGTACCATTTTGGAGCTAGGGAAGTCACATCTACTCTGCTAGACAGCCTTCATGGCACTCTGAACAGCTAAAAAAGCACACTTTTGTTACTAGTGTCATAGTACTCGATTATGATTAAAACTGAAGCACATCAGGAATCATCAGATTTTCTTACATAAATATTAAATAGGATTTTTAAAAAAATAACTAAACCAGTCACATCTTAAGTGCTTAAAATGGGAGATGTGATTTCCAAGTGCTGAGTGTTGATTAAAAAAAGAAAGGGGAAAACACTTTTACACTGAAAAGTGGATTGCGTGCCCTCTCCAGCAGTAACTTTCAATCTTACATGCAAGGCAGATTGATATTTATTTATGAGTGGGGTCTGCCTGTGTCATGCAAGTTCTTTGTGCACTTTTCAGATCATTTCTGTAGCTCAGTATTTCCCATGCTGTCACACATCCATTCTTTTTGGGTTTTGGTTTGTTTTCTTCTTACCACTACATAAGTGAACACTTCTCAGCTGCGCACCACAGGGAACATACAATTCCAAAAAGGGCAGAAGCAGATGGAAAAGTGGAGTTTCAACCTTTACAGAGGAAAATGTGTGTCCATTTAATAATAATATTAAAAAAACCCACCTCAACTCAAAAATATTGTCAGAAAATTGAAGTCCCAACAATAGCTCACGGGAAGTATAAGACACCAGAGAATTATTCAATGACCAGCAACAAAAGTAATGGCCCAAGAACCTGTGCTGCCACTTGATAGCTGCACACACACAGAGGGCCAGTGCAAGGCTCAGGTTTCTTTGACCTTCTTTATGATAAAAGAAATCATTGCTTAATGGTAAAAAAGCTATGAACTTTAATAAAACACAGGAAAGGGTAAAAGGGAAAAAGAAGGGAAGAAGAAGGCTAGGAAGATTAGGAAAGCTAGCTGTCTCTTCCACTAGGAAGATGTTTGGACAAATACAGATGACGTTACTGTTCCACTTACCCGTCTACGTTTCTACTCTCCCTTTGCACAATAAATATATAACTGAATAGAGATGCCCTAACTTTGATGCCTATTCCCTCTTGCTCTGGGGGCAAGTCTATATTGTACCTGCTTCCAACAACTGGAATATCGTTGCCTTGAACTGAGTTTATTAGCTCAGAACATGAGAAAGAGGTGTGAGTAAAAGGAAGGAATCACTTTTCTTTCCATTGGCCTCTTCACTGTTGCTCCTCCTGCTTCTCCATTCCTAGTGTCATGAAAGACTCCCCCAGCTTCAGTGACCTCCACTGGCAGTGGTTTCCCACTGCTGGGGAGTTCTTCACACCAGTGGCCCTCCAGATACACAGTCCTGCTTCAAGAAATCGCACAATGCTCACTGCCACCAGCCTCTAGAAGCAGAGCCAACCTTGGAGCTCCAGGGTTTGCTGTGGTTTTACCATGTTATGTGAATCATTAGAGTGGCCTTGTTGGCTTATGCTGTTGTTTCTAGTGAGAGCTGTAAAGATGTCAGAGCCTAGGAGAGAATCAACATTGAGCCATAAGGCCAAAACTTCAGCAAACAGCTTCAAATTCACCCCCAGAAGATGGAGCACCTCTTTTTTTGTGTGAGCACAGCCTCCACATGAGTCAATATTGGTGTGCATGTACCAGGGTGCTGAAAGCCCAGAAAGCTTGTGGGAGCTAGTTTGTAAGCAGAGGCATGTCTATGGGAGCTGCTTATGACCTTGTGTCCAGTTCAACTACTTTGGATATCCTGGGTCTCTTTCTCAAGATCATAGAATCATAGAACAGTTAGGGTTGGAAAGGACCTCAAGATCATCGAGTTCCAACCCCCCCGCCATGGGCAGGGACACCTCCCACTAAACCATGCCATCCAAGGCTATGTCCAACCCCACCTTGAACGCCGCCAGGGATGAAGCATTCACAACTTCCCTGGGCAACCCATTCCAGGGCCTCACCACCCTCACAGTAAAGAATTTCTTCCTCATATCCAATCTAAACTTCCCCTGTTTAAGTTTAAACCCATTACCCCTTGTCCTCTCACCACAGTCCCTAATGAAGAGTCCCTCCCCAGCATCCCTATAGGCCCCCTTCAGATATTGGGAGGCTGCTATGAGGTCTCCAAGCGACCTTCTCTTCTCCAGGCTGAACAGCCCCAATTTTCTCAGCCTATCTTCATACGGGAGGTGCTCCAGTCCCCTGATCATCCTCGTGGCCCTCCTCTGCACTTGTTCTAACAGTTCCATGTCCTTTTTATGTTGAGGACACCAGAACTGCACACAATACTCCAAGTGAGGTCTCACGAGAGCAGAGTAGAGGGGCAGGATCACCTCCCTCGACCTGCTGGTCACACTCCTTTTGATGCAGCCCAGGATACCGTTGGCTTTCTGGGCTGCAAGCGCACACTGCCGGCTCATGTTCATTTTTTCATCAACCCACACCCCCAAGTCCTTCTCTGCAGGGCTGCTCTGAATCTCCTCCCCGCCCAACCTGTAGCTGTGCCTGGCATTGCTCCAGCCCAGGTGTAGGACCTTGCACTTGTCATGGTTAAACTTCATTAGGTTGGCATCAGCCCACCTCACAAGTGTGTCAAGGTCCCTCTGGATGGCATTCCTTCCCTCCAACGTATCAACCGAACCACACAGCTTGGTGTAATCGGCAAACTTGCTGAGGGCGAATGGTTTGGGTTGGATAGGACCTAAAGATCATTCAGTTCCAACCCCCCTGCCGTGGGCAGGGACACCTCTCACTAGACCATGTTGCCCAAGGCTCTGTCCAAACTGGTCTTGAACAGTGCCAAGGATGGAGCATTCACCACTTCTCTGGGCAACCTGTTCCAGTGTTTCACCACCCTCACAGTAGAGAACATCTTCCTTATATCTAACCTGAGCTTCCCCTGTTTCAGTTTTAACTCATTGCCTATTGACTTATCTAGAACTATTCCTTGTCCACCAAGCTACAAGAGAGGATGTATTTTCCTCTCTATTATCCTCTCCCATCCCTCCATAGATTTTTACCTTACAGTGTCTCGGTAGATCTTCTTTCTCCCACTATGGCCTTTCCAGCAGGATCCCTTAAAGTTTATCAACCTTCTCACCACAGGTCTCATCTTGCTCCTTTCCTTTGCCACAATTCACCTTATTAATGTAAAATAAAAAAGATAGAACTTGCATACTCACAGGAAGGCCTGCAAATTCTATAAAAAATATAAAGTTGGAGTAAAGATGGGATGCAAAGAAAAGAATTGAGATGAGTTGCTTAAAAGGTTTGTGAAAGTGTGAAAAGACTTACTTTGGTTGTCCAATATTTGTCATTTTTTTTAATCAATTAATTTACTTCTCACAGCCAAAACACTGCCATTAAAAAGGCTTACTCAGATGCTTTACCCTGTTCATATTGATTCATTTTCAGTGAAAATATCAATATCTTTGTATAGATCTAGACCTTAAAGTTACTTAATTATTGATTGAGAAACAGTTGCTCAGACTGATCAGGCGGATTTCTGCTGTGTTCAACAATAATAAGAAACCAAGTTTTTGCATGGATAGACATTGTGTAGAACCATCCTTATTCATTGTATTACTTGTCTGAGGGGAGCAGAAGTCTACCAAAATGACTTTTGTATGACCTGCTGTGGTCAGCAATTCCCATTTCACTCATCAGCTATTGAAAACTAACTTAGAGATCTGCGTTCCCTGTTCAGTAGTTGTTCTTACTGTCACTCGGAAGACAGAATGAACTATCGTGGTGAAAACCACAGTAGTAAATAATACATTAAAATCATGTTGCTTTTCTGGCAGCCTTCAAGCTTATATGTGAAGCATGAGGACTATTTTATGTTGAGATGTAATTGATTTCAATGTTTGGTGGTTTTGGTGACCTGTGAGTTCTGTTGAAACAACTGGTGGTGGAATCTTTGAAAACAGAAATCAGAGATGAACAGGGCTGAAATTTTATCTCACATTCAGACACTGTGTGCCAACCAGAGCTGGCTCAAGGCTCCTCAGCAAGCCTAACAAGCCTGAATGTTGTCACCCCGAGAATGAGGGGTTGGGGCCAAGGCAGAAGCGCAGCCCTAAACCCATGGGAAGGGGAGGAGGGCAAAGAAGGAGCAGAGCTGAGCTGTGCCCTCCAGCAGCATCGCGAATACCACACAGCCGAGTGTTTCCTTTGGTGGCAGTAGCTGCACAATCACATATACCCAAGTGTCTGCTGTAGGGCATTCAGGTTCTGGCAAGGAGTAGTTTTAATGGGTGACCATGAGTTTGCCAGTGTGGTGCCGTAGATGGTTGCCACTTCTGACTGTGCCTGAAGGTGAGCTTGTAGCCAAAGCATTAGAAACACAAAAGCAATCATCTTACATCGGTCATGTTTAACCTCTGACCAGGACAAAACTACAATTCATTGACTCAAAATGCACAGACACAGTTAATAACAGTGGTGCCACACTTACAAAATGCTGTATCTGATATAAATCAGACTTTACTGTCTCTCTGTCAAGGTGTCATTTTCAGTGCTTCTCTAGGTGAAATGGACCAGTTCGGAAATGCTTAAAGTTCTACAAGACTTTACTGCATTCAGGACAAAAAGCAGTGGAAAGTTAGTGTGGAAGAATGCAGTGATTTGAGCTGGATATCAGTTATATTGGTGATGACAATGTCAAGGTCAGTCTAGCTGTGTATCAAGATTCTATGGGTCAACTGGTCACTGGTAAGTAAAGGCCATATCAGGTTTACATGGTTTAGATCCTTGATTCTGCGAAAACTAAACTGGGTAATAAATGGAAGACCCTTGAGCTCAAATGTGAACAAGAGCTGCCAATGTACAACTGCATCAGATGAAGTCTTGAGAGCTGATGATGTTTTCAGAAGGAAGACACATCACCATAGACTTTCCATGGATGTTCTGCAGTTTTAGAGGTTTGACAATAATCAGATTAAATGTGAATTTAGCTAAGAAAAATGTAGTTTAATAATGTTTAAAATAATTTGTTTGCCCTGCATCATATAACTACTAAAGATAGTGACATATCAAAAATAGAAAAATATGAGAAGAGGATAGATTTATTCTGCTTTCTCATATTCCTCACCTCTTAATGGAAAACATTTAAAATGGGAAAGTTGCAGTTCTGAGGCTTATTGTGTCCATAGGACCTGATTTTGCATGAAGTTATGATACTTGCTATTCAGTTGTTAGGATGCTAATACAGAATAAATCACACTATGATAAAGTAAAGGCATCTGTGTAAAACTGGCATGTGACCAGTCAGGCCAGGTTACTCTCTGCTGCAAATTGGCCGAGAAGATAGTATATCATCCCTTTTCATATGGAAGGAATGATAATTGAGCTACACTAAGAAAGATTGCTTAAGACATCCCCAGTATATATGAGCCTATTTACAGTGTGTCTTCCAAGCAAATAACTCCATTTCAAATGCTGGCATGAGAAACAAAGATTAAATTTGTGCTTTAATTTGTTTTGGGTTTGTAGTGTCAATTTTATATTGATTTTAATTACATGTCATTGAATTCTGGGTTGCAAATCGTGCTCTCTGTTCTGTGTGTGTGCGAAGGGCACAAAGCATTCTTTTAGAAGGATCATATTCTTCCCTGACTCTGTTCTGCATATTCACTGCTGCCTACACATGCCTCTCTTCCCTGTGGAGTTCATACGCAGAATGATGTGGTGGCCATCCTGTGTTTGCAAAAGCTTTAGAAATACAACAGGTACATTGGATCTACATGGGTTTGAGGCAAATGCAAAAAGGCACACATAGGAGTGAGCACCAGTCATTTCAATGAAGGCCATGCACTTTATTTTACCCTATGCCATACATCAAAGAGGGAGTCTTCATAAGCATGTAGAGTACAGGAAGTAGTTGGGTTAGAGCAGTGTGAGGAAACTGTCTCAGCAAAATATTCTCAGTCTTGACAGCTTCTTTTTGTTGCTGGTGTCTCTAGAAAGCACACCATTTTCTATCTGTACATATAAAGACGGTTGAGTTTTAAAAGGAAGTCTCTTTTTACATGATCATCTAGGAAGAGCAGACTTGAGATTAATGGAAAGCTTGAATCTACTTACATTTTTCAACACTGAATGATTTCACAAAGATGGCCTGTTTCTGAAAGGAAACTAATTTATCACAAACTTAAAAATCACCTGTCTCCTTGTGCAACATCCAGGTACTCTCATGACTCCCTGGGTTACTTGAAGAACAAGTTGTTAAACAAAATCTATCCAGGGAACAACCAGTTCAATTTACTCATTCTTGCTCTGTCTTTATTTTGAAAACTCAACAGAAGTTATTCAATTCCCATATGGTTCTCTTCCTTTCACTGTTAATATGGTAATGACCCTGTGTCCTTTGTTGGCTCTGCTCCACAGGTGGAGCAGCAGTGTCAATATCAGGATATTCTTTCAGCGCTGATGCAGAAGTGAGAAGGCACCGCACAAATCACTATGTTCCCCTAAAGTCCTGCAGCAAGCTGAGTACGTAAAAAAATCACAGGTATCTAAACGCAGATTTCACATGTAATGAAAAGTCAGAGCTATCTTCCATGTATCTGGAAGGAAGTAGATATTGAGAGCAGAATATTCCTAGCACCTAATTTCTAGATAACCTATGCATGGAAAATGAAAGTGAATTGAGCATCTAACCTTTGTGTGACTTAGAATGATTATTTGCATGTGCAGGTACCTTACTTTGCACCTGATAGCATTCTAAGATTGTATAAATTAGACCAAAGTTAGGCATCTGTATGTAATCCTTTAACATGGTTGCAATTCACTGCTATGATGAAAATGGTTCAGCTAAATTGATGCGGTTTGCCTCAGCTACCCTTGTTATTGTTTTGGGTATTTTAAGGCTCACTATTAAACTTTAAAGGCCCAATAACTGAACTGGGTAAAACAGCACAGCTCTTTGACTTCAGTAGAGAAAGCCTGATTTGCACCAGCTAAGAATCTGATTGTCGCTTTCGAGCTATCGTAATTGCTTAAGTGAAACAGCCAAAGTAATTGGTGCAAACTAATACAGCTGATGGAAAAAGATTCAGTGTTTGTCAATACCAACTATGCTATGGAGAACCTAATCGATGAATTAGTCTATCAATTAATTAGTCTAGGCAGAAAATGACTCCCTGTACCGTTAGTCCATGAAAAGATCAATAAAGTCAAATGTCTAGTTTAATATTTCTCATGTAATTATTATATTATGAGAAGAATGTAAAACCCAGTGTTTATACTGTTTCAATTACAGTTTTCAACTGTGCAAGATGCATCTTCAAGGGACTGACATTCCTGCAAGGCAGTAATACCGTGCTATAAGGATTCATGTATGCTGAGCTCCCATTTTGTCAGCTCTTCTACATGGGGAACTGTGGCAAGAACAGCTGGCTTTTAGGCCAAATCCTTCTTTTTGGCAGGGACTAGGCTGAGCCACCTCTCTGGGCTCACTTTGGCAGTTCACAGCTGTTGTAGTGTCAGCATCAGAAACACACTGAGCTGAAAACTGAGACCGCAGCCTTGTTCTGGTTTAGTTGGCTGTAGCCGCATTATTTCGGCTTAAATGTGGCTATGTGGTCACTCACACTTTGAATTATGCATATTTATAATTGACTTCACAGCAAAAATAGGCAAATACTTCTTCTGTTACAATCTGTTGAAGTCCCTAATTGTGAAGCCTTTAAAGTCTGGCGATTTGCCCTGTAGCGTGAAAGAGAAGTGGCCATTCTTCCTGCCATACACACACATAGAATCATAGAATAGTTAGGGTTGGAAAGGACCTTAAGATCATCTATTTGGTGGTTAGGAATTTTAAAATCATGCATTGTGCTATGGAAAAGAAAAAGGGGGTTGGATATCACCTGCATAAAATACAAGAAGTGAAAATTCTGTGGAAACTCAAGTAACTGGCAATTAGTCAAGCTTGGAGGCTGCTGAAAGCAGATTTTGCAAAGGGAGCTGAAAAAGAAGTCCAAATTACCTGAAAACAAGATTTTCCTGAAAGGCAAAATTTGTTGTGGTAATCCTGTGATAATCTGCTGTAATGAATACTATACATATCAAAATAAGGGTATCTATAGTCAGTGAATAATTCCTGCTTTGAGATGATCTAGGCTTTGGTGAACATGTAGATTGCTTTAGTGTTGGACATAACCTTTTAAGTTTTTCCGTCAGTTTCTAGACTCCAATGCTATCTCTAAAAGCTTAGTCTGTTGCAGAACAATAATGTGTTACTTCATGTTTCATATTCCAGTATCAATTTTTCTATTAAAAATAGATTAAATTTTAAGTAACTGGTGATTATATGTTCAATAAGAGCTGGATGGATGAAAAATTAATGTCTGCAGTCCTCCTGTTTTGCAGGGATTAACTGAACTAGTCAGAATAAAATTTGCATGTGCCTGTTTTTCTTGGTTTCAGCATATTCTACTTGAAACTTGAACTTTTTACATGCTTTAAGGTATCAATAATAATAGATTTACAGTACCAATAATAAAATAGTGGCTCACTTGCGGGTAGGGAGTGGTCACTTCCAAGCTGTTGCACAGGGAGTCGTAGGAGATACGTGTCCATGTCACTTTGTGTCCTCTGGAATGCCTAGTTGTGAAGTAAAGAGTCCCAACCCTATTGCCACCATGCTAACATCACTGTGGTGTTACCTCTTTGCAGATGTCTGGAGCCTGCAGAAGAGCCTCCCAGCAGATGAAGAATTGGTAATAGAAGGAGTGGATATATTTAACCCACTTTTCATATGGACATCATCCTGGGGCAGAGGAGGTAAACAATCGTTTTTTCCCCAAATTCACAACGTAATGCTAATGTCACATTCATGCTGTGTTCTTTCCCTTTAAATAATTACCCTAGGTGGCACCAAACTGCATGGACTCTGCAGCCAGGTCCTCACCAGCAGGGAGTCTGAGTTCATTAGAGTCCACCTAGAAGCCGAATGCTGTGCTGGACCTCAGTGATGCCTTCCAGATCCAAATGGGAGCATTCCAAAGAGGATCCCACCCAGAGAGGGTTAGTGCACACCAGCTCATAAGGCTGGCACAGCTTTTCTCACCAGTGTTGAGTAAACCCCCAAATATTGCAGATGCCAGTGAGCAACTTAAAGTTTTATTGCTTATCAGAGTGCTTTGTCAGAGTCCCAGTGAGCTGCGTCTGTTGGTTCAGCAAAATGGAGGCTAGAGCTGTCATGAGAATAGGATCTTTCCACAGAGCCCTGTAGTTCTGCTTCCAGGTTCCCAGAGCAGCAGCAAGAACCCAGGTTAATAGAAATGGGAAATAGTATTCACAGGAGGAGAAACTTCTTGCTGTAATCACAGCAGCTTTCATAGAGTGTAATTCTTGACTTCAAACCGCAGAACATTTGCCTTGGTTCTGGTTTGTAGTTTGGACTGAGACGTACATCAGCTCTTCTTCCCACTGTAGTTCTGGCAAAAGTAACAAGCTCTGAAGCTTGTCCAGCGTGCCTCAGCAAACCAGGCAGTAATGCTCACTGCAGTAGACCATGACCATATGTACATGCCTGGCTGTCTTTTTACTTTCCATTTCCATGTTCAGACAGTGTCACAATGTCTTTGATACAAATGATTTCATTGACTTAATAGTTGGTTGTATGCCACAGAAGTTTGCATTAGCCTCGGAGGTTGTTTTTAATAACAGTTTTGCAGACCTCGGCCAGTGCCTGCAACATACGCAGCTATCCATGTGCTTTCAGCTGTACCATGATCCTCTTCATGCCCTAGATAGCTCCATAGCCTGCTAAGTGTGAGAAACTTCCCAAGGGAGTGCCGCCCAAACTGGTTGAAAGCAGGTATCTTCCAGGCAGGGCAGTGGAACATTTGCATTGCTTTGTGCCACTGGGGTTGGTAGGGTTTCCACATGTTGTATTTCACTTCTTCCTTTCTCCTAAGGCCTGGATAAAGGAAGAAGGAAGATCTAGCAGCTGCCATAGAAGCAATCCTATCTAGATAGGCAAAGAGGTGAACCCACTTTATCCAGAGGCCTACATATTCCAAACCTGATGTCTAATCTACTAAATCAACTCCTTGGGAAGCCTGTTGCTGTAGGGAAAAAATAAGTGATTTAATTGCTGACTTTTGATGTATTTCCTGAATTGAACTCTATTTAGAGCTTGGCAGTACTCATTGAGGGAGACATGGAAAGGAAATTTCTGTGTGATGGAGAAGTTTGCTTATAAATGGTATAAAAATAATCTGGTGAAAATTGTGTTTAGTGACACATGCAAAAGAGTCTTGAAGAGTCAATTAGACATGCAAAACTAACGAACTGCAAAAGAAAGGCTTTCTCTCCATTAAATTCCTCTCTGAAATCATCAATATTCTTAAAAAGTGTAATGATTTCTTATCAGTGCTTGAATGAACCGTAAAACTACCTTTTGAAATATTGACATTTCCACAATTTTGAACACAAGAATGTTTTCCCTTCTATATAGAATCTGACGGGCCATTGTCTTGCAGTACATTTTATTCTTGCTGAAGAACATACTGTGTAATGCAAATAAGCTCTCACTTAGTAGCCTGCATTTTCCCCTAACAGGTTGAATGAGGCTCCTTCATTTCACATACTTTAGCTTTTGAAGTAAGGCTTAATCAAGGCATTCTTTGTGTGGAGTGCTTTGTATGAATAAGAGAGGTAGCTATCTCTGTCTTTGGAACTGATAGCAGAAACATTTCACAACTGGTTTATGCTCAGTTTTGTGGGGGCGCTTTATCAACATTGGATCTAAGGGATTATCAAATCACAGTAGCTCAGTTAATGTCAATTAACTATAATGATTTACACAGTCAAATGTCCAGCCCCCGTGACACTCAATACTACAAAGGAAACTATCATAAAAATAGAGTAAACCATAGATAAAAACTGTGGTATGTAATGGTGAATTTTCTTATTCTACAGTGGATTATAAGTATGGTTTATTCCAGAATTGATATCTACAGTTAATTATCTACTGTAGAAAACTCAGTGGAACAGTTTTTCAAAAGAAAATACTCCATTTCATAAATAGAAATAGATTATAAAATTCTATTATAAATATAAATATATAGGTATATATAAATATAGATATATAGATACAAATATAGATTATAATAATAGATTATATGGTATTTCAGTTTTTCCTTTTGAAAATACTTGTGCGTGGCTTATTTAAAATTGGATTGTATTATAGATGACAAGACAATGTAAAGTGCCAAAAGAAATCATTTGAAGTGATTTGAGATTTCTTCCCCCCCCTTTCCTCAGTTTACTTTTGTTTTGGAAGGAAAGTAGATTTTGAAGCCTTCAAGTCGTCTTGGAGTAGATTTTCCCCTCTCCAGTGTGCTCTGCTGATGACACCAAGTTGGTTCCCTATGTATTTTGGTGGTGTCTGTTTGGTGTTTCTTGTTTTGGTTTTGGGGTATTTTTTAAGGAAGAAGGGGAAGAAGGCATAAGTAACAGACCTCTATTGAACAAAAATCCCTAGTGATAGAAACAAAGGAAACGATGGTCTCAGCAAAGAGCCATCCGTACCGGGTGTCTGTCTATGAGCATCAGGGCACTGGGAGTTTCCTCTTGCTGTTGCTGCATGTTCCTGCCCCTGTGCCATAGCCTATAGGCCCCTGGGAGGCGCCACTGCAGCTGTATGTGAAGTGAGTAACTGAAATGATTGCATTTAAAGTCACCCTTGCTTCTGTGTCCCAGCACAGACAACACTGAACCTCAGGACAAACAGGAAGCCCCTCGGGACTTACAGTAGAGGTTCTGGTGTTGCCACCTTTGCTGGACTTGCCCTAATATTAAAACCAGTTTGAGATGTGCAGACACATCTGTGTTTCTTATCCCAGTCCAGACTAAGGAATTCTGCCACTTATCTAGAATACCCATTTAATCACAGACATATCTTTATCTCTAGTCTGCTTTATAACTACATGACAGGAAAATGCAAATTCTTCACGATGCCACAATTTAACAGCAGGACTCACCAAAGCCTTACAATATTTATTAGGTCTTCTATGTATTGTCAGTTGCCTCCTTTTAAATATGTCATGGACACATACCGACACCTACACTGTATTTTACTTAACACAGTGGGTATGGATCATTTCCCCTAAACTAGTAAAAAAGGATTTTAAAAGGTGCCTGTCAGCTGCAAAGCTTTTTATTATCCAGTGTCAGCCACTGGAAATTATGTACAAACTAAAGTCAATGGAACAAAAGTTAATTATCCAGTAGGGCTATTGTTATTATGTAGAGGAGCCAGCTCTTATTGATTAATGAGTCAGTGCTGTGTTTGCTCACAGGAATATTAATATCTTGTGCACAGGAGAAGTCATTAAAATGAGCAAGGAAGACCTTGACTTTAAACTTAAAGTGCACATTGCTCTAGTTATCTGAATCATTTTGTCAGGTATAGCATCCTACTTATAAATTATTGAAACAAGTAGTTATTGTAAAGATAGTTCACACAGATGGTTTTAAATTAAACAAGTCGATACACTTTTCCCATTATGTTCTGCACTGTTACGATTAGTAGGCTTTAGGTGGGCAGAAAAAAGAGTTAGGAGGTAGGATAAGACTCTGGTGTGTGAGCCTTTGCCTCACCTAACCCCTGACAGCATGGGAAAACTGAGAATAATGCCGTGTCCATGCTGAGCTGATGGGAAGTGTAGGTGTAGCGGACAAATGCGGTTGGGTCAAGAGAGTTCTCTCATCAACTGACTGCGTAGCATTGCAGATGGCCTGATAATAATTAGCTAGTAGGTATTAAGGCGTATTTCAGAATCTAAGTTCCAACACATTACCTCTTCTAATATTCCCAAAGCCACAAAATTATGCACTGAAAAATCTACATTACTATTTTATGAAAATGTATGTTATGGCATTACAAAAATGGAAATTCAATTACACCAGCTTTTAGATCATGCTAAGACCTGAAACTTGGAAAATCAATGTGCATCTGCAAAGTTGAGGTCCAGCATCCACTTACACTAATGTTATGTTACATCACTCTGACAGAGTAGAGGGACAGTTAATGGGACTGTATTTTATTGCCTCTAGTTTACATACTATTACTTATCAAGAGCAAGCCAAAAGCAGTCCTGGTATACATGAGAATTAGGTGTCCTGTGACTTAACAGGAGAAAATATCAAAAAAGGATATAACTTAATTATATTAAAATATAAGTAGAACTAAGAAGAAGGTTAAAACTTTAAATTATTGAAAATATTAAGCAGTATTTGGGGAACTGATTGAATAGTGTTTTGAATATATTGTAGGCAGTGCCTGTTCCGGTAAAGATTCAGATATAAGGCAAAATCTAGACATCTCCTTAACTTCCATGAATTGCTCCTGGACTTCATGGTAAGCATATGTCTTGGGGTCTTGCCAGGGGATATTGATGTTTCCAGAATTAAACGCTATGCTTGGTAATATGGATCTGTGGGACCAAACCTGTATCGTCTTTCCTGTGAGACTCTGCCAACCTCAGGGAACAGTAAACCTCTCTCTTTCACCAACATAACTCATTTCCAGGACCAACTGTTACCTTATTTGGCTTGTTGTGAAAGCAGAATAAGAGGAGAATCTCCAGAAGAGGCTGATCAATTAGAAACCCTCCAGAAGATAACAACAGAAACAGCCAGTGGTCTGGAAAACATAATCTACTAGGAAAGATTGAGTGAGTGGCATAATTTGACCTGGAGAAAAAAAGACTGAGGAGGGTGTAACTGACTTCAACAAATATGAAAAAACTATGGCAAGGAAAGAGGGAATAATCTGTGCTGTGTGTTCATTTCATATAAATAATCTGTTCTCAAGGGCAGGTAGACAAAAGCGTCAGCAGTTTAAACTGTAGCAAGGAAGATGTCAATTAAGAATAATTGGAGGTGGACTGCATGGCAGCGTTGAGGGGATTCATCCCCTTGTTCCTTTTGTGTTCCATTGTTTTGAAGCTTTTTCCTCATGCTGGTCCTGCAGCAGAGGATATGAATGGGTTGTAGCAGGAATAGAATCTACCTAGCGAATTGCAAGGTGGAAGGAATTTGGCCTCTTCATCCCACTTTTCTCTCTGTTTCAGCAACCTCTTTAGAGGGGCCTGGGGCAACATACAATACTGCTGCTGCTGCGCCAGAAGCATGGATGTGGCTGACCCGGAGAGCCCTGCAGGACAGAAGAATTCAGCAGCGGGAGATCAGGTGAGAGCAGTAATGATTTTTTTTAACCATTTGGGGTCTCAGCCAAATGTCAACAGAATTTTGGGTAAGGCAGCAAAGCTGCTTCTGGCCAAGAGGATACCTCTCAGTGGAAGGAAACTCCCAGCTGCAAACAGCAGAGAAAGAGCATCTCAAAGTGGAAATTACAGAAATC
The DNA here is from genome assembly GCA_039720435.1 of Amazona ochrocephala. Taxonomy (NCBI): domain Eukaryota; kingdom Metazoa; phylum Chordata; class Aves; order Psittaciformes; family Psittacidae; genus Amazona; species Amazona ochrocephala. The sequence goes on along the minus strand of CM077884.1, from coordinate 20,188,364 downwards.
TTGTCAAATGGAGCCTAAATCGAGAGTAATTCTATTCCTTACACTCTGGACTGCACTGGTGTGGAAAGCTAGCACTTCATCCTGGGTCTAGGACATGTGAGCACTTGTGTGCACAGCACTCAGGAGAACCCCACTCCTCCTGGGCTCCAGGGCACTACAGTGAGCACTGGCTGGGCTGGCACTGTGATCACTGAGACAGTGGTCTCAAGGGGCACGTGCTGCTCTTAATTAGCCCAGCCCACCTTATTGACGTGGATTTGGTCTAGCATTTCCCTGGCTGTTGATGAGCTGCCATGCAGAGCACTGCTAAACAAATGTTTTAATGCCAGTCACAATGCCATAAAAAATGACAGCTTCTCAGAGGACACCTTTAATGTTCTTGAGCTGCATTATAGATACAATTTTCATAATCCAATGAATAAATATTTTGGGTGAGTTTAGTGTATTTCTAGCTCTTTTAGTCACGGGTGTGTTTCTGTTCTCCCACTGCTAACTTGCAAGGAGAGAAAGAAATCAAGACAGACCTAATGATTTCAATAAAGCATCTTATATTTTTGCATTTAAAAAACAAAATCTATTAGATTTGCACTGAAATGTTTTAAGGTTAATAGATTACCTCAGAACCCCAAGGAAATCAAGCTTCTTGTGCCTGCCTGTCATTTACTGGGCTGGTTACTTATCTGTCAATATTTCTTCCTTTTTTCCAAGTCCCAGGCCTACTTGATCTTGTCCATTTGGCACTGCTGGAGGAATAACAAGTTTCTTCCCATCGTGCACCGTTCTGGGATACATCATGACAGAGAAATCTCAAAGCCCAGGTCAATTATAACAGAAGATGTGTAGCACCTCTGCCCCCACAGAGTCTTCTGGGCATCCACTTGGCAAAATGATATAAAACTATTTCCGAAGACTTCTCGTGATCTGGCCCTGCATAGAACTAAGTCACCAGCAAAATGTAAGGAAATAAGCATATGCACCACTGCTTACCTTCCCCCTTGTTTGCCACAGAGCCAACTAACGTGACGTGTGTGTGGGGAGACGCCTGAAGCCAGCTAATTCCTCACTATACGGTAATTACTTTTTAATTAGAATTCATTGAATACAGATAGATACCTTCCATCCTGATGATGTTAATATCCCCCTGTCAGGCATTATGAGGCAGTAGCTGACAGTGAGTTACACAAAGTAATCCTGTAGCTGGTAGTGACTTACATAAAGTAACCAACTTAACCATTTGTCTTAGATAAAATACGATCTCTATCCTCGCTTCTTTGCGCCGAGTCTGTCACCAGAGCGTTGATGTAGTGTTTGTTTACCCTCGTTCCTGCAGGAGGAAATATCATAGTTCATGCATCAAATTACTGTAACTGACTGGAGCAGTTGTATTTAAAATCATGCTCAGTGATGTATTTCCATAGTGTCGTTGATGTATTTTCAGGACCTCAAATTTTTACAAGTGTATCATCTGAATATCATTTATCTGAGCGTGCAGTTGTAAAGTCTGTGGTAATACCTGATCTCATTAGAAAAATCAGCGTTTAAGAATGGAGTGGAGTAAGTAAACCTGAAACTGACTGGATATTTGTGCTATTTTGATAGAAATAAGAGAGAATTTCAGGGTTTTTTTTTCCTTTTTGCTGCAGGGCCTCTAAACATAACCTGACATGTGATGTATTTTTGAAGTCAAAGTTAATAATTCTCTTTACATAAAAAATAAATACCCCCTATTGAATACAGGCTCTAAAATTAGAATTGCATATTTCTAAGTAATATACCTAAGGAAAGTGATTTATTCTAATACAATAATGGCATAGATTTACAAAGCTTGAGTGATACAATGTTTCTCGTTATGGTTGTAAAATATTTGTTGCCGCTGTGGGATTTTCTAGATCATTATTTTAAAGAAGGAAAAACCCACTTTGACAGATGAACTGGGGCCATTCTGAGCAAATCACAGATACTTCATATAACAAGGCCTCCAAAGAGGGGAGCACAGACTTATTACTATGGCAACCCAGATCAAAACACTATTTTAGTGGAGAGTTTCCAGTTTTACAATGCAATGATGATTGTTTATAGTACCATTGAAACCAGATTCAGCAAAGGTTCAAGAAATGAGCTGACAAGAGGAAAATCATTATAGATAAACTGGGGATACTTGAATGACATATTGTGGAATCTGCTATTATTTGATCAAATGATGAAATTGTTACACAAACATAGATGGATACTAGTATATAATACAGGCTGATGAACCATATTTTGTTAGTTTTGTTATATTGTGTATCTAGAAGATAATTACTGGTTCGAAGTTGCAAAACACAAGATTTAATAATAGAAATTACTTTAAAAAATCCCTGCCTATTAATTCTCCCTAATAATTTATAACATTTAAATTTTACTAATGTTTTACTTCCCAAATCATTTCGTAACACCTACATAAAAACAAACGTCACCTATGCTTGGCATTTAGACAGCACCTCTGGTGGGGTGCTTTTTTTCCTGAAAGTGCATCAGATGGCACATGGGCTGGGTAATACATGCTTAATCCCATAATAGCTTTGACACCAGCTACTCAGTGCTTGAAAACTGTTAATCCTACAGCAATGAACCTGTTCAAACCTCTCTCGTATCTGCAATGGCAGGACAAGGGGATTCTTTTGTAGCAATAGCCTAGGAGCAGTCTGGGCTCCCTCCAGCTGCTTTCTACCTCATATCTACTGGTCCAGGGAGGTGCACTGGTTATTAACCTCCTTCCTTGCTATAATGGACCTACTGGTTTCAGTGTAGGAGCCACAGGAATTTGAGGACACTGATGTGTTTTCTGCTCAGGATTGTTTCTCAACACAAGAGCCATGGATGAAGTTACTTGTTCTGGCTTCCTCCTAGGTTTATGCCATCCTTCACCATAAAAACAAATCATGACCACTCCCGTTATCAACCTTCTTGCTAGCCCCACTTTCTCCTCTACTTTATCATGTCAATGCTTTAAAACCTGATCTCCCCTGCCCATGTAACCACGGCAGCATGGTTACAGCCTCTGCTCCCACAGCATGAACAGAGGAAGCTCCTAGTTACTGTAGAAGCAGCCAGAGACAGAAAAGCTCCCAGTTTGAGAAGCAAAATGGTGAAGAAGAAAGGTGGATGAAGACTGACCACAGCAAATTTCCTATACCTGGGGAAACCTTGATCATGCCTGAGCACACCCCAGCCACAGGTCTTTCTTCTGCAGGAAGGAGTTTGCTTTGATGTTTTTCTTGGTGGGACTGGCTGATGGGACAGCTCTGAGTGGCAGTGCCCCAGGACCACCCTTGGCACACAGACTTACCTCTCCATCCATAGAGCTGTAGAATAGTTAGGGTTGGAAAGGACCTTAAGATCATCTAGTTGCAACCCCCAGAAAATAATTTTCTCTATGGGCTCCTCAAGGTGAAAGTTTCTGTGAGATCAGGGCAATTTTATTTCCTGAAAGAAATCAGAGGTTTACTCACAGAAACCTTTAAACATTGGACTGAAAGAGCAGGATGGAATGTTTTCAGTAGGGTGATTTACAGTGTAGTCTGTATATTATTGCGGGTGGAGAGAATTTGGCTCTTTGTGGAAGTCTGAAGCAAAATTTTGCCTTACATTTGGTATTTCAGATGATGCAGGGAAAGCATTTTGTGGTGTAGTCATACTTGGACCAGAATACAAAATACATCCTTTAGTAAACTGTGAAGCTTTAACTTGTTCAAGTGACACTTACCCAACAAATCATTTTGAACTTGGAAGCATTAGAGAGGTCACATTTTTACACAGCTGATCTGCTGCTGAACAGTCTTTTCTCAGGCATTAAGAGCACCCAGGCTTTTTTCAACACCAGGTATCTGTGAATTACATTTCCCTGAGTTTATTATGACCATTTCAAGGAAAATTAAGCCACTCCATTAACATCCGAGACAGGAGCACCCTTCAAAAATCCAATCCAGTAGAGCAGTTGATGGTATTTATTGCTCTTCCCTAATGTACTTGTATTTTCTCTGCCATGCAAGGACTATTCAGACATCATCACGCAACTATCAGGACTGTGTTCCTTGTCTCAGCATCTAAGAGATGACACTGGCACATGCTTAATCATGGAGCAACTGTAATCTAAAAGACTTCCCAGAATACAGATTGAGTCCCCACATAAGTGTAAGGAAGCAGCGTTTTCCACTGATTCCAGTATGTCTGTACACTCTTGCCTTTTCCATCTAACCTCACAAACATCTGTCTTCAGCCAAGAAACAGCAACAAAGATGTCAACATCTGTTCTGCTCTGCCAAGTACAGCGCTGATGTTCAAGTTTTCCAAGATCACTGATGTCCTACATTATTAATCAAGGGCCTCAGAAATAATTTTTCTGCTGACAGACTATTTATAAAATACATCTCCTGCCTTTAAAATATGGTTACTGCACAATCCTATAGCACAGAGCAGGGATGAAAGCTGCTGGGCTGAGATTCAGCTGGTGAGGACTGTGCTAGTCAGTTGGAGGTCATAAGAAGCATTGGAAAGAAATGGCCGAGGTAACTGCAGGTCCCTTATTGCCCCTTCTTTCTGGCATGGTTTCATTTATTCTGGAATGTCCCCATTTAACACGAGTCTCCAACAGTTCATGTAACAATAATGGCAAAGAGCATTTCTTCCCTTTACTCATCCTTCCTCTGGTTATCCAGCTTAGCTGTGTGCCCTGTGTGTGTGGTGGATGTCCTGTACTGCAAATGTTAGGTAGCATCTGAATTCTGTTTCCTCAGTGTTACTTCTGACAGTGCTTCCCACATCTCTGATCTACAGACGGTGTGAGTTATGCTGAGGTTAGGGATACTAGAGAGATAGTTTCTGTCTTCTTGTGAGAATTCTTGATAGCTGAGATAACTGAGACAGTAAAGAGACCAGTCTTCTCATTTAATGCAATTGTATACACCAGCACAGACTCTTTTTTACCTTAATCTCTGCTCAGTCTGTTACTTCCATTCTCTTGTGCAAAACCTCCCCATCAGATCACTGCCTGAGGCCTCTGGGATGGTAAAAGTGACCTAAGCCTGAATTTCTCCAAATCAGTTCAAAACCAAAACGAACATACAAGCTGAGCTCATAATTTTGATATTAAATAGATGCAGTCTTTAAGGGAAAAAGAAAGAAAGGTATCAAACCCCCCAGTGATGTCCACCACATAAAACCCCTCATAGGCTGGGTACGGAAAATGTGGAGTATGAAAGTAGTCTATGAGGGAGAAGCAGAACCCTCTGGCTTAGAGATTTGTCTATTCTCCTCTTGGTCATTTTGTTCCACTCTATCTCTCAACAACTTGTAGCAGTCAGAATGTCTTTAGCATTTTATCCCTAGCCCACAGAGCAAGTAAGACCTTTGTTTAACAGCAGCTTCCAGATACAAAATAACTCATACATTTGAAATGCAAAACAGCTCCTAAATTTCAGAGAGCTGCCAAGTGAAAATGCCTCTCTGAGGCGCAACAGTGGCTCTGGGGAAGGCTGTCTCCAAGGAAGAGCAGCACAGAGCCAGGCTCACACAGGGTTCTGCTCTCCATCACTCACGTAGGTGTTGTTAAGAAATAATTGCATAACCTCATCATCTCCATGCTTACAAGTCAGCACAGCTTTAGTCCTACCCAGCCCCCCTGCCACAGGATAAATCCTCTCCATCTATCTCATCTATCAGCTTTGTATAAGTGCTCCATCCAGCTCTCTGTACTGTTTTTATCAACAAGCACTGTCAGGTTAAAAAGTGGATGACTTACTTCCCCAAGCGATCTGAAGAATTCAGTGCCACAGAAACATGTTTAATGCTGGATAACCATCCACCTTTCCCAAGTGAATCTTTAATGGCAGGGGCTGCCTTCCATAGTGCACTGACCAGAAGGAGCTGTGATTAAAACCCACACTCCATGATTTCTATCCAAAATTTTCCGCTCAGTGGTGACAAAATCCAATATAGTTTTCACTAAACTCTCCCCCAGTTTCCCACTGGCTTTTAGTATGTGCAGATAATTCAGAATTAAGCCCCTTGTCACAGTAATATGTATTCTAGCGTAGCGCAGAGAAGCTGTTTCACCATGTAAAAGCCATATTGCCAAGCTGTATTATGCTTTACCTGTCACCATGCCAGGAAACATTTAACAAGGGAGGAAAACAAGGAGAGCACATGTGTTGCCAGCTATTCAATATAGGCCATTTACTATTAAACTGTGGAAAGGTGCTGGAGTTTAAATGCACCCTGGCTTTCTTCTGCTACTGGTAGAAAAATGCTGAAAGGTTTTGCACTGTTGACCTACTGTTCAGTGCAGCTAATTTGGCCCTGGACTATCTCACCAGGTCTTTATGGTTCACTGGTCTTTTCTGAGCCTCAAGGGAGGGGTTGTGTGTTTGTTTTCAAAGGATTTGTACCACCCCTGAAAGTGAGGTTTTGGCTGAGTGATTGGCTTCAGTTTCTATGAGAAAGGGTGTCTCAGACCGCCTGAGTCCACCGATTGCCTGGGGGAGCAGGGACAAGGCTCAGCCTTATGCAAAAACTAGCCACAACCTTTAGGTACAAGTGTCTTGCCATGGTAATGCCTTCACCACCTGGCCAGCACAAAGCCCTGAGGTTTCTGTTGGTGCCCCCCATGCAACAAGTGGTACCTTTGAGCAGCACTAACATTTACCAATACAGAAATGCTGGAAAATAAGGGGTAGTCGAGCTATTTCCTTCTGGGAGATGGCCAGTGGTGTCACCCTTCAGTTCTGCTTCCTGCCACAGGGGCTATCTGTGCAGTTCATGTGAAGCGCTAGTTTGGAGCGGAGCTGGGATTGTAAGACATGACTTACCCTTTAGGTAAGTGATAGAAACAGAAGATTGCACCATATGTAGTCTCAGCATCTCGTAAATCAAACTTTGTCTTCCTTTCTAGGAAGTGGAGTGGCTTTGGTGGAAGGGATCGGACATGTCTTTTGCACAACCCCACTCTGGATAGTCCATGGTCTGCAGAAGAGCAGAGGTGTCTCTTCAAGTTCCCATGAGTAGAAGAGAGTACAGACTCACAAGTCCTGCCTTTCAGCAAGGAGATATGGTATAAAACAACACCTAGGAAGTCTTAGTAAGTAGCTGTGTAGCGAAGCTGTGACATGACGGGTATTTTTAGTTTGTATGTCTCATTGCCTTCATTGTTTTAATCATTTGTTTTCTGTATGGTTGCTTTGGGCTGTGGGGTACTGGCACATACTGTTATAGTGTGCTTTTGAAGTAGGAATTCGGATCATGGATGCAGAGGAGTGAAAGAATAGCTCATAGAGAAGGCCTCTGTTAGGCTTTGTCTTCCTGAAGCATGGAGCTGTGTGCCTCATTTCAGAATGTCCTGGACTCTGATTTAAGTACTGCGATGAAATCCAGGGAGACAAATGATTGTTGCAAAAATGAGGTTGACGAGTGTTTTGCGACAGCCTTGTTATAATGTGATCTACTGTGGTCAGGTGTGTTACTCTGTCGCTTGAGCATGTGTCAGTGTAATACAGTTTGAATCCAGGGCACAAGGGGATAGAGGTACCCTCCATTTACAATTGTTTCCGTGTAGGAACCTTAAGCTACAGGGAGAAAAACCTGAGTTAGGCAAAGTATTATACTCTGAGCAAGACCCCATGAGGACCTTTTAGTGCTTGAAATGAGGGTGAACATTGCAAAGTGTGGCTACGCAGGAATTCTGTGCCTCTCTACAGAGGCTTTTTTGGGGATTGGGGAAGAATAAGGCTGATTTGAACCACACAAGCTGTGAGGAATGATGGCAAGGCTGGTGCTGATGGCTGTAGAGTGGCTCTTGCTTCCCCTGCTGCTCCTGTAAGGACATCTCAAGCCACAGATTTGACTGTTCCTTCCTTTCTCTTTAAGTGCTTTGAAAATGCTATTTCAAAGCGGAAGCAAAAAGCACAAATAGATGCAATCAGCAGGTCCATCTCTCCTTCCTCCCCCCAAATAGCACTGTCTTGCTGACCCTGGCAGTGATTCTATTGGTCCCCTCTTGACTGGCCTCTGTGTCTCCCCACCTGGTGCTCCAGTGCTAATTGGTACAATTAGCCTCTCCCTCCCTGGGCTAATTGCTAATGACTGTCTCACCATCCCCATGGGGACCAGAAGAAACTTGCACAAGGGGGAGAGCTGCAGTCACAGAGACACCAAAGGGGGAAGTAGAGAGCTGGGGCAGGCTGGTTACTCTCCATTCATCTTGAGTCCACTCACACAAAGCACATAACTCTTCCTCTGAGCAACATGTAGCATTTCTATGCATTGTATTATCAATGAAGTAACAGGGCTGTTCAGCAGCAGGGAGCCAGTCATAGAGTCTGTAGGCATTTGAGTGCTTGGGCTGCTAAAATGCACAAGGCAAAACTCCTTAGCTGTCGGTCCAAGGTCTTTGTAAGACACATTTTATGCCAGCACCTGTCTGGAGAATATTGCTGGAAGTTGCTCAGAGGCTTGCAGTAGTAGAAAAGTTAATATACAGATTGTTTAAAAGGAGTTGGGAACAAAAGCCCTGTTGGTTCTTCAAAGGAATAGTGTGATCTCTATACAAAAAAATACATGCTCTTGAAACTGCTGCATGTTTAATATTAATACAAGTATTTGTTTGTGACTATATTTGAAATGGCTTCAGATGCCAAGTTGTCCTCTGTTGTCCTCAGCAGACAGGGAGCCTTGGTGAGAAGAATCTGATTAGAATTAGAGAATAGGTTTATAAAAGAAAATATTGAAACTGTCTTTTCATACTGGGACCTGACAGTAATAGAGCCTTTTTCTTTTTTAAAGATGCATTAATTGGATGTATACTACTATATATATATACTACTATAGTACTGCCCATCCTACGTGTTAGCTAACCTGGCTGAAATCAGTAAGTGAGGATTGAGGGAGTATGCTCAGGGATATGACTTTCCAAATACATGGATCCAGACGAGGGTTGGGGAGCTCTTCTCTCTGTGCGTGTAGCTCTTGCCATGTTGATGAGCGAAGCCAGCTAAGCGGAAGAACAGAGTCAGCTCAGTGAAAGATCAAGCTAAACCCGAGTGGCACCAGAGCTGGTGTCATGTACTAAAAGAGCTTTGCCTGCATGGGAATGATTTTGTGGTGGTTTGACCTATAGTATAACACCCTGCCCCACAGCTTAGCCAGAGAAAGGGAGGAGTAGAGAGGGAGTCCCTGACAGTTTGAACTTGTCAACCTGGAAATCAAACCTCTGTAGACATGCAGGGTTGTAAATAGGTACTCTGTTATAGATAGATACTCAGCATATCAATTGGCAGATGAATGGAGAGGTGTTGCAGGCAGAAACAGTGGGGGTTTGGGCTTAAATTCTCCAAAAATACTGCTGAATGTAAACTCTTTGTGTCCAGGTAGGAAGCTGTAAGAATTGGAGAGAAAGGAGATTGCTGTGAAGTTGATTTTATGAACAGACGCTGAAAAAAAGAACACCTGCAGATGAGGGCAGCATGAAGGTATTTGCTGTTGTTGAGAGCACATATGTGAATGGGCAGAGAAGACAAGCCTCTGTCAAGCTTCACATGTGACTAGTGTTTTCCAAGAGTTATTGCATTTTCCTAATGAAATGACCTCTTTGAGATGAGGCAGTGTTTATTTCAAACCATATAATGTCTTGTACTATCCCAGCTTCCTCAACCTCCTTCAAACTTGAGCTCAGTTTTTCCAAGCTGTGTTCATCTTGTAAAGCTATTCATATATTCAGGCATGGGTCTGTACATCAAGATATAATTTGTGGATAGACACTGACATTTAGAAAAAAAACAAACCATCAGACCAGGGAAACAGCTGCCATGAACAAAGGTTTAAGGAACTATTCTTGTCTCGTAAAGTGGGTGGATGGATGGTCCAGGGCACTTTGCTGGCTTTGCTGTGAACTCTACACTGTGGGGAGGGCTGTGTGGTGAGGGGGGCAGAGGTTGGTACAAACAACCTGAAGCAAGAGGGAGGTAGGTTGGGCCACTGAAGCACTCAGTGCCCTTGAGTAAGTGGCTTGACTTGCTTGTTCCTTAGGGTGACCTTGGACAAGGCTCTTAAATTCATTTTCCTCAGTCAACCCAGCTGGCAAATTTGTTTGGGGGTGAAGAAACACCAAAATGACATTGAAAAGCAAGCTGTGCCCCTGCACTGCCCTTTCCAGGGTAAACAAACCATACCCCAACATGCCCCCAGCCCACCATCGGGGGTTTTCAGTGTGTCCTTTGTGGAGCCCTGTGGAAAATCCTGGATGCAACATGAACTGCACAAATGGAACAGTTGCATATTCAGATATAGTGCAATGTTTGTTCATCTCTCAATACATGTGTACAGTACTGATCACTGTATTATCTGTGTGCTTTCAGCTAATTAGCAATGCAAATACAGAAGGATTCTTCTCCGTCCCTCCTTTTCCATAAGCAGCCAGAAATGCATTACTTTTATCCTGTTACCTTTTACATTATAAAAAGGGATGCTAGACATAATAAACTAGTGTATTCAGCATCTAGTGGAAAGATAATATTATAAGTGTGAAAGATGGCTTTCCTGCAAAAGGGCAGTTTTATTCATTGGCTAACAGAAAGCATTAGTTTTACAGTTCAGGGTAGAAACTGCCATAATTCTGGTCGTATTGTTTCTTCTGGCAGGGAATAAACTCTCTTCTTTTTTTATACCTAGAGGTGAGTTTTTACTCTTTCTCTTTGAATTACACTGGTGGTCATCAGAGTGGTGGTGGAACAGGAGTGTGATGTTGCTGAAGTACTTCAGATGTATTTGCTCAAAGCACTGCCACTATAATTCAAAGTGAAGAGAGTAAAACTTACAGCAGGCGCTCCAGAATGGAGGACACCGATGTCTTTGTTTACTGTCCTCGTCCTCCTTCCCTTTGGGCAAGAGACAGCATCTGACATCTGCGTTGCTAGGTACACAGTTACCAGCCAATTACTACCTACAAGCGCAGAGGAATGGGGAGGAGAGGACCAGGCAAGAAGAGATGCCCCTGGTGCCATCTGGGGACACGCAGAGGCCAGTGCAGGGTGCAGGGACTGCTCCTTCCCAGTGAAAGGTGTCATTGAGACCAGCAGACTAATTTAGGAAATAAAAGAGATTTGAGGCACCTGGGGGTGGAACTAGATGATCTTAAGGTCCTTTCCAACCCTAACCATACTGAGTTGCACGCCTACTTCAGCAGTAGTTTCAGCGATGCTTCAGTTTCAACGGTAGTCAGCGGTGCTTCACTGCTGAAAAGCTACTTGGGGTGAAAAGAAAAATTGGGTTTGTTTCCATGCTGTTGTCACCCCTAACCTTAACTTTGCACCTTCTGCAAAAAATTTACACATATTTATCTTTATATAAACCTTACCAGAAGTCTCAAAATCATTCTGTGCCTATATTCCTGGTGGGATGTGTATTTCTATAGGACAGATCAGGGTCAAAATCAAGGATATCAAAATTCAAAGTTTTCATTGAGCATTTGTGATGCTGTCATTTGCAGCTTCCCTTTGTGTTTGTTTCTTCTGTGGAGAGTCATATGATTTGTTGTGACCATTCCCAAAGGCGTCATTATTCCAGAAAATTACTCCATCTTTTCTCTTTATCCTCCAGACTGTGTGTGGATGTTGCCCTCGTGTAGCTGAATACATAGGTGTGGCACAGATATATCCCAACACGTAAAAATAGTGACCCGATCATGCACAGAGCTCTTTTGAGCAGGTGAATACAGAACCCCCTTCTACTAATTTCCTTTCCATTAAACCAGATCTGATTGCTGGCCTAAGCCACTCTGTGGGACACCTGAGTGGAGACAGAGAAAGTGCTCCCATACCAGACTTTTCTGTAAGGATTACCTGATTCTCTGTGTAATTTATGGCAGCCCCTGGAAGAAATTGCATCACATCCACATGAAAAAAAAATACAACCTAGTGTAAAGAGTGAGATTAGACATAAACTTGCAAGCTCTGCTTATAATGTGGAGCAGCAATACATGAACATACTGTTCTGCTGCTGCTGCTACTCTGGAGAAAGAATGAGGGTAAAACGTGTGAGAGAGCCACAGTTAAATTACTCACTATTAGCCCCTACAGTGTGCTTCCAACCTGCCTTGATATATATATACAGAGAGAGTGAGAATGTCACAGTTAAATTTTTTTTACTAGTATAATGAGGAAAGAGACCAACAGAAGAAGTTCCCTTGGCTAATTTTCTAGCCAGCAGCCACTGCAATGTTCCCACTAGGAGAGACTGAACAAGTGAGAGAGTGATATAATAAATAATGACTGGCTTTGCGGGGAAGGAGAAATTATCACTGTGCTTGGGGGATCTAAGTATGTGCTCACCCAAGATATGGGCAGGGGGAGGGAGCCAGGAGCGCTCTGTCGTGTCTTGAGAAGAGCATTCAGCAATGTTGGAATTAAAAAGGATTTCAGCCACTGCTCTGTCTGCTAAACTGGGGATGGGAAAGGCTGGATGGAGCCATTGTGTATGAGATACACGAGGAGATGTCAAAGGAGTTGCCAATCTAAGATCTTGTTTTATATCTGCTCCCTAAAACAGAGTGTAAAGCAAAGGCATGCTCACAGCCATGCCCAAGGGTGTGAAGCCCCAGTGACTTCTCCAGGGAGTGCGCTCTGTGGACACAGCCTGTGGTTGGTGCTGCCTTTGGTGTGTTGCTCACCCTCTGGCACAGGCTGAGCAGACTCAGGCCACGGAGAAGTCACTTCTTGGAGGAGTTCCATGCAGAGGCTGTGTTCAGCTTGGGATCTCACAACAGCCAGGGTTAAGGCTGTGCTGTTGGTATCCGTGATCTGTTCTTGTGGGGAAATAACACTGAAATGGTTCAACTCTGGCTATAGTGTCTCCTCAGGCATAGAAATTAGCCACGTATTTTAAAATCTGGAAGGCTTTTTGTTATTATTTAGATTAAAAGGGAGAGCAAACCAAGACAAAGTCACATCAGTACAGCTGAGCGCTACGTGCATGTGCCTCTGTGTTTCTATTCAAAGCCCTGTCTTGCAGTGTGGCGCTTGCCCCTGCAGGCACACAGAGTCCTTAGAAACAGAAAGGTGCAGTTCAGAGAAAAGGTCTCTTACAGGAAAGGAACGCTGTGGCTTAGCCAAACACAAGCTGTTAGGCTTGGTGCAAGGCAGCTGGGTAAGGTGCAATGGTGTGTGATGCAGAAGATGTCAGTTCAGACAGTCAAATGGCTCTGCCCACCCTTAGGTTCTATTAATTAAACTACGTGAAAGAAGTCATAGGAGTTGTGGTTGCTAAAATCTCTTGGCCATCAATAGTGAAAGAGTAAAATCAACTATTGTGAGATTTATGTTATTTTAACAAAAAAATCTCCTTAGAAATGCTTGAAGAATTTTGGACCCATCTAACCTGAAGCAGATTCCTGGGTCACGCTTCAATTACAGACACTAGTTTAAACCCCACAGCTAAACAGGGCCTCCTTTCCCATTTCCAAAAATAGTACTCTACTTTTTACATCTCACTGTTTCATATACAGAAATAAATAATCTGGGATTTGGTATGATTTAGTTCATTTAAATGAAAGCAACTTTCACATAAAGAATTGAATATTCTGCTTCCTAGACTGCATCTCAAGCTTTTTTGCAGAAGAAAAGCAGCACCCTTTATTTTGTGCTCCAGCATCATGGAAATTTGTATGGTGAGATGCATTTCTCACCACATGCCGACTGCAAATTGTATTTGAGATGGAAAGTATCAATTAAATAAGCTTTTCTGAACTGCCTGGTGACAGCTGCCATGCTGCTGAATGTTGATGACGCTCGCAATATCAACAGATATGGGCCCTTGCACTGGAGATTATAAAACACTTTCTAGCCATGTAAATACGGGTTTAACAAGCAGATTAAGATCATCATTTCAATCATTAAAGACAGAAACGTTCACTGGGGAAGCCTTTCCTCCATGAGCACACCCAGTCACATCTACACTGGTGCTGGTTCAGTGGTTTCAAACCCTGCACGAGCTAATGGAGAGGGGCAAGATGAAACTGGTGCTCTAGGTCAGTGGAAGGCTGGGCTGATTGCTCAGACAAGCAAAATCACCCTGGAATTTAGGGATGGTTTGGGAGTCTGAAGACCTGGAGGAGCCTCTCAACTGGTCTAGCCAAGGGGCTTGCTCTGGCTGAGGGGATAGGGCAGCTCCTCAGCAGCTCAGCCCTAGCGCAGTGGGCATCAGGAGGCAAGGCTGGACATAGTCTTTCAAAACTAAGCCAGTTTTCTTTACAAAATGCCCATTTGCTTTAATCCTTTTTTCTTTTGAATGAGTATGGCAGGTTTGAATGGAGCTGCTTTTTTTATCAGGTTGCAGTTCCTGGCCTGAAATGAAAGACTGAAGGGACGCAGGGGGAGAGAATTCAACTGGGACCCTCAGCATCCCTGTTAGACAGTGTGCCTGAGGAGCTGCTGGCTGTTGTGTGGTAGCATTTTTGCTCTGTGGGTTTCTGTTTTTTGCTAAGTTTATAAAATCTTGGATTTAGTCCAAATGAGAAGATTTTTTTTCTTTATATAAGTTCTTTAAAATCTTGTTAGAACAGGTAGAGCCATCCTTCTTGCCAGAGAAGCTGCAACCCCCAGTGAGAGGGAGGTGTTAGAGTGTATGGACCTGTGACCAGCAGGTCAGAGGAGGTGATCCTGCCCCTCTATTCTGCTTTTGTGAGAACACTGTGTACAGTTCTGGTGTCCTCAAAATAAGAGGGACATGGAGCTGTTAGAGCAAGTCCAGAGGAGGCCACGAGGATGATCAGGGGCTGGAGCACCTCTGGTATGAAGACAGGCTGAGAAAGTTGGGGCTGTTCAGCCTGGAGAAGAGAAGGCTGCGTGGAGACCTCAGAGCAGCTTCCAGTATCTGAAGGGGGCTACAAGGATGCTGGAGATGGACTTTTCATTAGGAACTGTAGTGGTAAGATGGTAAGGGGTGATGGATTCAAACTTAAACAGTAGAATTTCAGATTAGGTATAAGGAGGAAGTTCTGTGAGGGTGGTGAGGCACTGGAACGGGTGTTGCCCAAGGAAGTGGTGAATGCTCCATCCCTGGCAGTATTCAAGGCCAGGTTGGACAGAACCTCGAGTGACATGGTCTAGTGTGAGGTGCCCCTCCACTAACAACTGAGCCATCACTTTAACACCCCCATTTGTCTAGCACAAACTTTCATTTCAAGCAAGCCTTTGCCATCCTTGCATGAAAAAAATCCCATGTGAATGTGAGGCATGGTTTGATGTGCCTAAACCAACGCTCAGCATGTGTGCGATCCGGCTCCTGCAAAGTCTTGGGGAAAACATGACCCGAGTATCGCTTGTGTGAATAGCAGATGCACTGCATTTTTAATTTGAACAGTGTGCCTAATCATGCCTGGTGTACAGTACTTAGGTTAACAACATAAACTAGACCTTGAGAAATACAACTATTGTAATCTCTTCATTATTTATCAATTTTAATCTCTATTAGGAGACTATGTATAATTTATTTTTCATTTCTCAATGAATAATATAACTAAGACCTCTTTGTATTTTTTTTATTTGAAAATTCTGTTTTAAAGTGCTCTGTTGGATAACATTAACTATATTTTCCCTTTTTTGATAATAAAGTTAAAATAATATGCTAAGCTTTTGCACAGGAATGCATACTAGAATGCCCTTAATGCAGTGGCATGACTGGCACTCCAGAGGCTTGAGGCTGCTTCAGCTATGTACTGAGACCTTGAAGTTGTATGGCCCAGCACCAAAGACTTGAATACTCATGCTAAACTGTTGAATTTCTGTGTTTTTATAATCCTGCTTTAAAATTTCTTCTCCTTTTCAATCCTATCCAGATTGGGCCCCTTGAAACTGTTGTTGCTGTCATCAGAGCTGCTCTTTTTTCTGACTGAGTTTAAACGACAACTGGGCACAGATCTTAATGCTGCAACCTGAAGTAAGCAAAATCCTAGGTGGGGAAGGGGTGAGTAAGAGATTTTCTGGTCAGGTAAATGTGATCCAGGACCCACGGCTTCTGCATGACTGCTGTCTTGGTAGTCTTTAACCCTGACCTCAAGCTGTGGAGAGCTTCCTGAAATGTCCCATGTTCAGGGAGTTTGCTCTGCAGAGAGGGCCTTCAAAAGAAAACCTCCTCTTCAAAGGTGCAAATTGCTAAATACTAACAGTCCAGATGGCAGGTCTCCTAAAACACAATCCCAACAAACTGTGTCAATGGACAGATGAACACAGAAAGGGCTTCTTCCATCAGTTTGTTTCTTTATGGGAAGTGGGTCGAGGGGCAATGCAGAAAGACAAGGGCAGAAAAATGTCACTTAAGTCTCAGTCCTGAGAGATGTACTCCTTAAGCAGCCTCTTTCTGGCAGGCCTGCACTAAAATCCTGGCTCCATCCCTATGCTGCCATCAGCCTGCACTCCCCAGGAAAACTCAGCTCTGGGTTTAGGGAGCCTATCTCTACTCCCCACAAGAGGTGGCAAGCAGACGGTCTTGTCCTTGAGACTTCCTCTTCTTCCACAGCTATTTATCCCTCTGGAAAAGCAGAGCTAAGAAAAATAAATGGAGCCATTCTAGTCCCATGGGATTTATTTACTGAATTAGAGGATTGGTGCAACTTATTAGATATGAGCCTTGTAGGTCTGGGGACACATGATTGCCAGACTTATTTGGTGTACTGTCAGATCAGTGCCCTGCCTTTCAAAGTGCCCTGCATGACTGTGGAGAGTCAGCATTGGTCCATCTTAATTCAGCATTAAAAGTCTTCAGGAGGTACTGTTTTAACTCCTCTATGGTCCCCCTGCTGCCCTCTCTCCCTTGCAATTTACAGCAGCAGCATCTACAGTAATGGAGAATAGCTGTATAGTTTAAGCAAAAGCCAAGAGCTTTGGACACCAAGAAAACAATCCTCTCCACTGCCTGTCTTATGGAAAGGAAGGCATTGTGCCCATGGATGTAGGGCCCTAGGGTGGTTTTAATTTAGCTGAAGACTCTACTTCTGTGTGAAGTTTGGCTGCAAGAACAGTGTGGTAAAACACATATTACCACTTTCTTACATTATAGTTAATCACGATTTTCTAGAACAGTTAAACTGCCATCCCCTCCCAGAGAATAATTACTGCTATTTAATTGTATTTATAATTTAGTATACACCTGAAAAATATGCTATAAAATATCAGGGGGGTTCCCTTTAATACTGGTGTTCCATTTACAAACTGTCACATTTATAATGCGTCTTTAATCTTCTGTGGTCTGCTAGAATTTTATATTAAAGTCTGCTTTGTGCTTTAAATATTAAAGATTCTGCAGTACTTCAAAAGGTGATAATGCCTGATGCTCTGGTGGTGCTCAAATCTCAACAGCTAAATATATTGAGGAATGTTCGGTGGCCCTGGCTTAATTAAACATGTATGTGTATTTTCAAATGCAATCTTTTTCTGCTTGTTAGGTTTTTGACAAACCTCCAAACAGGTCCAGGTGGAACAAAGCATGTAAACAAGCTTGTGAATGCAAGCTTAAAACACTCAAATTAGCACCTTCTTACAATTAATATGCAAACCCTGGGATCTCTGTTATTGATAATGCCATTTAATATTATTTGCAGCTGAACCTTATAGTCTAGCCTTTTCAGTTTGATAAACCATGTCCACTTTAATTATGTGAAAATGTACTGTTAGAGACAAGTCATCCAATGAGACCCTATTTACTATGAGAAACTTATTCTACCCTGTGTAACATAGTATAAATTACAGGGCTGCAATAGCAATTCAGCATGCCATTTGCTTTACAATGTTTAATGGTCTAATTTAGCACCTACGGCTAAATCTGGAACCATCGAGGTAGGCACACAGGTTAACACATAGTCTTTTTAGTGTTCTCATTGCTCGTCCCCCCCCGCCAACCCCCCAATGGGTTAATAAATTCACATACAGCATCTCCTCCTAGATTGGATTGGAAGTGCTATATTGGAAGTGCAAGTGCAAACTCTCTCCAGTAGGAATGATACCCACTGATGGGGCTCTGCTCAGAGCCAGGGCAGGATGTGAGCCTCTATCAGCACCCTGCTACTGAGTGATAGATGTAGCATCTGACTGCAGCATCTACTCCTGCAGGTTTCTAGCAACAGAAAAATGTTTGAAAAGGGGTTTACTCTTCCCAAAATAACAGGAGGGTAAAGCTCAGCAGTCCCAAAGCAAGCAGAGATTGTGCCCCATGGATGGTCCACTCATGCAGCCGGTTTGATTGGCAGTCATGCTAATCTGACTTCTCTTGCTCAGTTAGAGTAATTGGTGCAGTCATGGTGTGTGTCATAAGGTAGCTTTTGCTACCTCAAAATTTGTCTGTATCCAAATGACCTAACTGGTCATTTCTTTATACATTTTGCACTTTAAACTGTAGGGTTTCTATTACATTAAAGTGCTGCAGATTTAAAAATAAAGCAAACATGTATGAACACAGACATATTCATGCGTAGGTGTATGATACATATGTGATATATGATACATATCATGTATGATGCATATATCAACAAACCAAATAAGTCTGCATGTGTGTAGGAGCATTGCCTTCCAATTCTGCATAAATAGATACTGGCCATAATTTGAACAGGGAAGGAAATATTCCATACATGAAGAGATGTGGGGAATTACTCCATTTGTCTAAGTGCAAATATGCAGCAATTGTCTGAATGCTGTAATTGTCTGAAATATGATGAAAATATCTATGAATGCACCAGAGAAATGTTCTTGCATTCTGCTGTAATACGTAAGGTGATGGCAGAAACTGGGGAAGCTGAAATACAGCTATTGCAGTTTTACAGGTGAGGCAATGTTAGCAGGAAATGACAAGCAGGCTATAGTTATTATAATACCTAGGGCAAAGCAGCAAGCATGCACAGTGATAGACAAATCTAAATTAATCATAGCAGAGGTGGTGTGGCATTTTAATGTAAACTTATTCTACTGTAGGGAAACTTGTAAGAATATTGTAAAATAGGTGAAATACCACTCATCATGTGTGACTAACAAAATGTTTTCTATAGAAAATACAAATGCAAGCATTTTATCTTGCATTTTAATATTCTCCTGTTCAGACAGAAGGGGATGGGTTGGCTAGTCATCATTAAGTCCTTATGAGTTAAAACTGTTTGTTTCCCTGTTGGATTCAGTATGTTTTCTCAGTCTGTAACCGTCACCTATAATTAAAATGTCGTCCTAACAGCATCAAGGTGCAGAGAGTAAAAGAGTCAGCTCACCTCTGGAACTGCACACTTTATGGAGCTCCACAACCCCTCAGAAATGGAGGCTTGGAGAAACTGTCTCTGTGATCTTTAATGGATTTTTAAAGATGACAAGAAAGGAAATGGGAAACTAAAGGCATGGAAGACATAAATTCCCTAAAGGTGCATTCTGAAGTAAATCAGAGCAACTGAAAAAGTGAAATCTTTGAGCCCTGGGATATCTCCCAGGTTTTTCAGCTGGACACTTACAGCTTGTCGAGTCCCTGAACACCTCTGCTCTGGGCATGCTTTGACACAGCGAGTCACAGAAAGATGAACAACATCACCTGAAGTGCTGTTTGAGGGGCAGAAAATTGCTCCCATTGCACACCGTGCTGCCTTTACTCTAAATCACATGACTTATTACAACCTTCCCTTTATAAAAGAAGTGCCATTTAGGTATGTTAACTTCTCCAGCTGTAATAGGCATGTTTCCCTCCTTATTTCCACAACAGCCAGATGCAGTCAAAGAAAGAGGTAAAGATCAGGTTTTATAAAATCAAACTTGGATTGTTCTCAGGGCTACAGCTGCATGAAAGCTAAATAACAATAGGCGAGAACAAGAAGCTTCAAAAAGCTCTGTGTTACCCAATGCATGTTACTAAGACATGTCTGTTTCTATAGACTGGTAGGGGAAAAAAGAAAACCAGTTTCCCTTCCAAAAACATTTGACCGTGGTTGCACTTTGTAGTTTTCAGTGAATAATACACTCTGAGGCTGAATGTAGCCCAACACATGAACTGGATATACTTGAGTGGGAAGGGGTTAAGGGGGTATCCTTATATAGAGTGAAAAGAGGAACATTGGTAAAGATGGTGGTAAGTATTGCAGAGGGTAGTGTTCTGGCTATATGTGTACCAGAGCAGTACCTTTAGACCACTCTGCCTGAGAAGTGTTATTCTGGCTTTCTTCTCCAGTGTGAATGGCTCCATGGAAAATGATGCACTTTCAGTCAGTCACAATTTTACCCAACAACCATAAATAACACCAGTAAGATATGAGAAAAAGACACATTTTCTGTATTACCCAGCATTGTGAATCATTGATTCTTCTTTTAAGTGTGAGCTAAAGCACGCAAGGAAGATGACTTGCTCAAAACTACTGGTATTACAAACCTAGTATTGTGGCCTGGAAATCAGTTGTAAGGTTCATGTACCAGCATCATTCCCTCTATTTGCATTTCAGTAAAACATGTTTTAGGAGGGACAAAGTTAACATTATGAATTTATTGCCAGTGTGGTGTGTATCTGTGTAAGAGGCTGGAGCTAAATCCTTTAGCAACAGGCACAGCAGTTTCCTCTCCCAACAGGTAAAGAGTGAATTCAAAGGCCACAGTAACTCTGGGTCCAGTGCAATGCAATCTGTCACTTCCTAGGTGCAGGATGAGTGCTTTGCTAGAACATTTCCCTGTATAAGCTTCATTTGAGCAAGTCACACAAAATCAGCCACTCAATCTGAGCACCTCTCTGTTACGGTAGGTTTTGGTTCTATCTGCTCTTTATCATTAGAGCCCTATTGATTAATGAGCATACCTGGAGACCTGTATAGGAGGATTAAGTGAGAGAGATCCGATCACATACTACCTGATACTGCACAAGGGGGGTGGCAATAACCATAGTGAGAATTCAGGGCAAATGTCCTAAGAACCTGTCTTAAATCAACTCAGCTCTCCTGTTTTTTCCCCTTTCACCTTGGTACTTCAGCCACTTTACTGTGCAGCTCTCTGCCTCTTACCTTTCTGATGCCATTATCTCTAGGAAGAAAATCCCCAAACCAACCTTCATTTCTGGCAATCTCTGTTGTCACCTTTGTTTTTAAAGCATGCAGTTATAATTAATCAATCGCATGTAATTACTTTTAACCACAATTAAAAAGCAATAGATCATCTCATTGTGTCAGGCTGCTTTCCCGTGCGATATCGTTTTCAGACTCCAGTGTACTTTTTTCCTGGTGAAATGTTCCTCGTATCTCTATCAGACTGATTTATTGGATTGTTGCTTTTGTTTTTCTTTGGGGGGGATTGTGCTGGTCATTTTAAATGATGCCTTTGCCTCCAATCAGAAATGCCTTTGTACAGCTTCAAAACACACCAGGATTCACAACTTGTAAATGTCTCCGATTCTTGATTTCCTTTTAAGTGCCTGCTACATTGGAGAAAAGGTAATAGCAATTCCAGAGCTGAAGGAGAGAGAAATCTTGCTGTGTATCAGCCAGCTGCTGCCTTTTCTACTCATAGTACTTAATTGCATTTACAATTTCCTCAGATTTCCAACTATTTCTGTCAGGTTTGCTTTTAACTCACTACAGATTGTGTGCATTGACTGTGTAACAACCTCACTCCGAGCTGAAATATTTAATCACTACTCGTGGATAAATGTTTTCATACTTTATGCTATGTTGTTTAGAAGCGAGGCATATATAAGGAACAAAAAATCTGTCAGTATGCATTTCCTATTGGAATGTTGCATAGGTTTTTAATTGGAAAATAGGCTTTTAAAGGTAATCATTGCTGAAGACTGCAGTTAGGAAGTGAAGCATATTTTTGCGTGATTTTTCTTCTCAACATAATGAACCTTTTTGTGTCTGTCATGGAAAACATGGAAATTTCATTCTCTTCTCTGTAACTATCTTCACTTAAATGTTTTAGGTTCAGTTGCTTTGAATGGTTTGCAAGTAACCTAAAGGGCTGTGTTAATATTAGCCTGCAGTGAGCGTATACTGGCACTTTGTTGCTGTTTGGAGAAATGACCGGTTTACTTGGTTATATTGACAGCTCTACTGTAAAATTTGCTGGCATTAAAGGTCAAAAAGACCCAGTTTTTCCTCCAGTTGCTTCTATCCAAAAGAGAATAAATCTCAGAGCAGAATCACTTCTCTGACAATAATTTATGAATTATGCACTGACTGTGTTTGAATTGAGAAAGGCTTTCATATCCTTTCCATTAGCTCAGATTAAGTTTTCATATAGATGCTGGGAAGCATGCTAGCAATATCCTTAGCTCATTTTTATGAAAATTTTATCAGTGCTTTTTTCTGTACTACACTTCAATTGGGATGTCTCAGAATCTAAAGCTCAGCTTTGGACATGAACTTCTCTCAACCTGGCTGGCTGCTGCTCTAAAGGTTTCAATATTTTATGGGCTCTGGCTAACTCAGCCGTGAGATTCAAGCTGCAGAGATTTAACTCTAATGTAAAATCATGAACGGATGAAAACTGGGATGTCATAAGCAATACATCTACAAGAGCAGGATGCAGTTACCATTTTTAAAAGGTTTTTAAAAAGAAAACAGCATTCTCTACTCCCTCTTTGTATCCTAAAATGAAAAGCCTCTGAGCTATTGTACTAATACATAGCCATCTTTTCTTGCCTGCTTTTCTTCAATTGCTGCTTAATTGTTGTGGGTTTTTTCCTTCAGGTCCACCATCAACAAGAAAGCCCCTAATGTCAGCTTCCTAGAGAAACGGGCATCACATCACTTAATGTTTATAGGCCAAATCCATTCCTTAGCATCTTCTCTTTTTGTCTCAAAACTGATTTAAAACATTTGGAAAATCTGTCTATTCAGCCGGAGTGTTCTGGTGCATTCTTTCCTAGAAACAGTGGGGTCAGATGTGATCTGTCTGATGGACTTTTTTGCTGCAATCTATAGCCGTTTCCCTTGAGTCCTGCCGAGCCTAGCAAAGCAGCGCAGCCCTATAATGGCCCCAATGACAATATGTTCTTTGTGTGAAAGAATCCAGGGGGAAGTGCTGGAAGGTGCTCTGGTCAGTAAAAAAAGATAGTTTTAGTGCTTGCTTATTTTTATCATTATGTACGTTGCCTCCACTGGAAATATTTTCTTGACAGTAAATAAGAGTCACCATAAAACATTTAACAAGCATGAAGAGAACAAATAGAGGGTCCTTTTCATCTTAAAAGGCTTCAGTTGTTAATGTCTGTTATTAGCACGTTTCATTTGAGAGGGCATAAAAGAGGGACTGTATCTTGTGTATTTTCGGACCCATCGTCAAGAGTTTAGTCTGTCCATGAATGTAACTCCCTTATGGGTGATGACAGAAAGATTTCTCTCCCTCTTTAACAATGTGTCCTAGTCCAAAACTCTGTTAGGATAATATGATGACTGAGGTTTGTCTTTGCATTTTGGCAGGGGTACTCAGATGTAAAGTGTAGGTATAATTAGGGAAGCCCCTCTGTAGAAACAGCTTCAGCTGCTCCCATCATTGGTACCCATCTCCTGGGCACTCATCTTGCCTCGCATGTTGGTCCAATGGGCAAGTCTTGCCTTTGTTTTCAGTGGGTGTTAGCAACACCTGTTCATCTGGTAACTGCAGATCAGGTCTGCTCTTTCAGCTTTGCACACTGTTCATTGACAGCTGGGAATATTCAGAATCAGAAACATCTCAACCCTCTGTTGATAGCGTATGAGGTAAAGCACAGCTCTGCTGTACTGTGTCACAGTACCCCTTTGCATTAAGTCCTCCATCACTCGCAATCAACAGGTAATTTGAGGTATGTAGGAGTTGGACATTTACAGACACATGGGTACCTCTTTTTATGTCTTTTAATTTCCAGTCATTTGCCTGATCATAGTCACACTGTAAAGCTGTCACAGAAATGTGGCTTCCACAGTGAGGTGGCACCAGCCCGCTGTGGTGGAAGGGAAGGATGGAGACATTTAAAAAGGTCAGTAATAGACCAGGTTTTACACTTTAACTTCAATTACCCACACACAGGCAAGGCAGAACATTTATCTGGCTTGGCATCACCCCGCTATGCTTCCCCTTGGCAATGCCAGTATATGGGCAAGCCTTGATGTCAAGAGCATGGCCAAGCATTACCAGCACAGCCACACTGAGCACCCACTGAGCTGGCCGGACAATAAGATTTTCCCTATGAGTCCCCAGTGTAGCTCTCCCAGGGCATGCCCCCACAGACAGCACCAGTGTTAAACATTGCCTGCTAATTTAGAGCCAAGTGCCATGACTGATTCAGCAGCAGCAGCCGCCCCACAGGAGTGAGCAGATTTACCAGCTGTCCACAATTGATCTCTGCGTGTTTGATGTTTGATTTGGCTTTTGGTCCCTTTCAGCTCTAAGGCCATTTGCATTTGTGCTGTCCTCTACCCATACTCTTCTCTCTTGGCAATGGTCTGGGTCTTCTCTTTGCAGCCTGTGGTCGTTTTCTTGGTTGCAGACCTGCAGTAATCCTTATACCCACTTTGTTACTGTTTAAGCTAGGAATGTGTGGGGCTACATGAAGAACCAGACTGAAAATAGCCTAAAAGGAAGAGGTTTGCAGTTTCATTACTTTTAGTATAAGGTTTTCTCTGTATTAGTCACCTGAGGTTTTGTTTGATGTTAGACGTTGTGTGAAATGCTTTACTCAGGTCATCTGTTATTGCTCTTTTGGCTTTGCTGTGACACGTTAGTCTGAGGGTCTAGAATGCCTGGTCTCACTGTAGGCATGGTGGGAGCAGCCCCAGTGAGGTCTGCTCCTCTCATAGCAGCGTCTGGCCAGTGCTCCATGAGGTTGCATGAGATACTGCAGAGTGGTGCAGATAGGGTGCACCTCTCCTGAAGAGCCTGTTGGGTTGTAGCTATGTGTTCACAAGTGGGAGGTGTCCTTGCCCATGGCAGGGGGGTTGGAACTAGATGATCTTAAGGTCCTTTCCAGCCCTAACTATTCTATGATTCTATGATTCTAATTTCTCCTTAAAAAAATGGGTCTCTTTAGCAAAGTTACAATAAATTGCTTTTTGGCAATGCTTAAAATTATCAGAGCCTAGGTTGTTACAATCTACGTGTTTCTTACAAGTGTCTGTGATTAAGGTATCTTTCCTTGCTGCTCACTGGATATAAGATGGGTACAGCTGGATTAGATTTAGGGAGAATGGTTTCTCTATGCTACGTAACTCAGCAGGATTCCTAAAATCTCATTCTGCACAGTAGGAAACACAGACATCCTCTGGGAAAAGAGGGCACATGGAGGAGCTGTAGTACTGTGAGGGAGATGATAGCCTCGCTTATAATCTCCGTTAGATTTGCCTTGATAACTCTCCTTTGGATCTCAGTAAGGTATCAGTATTAATACTGCTGTGCCGGTTTTTATTCCTAAAGATGATATCAAAAGATTTGGTATCTGGGGAGCCAACACCACTTTTCAGACCCACCACCAACTGAATTACGTGGATAATGTTACTCTCCATCATGGCCAGGCAGGACAGCAATATGGCAGGATGTGCTTTGTGTTCTGGAGGATGAAGATGCTGGGTCTTTGGCCTAGTCTCAGGACTGACTGTCCTTGGCTGTTCTCCACAATGAAGCCATTCACTAAAGGCAAACCATATCTTGAATGTAGCAACCAAAGGAAGAGAAAGGCATCTTTGAGTGATCATCTAAGTATACCAGACCCTGCCTTAGAGCAAGAATTTAGAGAAGATGGAGTTCTTTAATTCTCCTTACATTTTCAGGTCTCAGGAGCATTTGCTCAGTATCATGCAACCAACTGAGGCTGTTTATAGCTGAGCAAGGAGGAGGGCTGCCATGTAGACTACAGCGAACAGTGCTGTAGTCTAAGAGTCTGCATAGATTCACAAAGACACTTTGATTTTTGATGCTTCCACGCTCATGGGGGCTGAGATGCAGATTCCAGAAGCATATCCACAGATCCAGAATTAATCCAAAATACATGGCTGTTTCTAAACCAACATAAACCATCATGCATAGACTTGATGACTTTCCATCATCTCCAGATGGACATTGCTTATATGGCCAATCATTAAAGGTAAACCTTATGGCTGTATCTCTTTTCTGTCGTGCTTTTCTCTTGTATGTCAGTGTCTGGAATACATTTAGAGTACCTGACTGGAAGAGGGGTGGAAGTTGGTCCTTTGCACCTTACAGGACTTTTACCAGCCAATGGGCTCTAGCAGGCCCCAGCAAGGCAGATTCTGTACATTCCCTTGTGCTGGGTCTCTTTTTGCAATTCCACTCTGCAGACAGTGCCATTAGAGCATGCATAATTTCATTTCCATCTCATCAGTGTCAGAAGCTGATCAAGGATTGCCCACAAAAAACTGTTGTGCTACTGGCTGCATCCAGAGCGTATGGGCATGGCATTAGTCACCATGGCCTCCACAGCTCCTCCAGCGATTATCATCAAGGAGAAAAGGCATGTGATATACTGTAAAGGAAGGCACATTTCCACATATGTGTCCTAATAGTGAGCACCTCTATTTCTAGCACGTTAGGAGAAGTCAGGAATTGAGCGTTATTTAAATCTGTAATGTAAAGAGTTGACCTCATTGCCATCTAAACCACAGTGCCCGGGGCATGTGTGTTATAAGCTGCTTGCATGCACTTTGTCTGGGGGCAGCCCTCCAGTGTGAGCAAACACAGCTCCTGCCTAGGGCAGCGAGGCTGATAGGGTGCTAAGAAACAGTAGAGCTGGGATTTTTCCTCTTCTAATACCACCAGCTTCTTTTTTCTGCCTTAACATACTGAGGGATGACACGTTCCTTACACTCCTCACACCAAGGGGTATTTTCTGTTGGCTAAACAGCATAAAGTATGTCATTTTACTTAACCATCTTTGTAATCAGATAATGAAGCCACTAGGCATGTATTAAAATTAGCATCGCTACCCCACGTAGACATTTGGGTCATAGAATCATAGAATAGCTAGGGTTGGAAAGGACCTTAAGATCATCTTGTTCCAACCCTCCTGCCACAGGCAGGGACACCTCACACTAAATCATGCCACCCAAGGCTCTGTCCAACCCGGCCTTGAGCACCGCCAGTGATGGAGCATTCATAGCTTCCCTGGGCAACCCATTCCAGGGCCTCACCACCCTCACAGTAAAGAATTTCTTCCTCAGATCCAATCTAAACTTCCCCTGTTTAAGTTTGAACCCATTACCCCTTGTCCTATCACTACAGTCCCTAATGAAGAGTCCCTCCCCAGCATCCCTATAGGCTCTCTTGAGATATTGGAAGGCTGCTATGAGGTCTCCAAGCAGCCTTCTCTTCTCCAGGCTGAACAGCCCCAACTTTCTCATCCTATCTTCATACGGGAGGTGCTCCAGTCCCCTGATCGTCCTCATGGCCCTCCTCTGCACTTGTTCCAACAGTTCCATGTCCTTTTTATGTTGAGGACACCAGAACTGGTACAATTCTCCCCTGGCTTTGTTCTGCAACAGAGTAAAAGCTGATTAAAGTGCAGAGATGAAGTTTAACCAAAAAGGCTCAAATTGCACCATTTTAATGAGGAAAGCACCAGCACCCTTCTCCACAGGGCCCTGGGGGCATCTGGACTATCAGGAGTAGATTTTTAGCTGGTCTCTCACCTTGGCTACTCACAATGGATGAAAGCCAATGAGGGCATGTCGGTGGCCACCCTGCATGGAGCATGGGCTGGGAAGAACCAGCCAGAGCAGGGAGGAGGAGGCCTGAGGGTCCCATCAGGCTCTGTGTTTCATGTAAAGCTTGTTAGTGGCAGAGGTTTGCTTGATGCCATTTCATCTTCTTCTGGGGCAACTGACTTTGGCATAAGGATGGCCCAAAGCAAAGTCCAGTTCGCTCTTTGGAGCCCTCAAGGATTTGTAAGGTACAGGAGCATCACCTCAAAGTGGCCACTGATCACAGGAAATAACATGCAGAGGAATTTGCAGAGGCCACCAGCTCCATGAGGGCTGCAGAGAGAAGAACAAAGCTTGCTGATGGATGTACTGCTTGTTTAAAAAGCATTTGTGAGTACAGCGCCATAGACGTGCAGCCTCCTGGGCCTCCTTGTTTGTTTTCATGTAGACACATAGCAGAAGTCATGTCTTATCCTGCCATATCTGAGGTACTGACTTTCCTCAGGAAATTCACCAGAACTGGATTTCTTTTTCTATCAACTCCCACAGATCCCATAGTCTATCATTTTGTTACTGTTTATTATTAATGACCATCTGTATAGTAGATAAATATATGGTTGTTTCTTGCTTCGAGTGAGTGCAAAGAGGAGCAAATAAATCAATTCTACTCTGACTCTGTTTACGTGATGATGAAGTTGAAAGTTTCCGTCCTTATGTTTTATATCCTCTGTGATATGGACTTGACTTGAAATATGTTCTTTGTTTCTTTACTCCTTCTGATGATCTTTCATTAGCTGCTGTGGTCCCCTATCTGTCTGTTCACACAACAGAAGAAACTGATGCACACAAACCTTCTCCTTTGACATTTCCATCAGGAATAAACTTCCCTGTGTGTCTGCCCTTTGCTAACTTCCCACTTGTGTCTGGGTTTGCTCTGAAGAGTAAATAAAGGGCCATTCCCAGAAGCAGCATCTCTCTGTGAAAAGCCACTCTACAAGCTAAAGGTAGTTTTCAAATCACATCAGATGATAGTCTTTCTGTATAAAAATGAACTTTCTAAACACTGTTGTTATATTAAGTTTAGAATGAAGTATTGTCTGGTAAGTACTTCAGCAAAATATCTCCTTAGGAAACATATCTGCCAGTTTTCTTTATGAAGAAAAATTCTGTGTTATAGAAATTATTTGAACTGCCTTTGTAGGGGTTGTTTTTCAGATGTCCTACATCTTGTATTGTAACAGATTATATTGGTCACAAATGATAATGTACAGGTACAGTTCTTCAGCATTTTGTATTCATTTTCTTCTAGAGAATTCCAATGGGAATAGAAGTGTTGGAATAAAACCAATTCCTCCTGTGTGTTTTCAGAAAACTGTGCTTTAGTGCAGTGAGGCCAGAATCAGAGGGTGCACTGCACTGGGTGTCCTGTGCTTTTTAAAGGCCTCCGAAGGAGAGGCTTGCTTCTTCCCATGCAGTGGAGCATCCAAAGCCAGTAGGGCAGAGTGAATCAGGTCATGAATGTACAGTTTGGAGCTTATCTTGTTTGAAGCAGTAATTGCTCTGCCCAGCACTCGCTAAGAAGCTGCTGTTTGCAAGGCAAATATTTTGCATCGAGTCATTACTGGGTTTGTTACAAGCTGTGGACACATAATAAGAAATGACTCCAGTAATATCTCCATGATAGTCCCTCCACTGATCAACTGCAAATGATCTGATTAACAGTCAGCTGCTGATTCCCAGTTTTAATTAATCCTGAATGGGCTATTGATGCGCTGCAACTGTTTGTCCTAATAATGAGTTTTGAAATTAGACTGCTACGAGCCACTTAGACAGCTGCCAAGGAAAATAATCATTTAGGAAGGCAAGCAATGGAGAGGACAGAGGAGGAATGGCTGCTGTTTGACGGGAAATTCACATGGCTGTGTCACATGTGCTTTATTTCTACATTTGGAGCACATTAGCTGTACCAGCAGTAAGTGGTGACTGCGAGACACATAACTAGCTTTACAATTAAGAATGCTACTTCTCATCAGTATGCAAAAGCTAAACATGAAACATGAAGTGTGTTAATAGCAGGATATATGTACTACAGGCCATTGAACAATTTAGGTCAGTCCTTTGCAATGTTTAATTAGACTAATATATCTGTTTGCAATTAATAACAGATGTGACAAGCTAATGTGTCCATGTACTGACAAATTAACCTTTGCCCATCAGCTGCTCGGATCTGTGAGAAAAGTGCCATGTTTTGCCTCTGTTCAACTGAACCTAAATACAATTGCAGGATAATTATAAACATAAATGTTAATAGAACGTGCTTTCCATGGGAAGCAGAAACCCAAGAAGAATATTTCTCAGCCAGGCCATCGTACTGTACTTTGCCACGTGACAGAACCTGCAAATTATACCTTTCCGTTTGTCTCAGTGCAATTAGTGTTTGGTTTGACAGATGCTAGTTCGATAGTCCTCACCGCCGATGGACATGGGACATACCAGAGACCCTCAATTAATAGCCAAGCTAAAAATGCTTCCGTAGCCATTCAGGCTTTGGCTTTATTTGTCGTCTGCGAGCAAATGTGCCCTCAATTTGTGACAAGCCTTGCCACTGAAGTGACGTGGCAGACGTGTCTGTCAGGGCTTGGGCTGAGGCCATCCACATATTCCAGATGAGTAATGGGAGCATCTTGCACCCCCTGGGCTGGTGGTCTGTTTGCATTTCCAATGTAACCTCTCTTTCTCACACACACTCAAGCACACACACCATGTATACATGTATTTTTTATATATATGAAAAATATATATATATTTAAAAATTATAGGCACCTTATATGTATATTATCTATTATAATGTATTATAGGCATTTTTCCCTGCTCTGCATTAGACTCTGTTAACAAACTCCTGCTCTTGATGGGATTTACTGAGACTGTGTATATACATATATACTCACACACATGCAAGTAAACACATAAATGTTTGTGTACATATATATACATGTGTATGTACCCATCCACATCCAGGTGAACATCTATTGTAAAGGTGTACTGTACACAATATTGTAATATAATATTTCAGATTCCATAAAATGGTTGTATTCCTCCAGATTTGATCTGAACTGCACCCATGTTATATCTAAGGTCTCAGAAGTGAGTGGCATGTTTGGATGCTCCATGTGTGCATGCTTACTACTTCTGCAAAGATGCTGGCATCTTGGCTTCCTCTGAGTGCTCTCTATTAATGGCTGTCTAAGACTAGATACTGACCTAGACAGGCTCAGTCTTGAAAGTCTTGCTCTGCTTTTCTGCACTCTTGTTCAGGAACATATTAATAGGTGATGTCCCTGAGGCTGGCTTTGTGCTGGGATGGGGTGAAATTTGTTGGGTGATTTAGCATGGCATGTTCTCAGGAGCAGCCAAGTCTGGGACTCCTACTGCGGCCCAAGAGCAGCCATTCCTCCTCTGTCATCTCCATTGCTTGCCTTCCTACAAGATTATGGCAACAAAGGTCTCCAGCACTGGTCAGTTTGAAGAAGCTTTCAGCTTGATAGGCACTTTTCATTCAAACCTGAAGTTTTGGTCTCAGGATCACCCCATCTTTGGATTGTATTTACGGCATCACATCTGAGATTGAGTAGTACCAAATTATCAACAGTCCCGAACTAGCATCAGGAGTTTAGAGGAACCCCATAGACCAGGTTTCCCATAGACCATTAAAACGCAAAGGAGCTATCAATTGCATGTGCTACTGCTTCCTGAGGCACCTGCTTTGTGCTGCTCAAATATGCACATTAGGACCAGATGTGTATCAACATCCCTTACCAAATAAATGTTAAGAGGCAAAGCATCACTATCTTTCAGCCACAAAACCACAGTATCTACCTGTTTTCCCTCCCAAAGGTCAGTCGCTCACAGCCTGCATGTACTGCCCCTAAGATGATTGCCATGTTGTCATCAGCATTCAGCTCCACTGCTGCAGAATAAAGGGAGCCCAGCCAGCCAC
Source organism: Amazona ochrocephala (assembly GCA_039720435.1). NCBI lineage: Eukaryota > Metazoa > Chordata > Aves > Psittaciformes > Psittacidae > Amazona > Amazona ochrocephala. The sequence goes on along the minus strand of CM077884.1, from coordinate 20,156,715 downwards.
ATGAGAAAGAGGAGATAAAAAGAAAGCAGAAAGCACAAATAAAATGCCTTAAGTCTGTGCTGCAGACTCTTGCCCTCCCTTGCTAATCAATTGTCCTCCTGGTGTGGGTTCTCTTTGGCATGTGGAACAGACTGCGGATAGACCAGCAACTGCCCAAATCCAGGCACAACCCTGGCAGGTGAGAGCAGCAGGAGCCATGGGGATGTTCCACATTTGGTGGCAGCTCTCCCTGCTCTGCATTGCCCTCAGTTAATAAACCCATGGGATTTAGTGAGAGTGGACCTGGGCAGCTTGGCCTCCTACCATGCTCATCACTGTTAACAGCAACAAGTGACAGGGTGTTCTTAGCCCTTCTTCTGTCTCATAGCCCACATCTTCAGCAAACTTTTTGCAGCGAAATTGCCACTTGAAACCCTGAGTGGGCATTTCTCAGTTTTACCTTGGAATGATTGGTTTGACTTTTTTCCTCTGATCTGGTGGGCTTGTTCATCCTTCAAATGAGAACTAAGTGAGAAAGGTATGTAATCTGAATCAACAGCTGGGAAAAGAACACAGCCTATTTTGACAATAAATGGTCTTGGAAGAAGTGAGCAATCCCAGTCCTTCCCTCAAAGACCTGATGTGAGGACAGTAGAGCTGAGGGTGGAAGGAAGTGTCTCCACGAGCTAAGAACCCCAGTGTTACAACAGTTTGCTGCCGGGAACAAGCCCTACAACAGAAAATGCTGCCCAGAGCAGTGAAGGTGCAGACTCTGTACACTCACAGAAGAGGTGTCCCTTTGTCTAAGGGGTACCTCTAAGCACTGGTTGGAGTTTCAGGCTCTTCCCTTTCTTTTTGGCCTTTGCTCTGTGTGTTTGGTGATGGGATGCTGTGGGGTACCTCAGGCGTGTGTTTCTCCTTACAGAGCAGGAAGAGTTGCACTGTACTCGGGTACTGTAAGTGATCTGCAGCAGGCCTGTGCCAGCTGCGCTGTGGACTGGTCCTTTCAGAAGGTTTGCTTTTAATAATTGTACAACTGCTCATGTGTTTGAAGGAGGGAATAGGTTCTGAGATTACTCCTGCCCCCTTTTTGCCCTGTGTATTCTTGGGAGCATGGCAGAAAGGCAGCTGCTGGTGCTCAGGGGAAACAAAGTGTGTAATGGTTTGGAAAAGCGTGTGCTTTACTGGGGAGAGTTCATCCCATGTTTCTGGGTAGTTTAAAAATAAATAAATAAACGAATAAATCTATAAATGCTACATAACTTTTTCATGAACATGGCCTTCAGCAAGGCTGAACGTCCAAAACTGGGTTTGAACTACTGCAATACCGTATCCTGACTGCTCCCAGTGTAACGAAGCCTGTATTTGTGTGCTTCCAGGAAACCACTGTGACAGCTCTATATGAACCTGAATGGCAGGAGATACAGAACCAATGATTTCTAAATGATATGTGAGACTTTGGAGTGGATTTATCCCTCTCACCCCACTTCTGACAAGCTCCTCACGGGCAAGTGAGTGATTTGCTGCCTTGCATGTGGCTGCTGGGATGAGGAATGTAGCTGCGCCTCTTCTTGCAGGAAGCCAATATGGAGCTTTGGAAAGCTGAGCGGTTTAAAACTAGAGGCTGCTCCTGGCGTTTGAGTTGGCATGTTCCTGATGCTGCAGATCTCTGAGGGTGGATGCTGTGTGCAGGATCCCAGTGCACATGCTAACCACTGACTATATGCTCCTGAATAGGCTTTTTATTTGGATAGCAAAGAGGAAATAATGAAAACCTGATATTTGACATAAAGGCAGACATAGCAGAATGAACTCTTTGACCATCATTCTTGCTATTCTACTTAAAAACATGAGGCTTTGCGATGTTTCTTCTTGCAACCTCAACTTTCGCGCCTCGCATTGCAGGAGTTAGTTCATTTCTCTGTAGAGCTACAATCAAAGGATACATATATGAGGGGCCTCATAATTCCCAGAGATTTTTGTTTCAAGCCATTAAAGCTGAAATACATTACTCCCTTTCCAAAGCTTTCAGAAAATAAGCAGATGAAAGCTCTGGGCTTTCTGTTCTTTTTGTTCTTCCACTTGTACAAATAACATATAATAACACGTGCATTCAAAAACTTGGGGGGGGGGGGGAGGTGCCCTTCATATCCCAAACCAGTATAAATTGATGTGGTTCAGATCAGCTATTAAAAACTCCTCTCTACCTTTGCCTCAATCTACAGCAAAACAATGCAGGTCTGGTAGATGGGTATTGTGGCTACATGGTAGTGCTACATAACCTCTCATCATATGAAATTACATTCTCTATCAGAAACAAAAGTTTTAGCAGGATGAAATTATGATTCTGGGAGCAGGTTCCTGCTCTGGCATCAACATTGATGCAAAATTGATGAAACTTCCAAGTGAAATTGCATTGTTTGATCTTCACAGTCCTGGAATAACATAGCCTAAAGCTACAGTTTCTGTAAACTTACTTTGCACAAACGACTTAGCTGGTACTGATGTATTGACATAGTGTGCCCATGAATGACATTAGGGCTACTTAGAAAAGAGACAAAATAACGGCAAAAGAATGCAGCAATTGGTTCTGAAATTACCTTTTTCCAGTGAACCTCTCTGAAAAATTACCTTTTTCTTCTGAGCCTCACTCAAAAATTACCTTTTCCAACTGAAGCTCTCTCAAAGTGCCTTGATGTTAAGCAATATAGTTTTTAGTTGAAAATGTCACAAGGCCATGAAAAGAAATTGATAGAAAATTTCAGGGTTCCTTGTTGGTATTTGAAACAGCCTGTGGATTTTTGTTCTTTAACACAGATCTGCTCTGCTGTGCTACCACTTTGATTTCTGTATTGCCAAAACCAGCATGTTTCTAGGCTTAATGGCTTCACCGAGAGGAATGCGAAGGTGATTTAGTTATTGTTGTGGAGGTGATGGTACCAGTAGGAAATCGGTATACAGATGTCTTCTGAGCCTTTTCCAGTCGTGGAGAAGGGGGTGGTTTGCTTTTTAAATCATGAAATAGAATAAATAATCTCTCTAAATGTCTTCCCTTTTAAGGCATATATAAATACAATGATACTCTGATTATCTGGACTACTTGGGTGAAGGTGTTCCTATATTAGCCTGCATATGTGGCTGAGAGGGAATAGTGAGCCGAAGCTCATGGAAATCAATGAAGGGGCTCCCACAGCGTCAGCGGGCTTTAGCTCAGACCTGTAACTGGAAGTTAAGAGACCAGGTGAGTGCCAGCAGGAATTTAGAGCGGAGGATTGCAGAGGCAGGGATCAGGTTTTCCTATACTTGATAAGACCAGAGCCTCAGGCTGTTTGTGCAGGTGGATCTCACACTTGCACACAGCCTCAGTGAACTGCGGCAGGTAAAACAGGCAGTGTATTAGCAAAACTGGGAGCCAGGGGACATCAAGATCAAAGCTATGGGCACCTGAATAACATACCACAGGGTAGCTAGGGAATAATTTTACACTGCATTGGCAGCAGTTGCATGTGTGCACGTTCTTACTGTGGTAAATGCAAGGTTAACTTTCCATGAGGAGTGAAGAACTTTGCATTTACTGGGGGTAGGAGCATGGGTGCAGGCAATTACTGCAAGGAGCTGACTTATCGCAAGCTCTCCATCTCACTTGCAGCCAGATACTTGATCTAAACTAGCAATTGAGGTCCTCTCAACAGTCACTGGAGACAGAGAGGCCCCTCTACCTGTCCCGGTGGGACTTTCACCCCTATCACGGTTTTAGGAACTCCAGGGCACATGCAGTGGAGATAACGCACTGCAGCACACAGTGGTTTCACAGAGTTGGTGCTTGTGACACACATCTCTTCATGTGATACCCAGCTTTGTGGTTAACCCGCAGCCTGCCTGCAACACGCAGCATTGCTCTCAATGGCCTTTCCCCAACAGGCCCTTGGCCAGTTTCTGGAGGCACTGCCTTGAGGCATCCATCTCTTCCTGTTGGCAGTAGAGGGACACTAAAGACAGCCATGACTGAATGGGGCAGTTCCTTCTTGAAGATATGGGAATGAGGGCTGGCAACTTGTTGCATGGATGCCCTGGGTTGTTGCTATGGTATTATTAACTTTACCTCTGAAATGCAGAGCAGGCTCAACGGCTATGGTGACAGTGGACAAGGAGCTGCCCAATAAGAAGGAAGAAATGATTACTTGTAATTCCCAAAAGGACAGTGTCTCCAGCTGGATTTCATGGGGGATAAGTTGTACATAAATCATGGCTTTAAATATGAGTTGCTTGAAAGAAATAAAAGATATATAGATAAATGAATTAAACACAAATTTATTAGAGATATATCATTTTATTAGAGATATATTAAGAAGATGAATTACAAATCCCTTTTGGTTATGTATTGTGCTACACAGGAACCAGAACAATGCATTGAGAGGATACCTGAGCATCAGCTGTTATTGGTCGATGAACACTGCAAGAACAGCTTTGGAGTTTATATTTGATAATATATTGAGCAGATTTATCCAGATAAGAGCCTAGAGGAGGAACAAAACACTTCTCATAGAAACAAGCATCTTCTTAGGTAAGTTTCTGAGGCCCTGTAAAATGTGTTTACTACAAACTATGGCATTTCAAACCAATGCCGCTGAATTCCTGAATTCAGGATCAACCAGAACCCTTCAAATTGTGAATTTTTTGCTTCCCCAAGAAAAATCTGTGCCATACCTTCATTGATGTCATGTACATCGACTGAAATCATTGGTCAATGCTCTCTGCCTGTGGCTCTGATGTTGTAACTGCAGCTGGCTGGAAACAGGCCATTGTACATTGTAAAAGCGTTTGAGGTGTCAGGATTTGTTTTCAATATCTGTTAGTGCAGGAAAATGAACCTTCTGTATTACTGCATTAACTGAGGTTTAATGGAAGTCCCCATAACATATTTTGGAGTCTATGTATGTTTCTTGGTAGCTGTGGGGGCTGCTGTGCTTCATTCCAGCATGGGCCTGAGTAGAGTTTGCTGTGATGGTAGGAAGATTACAGGGATCTGGCATGGAAGCACAAGTTTTTTCATAGTTTTGAAGCTGGTGGTGCCTTTGTCAGTTCTTCCTCAGCTCATGGAAGGCTCAGGGGGCTTTTCCAATAGGGTCAGTAAGAAGGATGCAAATCTAAGTACTTATACTTACAGTATAACAGTAATAATGCAGAGTGCAGTAACAGCGTTTGGGATAGGGTAAATCTTCTTGGTGGTGGATGCTATTTTTCCTTTTTAATCCTAGTTTCTTGTGCCAGTCCAAACTTTTCCGAGTGCAGTTTGCCATCACTGGTGTGGGGAGAAGGCGTGCACCTTCCCATGTGTGGCACAGGCAAGGAGCATCATGAAACCCTTTAACCTTGCGGATAATGCCAGTACAGGATTTGTAGGTATCTGAGCAGAATCACTGCACTGCAGAGCAGTGACAGCCAAGGACAGACTTGCAGAAGGTTCCCAAGAAAATCCTGACAGCCTCTGTGCAGGATCAGTGCCTTTACTGTAGAGGCTGGGAGGCCATGTAATGTCTTGTTCAAGCCCTTCCTCTTCTTCCCAAAAAGGAGAGTATCCCTGTCAGAAACACCATTGAGTGATTTCTTTAGTGGTCCACGAGGATATGGCACACAGAGGTGTGACTTTTAATGGGCCAAAAGGATGGCTTCTATGAAAACCACTTGCAAAATCAAACCAAGCTACGCTCTTTACCAGGCACAGCAGTAAATGTCCTGCAGTTTCCCTGAAGGAAAGTGTACTCTTAGTCTTCCAATTTAAAAGATGCGGGATAGGTCTCTTCCCAAAGCAGCATCCTTTTACAGCCAGCTCTGGGACCCCATAGCCCAACCAGGTCTGGCTTCATGTCTGCCTCTGCTGAGCCCAGCCTTGGGCAGCTTTTGGGATTGCATGTGGCCAATGTACCCAAACACCTCCCATACGAAGGCTGTTATGTTGGATGAACTGATTGTCAATCAGGAGACGCGAGCCAGTGCTTTCAGCAATAATTAACATGGTGCACGCAGGTATCCTGGCATGGGGAGACCACGTTTTAACACTCAGCTTCATTTCATGTGGAAACAAATCTACTATAACCTTTGGCATTTTACTCATTAACCTTCTAATGGACACATCACGGGATCCATGTCTGTAACCATACAAAAGTCAAGGGGGGAAGTATGATTCTGTGGGTTCCTGAAATCCATTCCAATAAGCAGGAGCTTTGGGGGAGCTACATTTTGAGGCAAGCTGGATCAGTTTGCTGTTATTTTATAAAGACAGGCTGGGACTGAACACCTTGCACAGCTAAACCTCAGAGTTTGAGGTACACAACAAGCATAGGCTACAGCAGTGGAGGCCCCCCTGCAGAACAGACCAGGTAAATACAATCACTGTTTGAGATGTCTGCGAGCGTACATGGGGAGGAAAAGGGTGATGTCTCCTGTTCCATTGTAATTTTATATTCCTTAAATATATGAAGTACAGAATAAAAGAGGAGGACTAAGGTCATTAATAGGCCAGATAGGATGCTATCAAAGAGTCTCTGGCTCCCCACTTGCATTAGCCATGCTTTCCATAAAAAGCCTGGTAAAATAACTGCACTCCAAACAAAACCTCCTAAAGAAAATGCTCAGGTTAAAGTCCACATCCCCTAACGACCTCGAGGTTTACATCACATGTATATTTCATGCTCTTTCAAATGTTCCTGACATTGTTTTCCACCTAACAGGATCCCCAAAACCACCCTGTACTCCTTTATTCCCAGTAATTCCAGAGGCTCTGTCAGGCGAGCTGCCTATTTGCATTGTTGGTAGCTCACCTCTAGATCCAAGCTCCAGCTGCGTGTGAGGAGGAGACAATGCCACAGGAATTCAGCTTCGCAGGTGCCTGGGACTTTATCCCTCTTGCGCTGAGCAGGCACCAAGCCCCAGCCCAGCCCAGAGGCCGCATCCTGCACCCCTCGTTGTGGCCGAGGGGTCCGAGCCTCTCGGTGCTATTTGGGAGCCCACCACTAGATGTCCCATGGATTAAGCCAGAGGGAAGGATCGCTACATTTGCATTGACGGCAATGATTAGGGTTTGCAAGTTTAGTAACTCCGGGTTGAGCTTATGAAAGCACGGTTGGAGTGGCTGAACAGTGATGAAGACGGGTTGCACTACAGCTATCAATCGCATGTGTTATACAGTGTACACTCTATACTGGCTATTTGCCAAAGAAACAATTCTGCGCAGTCTCATTTAAAACCTGTATTTCAGCCTTCTAGTGTCTGAAGGAGGCCTGCAAGGATGCAGGAGATGGACTGGTCGTTAGGTACTGTAGTGGTAGGAAAAGGGGCAATGGGTTTAAGCTTAAACGGGAGATTAAGGTTATATATTAGGCAAAAGCTCTTCTCTGTGAGGGTGGTGAGGCTTTGGCACAGGATGCCCAGAGAAGTTGTGAATACCCCATCCCTGGCAGTGTTCAAGGCCAGGTTGGACAGGGCTTGGAGCAACCTGGTCTAGTGGGAGGTTTCTCTGCCCATGGCAGGGGGTTGGAACTGAATGAGCTTTAATGTCCCTTCCAGCCCAAACCATTCTGTGACTCTGTGATTCTAAGGCATATTGCATTGCATAGCTATATACAGAGCACTGTAAAACAGGCCTTGGTTAAAGTCTTCACCACTTGAGCCACACAGAATTACCTGCCCCAGGATTGAGCTTTTCCCTTTTTTCTTTCTTTTTAAGGACACACATTTTTAGCAGAAGCAGGAGTCACATTTTTCTTTATACGAGGGACATAATCATAGAATCACAGAATAGTTAGGGTTGGAAAAGACCTTAAGATCATCTAGTTCCAACCCCCCTGCCATGGGCAGAAGACTCTTAGTAGTAACTTCTAGGAGACTCAAGACAAATTGAGGTTATATTTTGTTCTCTGTCATAGCCTGCAGGTGTCCTGGGGTACAAAATGGGGCAGATACATGAAGTTGGGACCAGCTTCTCCAGATCTCCAAGGGGTCCAGAAATCCTTTTCATAGCAATGTCCTTTAACATCAGCCAACACCTGCTGGGACCAGGTGAAGCAGAGGAAGCATTCATTAGTATTTTATTAAATCCATTTAAAACATGGAAATAAAGCCCAAAATCCTGCACTTCTGCCCAGTGCCTCTGAAAGAGAGTCCCAGAGACAGAAGTGTAGCCATTATAAAGATTCTTTCCCAGAAATACAGGACTGGAAATGGGAAGACAAGCAAGTTTGAATTGCACACATACAGACGAGGGAGGAAAAGGAAGAGGATATAGTCATCTGAAGCCAATTGCCATGGACTTTCTTTATGTGCTGGAATACCTCTGACAATACAGAGCTGGCTGCAAAAGAAATCAGATGTGATAGTAAGAAACATGCGGCCAATATTTATGCCTTGCCCTTTAAACAAAAAATAAGAGAAGCATGAGTTATTGTATGATCGTTTATATGTTACAGGGAATATGAGACTCACTTGATTAAAACCTATCTGAAAGAATAAACCTCTTTCAAACCCGCAGCAGATTAGTTGATATAAGGCCAGGGATGAAAGATGTCTCCAATGTCATTTGCCCTTTTTTCGGTGTGCTGCGTTATTGCACCCTGGAACATTGCTGCAGTAGCCACAGGCAGTGACATGCAGGAGTTAGGGGAGAAATGAGCAACTACAAGCTTTTCTTCCAGCTTCTAAACTTACCTGGTAAGCAGCTGAAAACATGGCTCTCCTCTGTGACAGCCCCCAGGCTCTTGAGCGCTTGTAGGCAAAATGGCACCCAGCCCTTCACCTTGGGGAAGCAGAGGGGAAAAGCAGCAGTGGGTGAAGAATAAAAGGATTGGTTGTAGGGGTTTGGGTTGGGTTGGTTTTTGAGGGGAAATGCCTGTGGGTTTATTGCCGTTAATTTGATTTACGAGTATTCCAAAGGAGACGAACGTGTAGTTTAAAACCACAGACCCTCAGTATAGCAGCAGAGCCCAAACCCCTGCAAACAGAGCCAAACCCTGGCTGCTGCAAAGCTGCGGTGTGGGAAGGCAAAAATCAAGTCAAGTCCTTGGCCCAGGAGGTCTGGCAATGACTTTGGCTGTTGTGCTTAACTGCACTGTGTGAAAACCGTCTTTATTTGGCAAATTATCATGCCCATCATTGCTAGTTGTCTGGAGAAGGCTCAGGTGAGGCTTATTTCTCTCTACAACTACCTGAAAGGAGGTTGTAGTGAGGTGGCTGGTCTCTTCTCCCAAATAACAAGTGAAAGAACAAGAGGAAACAGCCTCAAGCTGTGCTAGGGGAGGTTTAGGCTGGATATTAGGAACAATTCCTTCCCCACAGGGTGCTCAGGCATTGGAACAGGTTGCCCAGGGCAGTGCTGGAGTCATCCCTGCAAGTGTTCACGCAGTGTGTAGACGAGGCCCTTAGCAACGTGGGTTAGTGGTGGCATTGGCAGTGCTGGGGAATGGTCAGACTTGATGATCTTAAAGGTCTTTTCCAACCGAGTTGATTCTATGATTCTATTCTAAACAGCAATCTAAACTGAGTGTTTCAGAGCTGGGTTGCTGGCTCTGTCAGCAGGCTGGGGGTCACATTCATTTCAAGACAAACACTGCTGGAAAGCAGGCAAGTTGGGCCTGGGGAGAAGCACTGCTTTCTGCTACTCTGCTGGCCTTCCTGGAGAAAGGAAAGGTTGGGTTTGAAACCATCTCCAAGCAAAAGGGAGAACCAGGAGGTATAACAGAGCAACCTGGGTTAGAGCTGCTTGTGAGGCACAACAGCACTGGCTGATTCACATGGTGAATCAGTATGTTGGTATGGATGTATTGATGGCTGTCCTTTGAGTTAAATAACAGAATAAACATGGATTTGTAATCTTAAACCCCCTCCTGCCGTGTTTAATGAATTTTTAGTTCAGGATGTACATAAATAATCAGGCAAGTCAAACAACAGGAATTACATCTTACAATGAGCAATAATTAAACCTAAACTATAGACTAAGTCTCCGTTATACAAGGAAATGTGGATAACCTCTGCCAAAAAGAGCAGGAGTGCATTTGCTCAGCTATAATAGTCCCATACATGGACAGACAGGAGGCTTACACAAATGATGTCTTTTATTATAATGTAGGAAACATAAAGCTGCATCAGGATATACTAATAATTTCTGATAGCTATTGGAAAATGAAATAAATCTGAGATTTGCATTCAGGGATTAATTTTTAACATAAATAATAATAATTCCAATTAAGTTCATTAGATAAAATGAAAAATTGTTCCTTAAAAAATAGTCATTCAGCATGCAACACAGAGCAGAATTGTCTTCTGAGTGGGACACGAAGTAACACTGAGTCCCATTTGATATTGCTCTGCTAAAAGCTTAATAGAGAAAATGTTCTGTGGCTGATGCTTGATAGCCTGCAATGCCAGCTTGGGTTTTTCTTCGGCTGGTTAGTTGTTTTTACTGTGAGCAAACTGATGTTTCATAGTCTTCTTTTCATTCCTCTGTTCAGGAAAAAAATGAGTCAAGGAGTGAAACACAACCTTTGGTAGGCTGATCTGTGACACCCCATAATCTTTTGATACCGCCTTGATTTCTAATTGTGTTTTTCACATTTTTTAGCAAAAGAAATATGAAAAAGCCCAGAAGTGTAACCTATATTATTATACTTTAATGTGATGTTCTACTTTTCTGTTTGTAGTTCTTGAAGTTTTTGTCTTACTTCATTAAACATTTAATAAATCACTGCCAGTTTTGTGACAGATTTTAACCATAACACAAACAGCAGGAGGTGTAAACTCAGCTCACTTCGTATAGGCGTATAATATCCATGTCGACATCATCATCCCCTCAGGGCATATTGGCAAAACGGCCAATGGAAGCTAAGCTTTTTCCGACAAAGCTTCGAAACTAAAGTTTTCTTCTTTTATCTTACTACAAATCAATTGGAGCCCTTACAGCAAAATCCTATAAAATAACTTCAAACACCACTTCTTAGTCTCAAAATTTGTATTATGGCTAAAACTCTTTGAAGTTTTATGACTGAAGTTTGGAGAAAAATGATTTAAGTGCTATCTGCTAGACATCAGAGTGTCAAAATTCCTCTCCGTTTTCTTGACACATAAACTGCTACCTACTGTGTGTTTTTTAGGGCTTTTTTTTCCCCCCCCTTTCTTTTAACCACCTAACCCAGCTTGCTTGATAAAAGTTTCTTAACTGCATTTTATCCCATTGAATTAATGCACTTTCAAGCTTTAGCTTTAAATAACTGATTATTTTCTGGTTTTAGGCTGTCTGACGACACAGGTGGTAAAAGGGTGGGGAAAGAGACACATTGCAAGTGGCCTGTTGAGTTTTGAATAGAAAAGGAAGCAGGAGAAGTGCCCAAAACATCACATGTGCAGAATATGCAGACGAGTCCTTGTGCTGGGGCAAGTGTTGGCAGGTCTGTTGTGCTGACCCGCTTCACAAAGGGGATCAAAACTCCTCTTGCAGGAGAAGCTCACAGGACACCCAGAAGTGTTGGAGGTAACTCAAGGTTTCACATGGAAATACATGGGTGAAGAAGACCCCATCCACATCCCCTTGCATGCCACAGCACCACAGTGGTGTGTAGGCAATGGTTAAACACTTTGTGTTGATACTGAAGTACCTGAAGGCCCAAAGGATGCATCCATCTGCCCTTTCCATTATGTGGAAGCTGGTCCTGTTAAAGCAGGTAGCCGTCAGTGCTGGGCATGCTGCTCTATGTACAAACACCACCATGAAATGCCACTTGGAGCCACTTCATTTGGTTAAAATGCCCATTAGGCACAAAATCCTGAGGAGACTTTGAAATTGGAAGCACAGGAAGAAAAACTTGATCTAAGCCACAGCTTTTCTATTTGCTGTTATTTTGATTTATTTAATTAAAGCAATCTTCAGAAAAGAAGGCTGAAAGTATTCTCTGTAAAGGAAAAATGGTGGTGTAGTGTCAGAGTTGCATCAAAGTGACATGTGTCAGAATGCAGTAGGATGGTCTGCATACCAAAATTAAGCAAGGAGAGTGAAATCTTCATCAGAAAGCAATAACAAAAGATGTTTAAAGGTAAAAAAAAAAACAAACTGCATCATTCTGCATTACTGCAGCCTTGCAGAATTTTGTTCACCCAATATGAGTGATTTGTTTTGATGGGCAAGAAAATATAATCATTTGAGGGAAGGAGGAGGGAGAAGGGAGGGGGGTCCATTATCATCATCTTGCGAAAGGGTGGGTGAATAGATTTTGTGCCTGAGCTGGTAAATCTGTAGCACAGCTTTGCATGGCTGGGATAATATAATAAACTGACTTAAATATAAATGCCATTTAGGAGCTATTCCATAGTGAACAGTTAAAATGATGGCATTCAACAGAACTGCCACAACAGAGCCTGCTGTTGCTGCTAATTTGCTGAAGTGGTTCTGCTGTCTTTACTTCCTCCGCTGCTCCTGCTGCACCTCAAGGCACGCTGAGGGCTCATCCATCATGTGCTGGCTCATAACAAGGCAAGAAGAGGGAGCTCGATTGTAGCATACAAGAAACTGAAGTGTAGGTCCAAAAGGTCACAGGAAACCATCAACTGTTTAGAATGGGCGAGCTGCATGAAGATCTTGCAGAGGAAAACATTGCACGAAGACAGTTGGCACGTTCTTCCTTCACTGTTAGCAGCTTTAGAAGTGATGCTGTGTGCAAGCAGGGTGAGCTGGAGCACGCTAAGGACAAAGGCCCAGAAGGCCTCATTGTGCTTGATAAGCTTTTAATGCAGAACAATTGCAAATTGCCATCAATGCTCTGATGGAGAACTGAGATACACAAGTTTATTCCCTTCTGTCATGTGGCATTAGGTCAGAAGAGTGGGTAATAACAGCAAGGCATTAGTCCCACTGGAGTGCTGCACAGACACATGCTGCATGGACACGTGGGCATGTCTCTGGCATCTAAGTGTGCTCTGCTATGACCTAACATTTAAATAGGTGTTCTTACCTCATGTAACACACAGCACTGAGCAAACCTTGGAGTCTAGACATGTGCCTTGCCTTTTCTTGATTATTTCATGGTCATTTAATGACAACTTCATGATCTTTTCGTGATCATTTCATTCTTTTTTGTGAGATGGTAGCCAACAGAAGCCACACTGGTCCATGCTATCAGACAATGTTTGGGTGGGTATTAAACTTCCTGGCAAACAGTTTAACATGCTCTTCCTAAACCGATTCCCCATGATAACCCACCAGGCTGCAGTGCAGATGATAAAGCTCCATCTGACAACGCAATCCAGACTTCACACTACCAGTCACGTCGATCAACATCTGAACTAATGTCAGAGTCTTCTCTTACTAATGAGCTGCTACACTGAGACTCAGCCTTGCTATCAGTCAGATACCTGTAATGAGGGAGAATGAATGGCAAGACCCCTCTTCAGACACTTTCTCTCATCTAGCCACAGAGGGGCTTCATTGTTCACTTATTTCAGTACAGAGCAAGAGTTTCTTCCCGAAGGTCCCCACCAGTATCACACACATTCATCTAACACCTTTTTTATATTTGTTTTTTGCAGCTCTTTGGAGAATTCCTACCCGGAATCAATCTGGGGGTTGTTTTCTTTTCCATTCTAATCATTTGCAATCCCAGTGCTTGCATATAAGGGCATCTTACTGTACACTTTCAATTCAAATTATGTTGCCGTGTCCATGAGTTGGACACCTCCTTGTAGCACTCTGCTTTCCTTAAATTGTCTGGCTACAATGCACATTTGTCCAGCTGCTCAGACTTGGATTTTAAGCAGCAGCTACCATGCAGTGGTGTATCCTATTTACACATCCCTTGACATCACTGGAGGAACCAGAGGGATGTGCTCCAAATCCATAGCTTTCCATCAATACAACAAAACCACAGTAATGATTTCTTTATCTCTCTTTGCCTGTCATACTACTGCTGAATGGTCTGAACTGAACACTTACTGCCAGACCCAGAGGTTCTGCTCAAGCTAGGTCTAGGGCTGTTCGCTGAGAGGATAATTTATAGCTGCAGTGATTGGAGAAGTGCCCATAAACTGTACAAGAGAAGTCAGTGAGCAATAAGGAAAGCTCCAGCATTTGGTACAGTATCTCCCACTCAACCTTTCTATGGAATTCCTTTTTAATTGCTAAATTAAGAAAAGGAGGGCTTTGTTTCTGTACAGGGCTTAACTCAGTGCAGACAAGTTGACTATTATTCATTACTCTTATCAAAACAGTCATTACATAAAAGCTGGGCTCGGGTTTGTATTGCAAACTGAGGTTGTGACTTGTCTCTTTCTCATCTTTCCAAATATTTCAGTCAGGTTTTGTTTATCTTAAACCAACATCTTGCATCTCCCAGTGGCAGGTCTCAGCATGCAATTTATTCACTTCTCATTCCATGCCACATAAAAAACATTACCAAGTTTATATCTTTATGACTAATGAGCTGTTGGTTAACACTTTTGAGGCAATTAACCAGCAGTATCACTTCTTATCAACTGACAGAGACATTGTTGCATTCAAATTTCTCTATGGGGTAACTCCCTATCCAGAATTCAGCCCCTGCTCGTTTTCTCTGTCAGACAAGGCTGCAGGTGAAGAGCAATGGGAAGCCATGAGTGACCTGTCCATTAGAGCCCCGATGTGGCGGCTCATGCAGTTTATGATGCACTGGGGCAGACAGAATGGTGGCCTTCAGCAGAAGTGCTTGCATTTGTTACTGCATACACGCAGCCCCTCTCAGGTTGGTTATGAGAGCCCGCTGCCTGCATAGGGACCCCGGCCAGGGCTCCTCAGAGCCTTGTCACTGCCTCATGCTGCAGCGGTCCCTCAGGGCCAGCAGCACGAGGCTTAGGACAAAGCTGCCCTTCAGGTTTCCCTGGCTGCTGCCAAGGGACCACAAAAGCAGGCTCAAGATCAGGGTAGAGCAAATCATCTTCAGCAATGGCTGTACCATTATCCTAGACCAGGATACACAGAGGAAAACCTGGTGAGGGTGTGATGAAGTCCATGAGGACACAGAGTCTTTAATTTCCATGCTCAAGCACCCACAGGGATGTAGCTTGGAAGGTGCAGAGCTCCCCTGTGCTTTAAAATGCATGGCTTTAAAATGCATGCTTTTATTTCCTGTACAGTTGAGATCTTTTGCTGTGAAATAACTTTTTGTGACAACACTGATCCTGCATACACATCTAATTGACAACTTTGGTTTGTTTTTTTCCAGGATTAGTATTTCACTTGAAGTTTACTTTTCATTAATAAATAAGGGAGGGTTTGTCCTTGTCAAAAGGACATTTTTTGTTGCAGCATGCTTTGTGGCATCCTTACTGGCCCATTGGCTGTGGGAGGAAAGATTCATGGTCCAGCACACACTCCTACAGGAGAGTAACAGTGGGGGCAGCATAGCACAGGGGCAGGCAGTGCAAAGGTGCCTGCACACCTTCCCTGCTAGGAGGTATTACAGACAGTTAGAATAGGCACGTCTGCACAGAGAGGCAGCACCATAGCCACTCTTCACCTGAGGGACAAGCCTAAGGGGCTTTATTTTGCAGCCCAGGCTAAGCATCCCACTAACACAGAGGACAAGCATAATTCCCCTATAGCAAGCACATTCCTCACGTGACACGGCAGCCCCTCACAGGAGACATGGAATCAAAGCCACAGCTTCATCTCCTTGATGCACATCCCACTCCCAGGGCTCTGCTCCAGGATTTTGCAGGCAGAAGTTAACAGAATCCTGGGCTGCACCTGAGAGAGGGATTCCGATGCCTGGATTGTGGCTGCCAGTCCCTGTTGGTACAGAAAAGCCCTGGTGGGAAAGTGTGGTGACTCTAAGGGTATTGTAAATCAAATGAATCCATCAGGCTCCGGGGAGGTAATGTTCCACCTGAGATTCGTATGCAAACCCTGAAATATTAAAAGCACCCCAGTGAAGGCACTGCTAATTAAAAGGAGAACACATTTGTGTGTAGAGAACAAATTATTTAAAACATAAATTATTTCTTATTTAGATAATGGTGTCTAATTAAATGTTGAAAGAGCCGGATAACAGTTTATGCTGTAAAATGATCTGTTAAACACGTTCCCGTTAACATCAATACAGCTATTGACAAGCAGATCCAATTTTGTTTTACTTTGAGAGAGCAGACAACAGACAGTTTTACTACTGCTATCTTATTTTACAAGCATTAATGAACAATTAACTAACACTGGCACTCTTTCCATCTGTAATCCTGTAGTAGGATCACTAATCTCCACCAGTAGCAGCTAATGATGAAGGTCTCTTAAGCTTCACTTCTTATCTCAGCCAGTTCTTAATACTTGCATAAGTATGCTTTCTGAGCAGGGCGGCCCCCCATTGCTCTGCGACTGGAATACAAAAGACTGGGGAAATTTTTGAAGGGTTTTCTGTTCAATAACACCTCTATACTTATGTTTGCCTTCCTACAACAACAAACACAAGTGATCAGCAGAGGACTAGCAAGGTCACTAAGGGCTCTGTGTTTCCATACTTGTTCTAATACTTATAAGAATGTATTCATGCCCTATTATATATATTCCCTGGCTGCTGAGGCAGAAGCTCCAAACTAAACTAAACTGAAATGAAATAAAAGGGGGAAAAAAAGAGAAGACTAAAACAGTATTTGTTTCAAGAACGAGTTTGCTGTTTATGTCTAACAAAAGGAAGTTGGAAAGCGGTTGCCATTAAAAATACATGCAGGATGAATGCAACTTATTGTACACAATACACATGACATTTTCCAACTTCTCTTTCAAAGTGTTCCTGTGTATAACGTACACATGAGATCCGTGTACTGGGATGACAGGGAAGTTGCCATACGCAGCTCTATTTATTACGTGCACACTGCTTGAACACAGTGGCCCTGACCCAAGCAGAACTCAGGACAATTCAGGAGTAGCTTCATGGCCTTGACACAACTACTCCAGCTGGGTCCAAACATCCCCTGCAGCTGCTGAATATAAGTAGCAAAATGCTGGTTCCATTCAGGGAGGTGATACGGGTCCATTAAAAGCTCAGCTGGACCCTGCTTGCATTAAGGTGTGCAGCAGATGGACGAGCATCAAGTTGCCCCACCATACTTGACATGGAGGAACAGCCTCAGATTGCAACAGGTTACCAGGAGCTCAGAACACATCTACAAGCTATATCCCCAGAGACTTTATAGCAATAAATAGCAGTATGAGGCATTGCTGAGGAAATGTGCTGTATAAGCAGCTAGAAATAGAGAATTAATGTTTCTAAAGCAATCAGAAGCTGCCTTCTTGCATATTCTGCTCCAAGACTTCTTCCAGTCTAAGGCATACAGAGAAGCTGAATTCACCTGACGCCCACAGCTGAGACATAGCTTGGAAACAACTCCTGCTGAGTGTCACAGACACTAATTGCCCCTACAGATACAGGCTGGTGTTTTGTTGCGCTTGT
This sequence comes from Amazona ochrocephala, assembly GCA_039720435.1. Taxonomy (NCBI): domain Eukaryota; kingdom Metazoa; phylum Chordata; class Aves; order Psittaciformes; family Psittacidae; genus Amazona; species Amazona ochrocephala. The sequence goes on along the minus strand of CM077884.1, from coordinate 20,139,283 downwards.
ACAACGCATATCACAATGCTGACCTTTTTTTTCACCAGAGCACCTCAGTACAGACAATAAATAGCATTAATTAGAGAAAAAAGCACACTTGCTCTGTACCTCTGCAGGAATTGTGACTAAACCTCACTTTGACCAAAAGAAAGTACAGCTAAAATCCAAAAGTAGCCTGGGTGTGCATGTTGGAAGGCGCAGCGATAAAGGGAAGAGAGGTTCTGGGACTACCTGCAGTCTTTATTTATTCAAGTGAAACTTCTATTGAAGTCAAGAGGGATTTTGCCAAAGTGAGGCCAACCAAGATGTCAGCAGCAGGCCTTATCAAATCCAGAGAGTGAAATGACTGCTTATGGAAAAATCACCAGCCATTAGTGAGAAAAGAAGGAGGATTTTGATTTGTTTCACCCAGCTTTTTCATTTTTAAGCCTTTGCTGTTTGGCTTCATATCTGATGTATGGAGATTTCCTTGATGTGACAGTCACCCACAGTGAGGGTGGATAGCTCATTCCCATTCCCCTCTGCAGGCTTCAAATCTCAAGCAATGACTCCAGGTGACAATGGCAGGATCAGAAGATGGGGAAGAGGAGGTGGATGGAGCTAATTTCTGCTTGACACATTATAAAGATTCCCATTACAATGGTTACATAGGATGCAGCTTGGCATATTTATGTGGATTGCCTGTATATTTGACCATGAGACTCATCCATTACCCTGACTGCATAGTAATATTTCAGCTGTCTTCAACCCAGCTCAGCTCTACAAGTACCAGAGAGAAGAAAATTAACTGTATTAACGCACTCCACTATATCTCTATCCTAAGAGGGCAAATTATCCAGGGTGGAGATCTGGAGTAACACAGCTAAGCCCATTCTGATACTTGACATAGCATCTAGGTCCACATTTTCCTGCACAGCACAACATACTGTCAGGGCTATTAGCAGTGGCTGGAACAGCAGTATAGTGATTATAGACAAGCATAAGCACAGGCTAGTCAAATGGTTGCTTGGATTAAGCATAAAATCAGCCACTATTTTCCTTCAACTGTTTCAAAATGCTCATTTACCTCCACGTAATTTTTGCATTTTCCCAAAGGGATTGTCATTTTTACTGTTGCCTGCTGTACAAAGAAAATGTCAGTGTTTAGTGCATTGTTCCCATCTTTATATGATAAAGGGGAAGATAGAAGCTAATTAACAATACTGTTTCCAAGATAGCAGAAGAGCTTGTCTGTGATGATAGTGATTTGAATTAACCAGGATGAAGCCAAAACCTTGGTTCAACATTTCCACTTTGTAGGTATTGGATATACTTCTCCACCCCCACCCAGCTCACATATTCATTACCCAAATTGCCTATCCTCAAAGTGATAATATAGTGTGGTACAACATGCCCCGACAGGACACAAATTGACTCTGTGCCTAGATACTACACAGACAGTGTAAAGCAAATATCTCACTCTATTATCTGTTGTCTCTATGAATCAACAGATTACATGGTTCACTGGGTAGCTGAATAACTTTTACACAGTTTGCTCATATCTATTTACACATATTCCACAAAAAATACATTAACACCAAAGAACAAATGTAAAAAAAAGTATACCTGCAGAATCCAGATAAATTACACATGTGAAAAAACACAATAAACAGTCATGCTTATATTTCATATGCAGGGTCCGTAGAAAGGAGACTCTTCTCTAGCGACAAAAACCTGAGACCAATAGTTCTGTGCAAGGCCCTAAAAATCTTAAAAGGAAGCTTTAATTTGTGCAAGTTTGTAGCTGAGATTATGCACCACATTTTAAAGAGCCTTCAGTGTTCCCCAAAGTAGGCCCACAGAGTGGGACCCTCACCAGAGGATACTTCACTGATGATCTCCTTGTAGATGCATCTCCATCCATCTCTAATCTGTGGCTATTCAGAGCAGCACATCTCCTGCATCTACTGCCATTCCTAGCCATCATTTAGCCATTATTTGGAAGGGAAATCAGCAAGCTATGCCTTCTTTTTTTGTGCCTTGTGTGACAATGTTGTGAGCGGAGCAGTTTGCCCCATGTCACCTTAGAAGGGAACAGAGCTGCAGCCAGCTGTAGGATTTATACGCAGCTGTCAAACTGCACATGGATATAGCCTCCTATCTGGATCACTTGTGTTTGCCAACACTCAAGAAGCAAAAGCGAAGGCTGTGCAAGAGAAGAACAGAAGGTGTCTATGCCTTTCAGTGCTGCACCTTACAAAATTCAAACACTCAATTTCCACACATACATCCATTTTACATACATACATACACACACACACACACACAGAGTGGCCTCACCAAGCAAATTTCCCTATCCAATATCTTCAGCAATTCTCCACATTCTGCTCCACTCAGCTCTGTAACACAATGCAAGTGTTGGCACTGGTGCATTACAAACTGTTCTGTCTTTTCCTCTTCTGCTGCCTACAACCAACTCTTTTCCCTCCCAGATACCATTTAAACCTATTCCCTGACTCTGTTAGAGCTCCACTTTTTCTCTATCTCACTCCAGACAATGACTTTTCCGGGCTGTCCTCAGACAGTGGCATTAGAAGCTCTTGCCCTGTTGTCTGTCTCCTGCATCCCTTATACATCATCTTCCAGCAGTGGAAGCATCTCTCTTCAGCAGAGATAACAGGCAGTGAAAACTTCATCCACCTAATCATCACGTGCTTCTTACCTTCTTTAAAAAGGGAAGTTTGTCTTGAATTTCTGGGCCAGTTATTTCAAACCTGACACTATAATGAAGCAAAAGAGTTTAAAAATATATCACATGGAAGTTAAGTGGGAGTATCACAAACTTCCAATTATATTAAACAGAACAGCAACAGTAACTTATTATAAGATTAAAGCTAAACAGAGGGATGCATTCAAATTTAGTAGCTTACAGTATCTGTTTGCAGGTATGAAATAAATAGCTGTGAAAGAAAGGCTTTTCAGTGCTAATTAAGTAGCATATGAACAGTCAAAAACTGCTGGATATTGGATTTTTAAGAGCATCGGATGAGGGGGATTTGTGGTATTCTGAGTTGGTTAATAATATCTAATTTGAAAAGGAAGGTTTGTTATAGCTGCTAGATTTTCCTCTGTAAACGATGCCTGCTACTCTGGGCAGCAAATCCTACATACTTTTGGTAATGCAAGATGCTGTTGTAACAGCCTTTTGTGCATCCTGATTGAAAATTCAGCTACATAACCCTCACTGAACTGTTTACCTTATGTACTTATTTAACTAACATTCAAACTGACAAGTCTCCTATTTCTGGGCTTTCTTTTTATACTTTAATGTATGCCTTATCAGATGAAGCTCAGATACTACCAAACTTTGCATGTTTTTGATTTTGCACATAAACTGAAGGGCAGAATTCCAGTCTATGTCCTCAGTCATTCAATTTTTCAAGATCTTTGAACAAGACTTCAAACCCTGCAAAAATACAACCCAAATACAGACTTGCTTCTCTGTCTGTACAAATACGTGAAAGAAACTGGTATGTCAAGTTTCAATGTAGGCAAGCCTAATTGAAGATTTAACTACATTCGAAACAAGAGGCAGGCAGCGCTACCAAACTGCTTTATTCAAGGGCAGAAAGACATTCTGGAAAAGAGCTCGAATTATTCATTACAAAAACATTATCCAATTAATTTAAGGCAATTTTTCTGATCATTAATAATTCACAGGCAGCTCCTGATGGTGGCTGATGTGTGCATCAGCCCTGATCCTGACAACACTTAGGCGCATGTTTAGCTTTTAATTTTCCCCATCATCCCATTGAGCCCCATCAATTTTCCCTGTGTGCTGCAGGTGAGCCTATGGAGAGTTTGTGAACAGCTTGTTTCCCTGGGTAGTATTTTAAGGAGTAATCATTTACTTGAGTTGTGCAATATTGTGTCTGCACCTAATTGGATGAATGACAGTTCGTGAAGAGAAGACTGAATGCTGAGTGGCAAAAGATGAATGTTCTTGTTCAAGCCCTTTTCTCACACAAAGAGGTTTCACTTGAATAAAGCAGCACTTTCACAAACATTTATGTGAACAAAACCAAATACTGATGCAAATATTCATAATAATGAACAAAGCAGGACATGACATACCCTGCATGAAAACAGACCATGGGAATGAAGGGTTCTGAATGCTCCTTTAGCCATAGGTACCTTATAATGTCTCCAGGAGAAGGCCAAATGCAAATGCCATGCATTGGAAAGCATTCCAAAAAACCTGTTATGTAACTTGGCTTCCTGGCCCATGTGCATATTGTAAATTACGCCATCCTAAATGACCAAGTTCTTTTCCTACCTCTGTTCGGAAGCCCTTGCACTTCCAAGGTACTTCAAATGAAATAAAACCTCAGCTGGCATGTTCTGCAGCCATCAAAAAAAGCTATGAGCTATTTCCTGTCGTGCCTATGGTCTCCACACAAATCTTCACTCCTGTTGCAGTATACCTGTGGGAAGCTTGAATGGTTGTCATTTCTAGTGCTTTAAGAATATCTCATTATGGAGTACTTCTGAAAGAAGAAAATAATTATTAGTTAGCCAATTTGTAATGAGATTTCTCATGTTCTTATTCCCGTTTCTCCACAGGTCCATTTCTTTTGTACCTATTTCTTTTGTACCTCAGTTAACACTCTCTTAGCTGTAGAATCATAGAACCGTTTAGGTTGGAAAAGACCTTTAAGATCAGAGCCCCAGCTGTTGACCCAGCACTGCCAAGACCACCACTAAACCATGTCCCTGAATGCTACATCTACATGTCTCTTAAATACCTCCAGGGATGGTGACTCCGCCACTTCCCTTGTCTGCCCATCCCAGCGCTTGACAATAGATCAAATACTGCAGCAAGTCCCCTGTAAATAAGATGTAATTAAGTGCAGCAATTCTCACTGATGGTTTAAACAATTATGCACATCTAGAGCTGTGCTGACAGCTAGGTATAATGCCTTGCAAACTCTCAATTACCTGCTGTCCACCAACTGCTGTCTCACTCAAATCAGCATGAATTGCAGATCACTTAGATTCTTTTTGGAGAGACCCACTCAAACATAGTATGATCCCAGCATCTGACATAACAAAACATGATTGCTAAAAGACAAACGGAAACAGGCTTATTTTTGTATCTGATATCTGACAACAACATAGATACAGTGAGTATTTGATTCAATTTTGTGTGTCAAATGGCAGCGGAGCAGACAATAAGGTGTCCACAGTATTTATGAACAGGCAAACACCACAGTTCACTGACAAGGCAAAATACTTTTAGGCAGCACTGAACCTGTCTGCTTGCATTAAGTTGGGGCAGATTTCTAGATTGGATAGAAAAGCTGCTATTTTTTATGTATTTTAACCACTCTCACTGCTAGCACAAAGCTTAGGACAGCTCTGACCACTGTCGTTGTGGCCCTCTCACCTGACTGTTCTTTTAACAAAGCCACTTTCATTTGTTCTCTGCATAATCTGCCAGGCTGGATTTCGATCATACTAACGCACTGCCCACACACCACAGGGAAAGAAACATTACCCCTAAAGTTACAAGGAGGAATATCCTACTGGAGTTTCAAATCAAGTGGCTATGGACTGTGCCAGGGAGGTTCTATCCCATGCTCAGTGGCAAGTATACTTAGAGAGCAGCGCATTCAGTCTTTCTTTCAAACAAAACATGTTTTTTCCCAGGCACTGCCCACAGGGTGTCAGTTGTTATTACATTTATTATTAATTATTAAATTATTAACATAATATCTGCTGTATTATTAGGAAAAATCTTTCCACTAGATTTTCTTTAGCCTGTCAGAAGGAGCTACCCCAGCCTATGTTGTAACAACCACACTGCCACTACTCCACTACTGTAGTGCAAGTATTTGTGGATGGACCTGGATGCTCCCTTCAGTTCCACATAGATAAGTATTTCCAGGAAGGCCAAAAGCAGTAGAGATCTACACATCAACGCCTGTGGAGAGTGTGATACTCCAACCAATTCAGTGCTCTTACATCAGTGCAAAATGCAAATATAAATGAGTGACACTACACTGAGAGAAGCTTTCCATGAGTGCAAAACTCCCTACATTCATGTTATTCTGGGGAATGAAGACTTTGGGAAACCAAATGTCACTGTCAACTGCAGAAGTCATTAATATGGTGACACAGGCATGTGCTACCTAAAGCCTTTGGGTTGGTGGGCACAGCCTGGCAAAGCCTAATAACAGCATACCCATGGAAGGGGGGTTAGAACTAGATGATGTTAAGGTCCTTTTCAACCCAAACCATTCTATGATTCTAAGTCTGCTTCAGCCTCCCTGCAGCCCTTGCCATGGGAGGAGCTGCATTGCTCAGTGATTTGTGAAGACAAATAGTGAGGCTCTTCTTGCTCACCATAGAAATTCTGGCCCCAGGTAGGCAAAGGCTCCTTGTCCTCCATCATCCCAGGATGCCCAGGGCAAGCAGAGCAAGGGAAAGATGCTGCTCCCAGCAAGGCAGAGGGGCCCATCACCATCCAGAATCCTGCTCCTGCCCTCACACTGCCTCAGCGCCACCTGCCCCATCAGTGCCTCTGCTAGGAGACTCTTTGATAGGTAGCCTGCCTCCTGCTAGAGTGATATTTCAATCAGACAGAGGCTTTCCGTGGGGTGTGAGAAGGGGGGGAATTAACTGTTCCCTCTCAGAAAGTGTCATAGTGATCCTCTGAATTGCTATTTGAATCTGACCGTATTCAGAGACATATTTTCTTCCACAGTTGCCAGCTGGCCCCAAACTCTCTGCCCTGACTGCACTCAGAAGTCTTCATCCTAATCCCAAACTATTCATCCCAGCACTTCTGCTGCCATCAATAGATTTAATATGTTTTTAATGCCTTCCTTGAACTTGCCTTGTCTCCTGTCAGCCAGCCAGAAGTGGTTTTTATCAGGAATAAGATTCAAAAAGCTTGCCCTGCAGCAATCCCATCGTGCACTTCTTTGTCAGAATCCTAATGACGATTTATATATACTGAAAAGACTATCTCCAGCTGTAAAACCGAACAGCTTCTGGGGGTCTATACAGTTCCCTGACCTCAGACCTGTCTTTATATTTTGATCTTGGGGATAGTGCCTCCCAACACTCCGAATCCTCCAGTTATCCCTGCGGTAACAAAGCGAGAGCTTAACCAGTAGTAGTGAGACTTAAAACAGGGCACTCAGGATCAAAGTGACTAACAAACTTGAGTATTAGCCACTGCATCAGCCCTAGAGACAGTCACGTTAAACTGCAGCATGAATATGGCTAAGCCTCCATGCTAAATCTAAACATCACTCTCCTGAGGATGTGCATCCGAAGAGCCATTTTTGCCAAGGTATGTATGAAAGCATGCTTCATTTACCGTGCTAAACAGGCATCTGCTACAGACATTGTCCTCCCAGGCAGAGAGGAATTATACAATTATGTTGCTTTTAGGCTCCATGGAGCTATTTTTAGGATTTTTCCTGCGTTATTTGCTTTTACTTTCATCTCAAACAATAACAGAAGAGATTTTGCCCTACTGATTCAGAAGAGATGAGGAAATACGGAGAGTGTGAGAGCACTGATGAGTCTGGATTAAGAAAAAACATAGGCAGGATAAGGTTCTGTCAATGAACTGACACTTCATTTTCCTTCCATTGTCTGATTACCAGAAGAGCAGTACACTAGCAACAAGGATGATCACATGAAGGCGGGAAAACACAACTGTCAGGCTTCAAGCACAAAGCCTATTCTTACATTGCCATTCCTTAAATCCAGACATTAGAGCAAAAGGAATGAGAAAAAAAGCAGCTCACTCATGGCTAGCTTACTGAGGATACTGCAAAAGATTATGCTAATCTTCACTTCATTGTCCTCTGCAAAATGTTTTCATACCATGCCTTTTATCTGTGGAAGGGATGCACAACCTCTCAACTCTGCGACAGCGAGCACTTTCTGTGTGGTTTCTGCGTAATTAACACCAGCACTAGACCTTTTCATTTTTGCTACTCAAGCTTATGGCCTTTTAAGGGTACCCACAGGGGAGCATCCCTCGCCCCTTTGCTTGTGGCCTAAGTGATAGTCGCAGCTTATCCTTAGCTACATATACCATCTGTTAATAGCAGAAGGATCAAAAACTTTTGGCTAGCCTGCATTTCCCAAAGAATGGGGGCAGGCAGCATAAACAACACATTAGGCAAGATTTCCAAGAGTTTTAATTCTGAGCTGGGGCCTGAAGACTTCAGGTTTTATTTAAACTGCCATTGCATTATTGTCTAGATTATGCTCACATGCACAATCGTCTTAGGAGGTGGCTTGAATTAGATGAAAGTCAGCATTTAAGATGAAATCCATTCTAACATAGCCTGATTTATCAATGAAGTATGGCATGTTGGATACCCATATTTTTTGGCAATTGGCACACAATGAATACTGAAGCTGCAGTTTTGCCCTGAAGTGTCCATGCCACTTTTGAGAGTAGAATCAGATGCTTGACTGTGTATTTGATGCCAGTGATGGTGGAAATTGCACCCCACAATTATCTCTGAGCAGCACAAACCCAATCTGACACTCGCAATCGATGCTCTTGTTAACTCCCAAAAATGTGGAGTGCTTAAAAAGTGAAAACAACAAATTATTGTCACTTTAGCATTAATGCCTATTTTCACCAGCTTTCCTACATGCAGATTTTATCTAATAGGTGGGTCATGGTGGTGTTAGTTCTTTCTGCCTAGGTACATTTCCCTGCTCCATTTTCCCACCAAGCCTTGCCATGCTGGTGTCCTGGCCTCCGGGCACATACACACCATATTTCGGTTAAAGGTAGAAAATGAGTGTATTCCATAGAGCAGTATGTGTTTTCAGGGCTCACTACCTGCTTTGCCCCCCGCCCAGGAGCAGCCACCTAGCAGCCAGGCAACAACTGACAGAGGTTTTAGCCTATCCGTGCAATTCCCAGATCCACTGAGGCTCCCATAGTTCATCTTTGCCTCCTGCCATGTCTGAGATTGTGGGAAGGCTACCAATGAACCAGATAATGGTGATATTTTGGTGGTGTGCATGAGATTACAACTGAAGCTGCTTTGGAAGCGGACTGGACCTCTGAATTTTCTTTCTGAGCATGATACTCATAGAGATAAACTTCTTTGTGGTCTGCCCAGAAGCACTAAATGTGGTTATGTGCTAACGATGGGCTAAAATCACTCCTTTCAGTTACCATGCATGTTGACATACTCTCCCTTCCCCAAGAAAGGCAAATGTGCCTTGAGATAGTTTGGCAGCATGACAGATGGTAACTACCACTGTGGCTTATTATAGTGCTGCCAACGTCTCAGATGTGCATTAAATTCATACACTGATAGGATGTCTCAAGGAAATGTTGCTCTACATTCTTCTGTGCAGGCATAATCCCTTTTCAAATAAAAAGCCCAAAGACATGAAGATTTAAAGCCCTCTCTGTCAGGATGTCCTGCACCAAAGGGTACATACTACAGAGAAACTTCTGACCTGAAGTAGCACCATGTTCTTAAATCTGAAACCAGCTTGTTCATTGTCGCACATAAAAGCCTCATGACTCCAGCCAGTTCCCCTCCAAACCACCTCAAGTTTACCACTCAGAGAAACAAGCTGCAAAGTGCTTAAAAGAGGTTTGAAAAACTTACAGGTGGGAGTAAACCATTGGTTAAATTCACATCACTTCAGTGTTCTGAACCAACTGATAAGGGGGGGGGGGGAGGTGTTAATTCTTTTAAATACCGTTTTTATAACTGTTAAGACTTTAATATGTTTCTCAAGTCCTGTCAAACCCAAAGCAAATTCTGTTTCTACAGAGGGTACAGACAGGTCATGGGATGTTTGTGCTCACATTTTATCTCTGGAAACTTAAGCTGAAATCCTGCATTACGTGGGAAATTAACATGAAAGTGCTGACTGCTGGCAATCCCTGTCCATGCCTGAAAAATCAAGCCATAATTTGCCATTATGCCTTCTTTTTTTTTTTGCTTAGAGAGGCTGCCAAGAAAGGATCTTTAGAAAACTGGGCTTAGGCTGCCAGGATAAAACAAAGTGAAGAAGTTTCCCAGCATCCAGCCACACTTTGCCAGGCTCAAGCTTAGCCTTATGAGCCTTCATTTTCATAGGCACTTCCAATAACATCTCATTTTACAAAGAAATTCAGGAGAAAGGAGCTGCACTAAGAACAGTTGCCACAGACCCAACTACTGTGAAGCTGCCACTGGGAGAAGTGGGATGACAAACACCTTTCCTATGTTTTGAAGCTCCTGTACAAGAAACTGTCCATGATCTGTGCAGGGGAATTGGAAGCTGCTTTTGCATTCTCTGTAAGCACAAATCACCAAAGTTGCTATCGTAAAAATAGCCACAGAGTCATAAAGAGATAGTTCCAGATTTTTTGGTTTTCATTCAGCTCCACTGACATACGTGGAATTACTTTTAGACTGCACCAGTTTAAGTGAAAATAAAACACATCCGAGCTCTGAAGGCCAGATTTCCAGCTCACTTTTTCAGTGTCATGTGGATAATCTTAAACAACCTTAATAGAACCATTTATGTGCAAATATAAAAGTATAACATAAATACAATATTTCCTTGTTGCCAGCATTCACAGCAGGCTTACCATGCTCAGAGATTAATAATTCCTATTAACTGTATAAAACTTCAAAAGAAGCTAATTTCCTATCCCACCTTCAGGACCCTGGTACAGTGACACTACAAACAAAACTAAATAGGTCTGTGTTTGTAGCAGGAAAAGCCTTCACTACATTCAAACCAATAAGGTCAAAACCTTTGGTTCACTGCCCATAACTCTATTGTCTTTCAGAAGTTCCCAAAATTTTCCCATGATTTGGTAAAAATGAGATAAACTTGCTAGTATCCCTTTGAAACTTCTTTTATAGAGGCACCCAAAATGCCACTCTCAGTAGCTGGTCTGTTAAATCTCCTATTAATTAGAGACAAAAAGCCTCACCAGCAACACAGGTTTTCTGCAATAAAGGCACAAATAATCTAGTTGGAGTTTCATTAAATGGGCAGTCCACCTAATAGTCACAGCTCCTGCAAGTGCTAAGAGTCACTAGTTTCTGTCCTCAGTGATTAAACTTTGTGGAATTATATTACGCTAGATCTCATACACCTCTGCAAAACAGCATTGCTGTGAAAACACCACTTACTGGCTACCTAGAGTTTTACTCGCTATAAGCTGTTTAGACCACATGAAACCTGCAATACACTGTTAGATCTTTACAAATTTCATTAAATCTTTTTCGGATATCCAAAAAATCCTGAACTACTTGAATCTTTTGTCTCCCAGCACTGGGGACTGACCCATAATCTCTTTCCCAGCCAGTATACCAAATCTGTAGCCAACCTTGTCACTGACTCCAACAGCTGCTTAAATTCACCAGAGGGGATAGCAGCAATCCTACTTCTAAAAGAACACCACAAGGCTTACGTTCATGATGCCTTGAGGAGACACTGAAAGGAAGGTCAAAGGTGAAGAAAAGATAAAGTGCAGTACAAGAAGATCAGTAAAGTTGAATCTTCTTGATGAAAAACTCATGTCTGTTTCTTCATGATGCAAACAACATAACTTCATTTCAAAAAGCCTCTGTTTTTTGTTGATTTTTTTTCTCCCCCTTCTCTTTTGGTTTGGAGTATTTTGAAGTTTATTGAAGGGTTTTTTTCTTCTTTTTTAGGTCAGAGCTCTGTGCATCTAAAAGCCTTATTCAGTTGTTCTTGTCACGAGTACTTTGTCTTACACAGGCTGCATTACTCTTGTAAACAGAGGCAGCATCAAAGTGAAAGCAGATAGAGTCACATCAGTGGATTAAGGCCTTCTGCATGATAAAGTAGCTACCTAGGGTGGGATAAACTTAATATGTGAAAGAATGTTATTGAGGAGGAATAAAGTGCCAAAACTCTGTCATTCTCTTCGTAATGTCCTAATCTAATGCCTGACACCAAGGCCTTAGGCCAGTGTTAGTGTTAATCAATGAAATACCCATCTGTGTTCCCTGTCCTTATCGCTATTTAGAACTAGCCTAAACTCAATTATTTTCCCTTAGAGACCAAGATGGGATATTAAGTTGAGTGAAAGGGATTGTGTCCCACAAAGAAATCTCAGCGTTAAAATGCAGAGGTGTCAACATCACTAACTAAATTTCAGCTAAACACAGATTAAATGCTAGTTCTTTGGACATGAAACACTGCATAGATTAAATCTGGTTAAAAACCCTTATTTAGAGAGTGGCTAAAAACTGTTAAGCAGTTTAATCAACTTATAATGTAAATTTTGTTCCTTCGTATGCATTATTTATCCCCTGCAATAACCATTGTACAATAAATGTTTGAAGAGCACACTCAGCTAAAGCACTAGGAAAGCAAAGCCTCTTGCTGTTACCCAATGCTGTGAATGATACAGACATTGCCAGATACATAATGGTGATCTGAGGAGTATGTAATTTATCCCATGAGTGAACTGCAAATCTCATAATTCAAGACTGCCTTAGTCACGAATGAGTTATGGAGGTGTTTTTCACAAGCGGGATTAATCTCACATCCCATTGATGCTCATCATTGTATTCTTGGTTTATATCACCAAGATATAAAATACTATCTTTTTGTTTTATTAAATTTTCAAACTTGTTTGGCTTGTGTTTTTGTACCTTTATATATATATATATATATATATAAAATTAGAAATCTGAAGACAGGAAGATTTTGCAGAAGTACACAGATATTAAAGGCATTTCCAAGTAGATATACAGAAAAGAGATAAATCAACTTCTGATTTAAAAACGAATTAATACTTTCAGGGGCTTTGTAATGAACACTTTCTAGGGTTAATTTCTGAATAGTCTCTGTGCTGAACTCACCACGTGCTTTTCTTTAGCATCTTTTTTTCCAATTCCTTTTTTAATTGGAAATTAATTGGGGATGCTTCCTACCACGAGCACTTTTATTTTTTTGTCAAATCCTTTTAAGGTTAGTAGTCAAAAATGTTACATAAATTTATAGCAAAAACATTTCCTTCTAAATGAAGAGATGTGCAATCGCTCAGGTATATATGAGAATGGAAAAGGTACTGAAAAGACTAAAATCAGATAAACATTCCTAATATGACCATCATGGCAATGCCAGAGGGGGAAAAAATAAAACAGAAGAAACACCTTTTTAGCTGACTTTCTTAGCCAGTAATTCACCAAGTGCAACCATTCTCATGGTATTGGTCTTACTTTTAGACATCCCACTCATGTGGCTTTGGTTCGGTACACCTTATTTCTCTTTGAACTATCACTATAATTTTCCTGATTTCCATTTTGCATCTTTGTTTAGCATCCCAAGTAAATTGACTGGAGAGAGGGCAGTAACATTCCCTTAACACTGGTAAGCACAGGATGCTGACAGGGGTTTTGGTGTCGTGAATGTTCTTTTTCCTTCTTAGCCAGAAGCATGGACATGATTGCAATGGAGCTTTCTGACTGTGGGGGTCCCTGATCTTCCTCTCTTCTCCAGCAGAAGTTACACTTAGTAACAGTGTCATGGGTTCAGCATCAGTTACAAACAGTTACTGATAAGCAAGATGCATGTGCTTTCTCATTTGCAGAGTACAGCAAAAAGTCTACTTTTTTAGACTCTAAGACTTTTTCACTTAAAAAGCAACAGATTTCTGCCCTGGTTACTTGGGACCCCAGGCATGGGAGCTGATTTTATGTGAAATACAGTCAAGGGGGAAAAGCAAACATGATTGTGAGGGTTCGGGTTTGTTGGGGCTTTTTTCTCTCTTCCAAGAGGGAGGGATATGGTATTTCAAATTATAGGCAGTTGTGAAATTCTGGTTTACACTGTGGAAAATGTAAGTAGTTCTTGGGTCATTTAGATATTTCTCAAGGTGACAGTTGGAAAAGTTCATAAAAAAAGCATTGTTTGAAGCCTGAAAAAGTAATTTTGTCAAGATTTATGGGGAGCATTAAAGACTTGAGGAACTAAGGGATTCAAAAGTCTGCTTCTAACATAGCTGAGTGAGCTTTGGCTTGTACTTTAGAAAGCACTGTATCTTCTTGGGTTAGCAGAAATTGTTAATGATAATAATAGAAGAGAAGGTTGGCGAGAGGGCTCCTCTTAAAAAAAATTATGCTTTTTAGACCCATTCTCCTCTCCAAGGTCTCTGTATTACTTTGACTGAATAAAATTGTTCCTAGAGGGTTGCATTACAAAGGCTGAGTCTACCCTATTTTGATGAATCCCAAACTTACAGAGAGGCACACACCACAATAAATAAAAAGGCTGCTGCTAGTAGCAGGCATTTGGAAGTCCCATACTGGTGAAAATCTGAAGGCAGCTGTGTACTATTCTCATCACAAATCAACCTTTCATGTTCACAGTGACAATACTAAAAGAGTGGGCTGGTTTAAAATTCTTAGTACGTCTTCTTTTTGGGGGTCTTTTTGCAAGTTTAGGGGTACTAGAGTGGCTTTAGGTGGGCTTAGGGTTACTTTGGTGGCTAGGGAGGAGTGTCTGAGAAGATCGTTGAAAGCTTTGCACTTAGGAACTAGGGCAAAGTTTTGCTACTTGCTTCACTCTCCAACCTGGCATTGGAGGGTATTGTGTTATTATGACTCCCATCTCATGAGACGGACATAAAACTGGAGATTCATCCACATGTATATAAATCAAAGTCCAGACTCCCTGCCACAAGTTGCATCAGTTGTATTAATACTCTGGCTGTAATTCATTCTTCCTACTTGAATCCGCCTGCAGGTTTTACAAGCAGATTTTCTGCCTGTACTTGCTGGATACTATTTCTGTCTATGCTACCCTGCAGATGTGGCTGCATTTCAGTTACAACTAAATGCTTCCCTGCTTAAGCAGTATGCAAAAAGTATAGCCAACCGCTTAGAATTCTTCTAGAAAACATTGTGAGCTTTAAGATGCTCTGCCCCACCTCCGTCACAGGGACGGAGCTATAAGCTACAGTACAACCAATCCCATCTAAAGGGTACAACCTAATGCAATTCCAATATGAATTATGGATGAACACTGTAGCACAAGACAGTCAGAAAGCTCATTGTGTAATTCAGCAATTCGATCATGGTGGTTGTTAGTGTACAGTACCGTACACTATAGGTGGAGAGGGGAACTGAGTGCCAAGTGGATCAAAAACAGTCTATGAGAGCCAGCTAAAAAAAGCTATTGTATTTAGTTGACTGAAGTGGAGAATGAAGTGCTCTCCCTCAATTAAGGAAAGTGTAGTGGAGCTGATTAACCTGCTTGTTACCTTTGTAACCTGAGATTTAGATTGTGAATGAATACATAGAGCTGTAGATTCCTTTTATCAGACAAGAGTAGGATGAACAGTTTGAATGAGAGAACTACAGGGCTGAGAGGTTCTGGCACTTAACCTGTTTACAAGACAGCACTTAATTTATAAGAGGTGGTCAGTGCTACTCTATACATAAGTCACCAATACAGAGCATGACGGGCATATGCTATGCTGCAACTGCCTTGCAGGTTGTGCATACAGATCTAAACACCTAAAATCCTTCATCTAGACAACATCCCTGAGCCACCACAAAAGCTGCATGGCCTGAGCAATCACAGCATCCCCTGAAACCACCAGACCTCCTGCATGCGAAGTGCCCACACACCTTGTGCACCTCATCTCTCTACTCACTTCATTCTTTGTCTTCTGTGCATCTCAGGCTAATGGATCAGACTTCATATTTATTAATGTTAAGCATCTTTCACCAGCCCTCCACCCCTTTCTGGAAAAGGCCTGAGGCTACATTCTCCCCTCAGTTACATCTGTCCAATCCCATTGACTTCAGTGAGGTTGAACAGGTGTAAGCAAGGAGAAAATTTGGCCCCCTGTTGTCTGTGAATTGCATTATCTGTGCTCACCACTGCCATGACTTTATGTCACTGGCAAGTATAATTAATTTATAGTTTGTCTTATTCTCTTAGTTGTTTAATAAATAGATGAAAACAGAAGACTCCTGAGGGACTTACTCCAGTTACCTGTAATAGAAACTCCCCCACTGATACAGCTTCTTCAGGAATATCCTTGATACTTCCTCCCCTTTTTATCAATTCTTTATGATTTTTCATTATCTTCTCTGGATTCTGCAGTTCTGCAGAATTACATTTCCTGTGTATTGTAATGTGACCTGATAGAAAATAAATGGTGACACTACTGAAAACAGAGTCTATCTTAAACTGAAAATACTTTTGCCAAGACCAGTGTCTGCACTTAGCATGAGGAACACCATCACCTAGCAATCAGACACAATAAATCATGTTGCCATAAAGACTGTTGCCTGAATTAACTGAAAGATACATTCAAGAAGTCCTCGGGGGTTTCTTAAAATTAACACTTTATGAGATTGAATAGTTTTGTGAGCCTGAATCGAAGCCTTCTGAATAGCAGTTATTGTTCTATATGCTCATCTGTCTTAGAAAACTGGGGCTATCTGACCACCTTCAAATGTCCCAGCACAAAATCTGTTCTTTATTAAATTAGGATTGTATAAAACTGTTGCTTGATTAGCAATGTAATCAGTAAAGTATTGATAAATGGTCATCTAAAGCAGAAAAGAAAAAGCTTCATCTCTGTGATGAGGAAATCCCTCCAATGAGATCATCATGGCTACTTCTGCTAAAACCAGTAAACTCAATATCAATACACTTCAAGCATAAAGAAGAAAATTAGCAATCCTTGTCTTCCAATGTCACTCTTAGCTTTCTGAGCATTTTAGGTACTATCATCATCCTTTACCTTGTTGGTGCATTATAAAGAGGCACACTTCAGCCAAAGATCATCCAGCAGATCAAAGGCAGAGCAGGCTCCCCAAGGTCCAAACTAGCACACTGTTCTCCAGACTAAACCTGTTGTTCACTGCAGCAAGTCAGTTGAGTTTCATTCCAACACACTCACTTCATAGGCACTGGAAACTCTCTACATTCCTATGGAATAAAATAAATCTGACTTACCTTTTCGAGTATTTTGGGGAGAGGGTTGTATCTTTTAAATACTATGCCTGGTTTATTCTGAACTTCTAGTAAAACCTAAGCAGAAGTTTACAAAGGCAGGGTGTTCAATGACTGGCAGTGCCTTTTGCTGTACTGGTAGTACATTTAGAGTACTTATTGAATGGTGTTAAGTCAAGAGCAGGCCTCCTGCTCCACAGGTGGTACTCTTCTCACCTCCCACTAAATTAATGCCTCTCCTCCTAGATGTATGGATTTCCTGTCATGGAAACAATCTTCTTCCAGTAGAGATACAACAGACTATTATGCCAGCATCATGCAACTTTCAGCTGATAACTAGAGCTCGATGTATTATGTATGTTCTACTGCTCTAATAAATACAGGATTGACTTGTTTACTACCACCAGTGTTGTCTCGATTAGCACTGTGGTTTTTTCTAGGCCATTTTTCATTGGTGAGAGGAAGCTAAGACCCACTTGGTTCTCCATTAATCCAACTGTGTGAAACAAACTGGCTGATTTTTCAGCTTGTGTTGTTTGTTGCTTAATGTGGAGAAATCGATTATTTCATTGCTATCATTAACACCCTTTTTATGAAGTGCAACATCATTTATTTTTCAACTTTGAGCAACAAATTAGTGCCTCTTTTTTCTGCATGGAAATTCTGCCTCAAAAGTTCCCTCATTGGGCCAAAATTTACATCAAGATTCCACAGCATAGTGCCCTGGAACAGGCTTCCAGACAAGGCATATGGCTATTGTCACAGTCAGGAGTGATGTTTCCCTTCTCATTGACACCAGTTGGAGTTGAATCAAGCCTGGCATCCAGGATCTAGGGCTCACTCACTCTGATTGCCCACATATCTCCAAAGACTGTAAACAGGTAAGTAACCCTGAACCTACCCAAACTTAGAAATTCCACCCCTATTTCTACATCTTTATACATCTATCGAGGAATTCCCCACTGGGACTAGAAAGACTCCTCAGAAGACTACCAGTAAAGACGCAACAAACTCCTGGATTTAGTTCAGTGCAGGCAATAGATAGTTGCTATCTGAAGTCAGATGTCTTGTCTAGGGATGAGGCAGTTGCTAGCTGAGGTCAGATGTCCTGTCTAGGGATGAGGCTGCCCAGTCAAGTACATGATGTACCAAGTCCGACCAGACCCCAGCTATTGTCAGGGTAAGGTGGGAAAGGAGAATTACAATTAATGAAATAAAAGCCCTGCAAAATAACATCAGGAACAAAAGAGAGGACAGACAGAGAAATTAAGCAGAAATGGGTCCACATAGGAAGAAAATCCAAGTACAAAGCCTTAGATTAAAATATTAGACATAATATGTGTAATAGGGGTTAAAACAGCCTCAGCTGCTCCAGAAATAGGCTGCTCAAAAGCTAGATGTATAGGATGGCCCAGGTTCTCAAACACAGGGACCCGATGTCTTGTATTAGATGTGTAAGCAACAGATCAGCTTATCTTAAGTGCCAAGTACCCAGCATGACCCATGTAACCCTCTGCAGATTTTAGACTGTTGTTTCTGGAAACAGCCCAGCACAGTATACACTGCTGTGTAGCACTTGATTAAGCCATTCAATTACCTACAACAAGTTATGGTCATTAGAAGTGCAACACATTTTTCACAGTACTGCCAATACCCATTACTTGTCCATAGACATCTGACACCATCTTAAAAAGCCATATTCCAGGCAGAAAGGAATCTAATCCTGCCCTTTCCAATCCCTTCTGGACATATCTTGGACCACTGCAGTAATTCACTTTAGCATCACAGCAGTTCAGTTTTCTGCCGTGATCTTACCTGGAACAATCAAGCTGCTGGGAGATGACAAGTAGCACTCCAGACTTTCAGGCTTATTTCTCAAGCTACCCCAGTTCTGATTCTTTTCTCCTCCTTCTCATCTGTCAGGTATAACATTGAAGGGTCAACCTCTCATCAGCATTTGCATTCGATGGCCATTTCTATTGGGGCTACTCTGCAGTTGTTTAGTGATGTGTTTTGAGGGGACATAAACCATATGGAAAGGAAAAAAAACCCCACATCAGTACCATTCATGCAGTAGAACAGAATTTTAACCCTGTACTTCTTAGTAGTCAAAAAATACATATCTCACCTTAATTTTGTGTGTGGCAGCTGGAAGCACAATACCTGTAAAGCAAGACACACTTCAAAAGAAGGATGGGAACTAAAAGGAAAAAAAGCCAACCAAAAAACCAGCTGCTTTTCCTTCAGATCTGAGAGTCCATTGGGCGCACCTTTTTACATCGCTCTAAAATGCAGCATGAGTGTTCTTGTAGCATTTCAAAGAGAAGCCAAGCTCACAGAGATCACTGTTTTTTGTGATAATTTGGAGAGGAAAAGGATTGTGGTGGCTGGGAAATTCCCATCCAGCAACAGGAAGGTTTTTTGAAGGATTGATGCACAGTAGTGCCCACATGATACCACTGACTCAGCTCACTGGCTCCCTAGAAACCTAAACCTGGCCTTGCTGGTGTTATGTGAGGTGACTGCTATTGAACAGGATGATTTTGCTGTAACTAAGAGTGCTTCCTTGAAGTCCTCAAAAGCACTTGTAAAGAGAACAATAGTAAACACAAAATCAGAAAGTTACTATGTGGAGACAACTATCTTTTTTGCAGAACATGTTATATCCAGGAACATCTGATGAAGAGCTATCTTTGCCTCTCTTTAGCCTGCCCTGTAAATTACTACTGAAAAATAAAAGCATGATTTTGTTAGGACCTGCTTCTCATCTTGTTTGGTTTGCGCAGACCAATGTTAAACTACATGTCCCATGTGGTGTCACAAATTGCAAAGGCCAAAAGAAGCAGCCTACCAGCTATGAATTGGTAAATACAGCAGGAAAAACAAAAACAACACCCAAAGCATGGATTTAATGTTAAAGGTGAGGAGCAAGGAGGCAAAGGAGGGAAAAGGTTGGACAATTTTATTCACAGTTTAACTAAAATCTGCTGATATTTTCTGGGTAAGCCATATAATTTGTGTGCCTCATGTATGTCACCTCCTCTGAAGTAATGAAGCTGAAGCCAATGTATCTAGGGGACTGAGTGAAGAGTCATAATTCATTATGGCTCTGACCTGGCAAGAAGCTGCTTAATTTCTTTTATGCCAATCAAGCCCAAATGAGGGAAGGCCCCAGCCATGGCTTTTGTGGAGAACATTGCTACACCCAGTAGTTATGGTTCAAAGAGTCGGGTCCTTCTTCGTGCTGCCACCAGCCATGCAACCAGGGCTGTGAGCCAGAACTGCTTGAACACACCATGGATTTGAATTAGAAAACAGGGTGCACCTTTAGACAGATACCACAGGCAGATACCAACTAGGTACTATCGAAGAAGATCCTGCTTATTTTAGGGAAAACAGTCACCTTCTTGCCTTCTAATGGTGTTCATGGCCAAACAAGTGTTCTTCATCTCCATATAGTCTACACTCATCCTGGACACCTGAATTACTTTCTCTTTAAGCTGTCTTCAGATGTTGAGTACCCATCCCACTGTTAAGCCTTACTGAAGGAGTAATTTATTACTTTTGTTTTGCAGAACATTCATCCTAAGCAACATTTACTGTGTTGTGCTATTCTGAGAAGTGATGTTATGAAATCAGCAACAAAGCGCTCCGTGCTCAGAGGGGCTTCCTACATTCCTAATTAAACGTGGTTGGGAAACACCTCAAAGGATGCTCAATATCTAACTTTCATCCTGGAGACTCAAGATGAAATCTGACCATCAGCCAGGCTCTCCCTTTACTTCACAGCATTGCCAGCAGTGATCCATCTGCAGAACCATGAGCAGACTGACAGCTTCCACTGGGGCTCAGAAGCTTTACAACACTGGAAAATCTGGCCCTGTGGATCCCCTCAATAATGTCCCCCTAAGCAAGTGCCTCACTGGGATCTGAAACATCCTCTGAAGTGTCAGAGCCCAACCACGACATCAAAGAGACGGTGATCATTTTGGGGAACTATATTCGGCACAAGATATACCAAGAGCCAAGTTAAGGTGCAGCAAGACCTCCTCTAATGACCTAGCTGAAATGGTTTAAGAGTTACAAAACCAGCTCTTTGCTTAAGTTGCTGCTACAGTGCTGCAAGAACCTGTACATGAACTAAATAATTTTAATGTGATTGAAATTCACCTGGCTGTGATTGCCCTGAAACAGGCCAGGAACACAGACAGGATTTGTTTGACATCTGATCTGCAGGATGCATTCATCTCCAGCTGAGGGGCACTACTGAACCAGATGGAGTAGGTTCTTACGCTACTCAGTCATACCTGCACTTGCTAATGCCCTGCTTTGCCTCCTTCATAGGAGTAAAATGGCCTTTGAAAGGCAGAGGTCCCATTTGAAATATTATTTGAGTTCACTGGCTTTCTACTGTAGGTCATATATGTGATAGAATAGCCAGAGTTTCACCTAGGCAGCCACTTGTTATTAATGAAATAAAAATAAATGATACATAACAATCTCCTGCTTTAGATCCCAAAGCAAACACAGCTACTCAACCACACTGAATTGGCATGCTGCTTTTCGGAACAGAACCACATCTTGAACAAATAAAAACACTTTGTAAAGGTTATAATCAATTACTTTTTTTTCTTATTGCTGCATATTTGCGCTGTATCTCAAATTGCTCTTTTTATTTCCATTCCTGTTTTACTTTAATCAACCACGGAAATTACAACCAAGGTTGCTTCCAGGTTGCCAGCAATATAATTACTGTTTTTACTGTGAAGCTGCAGCAACTGGTTGGACAGGAATGGCCGCCTTCTCCCATTAGATATTATGCTCACCCTGCCCATAATATACTGGAAATATACTGGAAGTCAAATTCTCATATAACCTTAGGGAGCCGTTTCCTTTCTTCATTTCCCCACCAAACTGCAAACACCACAAGAATATACTCTGACTAAAAGAAATAAAAAGGTTCCTGTAGCTACAGTTTGGGTTTGTGTATGCTGCAGAAAGAGGCCAGTTCTGTTAATGGCATGTGAGAGCTATGTATACAAACATGCTCACTGCTGGGCAACCACTAGCCTTTAATGTGTGGGGAAATCAGCAGAGACTC
This sequence comes from Amazona ochrocephala, assembly GCA_039720435.1. Classification (NCBI taxonomy): domain Eukaryota; kingdom Metazoa; phylum Chordata; class Aves; order Psittaciformes; family Psittacidae; genus Amazona; species Amazona ochrocephala. The sequence goes on along the minus strand of CM077884.1, from coordinate 20,117,202 downwards.
ATATGGATGCTTCATTAATTCTCTATCTTAGTTTATCCAGGCCTGGTGCATGCATGTATTTAGGAATTTACATGCCATTGGTTCTGAGGTTTGAGGCCAGATAAGAAGGTTGATAAACCATCACGCAAATAGATTCAGTGATGTCTTTGAATCATGGCCTACACATAGTCATGCTGCTGCTGCACTGGAAAAGTGGGAAGAAGGATGGGCAGCACCTATCAAAGCAGTAAGGGGAGCTATAGCTCAGTCACCTTATTCTGACACTGAACAGAAAAATCACATCCAATTCCCCATTCTAGCCCAATGTTTCATTTGCCCTATGAATGCTAAAGACAAAGAGGAAGACAAGGTTCAACATCTGCAAGTACACTGTGTAAAGACATAAGTTTTACTTTGCTTACAAATAGAGTCCCTTTCATCTGTCAGCAGAAAGAAAACCCCATAGCTTTTCCTATGCTGTTTGACAAAGTAGAACATAATGTTCTATGGGTGGCTGGTTTTTGGCTTGCTTTCCAGCTCACAACCCCAAGATGGTGAACAATGACAAATTCTCCAAGTTTTCTAAGGGAAGTTGGAAGAGTGTGTTTGCTACAGCAGATGTATGAAACGACTTATCAGAATGCAAGGCAGGTGACCAAAACACAGACTACAATAACAAGCAGTATGGAAAAAAATCAGAGAACATGACAATTGCTTCTGAAGAAATGACTGCAGTGTCTGTAGTGCACTATTCATATTTCAGCTGTTAAAGTCACTCAAAGCAGTAAATATTATCACCAGCTGCTCTGTAAGGCTTGTGTGACTGAGAGGTATTTGAACCAGGTATATAGGACTGTCCTTCACAACCCAAGTTGCTTATGTTCAGGTTAGTTTCCCCACTTCCATACAGAAAATCATAGGCAGTGTTAGATGTGGATTTACCCTTTACATATTAAATAAAGCCACTGTATGAGCAGCAACAGCTGCTCAAAAGCCTTATTGGAAGAGCTCAGGAGTTTGCTTCCTCATTCACAGAGACAGTAAGTGCATACACATCTGTGAACAGCCCACACCATCAGGACAGTCACTGCCTCCACAAAGTGTGGAAGATCAGGCTCATTTCGTATTCTGACAGACTCACTAATAACAGCTTAAATTTGGAATCACAGCTATAAATCTATACCAAGAAACCTTTCCAAAGCCAAGATGGCTCCTTGGTCAAGCAGATATGACAACTGCATAGAAGCAAAAAAATAAGGGTTTGCAATATCTAGTCTTATAAAAATGTAAAGGAATATGCTTGGTTGCATAGATAAACCCATGAGGTATACATGAGGGTGAGGCTTAAGGATAAGAGATATGTTGCACATACCTGGTTCTGCAATGTATCAGGAGCAGATCCACATCCAATGGAAGCTGGTCTCACACGTAGAAGACAAAGATAAACTGCTTCCTCCTGACCACCTCTGCTTTTGCCATACGCCTGCAAGGTTGGAATCAAGCTGGCAAACAAGGCAAAGAATGGCAAGCATCTATCCCTCTGTCCCTATAAACTTCAACCAGCGAAGCTCTTGGTGGAATGAGATTCTCTTCAGAAGATGCTGGCCAGAGGAGGCCTGTGGTAACCTGTGACAATTTACTTCCAGAGAAGACAGACCATTAGGAAGTGATAAAAACAGACACCTGACTGTGTGGGGACGTGTTTCCTACAGAAACACCTAGATCTTTTCACAGAGGAGTCATTTTTATTCACAGTCTCTGAGGAACCTGTTGCCACTGCACAAGGGAAAAACCCATCACTAAGCCCTCTCCCATTGTATCTCATGGATCTGGCTGGAACCAAGGACACAAGATGGTAGCTTCATTGCCTTCTGGTTATTCCATGTTCATGGTAACAGGAACCAAGATCTGATAAGGCCATACTAATCCTCACCACGGAGGAATGGTTATCTCTAGAAGGATGTAAAACCTTGGCCTAGCAGGGTATGTCTCAAGTGAGTGACATTCTGCTGTCATGTGGCAGGAAATAAACTCAGGGTGGTTACATATGGACTCACAGCAATACCAGTCTCTGAAAGCAGAATTTGACTGAGCGTATCTGCCGTGGCTGATTCTATTAGCATGTGCCATATTCAAACCTCCCATCGGTAGGGAAAGAACTCTGCGTAAATTGGCACAAAATAGGAGCTTTTCTGTTTAGGTTAGCAGCATTTCAACTGAAGGGCTGAGCTGAAGTTCACTGGAATCCTAGGCAAAGGCAAGCATCGCTATGGACTGTAAGACCCAAGCAATTAAACACTGATTCAACCACTTATCTTTGAGAAGGTGGGGCCAGTGGTGCTTTAAGTGGGGTGAGGCCCCATGTTTTGCTGACTGCTGTTGGAATTGGTAACAGACTTTGCATATTATATCACCAGGCTTTTTTGGTTGTGTTTCACATGCAGTGTTTTTCTGCTTTTGACTTTGAGGTGTGAGGGGGAAGCTCTAATCATATGGCCTTGTGCAGATGCTCCATTTGCATTTCTATTAACCCAGGCCCTCCTGGAGACGTTTGAGCATAGGCACAGCATGCTCCGTGTTTGAACTTGTGAGAACCCACACCACTGCTTAATAACTTAATACATATGTATAGCCTCCTTCAGACAGCCCACTAGGAGGCAGAAGCAGGGGGAGGTGCTATTAGTGCATGGGCTGCAGGGCTCTATGTAAATGCATTTCGACAAGGAGGATACCTTGCCAAATAAAGAACCCAGCTCCTTAGTGCTGGGCCGGTCCTGATTTAGGTCAGAAAACTTGTTTTACTGGAGTTTGTACAAACCAAAGCTCACATGGATCTGCTGGAGAGTGTTAAAGGTGTATAACAACTTTGCTTAAAGTGCTTGAAAGTAATAATGGTACACTCGACATAAATGAAACAGGAACACAAAACAAGTCTGGGTCTTTGCCCCCCTCTACTTTTACCTTCCCCGAACACCTCCACAGAAGGACACCCAACCCTTTCTTAGAAAAGTGCCACAATAACCCTAATAAATGGCAGTTTCCCCATGTTTGAAGTGCTTAATAGCAAATGGCTTAGAGCAGCAACCTTTGGGTAGAACTGGGCTCAGATCTTTGACTAAAAATATGGCTTCCATTGAAAATAGAGGCAAAAGGGAAAGTTTTTTTTTACGCAAAACATGCTCTGGAGCCCATTGCTGCAAGAGGAGAGAGAAAAGACATGCAGATGCCAGCACAAATAGGTGCAGAGAGGGTCAATACATTAGCATGCCTGCATGGTCTGAGTCCTGCCAGTGGGAAGAGGGGCAAAACCCCTCAAACCCCAACACACCCTTGTCCATGCAAAGCTGCCCCAAACAAGCTGCCAGCCATCTTGCTGCTGCTCCCTCCTGGGATGTCCTGGCCCAAGACTCACTCTGAAAGAGGCCAGGATGGGATTTGGATAGGGCTTGGCCACATCCAGAATGAGTACCAACAGCAACATGTAGGAGAGAGAAGGAAGGAGTGACTGACTCTGGATGTCTCCTTTTTCCCCTCAAAACATTGCACTATTCATTTTGACACAAAACAAAAGCTAAGCAACTTCCCAAATTTCCTCTTTCCCATCCCCACCATAATTTCTGCTTTCCAGAAGATGTTGCATTGGATTAATGTGAAACACTCTGCAAGGACAGCACCATTTTATGATTTCCTTACCCTTAAAAAAGAAAGTGTGCATTACTCGCTCCACTCCAACCCCACTCTGAAGTCCTTGTTGAAGTCTTCTCTAAGCTGGCTTAGCTCCCTGTGAAGTCAGTTTACATCAGATTCTAGGAAGAGGCTCTTATCTGTCCCATAATAAAACAAACTGGGCAGGGGGTGATGCTAACCTCCAGGACTGACACTTGGCTGCAGACAAAATAGCCACACACACAGTAAGCAATCCAAGCCATTGAAGTGGCAGCTGCAGGCAACTGGGTATGACATGCTGGAGGCAATACTGAGAGAGAAGGAAGAGCACCCAGGTCTGACAGTCAGTCTTAGTCCATCCGGTAAAAAGAACGGATGTGAGTAGGGATAATTTGGTGATGAGACACTTGAAATTAGGTGCATGATAGGTCCACCACTGCCTGGCCACATTCATTTTTGTTACACTCAATGAGCACTGATGGGCAAGGGGGGAACTAAGAATATTCCTTAAACCTTTGCATCCTCCTGTCACATTTCCATGACTGTATCTCCCTCATAAACACACAGACAATTGTCCTATGCTGGCTGTCACACACACAGCTCCACTATGGACGTGTGGCTGCAACAGAGCTCACAACATGGGCCGTGCTCTTGTTCCCACAGATCTTGGCAGAAGGCAACAGAGCTCATGTCCATGGCCTTAACCCCAGCATCCCTCCACAGAACTCAGGATGGGGACACAGGACAGGGCAGGGAGGTGTCCCTGGTTTTGAGGGTGATGGGGAGCTCCCAGAGCTGGCACCAAGATCCCACAGGTACAGAAAACAACCATCAAGCTTTAGACCTCTTTTTGCCATCTCAATTAGCAACTGACTGTATGAAATCATCCCTCAAACCACTAGTGCTGAAGTTGGAAGTGGCAATGCCCAGTCTCAGAGGGACTGCTCCTGCTGTCCCACATGAGGAGCAGCCATCCCCTCTGACAGCCGCAGGCAATGACACTCTTCACCCCGGCCAGCAGCACCCGCTGTTTCCCCTTTTGCTTATGAGCTTCTTGCAAATGACACATGCACCCATACTTACTAATTTACATTAAGTTCATTTAACACCAATGAGAGAGACCAGAAGTGTCTAATGAGCAAAATGTAACGAGCTACCAACTACTGCTAATCATGTTCAGTTTATGCATTCTTGTTTCATTCTTATAGAGTATTATTGCAGAATAAATGCTTTGCTCTTATCTTACAAGAGGAAAAGAAATAAATTCTCTAGGTATCATACCAGCGAATAACAAAGGAATGAACAAGCTTAATAATCTCCAATCTGGTTTTTCCCCCCCGCACATAATGATAGAGATGCTGTGAATTCTGTGGACAAAGTACATGAAGAAGCACCCACAAGTACTGAAAATTTAATTAAAAGTCAGAAAGCCATTGCAATGAAGACTCAGCAGAAAGCCATTTATTTTTAAAATCTAATATATTCTTCATGACTAAAGGCTAAAGCACACGCTGACTTACACATTTAGCTGTAACTGATTTCAGCTACTTGATGATTCTTTTGCGCACAGGGTGGCGCTCAATTTGCAATGGAGTAAATTGGCAGGATTTAATTTGGTGGGTTTTTTTAACTCTGTAAAAAGAATCCTCATTAAAACCTCACGATAGGCTGTATACTTCTTTTCATCATTAACCAGCCTAACTGCAGGTAAAAGAGATACAATTATGGATTCAGATAAATCCTATTGTCAATTTACAGCTCAAAAACTGGTGAGTTACCTCGTTTTAAATAGGTTATTTTTTCCCCTTAACCTTTTTTTGGTTTAATGAGGATTCGGTTTGTCATTGTCTGGGTGCTTGTTTGCAGGAAAGTTTCTCATCATGTGAAGGAGGTGTAAGGAATAACGATAGAAGATGCTCTGCTGATTTGCAGACCCCACCACAAACTGTGGCCGGAATATTCAGCCTTTAAATATTCAGCTTTCCATGAAAAAAAGACAAAACCCAGCCATCTTTCAGCCCCATATCTATTGTATGTCCCATGCCCAGTTTTCCCTTCTTTGCTGTCCCTTATTTAATACTACCTCTCACCAAATCACTACCAAATCTATTCTGCCCCATTCAGCACCCCAGGCAGTTCTGGGTTCAAGTCCACGTGGTAGTGTAGAAAATGGAACAGAAGATGCAACTCAAACCCAGGAGTTCCCAAAAGAGGACAGCCAGTGCTGTTGCTGAGTGACCCTTCTGCTCAATAGGAACCCAAAACAAGGTCCTGCCATAGTCAGTGTGGCAGATTCCCAGGTGACAAACTGTACAAGTTACTGCAGCTGATCATCAGCCCCACAAAATGCCTTTCCACTAACTTGGAATATTAACTTAACTTGTAGATACAAGTCATAGTCTCCAGGTAGGTTGGCAAGAGGAAGACTTCCATATAGAGCCTTACTTCACAACAGCAACTGGGAATGCAGTTACTCCTCTTGTCTGACTGAAACACTGCTTCCCCTTTCCTTTACCAAGCTCCTCCAACCGCTAACAAATAAGCTCAGGGACTGAAGGGATGACATAGGGGTGGATCAAGTGAGCAGTGTCATCTTCCACCAGGCTGTTACCTATCCCCCCTGATTTGAATACTTTCAGAAACTCACTTATGAATTCATCACTCATCCTCACTCTAAATACTACCCTGCAACATATACGAACAGATACAGCAAGCCAAGGGGGAAGGAATTGCTTCCATAAGAAGACTGAAGAAAGAAATGCGAAACACAGAGAAAAGGGATTTGTAAGACGGGCTGGTTTTTAACCTTCCTTGGGGTGAGGGAATAAGCATGGCTACATTCTAAGCACTTAGATGTTGAAAGCTGTTGTTCTTCCTCTTTGAACTTTTTACCAGATGTAACAATTAAATGATAAAGTTGTCTTTAGCTCATTAGCTGATGAGTTAATTATATGCCAAAATTAACCTTTGTTAAGCTCTTAATAGAACCTCTTTCATCCGAGTAGCCACAGCCTGTGTTAAAATTCTTAATGATCTGGGCTAAAAATCAATAGTTTTTATGACTTCCCTGTATGAACTGGGAATTAAATGTATCTTTAAAATGCACTGTAATGATAACCTCGAGCTGAAATTGAAATAAAGATATTCCTTGGTGATTTCAAGGACAGCGCTTTCACCAGTGCAGAGGCCGTGTAAGCCACTAAAGAACATTGCCACTGGGGACAGCTCTCCTGCCTGCAGCACAAAGATAAATCAAGCCAAGACTAAGTCCAAGATTTTGGTTTTTCCAAGCATTCTTGTGCTGCAGCCCTGTATTTTGCATTTATGATCTTCCTATGCATACCAGTGTTCAGTCAGGAGTGACTGTTCTTTTCTTTAAAAGCTGGAGGAGTGGATTCATTTTAAGACCTAATATGCCCTTATCAATGATCAAAAGAATCTATTCATTCCCTCATGTAGAAAGTTGATAGATGATGTGCTGTCCCCTATATAATCAATTGCTAGCAGATTTGACAAGAATTCAGCAACCATCCTGTATTCAGTGTGCATTAAGTTTTCTTACATTTAAAGGAGCGAAAATCCTATTGTTTGTCAGTTAAATTGTATGCGCTCAGCAGAAGACAATTGAATATCTCTTACTGAATATTACCTTGTATTGCTTCCATGTATGAATTGTGAAGATGTATCATTAAACTTACAAATATCCTTAATCTGAAGTATCAATGGTCTATAGTTTAATGCTTTTTCTTTTCTTTGGGTTCCTATTTCAGCTACCCACAGAAACGAAACCTCATGTACCTTCTGGTACCAACTAAGAGAAAAAAAGCTGAACAATGAAAAACACCTTTAAAACTGAACACTAACTGTACTAATGAGACCTAAAGGCCAATGAAATCCTTGTGATTTCAGCAGGACCTTGGCCAGACTTATTCTCCATAACCTTCACTTATACTGTGAGCAGCCAGACTCTCATCTCCAGGTTAATTTTCCTTCCTTAATGCCAGGGAGCAGCTCCTACTTGAAACATTGGGAAGCATGGCTCCCTGATAACATTAAGGTGTGGCTTGCCATAGCACCTTGTAGAATGCACACTACACCTTAGCCTGTGTGGAAGCCTAGACTTGAGCTAATTTGCAGACCTCACCATCCATATAATGGCAATTCATAGCTAGTTTTCGGGCTGATAGCAAGCTTACTCAAAGTATTTGTGAGGGGATGAAATAGGAAGAAAATAAAGGTAATATTTCAGTTTCACAACGAAACAATTGGAGTAAAACCATTGCCGTAAAAGGTTTCAAGCATCTTCCAGCTAAAGGAATTCTTTGCATTCAACAGCATGGCCCTGTTTGATATTTACATTGCAACAGATTTCTATAGGGTCCATAAATCTAAGGCCTCTCAGGCATGCCAGGATGCTGGAGAGCGGTCTAAATGGACTGACCTCTGACGACTGGACTTTCTAGTAGAAGGTGTCTCCTTGGGTGCTATAGCTGGGGTAAGTCAATTTGAACAGATAAGGTAAGGCAGGCTAGGAGATGGGAATTATCAGTCAAGATTGCTCTGCCAACATGCACAGTACATTGTACGATAGCAGGCTGAAGGTTGTGCTATTCCCTGGAGCCAGTTTGATAAATAAGAAGGTTATGGGTATGTGACTGTCAAGCATGAAGAAATTTTTGTTGATGTATTCTCAGAAACTAATTCTTTTTTTCCTTTAATAAGCTGCAGGGCTACTCTTCAGCAAGATTACCAGTCAACTCTGATAGCCTAGACTACAACAAGCTGAATCACACTCCAGTTCCTTAACAAACCTGTTCTGTTACTGGCTTGCTTTAACTGTGCATAGGAAAGTGTAATACAGGCAAATGAAAACCAAGTCTTTTCAGCTAACTAAAAGAGAGCAGAAGTTAATAGAGAAAGGTTACATCTCTTTAAAGTTGCAAATTGGTAATGGAGCTGTATATCAAAACAACAAGAGTACTGTTCATTTTTAAGAAGGTGTAAATTGCTAATCATACGTCAGGCTTTCTTTTTAATACCTTATTGAGAGTTTCTATCAGTGAAATTTTACACATTAAACACCTAAAAAAACAAAATATGGTACACTGACGATACATAACATTCGTCAGTCACACTCCTGAAATGCAGTGATCTTGGCTAGCAACTTCTGCCACTTCCATTGAACACTGCAGAAAAGTCAAAATACAAACTACCCTTCTTACACCTACAGAATAAATGAAGAATTGTGTTTTACCTCTCGTTACACAAAACAGGGACCACAATAGCACAAACGACTGACAGAGCAGGACCTGTCTGTAACCGCCAGGTTACCCACATAGGCTATTTGCATGCTCTTGTGCACCAAGTCCCATTTTCTTGTAAAACATTTAAGAGTTAGGGAAGGATACCAGTACACAGATACCAGAAAACTTTATAGTTGGCCCAGAAAATTAAAGCCCTGAACGACAGCCCAGTTTCTCATGTAGTACCCCCCGCTTTGGCTGGGTTAACTTGGTTTAATTTGACAAGTACTAATTAGAAATGACCTGTCTGCTCACCAGTGATCAGCTGAAAAAGAAGCCTCCACAGGCTTTTCTTTCTTGTGTCTTATGTGAGGCATCAGTCAAGGCACTAGCTTTCCTTCAGTGCTGAGCAGCTTGCCTCATTCCTCCTCTCTACAATATCAGGTCCTGCAATTCGCCATTGAAATGATGAGCTGCCTTAGGAAATTTCAGCTCCCCAAAACTCCATCTCACCCAGAGCTTGAATCTGTCACTATGTCTTTTTCTTTTATATATCACTTTTTTAACTACAAGCTCTCAGCCCCTTGTGCAGCTCCTTTCGATTTTGTTTCTCACCTGCCTGACAAGAGGCAGAAGTAGGAATTAGCATTGCTTTCACATCCTTCCCCTCTCCTCACATCTCAGGACACTCATGTTTCTCTCTCCCTCACACAACCCAGAACCTGACCAGGAGATGGCTGGGCAAGGCCACAGTCTTGCTCTCCAAGGGCCTGATAGTTCGTTGAAAAGCATGCTGAGTCTACACACAGACTTCAGTGGCCTTTTATCAATCTCATGGCCATAGCACTTGGGGCAAGCAGCCAGAATGACTGAACAGAGTGCACCAAGACCCTACTCTGGGCACCAGGTACTCAGGAAGTCTGTTGGCTGCTTAATTTGACCTAGATCCCCCAAACCATCACACTTTTATAGAGCTGGTGCTGGAGACATTCATTTTGCTCTGCATGCCAGTCAGGGCAATGCAAGATGGAACACTAAATAAAGCCACAAAGGTTGATCACCCCCAAAATTAGCCATTTAAAGGACATCAGTTTTCAATCACATCCTTTGGGCAGATGGTGAAACTTCAAAGGCATGTGGAAGAAAGACTGCCCTCATATATACTCTATGGTCTCAGAAACACAGAGCTGGAGTCTCTAAGCATGCATTAGGGTAAAAGACCAGAAGGGTTGCTTATATGCTTATTTGATTGTGCCTCTTTCAGGGGCTCTAAAACCATCTTCTGCATCATATGTGGTAAAACACAGGCCCACCCCAGTTCAGCGTTGAAGATGGAGAGGTGGTACCTAAACCTCAGAGGAGTGCCATGCAAGCAGTGGTCTGTCCACTTGCTTCCCTACCCTGAGCCAAAGCCTTTATTCAGCTCACTTAACTCGACTTCAGACCTGGTCCCTGCCTCTTAGTCAGTCCTGCTGCCCCTTTGGCCAGTCTTTCTGCTAGGCTGGGTAATATCATTCTGCAAATTAAGTTCCTAACAGGATCAGTCACAGAAAAACCTGAATTTAACATTTGACCCTAAGCAAAGGGGTCCACAGGGACATGGACAGCTTCTGGGATTGTAAGGAAAAGCTCAGCTAACATGGTAAAAAATATTTTCTTTCATGACAGAATTTGCAACGATGCAGTGACCAAAACAAAAGAAATTAATGAGGTTTTGCTGTGTTGTAAAAGTGGTGGAAATGCAAAATTTCCTGGCTTTGTGTATAGATGAGATGTCAAGATGATTTGAAATACTCTTAGAGGTAAGAGCAAATAAGAGTGAATAAATAACATGCAACATATGTGGAATGCAAAGAAACCCTGTAATTTGCCTTATTTTTTCACAGAACAGAAATACATAAACATGAACATGCCAGGGATAAGACATGATGCTAAGCTACTGCAGTGATATGTGCTTTAGGTATGTGGGTAGGTGGAATGGATGGACCCAGAATAAACACATTACACCTTATTTATTACTTGTCTCAATCCATATGTTATTTCCCATTGTCCTTAGCACATTCTTTTGTGTGAATAGTTCAGGTAAAATTCTGAATGTTATGAATGCATAAGCCACAATGAGACTCAGCTAATAGAAAAAGACCAAGCTACCACCCCAAAGCTGCCTCACTTTTTGCTTGCTCTTTTCTCCTCAAAAAACACAAGCTGATTTTGTCTTAGTGGACCAAGGAAATCACATCAACATGTGACTCTTTACTCAGTTTTCAAATCTCTTCCATTTTGGTTTCTAAAGCCCAAATGGTCTAGGGTAAGATTATTATTGTCCTGCTTGCTGATAGCCTGTAGGGACCTCTTCTGTGTATTTGTACATATGTACCTGTACCTTGACCTGACTTTCTTGGGTGTGAATTTTATGATAGTTGGTATGTGCACAAGCACATGCTTTGCCTACTTGCTTTAATGAAGTGGTCACCATGGAGGGAACTGGACAGATAAGAAAACAACATACCCTGTCTCTATCAAACAATAAGCAGCAGTTTGAACAGTTACAGCCATATACAGAAACACTAGTATTGCCAGTCACCCCTATGAAACCATCACCAGTAACCACTGCAGCTCCTCTCAGCTACATGTCAGGCCTTATGGAGATAACTGTACAACACCAAGCAGATTAAACCCACACACTGATTTGTGTGGTCTTTATGTTGTATCTGCAAGCACTCCTGAGACAGCATCTGCCCAGTGACTGACACTAGGTGAGCCATGACCATTTAAGCATCCACTGCAAACATCAATTCCTGAATTTCCCATTGCAGCTCCTTCACAGATGAAGACTAGTTCAGGCACATCTACACGTGGCAATTGTATCTCACCTGTGCAGTCCAGGTAAGGACTTAAATCCAACTTCTTTTACATTGCTAAGGAATGGGTGCTATGTCTGCACAGTCAGATGACAATCCAGCCTTTGCCTTCTTATAAGTAATGGTCCAACCATTCAGATAACTAACATACTCTGCTGCTCCACAGGATATTAGTTGCCTTGGGATCCAGAATGCCTGTAGCTCAGCATCCTAGACAATGCCAGTTGGTCCCCCGGGCTATGGACAGCTGAAGGTATGCGAAGGCTCATCTTTCTGGAAAGAGCACAAGAACTCTTAGAGCAATCATGAATGTGCAGTGGAAGACACAGCTCATCACCTGAAGGTGGGTTGGTTGAATAAATGGTGAATGCATTATTAGCTGCATATTTACAATTCTTATGATTATGGAGGCCTTGTCATCATCCTCTTATGGAATGCGATTCAAATTAATGAGTGTGATCAAATTAACCTGAGGCAAAGTGGTCAACTGCAGAAGAATTGCAAATTCTTCTGAATTAATTTGCAGAAGAACTCCAAGTTAATCAGGTAAAGTGGTCAACTGCAGAAGAAACCTTTCCAAATTGCTATGATCACTGCTTTGGCTAAAATCACTGAAACTAAGTAGGACAATTTCTTTGCCCTAGCCCCTAAGTTATAAAGCCAATAGGCAGTTGGAAAATTTTGTTCTGGTTATATGGGTTGCCAGATTTTTAATGACTATATGCCAGATTAAATCAGATGACCCTGTGCTTTGCAGCAAGTTATTCTGTGTTGCTCATCCAGCTTGCCTAGGCCAGTGGAAGCCTTTGCTCTGTCTGTCAAGAGTAATCCTAATATTGGGAGACTCCAGGCAAAGGACTGAACTCAGCCTGGCACTCCCGGTGGCTGTTTGTTTGATGCTGATTTCACAGCCATTGAATGAGCCCTTAACCTCATCATTTACAGCTCCTTTCTGGCAGCATGTCAGGTAACAAAATTGGCCTTGAGAAATGCCAGACTTTGCCAGCTCCTCTACAACAGAGGATCCAGTTGTTCTGTCAGCAGTTATTCAGCCCTTGATATTCCCAGGTTAGTCTCACTAAGCTCAGAACAGAAGTGGAAACACTGTCCCACACTGCATCTCACTTGTGCTAAACTACTCTCAAAATTGCTAGGGTAAGAGCCTATCTCAGCTGTAGGAGTTTAAATATAACCCCACTAATTCTCAAAACATGCATTTTTTTACCATAGAAGAATGTACACAAATAATTTGCTTGCTAGTTTGGACTATGATGATACCAATAGGTGGAGTTGATTACAGTCAGGCAAGAAAAGGAATAGTGACTAGCTCAAACCCGTAAGAATTGGGAAAAAGATATTTCTAGGCAGATCCACAGTGGAGGGAAAAATGGTGAAAGTTGTTGCTTGAAAAGAACTTCCACCTGCTCTTATAATAATACTGTCTTTTTTAATCAATAATCAAAGTAGTTCATATATCTGTTAACTGTCTGCATTAATGCCCAAGTCTTTTCCATGACAAAATCCTCAATGTACTCAGTACCCATTAGTCTCAGGTCAATGTTTCTGATCCAGTAGGCTCCAAGACAGCTTCAAATTTTAACCCTCAGTAAATTAGGGTGGATTTTCTCTTCTGTTGCTTAAATTCTGGGAGGAAGTAATCTGTTTGAAGCACCTGCTGAAGAGACCCAGTTCCATGAATATGCATTTTCTCACAGTTCATGTGTTCATCAATATGATCTCCACTTCTTCCCTATTTAGTTTAGTGTGATATCTATATATGTATAGGTACGTATATCTTAGCTGAGGAAGGGCAAGGCAGAGTAAATTGTCTCTGGTTTCTCAAGAAACTCAGCAGGGTGCTGTTTTGATCAAAAGTCCTTAATTATTACTAAGCTTCCTTCAGGTATATGTTATGCTGACAATTCGCCTTCATGTTGATAGTTATATATACTAAGACCAATAAATCCATGTGCAGTAGCTTTCAGGCTGGAGGTTTTTTCTTGTTATTCAGCAAAACACAACAAGATCAGTAAGTGAAAATCTCCATTTTGAGGATTTTACCAACCTGTCTCTGAGACCACCCCAAAAAAGAGGAAGATGATGGTTTTAGACAGGAATGACCTGCTGCGACCAGGTTTCTGAGCACATACTGGTGTCTAGTTGAATCTGCAAACCAAGATGACTGTGATGGATTTACCTCCTGTCTCTGACACAAGGACACTCTGCTTCCAGTGCTACCAGTTGTCAAACAATGTGGCAAGATGAAAACCCTGACCGTTGGTACTCTTAAATGAGGAAACTGGAAGAGTGCGTGCCCTTGGTTGGTGTCTGTCACAGGCACGCATACTGGCTCTTTCATTCCTTCAACATCTGCAGGGATGATGCCTTCATCTGTGGACAGCTACAACTCAAAAGCAAGGTTTCTCCATTGTTAGACATCCTTTAACAGCAATCGTGGAGGTGCAACAGCAGCAAGGATGACAAAACCCCAAAGCTGGTGTCAATGTGAAGGTGCTGACTTCTACACACCCTGAGCAGGCCTAAAACTGCATAAGAGCAGAGCAAGAACCCCATGCAACTCATGCGGCGACAGATACCTTCATCCTGTGACTGAAAACTGGGCTCCATAGCTGCATCCTGCTTGCACATAACCCAGGGAAGAATCAGAGGTGGATCTCTGTAATACTGAACTTTCAAGCAGCACAAATGGTAGAAGGCTGCTGAATATTTAGATACCCGAGCCCTCTCCCCCTCCCCCCCCCCCAGCCATCCAACCCACTAGGAGTAAACATGCAGGGTTTTATGATGTGCAGCTCTTGATACACAAGCTGGATATGGGGTCAGGGCTATAGGGACTCAGTGGGCTACTGCAATGTGACATAACGTACAGCAGCATGTAAAGGTCATTGCCATTCTACAGTGAAATCAATACACTCCCTCAAAAACCTATTAGGCAAAATATAGACTGTGACAGGAAGTTTAGAAGACTATAATAGAGCACCCACCTCTGCGCCTTAGATCTGAAGCATGGCAATGCAAGCGGGAATGCTTTGCAGAGAGCAATCTCCATTTACACTATAAGCACAATTTCTCTCTCACTGACTGGAAGCTCAAGAATTAGCTGGAGCCTCTCCGGGGTGTTTATGAATCAGCCTGAAACCAAAAGTGAGAATAAACTTGGGCAACTCAAAGGGAAAATACAGGAGGCAAAAGGACATGGAAAGCTTCTCGAGTCAGCTCAGACAGCAGAAGTCGTGTTACAGCTTGCCAAAGCAATGCATCTTCCAAGCACATTCACGTGCGCAAGATTCTTCTCATTTATGTTACTTTGTCACAATGGCTTTCGCTGAGTCCTTTTCAGCCCTGAAGCCCCTTCAGACATATTTGCCAAAGACAATAAGATAGCAAAATGTGAATAAGTTTATCCCTGTAGCCGTACATCATTACCCAGATGTGAAGAAAAGACAAGTACAAGATGTTTTTAGAATAAAACTGAAGTGAAAAAGGTAAATGTGTTGTGACCTCAGATCAGATGCCACTACTCTATGAAGTCATCTTTACTGAATTCTTCTTTCAGGCTTCCCAATTCTTGCTTTGCTAAAAGTTGTACATGGCTCACTGCTCCTTCCAGGCTGGATACAGCCCTTCCTCCTTGGTCCTGGATGCTCCCATCACCGCAGAGTGTGCATCGACTTCTGTGGGCTATATCCTTGTCTGCAAGCATCACTGAGAAACAGGGACTAAACAACAGCAACACAGATTTCCTCCTGACAAGAAATGATTTGTTTTTCCTATTGCACTCTAAGCATTAAGCTGCTCCCTGGAATTTCAGACTAAAACCCACTATTATAAAACATCAAATGCCTTTTGTATTAGTATAATGAAATAACATAATCACGTTTTGCCCATGTGCAGGGAGGAACTGCAGTATCAGAAGACCTCTTGTCTGTTTTACTGGAAAGGAAACAAGCTGAGACATCACAAAGGAAATCACCTGCCTCTGGAGCTGCCATTGATACTGCACAGCACCTTAAATGTAGCTCTACCAGAAAATTCCTCCTACTTTTGCTAATAGCCAGCACAAAGCTGGCACAGAGTATCATCATTATTTAATGACTGCAAAATAATGGTCCATTATAGGCATGCTTGAGTGTTGCAAACCATCAGGAAAGACTGGAATTTTGACAATATGCTGGAGGTAAATGGCTATGAAACACCTGAGTGCATTTTATTCCACAGAGAGACCAAAAGTCAAGCAAAGATACAAAGCTGCATCTCCTTCCATAACACAGTTTAGGTATGGTCTGCAAAGGGCACATGCATTTCAGTTCTAGCATGTTAAAATGGCCCTTCAGAGGTATTCTGCTTTGTTTCTGTCTTCTTGGGTTTTTGTAGCAGATCATATTCCTCTTCACTGAACAGGAGGAAAAAGAAGGCATTGAATTTCCCTGCAGGTGAGGACACCTCACCACATTAATGGTCAGGTTAACTCTGCTGTACTTCCTCCAGACTCTGAGAGGGAGGTGATCCTTTTGGAGATAACACCGTTTTTGCTATAGCTGTGGTATTTCTGCAGATGGTACTATTCCCGCCTTGGTCACAAGAGGCACTCCAGGTACTTGAAATACCTTTGAATCTGTAGATACTTGTTGCTAGGGAATGTGATCTGGGAGGCACCTGTGGAGAAAGCAGCCTATGAGCTCAGCGCAGCACTGCATCATCCATGCATGGCACCAGGTTTAAGCAGCAGACACAGATATTGGGGTCCAGGGTTTTAAAGCAGCAATTTCCTGACATTTTAAAAGATAAATTGGAGATTGCAGATAGCATTCTGCTTGAACTGTGGATCAGCTCTAAAAAGGAGCATCATAAACCAGGACAGTGCAGCCCCATGTTTATTGAGTCTCAGTGGTTTACAAATACAGTAGAATCCATTTATAAGCTTTTAAAAATCACCCTCTTGTAGCCACTGCAAATCTGCAAGCTTAGAACCTGCAAATCAGGCCAAGGTCCTCCTGCCTTGTGCTTCAGCCCCCATAGTAAAACTTAATGGTCCAGTCGTTGCTCTTCCCTCTACCTGCATGCTGTTTAAGCCAGCCATACAAATGCAGGAGGTATAACTAAGAACCATCACTAGATTCGCAATTGAAACTTATTTTGTATTCATATTAACAATACCCTGATTACCAGAATAAAACCCTCATCTAGTTGTATTGGCTCTGTAGCAGGAATAAATAATATTAAAACCTTAACTCTGCCCTTAAAGAAAGCAAATAGGACTGGAATACAGGAAATGGGTCTATGGAGTAAGTGAGTGCTGCTTTGATCTACTGCTTTTAGGAACGCAACACACGTTAAATTCAGCTCCTAAGCGGAAGAGGGTCAGCAAGCAGAATTTCCACAATAAAAGCTCTGTGGTTGCAGGTGTTCAGGCATATACATCATCTCCTCCCCTGAAGATGAATACCAGGATTTGCGATCAACTTGGCACAAAGGATTGTACTGCTCACAGCAGGATTTATTTACATGATATCCCCCGAGAAAGATGCTCTCTTCCTCCCTCTCCCTCTCTAAAATATGACCAGCAATATAGTACCTGCACACTCTTGCCATTTGATCCCATTTTCAGTAGCATGTTTTATTTCCAGGATAGAGGAGGATATTCTCTCACTTATACACAGTATTGCTTGGCTAGGATATTTTTGCCTCTGCCTTTCTCCTGATGTGAGACAAACCAAGGTCAAGTTCCTGCATCCTAAGTCTTGACATTTAGCATCCTTGTGATCTGCCTAGTGAGTGCAAGGATTTACTTCAGACTTTCACCCTGAAAGCCCACCCTGGATCTGAGACTACTTTTGCAAAAAGTTTGGTTCCAGCATTTCCTGAATAAAATGTATTTTTTTGTTTTTTTTAATCAAAATGAAGTTACTGTTTTTCCCACCTTTAATGCAGCTAAAAGAGGCCAAGATCTCATCTCCAGGTACAGCCATATTTTACCATCCCTTTCTCCTGTTTATATTACTTCCAGTTCAGTATGTCCTTAGTCTCTAAGACAACTTCCCAACTGAAAAACATGCAAGCAAAAGTCAGAATATTTCAACTTGGTGGCCTGTCCGATGTCCCAGCACATCCTCACAGC